>CM051238.1:440436019-441636019 GCA_027917425.1 Gastrophryne carolinensis | reverse complement strand
CCCATGACCTTGGCTTGTTTACGACTTCGATCCTGTTCTGCCTGCTCGCGACCTCTGCTCGTTTACGACATCGATCCTGTTCTGCCTGCCCAAGACTTCGGCTTGTTTATGACTTCGATCCTGTCCTGCCTGCCCACGACCTCGGCTTGCTTAGAACTTCGATCCTGTTCTGCTTGCCCACAACCTCGGCTTGCTTAGAACTTTGATCCTGTTCTGCCTGCTCACAACCTCGGCTTGTTTATGACTTCGATCCTGTTCTGCCTGCCCACGACCTCAGCTTGCTTAGAACTTTGATCCTGTTCTGCCAGCCACGACTTCAGCTTGTTCTATGTTTCCAGTCCAGCTCTGGTCTGTCTTCTACCCTGGGGCCTTCCTGCAGCCCAGCCTATCCTCATCTTTAGAGGCTCTAGTGAAAACCAGGTTTGTCCTTAGATTTCAGTGATTTCGAGGACATGCAAGACCCCCTTTCTCAAACTATCAATCAGCATGTATCAAAGAGCCATTAAGAGGCTGCTAGAGCAGCTCAAAATGTTGTGCCTGATGTCATAAATGACGTCATTGGCGCCATCGGGAGTATGTCATGATGACATAATATAGTAAGTAAGAATATTAATGCATAATTATAGATACATTTAGACATCCTGGGCACTCCCACTGAAATTTCCTCCCCACCGGGCAGATCAGAGCCAAAAGCAGACTTTTGATCCTGTGGGGCACCACCATTTGCCCAAACGCTGTTGGGTAGCTATGCAACCATTCAGCACTATCTCCACCGATGCTATGGAAGGTGGTGGTGCCCACTGGAGATCAGGGGCATGAGTTTGGCACTGATTGACCCAGTGGGGGGAACATTTTAGTGAGAGTGCCTAGAATTTGTATGTGAAATATAGAATCAACAGAAATAATTATGATGCATTAGCTACAGCCTAGCTATAATAATGCAACACAATGTAACTCTCACCAGGGAGATGGCAGGTTTTCAGAATGTCTCATCTTGTTTGTTATAGTCACAGCAGGAGGGACTGATTTTTTAAATATATAGCACCATGAGATCTGTCACCTCTGTAGTTGTATCAAATGCATAACTCTTGGAACCAGACACAGTCAATGAGTGCAGACCAACAACATTTCACATTAAAAGTCAATTTAAAAAACATATACTACAAGACACAAAACAAAACCACAAAACACAATTTGGGGCCCACAGCTCCCTAGCCCTCTATCAAATATATTGTATGTTTAATCAAATAGTTAAAAGGTTAAATATTCTCTCTATTCTCATATTCAACATCTATTTGCCCTGATCTATATCAGCATTGAAAGAATTGAGTTAATGTGCAATTGTGCATGTAAACATCTATATTACTAACCAACAAGTAGATCTGACCCTAAAAAAGTACATAAGTGCTATTGCCAAATAGCCACATAAACAACCACAATATATTATGTGTTATTTTATATATTAATATATAAAATTTAACTATTTTAATATATTAACCAATGAAATAAGCAAAATATTTATATGGAGGAATCTGAGGATTTGATCTTATCGATCAAAAGATCTCAATCCCGCGCAAAAATTGATTAAAATTAAACTCAAAAAATTTCGATCAACATATTAAACACAATACTTTACAGCCAAATTTATAAAGGAAAATATTTATATGGGATGCCCAGGGTGCACTGGGGGAAAGGAAATTCCACCAACTTAAAAACCCTACACAAACAGAGAACACAAGAGGCTCGATTCAGAGAGACAAAAAATATTTTCGTTTTAGTGGCTATCTGTTTTTTTTGGAAATGTTTCCGCTCTCGTATGAGTGTGCAAGCAATTCTATGCATGTATTGCTAACCTTCAGTAAAGTTTCCGTCCGTTGGTACTGCAGATTACGAATACGAGGATGTAATTTTCCAGCGTGACTTTTCCGTTTCATTTTCACATGTTACAACGTAGGCTTTCGTTTTTGCCCTTTTCCCATCGTATCTTCCCACAAATCCTTTACGTTTCCCGTTAGTTTCTGTTTCCCTTTTTCAATAAATAATCGTCCAGACTGAAATCCTTACGATCTTGCGCCTGCGCACTACAAACTTAACTCATTAACGTGCTCGCCTACATATTTGCCACCCTCACTTCTACTACAATGTTTAGCTAAATCACTTAGCACTATCCTCAATCTTCCCTTTTGGACCCTTAAAGCTCACCCAAACCACTTCATGGTTAGGTTCTTCTTCCATTTTAGCCCCCTAAAACTTACCCAAATCACTTCTCGGTCATGTGAATATTCATCTTTAAATATTTCTGGGACCATTAGTTTTGTGTTAATGTATTTTGTAAATGAAATGACACTGAAACATTTTTTTTTTACTCCATCATAAAATCTAAAATCTTGAAAAATTTTGAAAATTTCAAATTTCAAAGTCGCGCATCTCCTGCATCTCGCCCACCAACTGAAGGACCCTGACACTCAGTTGTGCCACTCTGGCACGTGTGGTCCCTTTTAAAAAACGTAAATTAAAATATTGGTATGACCTTGTTGGGGTCATACTGTGTACCCCCCTGTATGGTCCAACCTAAATCTGGACTTCAAAAGCCCGAAGGCCCTCACCACCACGGCCCAGGTTTTGCATAGTGCCCAATTAGAGAACTCCTGGCCCGCATTCTGCAGGCAAAGAACGGGCATCAGGAGCAAGGGCAGGAGTGGATATCCAGAATCCCCTAAAAGAATTTAAAAATAATAACATAAAATACACATTCTACGCTACAATATTGTTTAACATGTCATCAAGGGCTAAAAACAGCCATAGGTTAAGACATGAGTCATCAACTATATTCATTGCCATACAGTGAAAATGGATTGATGGAATGTGAGCAAACTTACCCAGGAGCCATCCACCAGATAATTCTCCTGACTCAAACTGACGAAATAAGCCGGAGCTCTGCAATATATAAGCATCATGGGACGGCCCTGGATGCCCTGCAAGAACACTGAGGAATCGCATAGCTGGACCAAACACTGCTTGTATGTTGTGCGAGTGGCACATCTTGCGGTTCCTGCAACCAAATATAAAATAATTACACAAAGCAAAGGTAACCGACTAAAACAAGAACTCCTACAACAAATTAAGATTCAAGTTCAATAATCCAAATATAATTCACAAAGGACATGTCTAAAAAAATATAGCAATTATATGGATGTGTGGGAAAATAAAGGTTTACATGCTAAGGACTAATTAAGGTCAGCATTAAAATGCATCTATAAGGCATACATGAAATGTCTTGATTCAGGTATGCATTGCTATACAATTTATGGTCTCGGCCATGCTGATACATGCAATGCCTTGGTGCTAAAGGCGCGCAGACTCCTCCACATAGCCGCAAAACATGTTCAACAATAGCAATCCGAGCCCTCAAAGCCCATCCCAACAACGTAAGTTATCTGAACGAACGAAAAATATTTTGTTTGGAAAATGATCCGAACTAACGAAATGATCCAATTTGCTTTCGTTCATCGAAAGCGCATATACGCATTTACCCGAACGTTCGTACGAATGAAAAATGAATGAAAAAAAGCAAAAAAATTACAAACACCCACCAAAACTTTCACAGACAGCTACGGAAGTGCAGACGAATGTGTCTCTGAATCGAGCCTATGGATCAGAAAAGTAACCAAAAAAGGATTAGCGAGGATTAAAAAAAATCCAAAACTGTATACTGTAATTACATATACCAAAGAGGAAAAAGCACAATATAAATTACCCCAAAGTAAATAAAATAAACAGTTCAGTGACCGGATCAGGGGGATGCCAGGAGCTGGAGGGCTGCACCTGTAGGATCACACGTTCTGCAGCTAGTCCTGGCTGCTTCCTCTTGTAGTTGTAGACTTTTACGGTGGGAAGACCATTGTTACCTATAAGCTGAGTAGCTGCACGGCCGCTCAGCTTATTCCATCATGCTGCTCAGCGAGAGTTTAAATCATGTAAAAAAAAATTAAAAAGAGACTCTGCTGTTCCATTCTTCAGTAGTGTATAAGTTTTCAATTCAGTTAAAACTACAGAGAAAAAAAAATCTTACTACATCAGCCATGATGGGGGCCCCCTTTAATATTTGCGCTAAGGCCTCGACCAGTGGTGTCAAACTCAAAAACACGGTGGGCCAAAAACTTGGACAAAGAGGCAAGCTGATCTCGAAATCGGGATTGCTTTATAGGGGACCTCCACCCATTTCTGCAGCTTCACACCCATTCTATTGCTCCCAGTGCGTGATCCCTTTTATCCCGGGGCTGGGAAGAGCAAAAATGGGCACGGGAGCAGGAAGAGGTGGGGGGTGCTGTGGTGTTTCCTGCCATTTCAGTCAGGTAAAATGTACCATTCATTGGGGATGTGGGAGAGGCGCTTGAGTGCAGAAGTGCACATAATAGGGTGCTGGTCCACTTTAACACGTTCAATGCCAACCTACCTAGAGATTTTTAAAGAGAAAAGTCCCATTCCTCCCAATTACAATGGTGCCACATATGTATTGGTAGACACTAAATTCTGCCGAGGAGACACCCCCAAACTGAAAGGGTGCTTTATGAGATTTTTTAAAACATTTTTTAACATAAAATCTTGCACCTTGCAGTTTACTATCGATATTTAAACCTTTAAAAATTAAAAAAAAAATGGTGTCAGGCTCTCCTCTCCAGCAAAACCAGCCCGAGAACTGGATATGAGGGTTGGTAGACCAGGGGGTGGAGGCCAGTTGGCCAGCCTCTGGCCCTGATGGCTGCCAGCCTGCATTGCCCACACAGGCAACGGCTTCTTCTGCTCCCCCCTGCCTCTGGCCTTTGGGGAGGCAGGTAATAAGGTAGGGGCTTTTGGCAGGTCACCAACTTGCCAGACGGTGACTTGTCGGCCCCTGCTGCGCTGTTAACTGGTATAGGGGTCTCAAAAACAAAAAAAAACATTATTATAAAATCCTTTAATATACATATTTTTCTATTTTATTGAAGCGAGCAGCAGTAGCCAGGAGTGGGTCAGAGGGTCAGAGTCCCACTTAATACCCCGAAGCACTGTTTAGTGACCCCGCATCCCCCTTCCCCACATTTTTTCTTTTCATCTCTAGAATCGACATGCTTGGCATTTAAAGGCCACTTTTAAAGCCCACACAAATAGGCTGACGAGCCAGATGGCCAGCTGAACAGGAATGTTTTGGGTGCCTGTGCAGGTGCGTGTATCCAAATTAGGGATCCCCCTTCTTATCAATGTAAGCTAACCAACAAGAGAGCCTTTTAGTCTCTAGAGTCGACACTAGCAGCTTTTGGTCTGTATTAAAGAGAAACTTTCTTGGATGTTGTTGTTCTCTGGCAGGGAATGCAGATTTGGGATGCCCCATTGTGTGTATGGATCACCTGCAAACTCACCTCTTTCTGGTTCCTACGTGAAAGAAAAAGAAAAGTGGGTATAGGTCACACCCACACAGTTGCGACCTCCATGTGCGACCACGCCATTAATACAAATTGATTCAACCCTTCACGATATTTCATGCAAAAAGACTTTATTTCTGCTCAAAAAGCAGCTATTAAAATAGGTAGTTAAAAGGTAGCAAGAGGGGCAAAATAGGCCTACCCCTACTGCCACATATACAATAATTCCAAAAACATTTGTCATGGGTTTCAAAGGCCCATGATATAAAGTTGCATACAATGAACTATATCATAGTTAATACGGCCCTACCGGGCAATGGTCATAATCAATGTAGAACAGCAAGCGATACAGAATCGTGTTATGACATATACAGACTGTTTGCATAATATAAAGCACAGTATGATCAATGTAGAAATCATTCAAAATTCCACAATGGTGAGAAACGAGGTGGACTAGTTTCGCCCATAAACGGGGCTTCCTCTGCACCTCAATTCATCTGTACAGTTGTATGCACCTTCACTTTGGTGCCATTATGTGGTCATCATTATTCTATACAGTAAAAAGACAGCCAGAAAACAGACAAGAGACAAAAGTGAGGAGAAAAGGAAAAAAGAGAATATGTACAACTATTATATATTGATTCTACTACAACTTTTGGTCCTACTGACCAGAAAGAATGTCAAAGGTCAAAAATAAGGGTACCTGGTTGTCCCTGTAGTAATTCGACAATGGCAGTAGAATGCTAGGCTCAGAGACCTCTTGTAATCCCACTGTCCTCATCAGGGTCAAAGGCAATTCTAGTGCCAAAAGTTCGGTCACCTAATCTGCAGCCTACATTGGGAAATCATTTAAAGACACTATTGGATTGAGTTCCTACTCCACGAAATGCAAGGGGATAAAGTTGTAAAACTACACTTACATATAGAGTTACAGCCAACGTCGAACCCGAGGGGGCAACTTCATAGCTTCCCTGTAAGGCAGATGATGCAGCTGACAGGAGGCCGGCCCGTGCTCCATGATAGCACCGGACCTCTCAACCTCGTGGGCAACCCGGATGTGTCTCAGCAGCCGGCGGGCTTTATGTGGCCCTGCGTCGGCTACGTTCTGGGGTCGCGTGTCACTTCCGGAGCAGCCGGAAACCCCGATGACGTCACCGTCCGGTCCGGGAATGACACTCCCCAGCTACCAGGGGCGTGTTGATGGAGGCGGGGATGAGGGGGGGGGGAGAACGAAGTGGAGGGGGCGGGCATAGCCCACACAGGAACGCCACGTAGACCCGCCACCCCAACACCGTCCCCGGCACCCTAAAGTACCGGGAATGTGGGTGGGCAGCGGCAACGCATCTCCCCGCCGCCCCCGGAGTCGGGGAACAGTCGAGCAGGGCCGGCTGTCGGACACCAGAGCCAGCCCGGCGGCCGCTCATCTCCGGCAGCACAGCCCCGCCCCGCCCCCAATCCCCATCGGGTGGCAGTGCAGCGGGAAGGAGGCCGTAGCAAACCCTCCACCCCGCTTCCCCAAACCCCCTCCCCCCGGTGTAAGTGCCTCCAGAAAGTGGGGACTCTCACAGGGAGCAAAGCGCCCTGTAACGGGTAGTCCCACTTTACTCCGCCCCTGGGACCACATCCTACCCTCTGCATACTACCATTAAATATGTGTAAGTATTCAACCAAGGAATATTCCCGTGCAAATCACATACAAAAAGAAGAAAGAGAAAAAAAGAAAAAAAAAAAAATTTAGAAAACCCTGAGGTCAATAATTGGAGTATGAAAGCAAGAATTTTTAGCCCAAAAAGGGCGCAAAACTAATTGTTTCATTCATGCCGGGATGACGATATGCTTTCATTTTGCTAATCCAACGGGTTTCCCTCTGGAGGGTAATCCTCTCTATATTCCCCCCCCCTGGTATGTGGATGAATCCGATCTAGACCCTGGACCAATAGTCCCTTCGGGTCACTATTGTGATGACGGGCAAAATGCCGTCCTATCGGGGTCTTCATATTAGCAGTGCGGATATCGTATTGGTGTTCGTATATCCTCTTTTTCAAGGGCCTATTTGTTTTTCCAATATAGAAACTCCCACACGGACATGTAAGTATGTATATCACGTGGGGAGTTTCACAGTTAACAAAGTGTTTGGATTGTACCGATGTCTGTCCAGGTATATCAATAGTTTTGCCCGATTTTATGAACTGGCAGCAGCTGCACCTTTTTTGGCATTGGTAGGTCCCACAAGTTTTACAACACTTATTGGGGTCTCTCTCGGAATAGTGGCTTTTAACTAGTTTGTCTCTAAGGTTCCTTGCCCTTCTAAAAACAAACTGTGGTTGTGACGGCAAAATCTCCCTAAGGCTCTGATCATTCATCAGCAGATGCCAATTGCGTTGAAAAATATTTTTCAGTGAATGGTGTTGGGCAGAGAAGGTCAGGGTCACGGCCAAAGGTCGTCTAGTTCTCAGGAGTTTAGGTTTATACAGAATCTCCGTCCTGGGCCTGGCAGCAGCTTTTTTATAGGCCAATGACAGTATTTTCCTACTGTAACCCCTTTCCCGCAGTCTATTCTTTATCCCATCCGCTGCTTTTTTAAAATCTCCATCATCAGTGCAGTTTCTACGCGCCCGAAGGTATTCTCCGTATGGAATACTGCGTAGTAAATGTTGGGGATGGAAACTCGTCGCTCTTAAGATTGTATTGGCCGCTGAGGACTTCCTGAAAAAGTCTGAAAATACTTGTCCCTGTGCATCTATAGAGATTGTCAGGTCCAGGAAATTAATCCTGGAATCACTGATTTCATGTGTAAATCTTAGATTTAGTTCATTACAGTTAAGAATTTGGATGAACTCATCTAATAACTGTCTTGGACCGGTCCATAACACAAAGATATCGTCGATGTACCTGTGCCACGTTAGAACGTGGCACAGGTACATCGTGAGAGTGTCCTCACCCCACAACTCCCTCTCCCAACGGCCAAGGTACAGGTTGGCATAAGATGGGGCGCACGTGGTCCCCATCGCCGTACCCTGTACCTGATGGTACAATTGGCCGTCGAAGAGAAAGAAGTTGTGGGTGAGGACAAATCTCAGCAGGCGAAGAACAAACAAATTGAGGTTGCACTGGCTGACATCCAGTTCGTTCAAAAAAAATTGTATGGCTCGCAGGCCCTGTTCATGCGGTATACTTGAATATAGGGCCTCCACGTCCAGTCCTACCAGGAGAGTCCTACGTGGCCAGCTCAGCCAATCAGGAGTGGTTTTTCAATTCAGATTTCTTTTGCCGGAATAACATCAGTGCAGCAAGGAAGTCTGAATAAAGAGAGCCGGTCACATCCTTCACCCCTGAACCTGCAGAATCCATTCAAAAAGGCCTGGGATGCCCGCAGCTAGAAGTATGCTGGGCATGGGGTCGTGGAATCTAGATGTGTTGCATGCTCCTGAAAGAGATGAGTGGATTGGGGGATCTTCGGGGTTTCACACAGTAAAGCATCACAATTCAGGATGCCCCATAAAGAAGGAAATTAATCCCCCAAGAGTTTTATAAATTTAAGGGAGTGTTGCTTCTATATAAGAGGTACTAGGTTGGTCCACTTTAACTTTATAGAACTTTTTAGCACTGCTGCTTTCTGTTTTCCTAGCAAGCTGTGGAGAGGTACAGGATCTGCTCTCCTGGCGAGTTGAGAGGTGCACTGACATGCACAGCTGCTGTCTGTCTTCCTAGTGAGCTGAGGATAGGTGCAGAGGTCTGTTTTCCTAATAAGCTGAGGTGTGGGGGTATGTAGAGTTAACATTGCTGCCATCTGTCTAATTAGCAAGGAGAGGTGCCAGGGTCTGCTTTTCTAGTGAGCTGAGAGGTGCGGGGCATGCAGAGTCAACACTACCTCTGTCTGTATTCCAGTAATCTAAGAAGAGGTGCGGGGGTTTCTTCTCCTAATGAGCTAACAGGGTGTCTGTTTTCTGAGTTAGCTGAGAAGAGGTGCAGGAGTTTTCCGACTTAGATGAGGAGAGTCAGCATCCTGACGAAGGGGTGGGGGTAACCGACACGCAATGCGTCGGTGTCAGCAGCGGTTTGAGGATTTGAACGTAGCTCTTCCTATTTGGTGATATAATCTTTATTAGTTCAGATAGCATTACATGGTGTATGCACCTCATATTTTGGGATTATCTCTTAGCACTTTATCAGCACGTAGTACTATTTGCACCTTAAAGTGGACCAACACCCACTGCTGATCGGTCCAGGAATCTATAAGATTCCTGGGCCGATCAGCTCCCTGCCCGCGGGACACCCCGATCCTGTGTATGAAACCTCCCAGGACCCCCAAAAATCCTACCTTTTCCTCGTTCCAACGGCGCATGCGCGGGCCACCACCGCCTCTCGCGCTTCCCTCTAGCAGGACGCGCACCAGTGCCGGCCGTTTGTGAATGGCCGGCGCGGGTGCGCTCCCTGTTAGAGGGAAGCGCGAGAGGCAGCGCCGGGCACGCTCTTCTTGTCCGGTCCATATTCCAGCATGCGCCGTAGGAGCGGGTTGAGGTGAGTTTTTTGGGGCTTTCTGGGGGGTTTCACACAGCGGGGCACCCCCGACTCTGGGGGCTTCATACCACCGGCATCTGTGATAGGATGCCCCGGGGTAGGCCAGTGGGAAGCTCTGGAGTCTTTTATATTTCTGGGCCAGCTGCGGGTTATCAAGTCTCAGGCTTTGATTTGTAGTGAAGATCTGGAGGCAGCAAAGAAGCAAAAATATTTCACCCTCTGAGGAGGAGAGGTGCAGGGATCTGCGCTGAGGAGGGATGCAGTGGCGTGTGGAGTTATCACTGCCTCCACCTGTCTGCCTTTCTACTGAGCATGTATAACCTCATGGGAGCTGTGCCTTTTAAAATCGCACAGCACCCACCCCTGGAAAAAGCTGCTGGAGGGCTGTGCAATTCTGACAGGCTCAGTTCCTATGTGGAGTGCGTGCTCTCTAGAAAGACAAACGGCAGCACTGCAGGTGGCAGCATACCAGCCCGGAACAAGCTGCTGTGTTTTTTCTAGCAAGGCAAATCTGATGGCACTACTGGCAAGAGTTGGAGACCTATACTTTAGAGGAAACTAATTAGTTCAGACATCCTGGAAATCCAGGGTTGAGATAATACCATTTATTGGCTAAAGCAATAATATTGAAAATGCAAACTTTCAAAGCAACCCAACCTTTTCAGGTTGAAAGTTACACACACATTTATACAGAAAACTACAAAAGAGGCAAAATAATTTTTCTACTTATACACATGAAAAATAGCAAAGTCGTAAAATTGTAAGCCGTGAGATAAGAATCAGGGCGATTATGACAATTCATGGTGGGCTGATAAGAAACAACTATAGACAGCCTGAAAATGCTCAACATATATTTTACGTAGCTTACTAGAAGCTTTCAAACGCAGCAATGTTTGAGGATGATCATTTGATGCATCTGAGATTTCCTCGGGCACACAGTTGTTACCAGCAATTAGTGTAATTATTAATTAATGCAACAAAATATTTTGGTCTTAAGAATACTCGCACGAGGAATGATAATTGGAGCCCTTGTATTTATTTTCCATCTGTAACACTATATAAAACGCCTTGAAAATCTGTGTTGAGACGACACAACACCATCCACCACCAGTTTTTTTCTCGCCAAAGAGATTTTTAGAAAGACTTTTATTAGTATGTTACTATTATTATCAGTAAGTTACTGTGGTGAATAGATGCTGTAAGAAGGGGGAAGGTATGTACAGTAGGATGGTTGATTGTCTCAAGCTTCCTAAAGAACGTTCTACAGCTCCATTGCATAACCTTTGGATGTTATTGGTCGTTTTTGCTTTTGATGATAATAGGTTCAGGGCTTTGTAGGGACCAATCCATTTGTATTTTTTGTTTTCAAGATGTTTCAAAATTTCAGATGGAATCCTACACATACAGGGCCACAAAGTTAGTAGAGCCATATATTGTGATTGGAGACGGGGAGGCTGATTTATTAACAGCGACATGTAGCGACAGTTGAGCGACTGTAGCGGTATTTTCAGAGCGCCCGCTAGTAGTCGCTGTGCTTGGCCGTTGTTCGGTTGTTGACAGCGACTCAGTCGGTGTGCAGTAATGTTGAATACAAGGTGAGGAGTCGCTATTTGACAGGTTCCGCGATGTATGGGTGCGCATGATAGCGACTGGTCAGAGCGACCGGCTCCCACCATATTCATCAAAAAATCAGGCTCAAAAAATTCAAGCACTGTAAAATGCATGTTTAAACCCCAGAGCGCTGGAGGCGATGTGTTAAAAGTAGTTTTTTATTCCCCAAACTACCATATTTTTGAAAATCAAAAAAAAAAAAAATTTTTAATAATTTAGTAATATGAATACATTAATATCAGACCTGTAATATCAATTCTGCACAATTTTTTTTTTTTCCTTCTAACATGGCAGAAGTGGTCACAGAATTTTTCACAAAAAAAAAAAAAAAACATTAATAACAATTAATTATAAATATTTAAAGATTGTTCCATTGAAATGCATTGGGGAGCGCCAGGTAGCGAGAGGTCATACCTGTCGCTGTTCAAGGTCGGACGCTGGCGCTGTGGACTGAGGCTGGAATAATGATGAATGAGTCGCTATATGGCGCTATCTCAGTCGCTAAGCAGGATTGGCTTGATAAATGTATGATTGTGGTGGGGAGCCGGCGTTCTCGTGGCGGGGCCCGTCATTACCGGCCGCTCACCAGTCGCTACCTGTCGCTATTCCTTCATAAATAAGGGCCTAAACCTTGGGATGCACCATCTCTCCCTCCTGCTGTGATTATAACAAACAAGATACAGATGTAACAATCATTAACTGACACATCACAGCTCAGACCATTGTATTATCTCATAAAGAAGCAATTGAAAAGCATTTAAGATATCGATAGCACGATGCACCAGTGCACAAAAAGGAGTTTTAAAGAAAGCTGCATCTGTAAGTCATTCTGAAATGCTTGCCTACTCCCTGCTGAGAGGTCCATTGTGTTACATTATATAAGCCAAACAGCAATCCATTTATCGGGCAGGCTGATTCATCACTAACGCCAGGTAGCGACAGATGAGCGTCTGTAGCGGGAATTTCAGAGCCCCCGCTAGTAGTCGCTGTGCTCGGCCTTGGGTCGCTACTTCATAGCGACTCAGTCGCTGTGCAGTAATGTTAAATACATTGTGAGGAGTCGCTATTTGACCAGTACAGGGCTGTATGGGAGCGCATGTTAGCGACTGGTCATAGCGACCAACTCCACCATATTCAGCAAAAAAACAGCCTCACAAGACTCAGGCACTGAAAAATGCTTCTCTGAAGCCCAGAGCGCAGGAGGCGGTGTGATTAAAGTCTGTTTTCAGCATCTATCCACTAGTAACAAAGCGAAAACATATGGAATTACATTGTAGCAACATTGTAACATGAACACATTAATGGCAGACCTGTAATGTCATTTCTGAAGAAATATATAAAAAATTGAAAAATTGTGAAAAAACTGCTATTTCAATGCCAGGAGAGGTCACAGAATTATTTGTGATTTTTTGAAAAAAAAAAACCAAAAACCCCCGTTTAAAGAAAAGAAATCGTTCATTGAAATGTATGGGAGAGCGACAGGTAGAGAGAGGTCATACCTGGCGCTGTGCAAGGCTGAACGTGGGCGCTGTTCGCTGAGGCTGGGAAAATGATGAATCAGACGCTACATGGCGCTATCCCAGTCGCTAAACAGATTCTGCTTGATAAATGTGTAATTGCGTGCCGTGTTCGGCGTTCACCAGTCGCTACCTGTCGCTACCTCTCATTAACCAGCCACTACCTGACACTATCCCTTCTTAAATAAGGGCGTTAATTGTTTCTATTGTAGCTGTGATACTTTTTGAAGCAGTCGTGAGCCTATTATTGGGATGTAGATAGCTTGCAGTGCATTGCACTGTGGGGTGTAAAGAAGATTGTCTCCTCTGGTAAAAAAAAAAAAAGTGTTCCAAGGTAAAGACAATAGGATTGGGTTTGCACTGTAATTAATATTTTGTTCCATTTTCTTCAGTCTGTGCAATTCAGCACCATATTTAGATGTGCAATGTCTGTAAGCTATCTGTGAGCTTTTTACATTTCAATAGCAAGCACATGGCTGCTTTAAAGAGGAAAATCAGAGGAAGTTGGGGAGTTATTAAAAACTCCCCAGACTTGGCTTGCATGGCTCCCCTCCCCTTCATTTTTTTTTATTTGGGGCTTTTTAACTTACCTTTCTGGCCCTATCAAACTCCAGCATCCATCTGATCCCTCAGTGTCTTCTGCAGGGCAGCACCATTTTGGAAGCCTTTAGCTTCCTAGCAGACACTGCGCCGCCCCTCTGTTCTCGCCTGTGCAGTGTCATTGCATAGACTGCAATGATACTCGGAAGTTAAACATGTGAGATTAGAAGAGCGGCTTCTGGAATGATCACTGTGATAAGTAGAGCAACAGCATTCAACCAACGGGTGGCTAAGCTGGAAGGGGGGGAGTATGGAGCCAAAAAGCAGCAGGATGTCAGCATTTTAGATAACACTGGCATCCAAAAGGTATTGTGAAGGGGGTATAATGCTGAGAATTGAAAAACAGGTCTGCTGTTCCTCTTAAAGTGGACCAACACCCAGGATTTTGACTATCCTGGGTTTTGGTCCACTTCGGTGGGGCACCCCGATCGGGGGTGCCCCGCTGTGTGAAACCCCCCAGAAAGCCACGAAAACTCACCTCTCCCCGCTCCCACGTGACCGCTGCAGCCAATCCCCGCTGGCGGACAAGCGAGAGGCAGCGCCGGACAAGCAGAGCGCGTCTGCTGCCGCCTCCCGCACGTCCCTCTTACAGGGAGCGCACCCGGCCGGCGCGGGAGCGCGCCCTGCTAGAGGCACGCGCGGTAGGCGACGGCGGCGGAAGCCATGCACCGCTGGAACGTCGAAAAGGTAGGATTGTGGGCTTCCTGGGAGGTTTCACCCCGCGGGACATCCTGATTTTGGATGCCCCGCAGGGAGGGATCTGATCAGCCCGGGAATCTTATAGATTCCCGGGCCGATCCCCCTGGGTGTTGGTCCGCTTTAAGGTGTAACTCTGATTATAATAAAAATGATGATGCATCATGTGCACAATTTAATGCACAATTTAATGCAGTGTAACATTCAGCTGGTAGCTGACAGGCTTTTCAGAATGCCTCGTCTTGTTTGTTATAGTCACAGCAGAAAAGAAAGATTTTCGTAGGTTTCAATAGATTAGAAAAATAACTGACAAAACAGTGTGGGTCTAATAAACAAAAAACAAATCATTGCTGTAAGAGGTATGCTTTCATAATTCCATATTACATGTTTAATGACAACATAGGTTACGAATAAGTTAGTTATTAGGGTAAAATAGTAAAACAGTACTATAATCACGTAATCATTCCAACCTAACTTTATAACCTCTTTAGATAATTAATATTGCTTTTTTTAAACTTCCAATGCAATTTATAGCGCTTTGAGATATGTTGCCTCTACATGCCCCAAATATGCGGTTCTCATAGATTAAAGGTCACCATGATGAAACGCGTTGGGCAGAGCCTCTGGATGTGTAGAGATCCTTGGTGGTAGGAGCCTCACGTAACCAGCTGGTGCGTGTATCGGCTTACAGTAGCTAAGGTGCTTAGAGTAGTCTCACTGCGAAAGTGTGTTAAAACAGTGCTGACATTTTTGCCTGTTAACAAGTTGTAGTTTCATGTGAGTGCAAAATTAAAATAAATAGGTTTTCCTTTATTGAAAACAGTATTGCACTATGGTCTATTGTTTTATATTTTATATGTGGTGGATTGCAAAGTAACACAATGGAAGAAAATGTAAATGTAAAGAGAGGAACACAGCTAACAACCAAGCTGCACCCCATTGTTTTCCACATGGTGAACATTAGTAGAGATGAGCGAACTTCTTGAAAGTTCAATTCGGGCGATTCGCCGAATTTCCCCAAGAAATTCGGGTTCGCCCGAATCGAACTTTCACGAATCGCTCATCTGAAAAAAAAATGCCGGCATGGTGGGAGCATAGCCAGCGTAGCCGGCCTGCCCGCTCCCACCATGCCGGCATTTTTTTTTTTTTATTTCAGGGAAAATTCGATCGGCACGAACCAAAAAAAATTCGGGTTCGTGCCGAATCGAATTTTCCCTGAAATTCGGAGCGAGATCCGGTTCGTCCGAACCGGTTCGCTCATCCCTAAACATTAGCAAAAGGATAAATTGGAAATACCTAATTGCCTTAGCTGTCTGGTAAGCCTTTAGTGGTGAAGGAGACACATTTGTTTTTTTGGACTTCATAGTCAAGTGGTGTAAAGATTACAGAGTTATATTTGGAACATTAGAAACATAATGTTTTGCTCTGTAGTTATTTCTTTGTTTATGGGTTTTTATTTTCTAATATAAAATAATAATTTATCTGTATTACAGACTAGGTCTTTGTGGTTTAAATGTGTGGAGCCAATGAGACTCAAGTCAAAGAGTTTCACCTTCTTGGGTTTCAGGGTCTACGCAACTTCAGACCTCTGTTATTTACTGTCATACTTTTAATTTTCATTGTGATCCTAAGCGGAAACCTTATAATTGTTGTCTTAGTGTCAGTTAGTGAGAACCTCAAAATTCCAATGTACTTCTTTCTTAAGCACCTAGCAGCTGCTGATGTCCTACTGACCACTTGTATTGTACCGAAGTTGTTGGAGACGTTAATAAAAACTAAATGTACCATATCGTTTAGCGGTTGCCTCGCTCAGTTTTACTTTTACTGTACTTTTGGATTTGTGCAATGTTTCCTCATTGCTGTAATGTCCTATGATCGCTATGTAGCTATATCTAACCCTCTACAGTACACATTGATTATGGGCCCTGCTGTGTGCTTCCATCTGGTCTATGGTTCGTGGGCGTTGATGTTCTTTATATCTTCCAGTGAGTTCATAATGATAAGCCTCTTTGAATTCTGTGGCCTCAGTGATCTTGACCACTTTTTCTGTGATTTGCTCCCACTCATTAAGTTGACTTCATCAGACACATCTGCTCTGCTATTGCAGGACTTTATATTTGGTATCTTCGCTGTATGCTTTCCTTTTGTCTTTATTGTTGTGACCTATGTCTACATTTTCATCACCATTCTTAAGATTTCATCCTCCACCGGAAGGTGAAAAGCTTTTTCAACTTGCAGTTCCCACCTGTCTACAGTGTGTACATATTACCTGACCCTGATTGCTATTTACATGACTCCATCCAATGAGACCTCATCTGGTATAAACAAGTATCCAGCTTTGCTCTACATTCTCGTTACTCCATTGATGAATCCGATCATATACAGTCTAAGGAAACATGAGATCAGATATGCGCTGCAAAAAAAGTTACAGAATATTTGCTCAAAAAGTTGTGTTAGATAATTAGGTGCCATGTCCCCCAGCGTTTTATATTAATTACTATTAGGTATTGTTATGGATTCTCTCTGCTCTGAAGGTTAAAGCAGTGCTATGGTCAAGTCATCTGACTTCCTCATTCATTGTAAGACTGCCAATCACTTGACTGCTGGTGACCCACCGAGTCTTCAAAGTGGGCTTGCCTGAATATCTACCTGCAATTTCAAAAAACATTTGACCGAGGAAGTGATGACATAAAACATGTGACTGAGGAAGTGATGACTTGATAGTGTAACTTTAAAGTGTTTTCATTTTTAGTGAATCAATAAAACTAGCGATAATTGTAGTAACGCAGCATCAAACAAAGAGTAAAAAATTAAGGGCCAGGTTTACAGTGGCTGCTAGTTTACGCTAGTTGAAATGGGCCAAAAACCCAAGATTCTGACTATCCTGGGTTTTGGTCCTTGCTCATTGGGCACCCCAATTTGCCCCCTGTGAAACCCCCACCCCACAGGTCACCCAGTCAAACTCACCTTTCCCTGGGGTTATGATGCATGCACAGGATTTGGTACAATCAGTGCACTTGACTTCATGTGTCAATTTCGGCTAAGAATCAGCTAAGAGTCAAATCTATCCTAAAGCAGGTGAGTCGCGCTGAGCTTGCCATCTACAGCATCTCCACTAGCCTATGACAGGGTGCGAGTCCATGCCTGGCAAAGGGTGCGCCCAACTAATAGTATAGCTTACACCGAATGTCTTTGAATCGGGGAGAAGGTAGGATTTACAGGGGACTTGGGGGGGGCTTACACAGTGGGACATCCCAAATTTGGAAAGGAATTAAGTGGCCCTGGAGTCTTTTAGACTCCAGGGCCACGTTTGGTCCACTTTTTACAGAGGTATCTGCTACTGTTGCCTGTAATGCGCAGTCAAGCAGAACATTGGAGACCGGAAGAAAATGATGAAATCATGACACATTCCACCTGTTTATGTCCCTTTCCGCCATCAAAAAACCATAACAATTTACCAAAAAGAAGTAGTGCGCACTGCAGGCTAGTGCAGAGAGGTGGTTAAAAATGTTTCAGTATCCCAATCACGGGCGCATTGGACTTCATGTTGAATCGGCTTGATGAGGGGTTTTGCGAGATGGAAGGCACCTGGACGAGTTACTGCCCGAGATTTCCTATGTGGCTCTAGATGGACGTCCTTGAAAGAACTCCGGGACTGGTATCATCCTCCCCACCTGTCTTATTGGATGGCATTGCAGGTCTCGCACTTCCCGGCGAGCTTGCCCCCACCTGGGGAATTCGGTAGAGAGCTGACATCATTCAAGCGTATGTGTGCAACGGGGGAGACAACTAGGGGAGCACTATCCACAATATACAAACTGTTGGTGGACTCAGGAGAAACCCATGTACCTAACTTCATAACGGCATGGGAGACGGAGCTCAATGTTACGTTCGCTGGCATAGCGGGCCTCAATCAGTAACTTATATCAAGAGACGGGCTACAAAATACTGAGTCGATGGCATAGATCGCCACAGGTATTGCATCATTTTTATCCATCAGTCTCCCCCCTCTGCTGGAGATGTGGGAGAGCCCTGGGTTCCCTCTCCCACATTTTGTGGGGATGTGAAAAGATAGGGGGCTTTTGGGAGGAGATCGTAAAATGGACTCATAAGATAACAGGAGAGACCATCGCACTCTCCCCTCAAGTCCTTCTTCTGTACTCCACCAAAAGCTCGGTGGGGAAGTACAGGAAATCCCTGACAATCCACTTGATAAACGCAGCTAGGGCATGCATACCCGCCAGGTGGAAGTCACCTGCCCTGCCTACTGTCGGCTCTTGGATAGGACAGCGGAGGACATCAGGCGAATGGAGGACCTGACGGCTCTCCTCCAGCGCATGAAGGAGAAACACAGACTCCAGTGTATGCAATGGTCCTTGTTTATAGAATCAGATGAAGGTAAAATTCTGCGGGATGGGCTTGAGTTGATCGGAGTACATCTGAGGACCGACACTGACGTGGGGTGCCCCATCTGGACCGGGTGACATTGTCCTCAACCATGCTGGTTCCCTCCTTCCACTCGCTCAGAGGAGTGTTCGTCTTCCCCCCCTGCTCCTCCCCGATCCCCTCCCTTGCTTCCCCCCATCCGTTCCCTAGTCGGGGATGTGGACGCAAATACACCCACTGCTGTGGGTGGGGGGGCGGTGGGGCCTTCCCCTCCATTGGCGGGGGGTGCTGGGGGGGTGGGATTCATGGTTGGCCCGAGAACTGGAAGACTCCTGCGCCTCCCCTCCCCTATTGCCTGTCCCTCCTCCCCCTCTCTCCCTTCTCTCTCCTCACCCTCACTCTGTTTTCACGTTCTATCCCTTTCCCCATTCCCCATATCTCTTGCTTTAGATCCACAAAATCCTCTTCCTTCCTTGTTGTTATCTGTTAGTTGTTGGAAAAGCGTAGAGCGGCAGGACATGATCCTAGGCATGGCTACAGAGGGTAGGCAGGCCACGGGCTAAAGAATATGTGTCAAAAGTCATGGTAAAAGCTCAAAATAAATAAAAGTCTGTAATACTCCAGAGATATGACTGATATGTTTATTTGGATAATTGTGATCTGTCTTGCCTGTTCTGTTCTTCTCAATAAAGATTTATTGTTAAAAAAAAAAAATCAGTATAAAAGTGAAAACCCCAACTTTGACCTGATCAGAACAGCAGCAGAAACATCATTTGGGATATAAAGGCATGCCTGTGATCTTGACGTGTTGTTTTTTAATAAAAACAATAGAATAACTGTGTTTTCATCCTATAAGACGCACCAATCAATAGGACTCATCTAGAATTTGGAGGTGGAAAATAAGAAAATAAATATTCTGAACCAAATGTTATGGCGCTAAAACACCATGCCCCTAAAATCAAATGAAAGGCAAGGTGCCGAATTCCCCCATTACAGGCACAGTGTTATTCCCCCCTCCCATTCCCATAGGCAGAGTGGCATTCCCCCTCCCATTCCTATACGCAGTGTGGCATTCCCCTCGAATTCCCATATAGGCAGTGTGGCATTCCCCCTCCCATTACCCTCTTAGGTAGTGTGGCATTCCCCCCTCCCATTCCCCTTATAGGTAGTATGGCATGCCCCTTCCATTCCCATAGGCAGTGTGGCATTCCCCCCTCCCATTCCCCACATCGGTAGCGTGGAATACCCCCTCCCATTCCCCTCATAGGTAGTATGGCATCCCCCTCCCATTCCCAAAGGCATTGTGGGATTCCCCTCTCCAATTCCCCATGAGCAGTATGGCATTTCCCCCCTCCCCATTCCCATAGGAAGTGTGGCATTCCCCCTCCCATTCCCATAGACAGTGTGGCAATCCCTGCCAAATGTTTCTGCCATTTGCGCTGTCCCCGTCGTCCATGCTGTTCCTGCCCCACTGCCGGAGGCTGCACACACAGAGCAAACACCTGGCTCCACCGTGCATGGACAGCAGGGACAGCGGGAACGGTGGAAACATTGTGCAGGGATCAGTTGCCCTGCCAACCCGTCTGCCTCTTGCTCCTCCATCTTCTGGCTTCCCGGGGCTGTGGCGGCCTGGCCAGCAGTGCGAGAGAGATGGAAATGAGAACTTACTGTTTAAAAAAAAAAAAACATTCACCTGATTAGATGCACTGATATCTTCCCCCACTTTTGGGGTAAAAATAAATGCGTTTTATAGGGCAAAATATGGTTCATATTTTAAAATATGTTCGCAAATGTCATCTTTTTCAGCTTTGCCCACTATTTGACACTTACAAAATGGTACTGATAGTATAACCATTTAAAAAAAAGGGGGGGGGGGGGAGACAATAGCTAATTGTGTGTAAAAACCTCTATTGATTTCTATGGTCTGCAAAAATTAGACTACTTTGCCAGTGTCCGCCAAATCCGTCAGGTGTTCCTGCCGTATTGGAAAATTAAGCCAATAGCAAAACTAGCAGATACTGCCAGATAGTGGTGCCAAAATAAAAACACCCCTCACTCCCTTGTCCGATGAGCTGATTGGCTGCACTCTCTGCAGCTTTGAAACCCCGTCCCCCTCCCTCCCCTTTGCTGGCGGACTGAAGACACTCTTAGCCTGCAGCATCTCTCATTCCCTTTTTCTGGTCACGCTATGTGCTGGAGTGATAACTACAGGCAGAGCAATGCACTTATTTTTTTTTCTATGATATATGTAAAACACACAGTGTGCTTACATCACATCACTGTTGCCACACCCACTGTTTCTCCTCATTTTTTCTTTGCATCTCCAATCCTCTAATACTTTTACAAATAACTTAGGAACAACAGGGTCTTTTTGAAGACTGATGCAACATGTAGCCCGAGACAATAGGCTCGATTCAAAATCCCAAATGTCATTATGTTCGTATTTGCAATCGAAAGTTTTGTTGGGTGTTTGTCATTTTTTCCTTTTTTTTTGGCCATTTTCGACTCGCACGAACGTTCGAACATAGACGTATATGTTCGTTCGTCCATCGAAATTCATTTTGTGTTTTTACGCAACTTCGGGACTTTTTTCCTTCGAAATCGAAAATGTTTCGATCGGTCAAATCATTTACGTCATTGCAATGGGCTGGCGATTAATTCAGAGAGCTGATTGGCAAGTATTCCGACGCCCATATAGTCATTTCCTTGTCGAGCATCTTACGGCACCTTTTTGACCTCGGGACTAGGCAGCCAAGCGTGATGGAGAGTGACTTTGAAGAGCATCAAGCTCTTCTTCTGTTTGGCATTGATAGGATCTTGAGGTCAGAGCCCAGATTGCACCGGCGGCGACGCATGAACATCAATGGCATGCATGACGTTGAGCTGTTCGAGCTGACCAGGCTTAATCGCGCTTCCCTCCATAAATTGTATAGTGAGCTGCGGCCATGGTTAGCCCGCACCACAAGGAAGGGGCATGCAATTTCAGGTATGACCAAGATGCTTGGCTGCCTGCAATTTTTGGCGAACGGCTCGTTCCAGAGGCTGGGTGCCCTCTCCGTGGGGATCTCACAGCCTACGCTGAGCCGCGCACTATCACATTTTTTGGAAGGCATGGCTACCCTAACCCCCAAATATATTTTTTTCCCAGATGATATGGTAGCCAGAACGCCATTAAGCTTGGTTTTTATAATATCGCCGACATGCCCAACGTCATTGGTGCCATTGACTGTACCCACGTCGCCCTGGTGCCTCCTGCTGCCGACGAGTACATATACAGGTAAGTAATGTTTTTTTTTTTTGGTTTCATTTTAGGTTAAGCCTCCTTGTAATGGTCCCTCCTTGTAATGGTCCCTCCTTGTAATGGTCCCACCTTGTAATGGTCCCACCTTGTAATGGACCCACCTTGTAATGGTCCCTCCTTGTAATGTTTCCACCTTCTAATGGTTCCACCTTGTAATGGTCCCACCTTGTAATGGTCCCTCCTTGTAATGTTTCCACCTTCTAATGGTTCCACCTTGTAATGGACCCACCTTGTAATGGTCCCACCTTGTAATGGTCCCTCCTTGTAATGTTTCCACCTTCTAATGGTTCCACCTTGTAATGGACCCACCTTGTAATGGTCCCACCTTGTAATGGTCCCACCTTGTAATGGTCCCTCCTTGTAATGTTTCCACCTTCTAATGGTTCCACCTTGTAATGGACCCACCTTGTAATGGTCCCACCTTTTAATGGTCCCACCTTGTAATGGTCCCACCTTGTAATGGTCCCTCCTTGTAATGTTTCCACCTTCTAATGGTTCCACCTTGTAATGAACCCACCTTGTAATGGCCCCACCTTTTAATGGTCCCACCTTGTAATGGTCCCTCCTTGTAATGTTTCCACCTTCTAATGGTTCCACCTTGTAATGGACCCACCTTGTAATGGTCCCACCTTGTAATGGTCCCACCTTGTAATGGTCCCTCCTTGTAATGGTCCATCCTTGTAATGGTCCCTCCTTGTTAGGGTCCCTCCTTGTAATGGTCCCTCCTTATCGAAATGTGTGTGTTCATTTTTCTAAATGCCATGCTTGGCATTTAAAGGCCACATTTAAAGCCCACACAAATAGGCTGACGAGCCAGATGTCCAGCTGAACAGGAATGTTTTGGGTGCCTGTGCAGGTGCGTGTATCCAAATTAGGGATCCCCCTTCTTATCAATGTAAGCTAAGCAACAAGAGAGCCTTTTAGTCTTTAGAGTCGACACTAGCAGCTTTTGGTCTGTATTAAAGAGAAACTTTCTTGAATGTTGTTGTTCTCTGGCAGGGAATCCAGATTTGGGATGCTCCACTGTGTGTCTACCAATGGATCACCTGCAAACTCACCTCTTTCTGGTTCCTACGTGGCCCGCTCAGCCAATCAGGAGTGGTTTTTCCATTCAGATTTCTTTTGCCGGAATAACATCAGTGCAGCAAGGAAGTCTGAATAAAGAGAGCCGGTCACATCCTTCACCCATGAACCTGCAGAATCCATTCAAAAAGGCCTGGGATGCCCGCAGCTAGAAGTATGCTGGGCATGGGGTCATGGAATCTAGATGTGATGCATGCTCCTGAAAGAGATGAGTGGATTGGGGGATCTTCGGGGTTTCACACAGTAAAGCATCACAATTCAGGATGCCCCATAAAGAAGTAGATTAATCCCCCAAGAGTTTTATAAATTTAAGGGAGTGTTGCTTCTCTATAAGAGGTACTAGGTTGGACCACTTCAACTTTATAGAACTTTTTAGCACTGCTGCTTTCTGTTTTCCTAGCAAGCTGTGGAGAGGTACAGGATCTGCTCTCCTGGCGAGTTGAGAGGTGCACTGACATGCACTGCTGCTGTCTGTCTTCCTAGTGAGCTGAGGATAGGTGCAGAGGTCTCTTTTCCTAATAAGCTGAGGTGTGGGGGGATGTAGAGTTAACATTGCTGCCATCTGTCTACCTAGCAAGGAGAGGTGCCAGGGTCTGCTTTTCTAGTGAGCTGAGAGGTACGGGGCATGCAGAGTCAACACTACCTCTGTCTGTATTCCAGTAATCTAAGAAGAGGTGCGGGGTTTCTTCTCCTAATGAGCTAACAGGGTGTCTGTTTTCTGAGTTAGCTGAGAAGAGGTGCGGGAGTTTTCCGACTTAGATGAGGAGAGTCAGCATCCTGACGAAGGGGTGGGGGTAACCGACACGCAATGCGTCGGTGTCGGCAGCGGTTTGAGGATTTGAACGTAGCTCTTCCTATTTGGTGATATAATCTTTATTTGTTCAGATAGCATTACATGGTGTATGCAGCTCATATTTTGGGATTATCTCTTAGCACTTTATCAGCACGTAGTACTATTTGCACCTTAAAGTGGACCAACACCCACTGCTGATCGGCCCGGGAATCTATAAGATTCCTGGGCCGATCAGCTCCCTGCCCGCGGGGCACCCCGATCGGGTGTATGAAACCTCTCAGGACCCCAAAAAATCCTACCTTTTCCTCGTTCCAACGGCGCATGCGCGGGCCACCACCGCCTCTCGCGCTTCCCTCTAGCAGGACGCGCACCAGTGCCGGCCGTTTGTGAATGGCCGGCGCGGGTGCGCTCCCTGTTAGAGGGAAGCGCGAGAGGCACGCTCTTCTTGTCCGGTCCATATTCCAGCATGCGCCGTAGGAGCAGCATGCGCCGTAGGAGCGGGTTGAGGTGAGTTTTTTTGGGCTTTCTGGGGGGTTTCACACAGCGGGGCACCCCCGACTCCTGGGGGTTTCATACAACCGGCATCTGTGATAGGATGCCCCGGGGTAGGCCAGTGGGAAGCTCTGGAGTCTTTTATATTTCTGGGCCAGCTGCGGGTTATCAAGTCTCAGGCTGTGATTTGTAGTGAAGATCTGGAGGCAGCAAAGAAGCAAAAATATTTCACCCTCTGAGGAGGAGAGGAGAGGTGCAGGGATCTGCGCTGAGGAGGGATGCAGTGGCGGGTGGAGTTATCACTGCCTCCACCTGTCTGCCTTTCTACTGAGCATGTATAACCTCATGGGAGCTGTGCCTGTTAAAATCGCACAGCACCCACCCCTGGAAAAAGCTGCCGGAGGGCTGTGCAATTCTGACAGGCTCAGTTCCTATGTGGAGTGCGTGCTCTCTAGGAAGACAAATGACAGCACTGCAGGTGGCAGCATACCAGCCCGGAACAAGCTGCTGTGTTTTTTCTAGCAAGGCAAATCTGATGGCACTACTGGCAAGAGTTGGATACCTATACTTTAGAGGAAACTAATTAGTACAGGCATCCTGGAAATTCAGGGTTGAGATAATACCATTTATTGGCTAAAGCAATAATATTGAAAATGCAAACTTTCAAAGCAATCCAACCTTTTCAGGTTGAAAGTTACACACACATTTATACAGAAAACTACAAAAGAGGCAAAATAGTTTTTCTACTTATACACATGAAAAATAGCAAAGTCGTAAAATTGTAAGCCGTGAGATAAGAATCAGGGCGATTATGACAATTCATGGTGGGCTGATAAGAAACAACTATAGACAGCCTGAAAACACTCAACATATATTTTACGTAGCTTACTAGAAGCTTTCAAACGCAATGTTTGAGGATGATCATCTGATGCATCTGAGATTTCCTCGGGCACACAGTTGTTACCAGCAATTAGTGTAATTATTAATTAATGCAACAAAATATTTTGGTCTTAAGAATACTCGCATGAGGAATGATAATTGGAGCCCTTGTATTTATTTTAAATCTGTAACACTATATAAAACGCCTTGAAAATCTGTGTTGAGACGACACCATCCACCACCAGTTTTTTTCTCTGCCAAAGAGATTTTTAGAAAGACTTTTATTAGTATGTTACTATTATTATCAGTAAGTTACTGTGGTGAATAGATGCTGTAAGAAGGGGGAAGGTATGTACAGTAGGATGGTTGATTGTCTCAAGCTTCCTAAAGAACGTTCTACAGCTCCATTGCATAACCTTTGGATGTTATTATTTTTTTTTTGCTTTTGATGATAATAGGTTCAGGGCTTTGTAGGGACCAAACCATTTGTATTTTTTGTTTTCAAGATGTTTCAAAATTTCAGGTGGAATCCTACACATACAGGGGCGACAAAGTAAGTAGAGCCATATATTGTGATTGGAGACGGGGAGGCCGATTCATTAACAGCGGCAGGTAGCGACAGTTGAGCGACTGTAGCGGCATTTTCAGAGCGCCCGCTAGTAGTCGCTGGGCTTGGCCGTTGTTCGGTAGTTGATAGCGACTCAGACGGTTTGCCGTAATGTTGAATATTGGGTGAGGAGTCGCTATTTGACAGGTTCCGCGCTGTATGGGAGCGCATGGTAGCAACTGGCCCTAGCGACCGGCTCCCACCATATTCATTAAAAAATCACGCTCAAAAAATTCTCGCGCTGTAAAATGCATGTTTAAACCCCAGAGCGCTGGCGGCGATGGGTTAAAAGTAGTTTTTTAACCCCCAAACAACCATATTTTTGGAAACCAAAAAAAACTATTTTTTAAAATAATTTTGTAATATGAATACATTAATATCAGACCTGTAATATCATTTTTTTTTTTTACCTTAAAAAAATTATTTAAAATGGCAGAAGTGGTCACAGAATTTTTCACATTTAAAAGAAAAAAAAAAAAAATAATAATAATAATTAATTATGAATATTTAAAGATTGTTCCATTGAAATGCATTGGAGAGCGCCAGGTAGTGAGAGGTCATACCTGTCGCTGTTCAAGGTCGGACGCTCGCGCTGTGGGCTGAGGCTGGAATAATGATGAATGAGTGGCTATCTGGCGCTATCTCAGTCGCTAAGCAGGATTGGCTTGATAAATGTGTGATTGTGGTGGGGAGCTGGCGTTCTCGTGGCGGTGCCCGTCATTACCGGCCGCTCACCAGTCGCTTACCTGTCGCTATTCCTTCATAAATAAGGGCCTAAACCTTGGGATGCACCATCTCTCCCTCCTGCTGTGATTATAACAAACAAGATACAGATGTAACAATCATTAACTGACACATCACAGCTCAGCCCATTGTATTATCTCATAAAGAAGCAATTGAAAAGCATTTAAGATATCGATAGCACGATGCACCAGTGCACAAAAAGGAGTTTTAAAGAAAGCTGCATCTGTAAGTCATTCTGAAATGCTTGCCTACTCCCTGCTGAGAGGTCCATTGTGTTACATTATATAAGCCAAACAGCAATCCATTTATCTTAACTGTTTCTATTGTAGCTGTGATACTTTTTGAAACAGTCGTGAGCCTAATATTGGGATGTAGATAGCTTGCAGGGCATTGCACTGTGGGGTGTAAAGAAGATTGTCTCCTCTGGTAAAAAAAAAAGTGTTCCAAGGTAAAGACAATAGGATTGGGTTTGCACTGTAATTAATATTTTGTTCCATTTTCTTCAGTCTGTGCAATTCAGCACCACATTTAGATGTGCAATTTCTGTAAGCTATCTGTGAGCTTTTTACATTTCAATAGCAAGCACATGGCTGCTTTAAAGAGGAACATCAGAGGAAGTTGGGGAGTTAATAATAACTCTCCAGACTTGGCTTGCATGGCTCCCCTCCCCTTCATTTTTTTTTTTTTATTTGGGGCTTTTTAACTTACCTTTCTGGCACTATCAAACTCCACCATCCATCTGATCCCTCAGTGTCTTCTGCAGGGCAGCCCCATTTTGGAAGCCTTTAGCTTCCTAGCAGACACTGTGCCACCCCTCTGTTCTCGCCTGTACACTCGAAAGTTAAACATGTGAGATTAGAAGAGCGGCTTCTGGAATGATCACTGTGATAAGTAGAGCAACAGCATTCAACCAACGGGTGGCTAAGCTGGAAGGGGGGGAGTATGGAGCCAAAAAGCAGCAGGATGTCAGCATTTTAGATAACACTGGCATCCAAAAGGTATTGTGAAGGGGGTGTAATGCTGAGAATTGAAAAACAGGTCTGCTGTTCCTCTTAAAGTGGACCAACACCCAGGATTTTGACTATCCTGGGTTTTGGTCCACTTCGGTGGGGCACCCCGATCGGGGGTGCCCCGCTGTGTGAAACCCCCCAGAAAGCCACGAAAACTCACCTCTCCCCGCTCCCACGTGACCACTGCAGCCAATCCCCGCCGGCGGACAAGCCAGAGGCAGCGCCGGACAAGCAGAGCGCGTCTGCCGCCGACTCCCGCACGTCCCTCTTACAGGGAGCGCACCCGGCCGGCGCGGGAGCGCGCCCTGCTAGAGGGACGCGCGGGAGGCGGCGACGGCAGAAGCCATGCACCGCTGGAACGTCGAAAAGGTAGGATTGTGGGCTTCCTGGGGGGTTTCACCCCGCGGGACATCCTGATTTCGGATGCCCCGCAGGGAGGGATCTGATCAGCCCGGGAATCTTATAGATTCCCGTGCCGATCCCCCCTGGGTGTTGGTCCGCTTTAAGGTGTAACTCTGATTATAATAAAAATGATGATGCATCATGTGCACAATTTAATGCACAATTTAATGCAGTGTAACATTCAGCTGGTAGCTGACAGGCTTTTCAGAATGCCTCGTCTTGTTTGTTATAGTCACAGCAGAAAAGAAAGATTTTTGTAGGTTTCAATAGATTTTGTACAAAATAAACAATTCAAGAAAAATAACTGACAAAACAGTGTGGGTCTAATAAACAAAAAACAAATCATTGCTGTAAGAGGTATGCTTTCATAATTCCATATTACATGTTTAATGACAACATAGGTTAAGAATAAGTTAGTTATTAGGGTAAAATAGTCAAACAGTACTATAATCACGTAATCATTCCAACCTTATAACTTTATAACCCCTTTAGCTTATAAATATTGCTTTTTTTAAACTTCCGATGCAATTTATAGCGCTTTGAGATATGTTGCCTCTACATGCCCCAAATATGCGGTTCTCATAGATTAAAGGTCACCGTGATGAAACGCGTTGGGCAGAGCCTCTGGATGTGTAGAGATCCTTGGTGGTAGGAGCCTCACGTAACCAGCTGGTGCGTGTATCGGCTTAGAGTAGCTAAGGTGCTTAGAGTAGTCTCACTGCGAAAGTGTGTTAAAACAGTGCTGACATTTTTGCCTGTTAACAAGTTGTAGTTTCATGTGAGTGCAACATTAAAATAAATAGGTTTTCCTTTATTGAAAACAGTATTGCACTATGGTCTATTGTTTTATATTTTATATGTGGTAGATTGCAAAGTAACACAATGGAAGAAAATGTAAATGTAAAGAGAGGAACACAGCTAACAACCAAGCTGCACCCCATTGTTTTCCACATGGTGAATATTAGTAGAGATGAGCGAACTTCTTGAAAGTTCAATTCGGGCGATTCGCCGAATTTCCCCAAGAAATTCGGGTTCGCCCGAATCGAACTTTCACGAATCGCTCATCTGAAAAAAAAAATGCCGGCATGGTGGGAGCATAGCCAGCGTAGCCGGCCTGCCCGCTCCCACCATGCCGGCATTTTTTTTTTTATTTCAGGGAAAATTCGATCGGCACGACCCAAAAAAAATTCGGGTTCGTGCCGAATCGAATTTTCCCTGAAATTCGGAGCGAGATCCGGTTCGTCCGAACCGGTTCGCTCATCCCTAAACATTAGCAAAAGGATAAATTGGAAATGCCTAATTGCCTTAGCTGTCTGGTAAGCCTTTAGTGGTGAAGGAGACACATTTGTTTTTTTGGACTTCATAGTCAAGTGGTGTAAAGATTACAGAGTTATATTTGGAACATTAGAAACATAATGTTTTGCTCTGTAGTTATTTCTTTGTTTATGGGTTTTTATTTTTCTAATATAAAATAATAATTTATCTGTATTACAGACTAGGTCTTTGTGGTTTAAATGTGTGGAGCCAATGAGACTCAAGTCAAAGAGTTTCACCTTCTTGGGTTTCAGGGTCTACGCAACTTCAGACCTCTGTTATTTACTGTCATACTTTTAATTTTCATTGTGATCCTAAGCAGAAACCTTATAATTGTTGTCTTAGTGTCAGTTAGTGAGAACCTCAAAATTCCAATGTACTTCTTTCTTAAGCACCTAGCAGCTGCTGATGTCCTACTGACCACTTGTATTGTACCGAAGTTGTTGGAGACGTTAATAAAGACTAAATGTACCATATCGTTTAGAGGTTGCCTCGCTCAGTTTTACTTTTACTGTACTTTTGGATTTGTGCAATGTTTCCTCATTGCTGTAATGTCCTATGATCGCTATGTAGCTATTTCTAACCCTCTACAGTACACATTGATTATGGGCCCTGCTGTGTGCTTCCATCTGGTCTATGGTTCGTGGGCGTTGATGTTCTTTATATCTTCCAGTGAGTTCATAATGATAAGCCTCTTTGAATTCTGTGGCCTCAGTGATCTTGACCACTTTTTCTGTGATTTGCTCCCACTCATTAAGTTGACTTCATCAGACACATCTGCTCTGCTATTGCAGGACTTTATATTTGGTATCTTCGCTGTATGCTTTCCTTTTGTCTTTATTGTTGTGACCTATGTCTACATTTTCATCACCATTCTTAAGATTTCATCCTCCGCTGGAAGGCGAAAAGCTTTTTCAACTTGCAGTTCCCACCTGTCTACAGTGTGTACATATTACCTGACCCTGATTGCTATTTACATGACTCCATCCAATGAGACCTCATCTGGTATAAACAAGTATCCGGCTTTGCTCTACATTCTCGTTACTCCATTGATGAATCCGATCATATACAGTCTAAGGAAACATGAGATCAGATATGCACTGCAAAAAAAGTTACAGATAATTTGCTCAAAAAGTTGTGTTAGATAATTAGGTGCCATGTCCCCCAGCGTTTTATATTAATTACTATTAGGTATTGTTATGGATTCTCTCTGCTCTGAAGGTTAAAGCAGTGCTATGGTCAAGTCATCTGACTTCCTCATTCATTGTAAGACTGCCAATCACTTGACTGCTGGTGACCCACCGAGTCTTCAAAGTGGGCTTGCCTGAATATCTACCTGCGATTACAAAAAACATTTGACCGAGGAAGTGATGACATAAAACATGTGACTGAGGAAGTGATGACTTGATAGTGTAACTTTAAAGTGTTTTCAATTTTAGTGAATCAATAAAACTAGCGATAATTGTAATAACGCAGCATCAAACAAAGAGTAAAAAATTAAGGGCCAGATTTACAGTGGCTGCTAGTTTACGCTAGTTGAAAGGGGCCAAAAACCCAGGATTCTGACTATGCTGGGTTTTGGTCCTTGCCCATTGGACACCCCAATTTTCCCCCTGTGAAACCCCCACCCCACAGGTCACCCAGTCAAACTCACCTTTCCCTGGGGTTATGATGCATGCACAGGATTTGGTACAATCAGTGCACTTGACTTCATGTGTCAATTTCGGCTAAGAATCAGCTAAGAGCCAAATGTAGCCTAAAGCAGGTGAGTGGTGCTGAGCTTGCCATCTACAGCATCTCCACTAGCCTCTGACAGGGTACAAGTCCATGCCTGGCAAAGGGTGAGCCCAATTAATAGTATAGCCTATACCGGCTGTCTTTGGATCGGGGAGAAGGAAGGATTTACAGGGGACTTGGGGGGGTTTACACAGCAGGACATCCCAAATTGGGAAAGGAATTAAGTGGCCCTGGAGGTATCTGCCACTGTTGCCTCTAATGCGCAATCACACAGAAGCAGAACATTGGAGACTGGAAGAAAATTATGAAATCATGACCCATTCCAACTGTTTATGCCACTTTCCGCCATCAAAAAACCATAACAATTTACCAAAAAGAAGTAGTGCGCACCGCAGGCTAGTGCAAAGGGGTGGTTAAAATTGTTTCAGTATCCCAATCACGGGCGCATTTCCTATGTGGCTCTAGAAGGAAGTCCTTGAAAGAACTCCGGGACTGGTATCATCCTCCCCACCTGTCTTATTGGATGGCATTGCAGGTCTCGCACTTCCCGGCGAGCTTGCCCCCACCTGGGGAATTTGGTAGAGAGCTGACACCAGTCGAGCGTATGTGTGCAATGGGGGAGACAACTAGGGGAGCACTATCCACACTATACAAGCTTTTGTTGGACTCAGGAGAAACCCATGTACCTAACATCATAACGGCATGGGAGACGGAGCCCAATGTTACGTTCGAACCAACTCAAATAAAGAAAATTCTGGAGCTGGCATAGCGGGCCTCAATCAGTAACTTGTATCAAAAGGTGGGCTAAAAAATACTGAGTCGATGGCATAGATCGCTACAGGTATTGCATCATTTTTATCCATCAGTGCCCCCCCCTCTGCTGGAGATGTGGTAGGGCCCTGGGTTCCCTCTCCCACATTTTGTGGGGATGTGAAAAGATAGGGGGCTTTTGGGAGGAGATCTTAAAATGGACTCATAAGATAACAGGAGAGACCATCGCACTCTCCCCTCCAGTCCTTCTTCTGTACTCCAACAAAAGTTTGGTGGAGAAGTACAGGAAATCTCTGACAATCCACTTGATAAACGCAGCTAGAGCATGCATACCCACCAGGTGGAAGTCGCCTGCCCCGCCTACTGTCGGCTCTTGGATAGGACAGTGGAGGACATCAGGCGATTGGAGGACCTGACGGCTCTCCTCCAGCGCATGAAGGAGAAACACAGACTCCGGTGGATGCAATGGTCCTTGTTTATAGAATCAGATGAAGGTAAAATTCTGCGGGATGGGCTTGAGTTGATCGTAGTACATCTGAGGACTGACACTGGCGTGGGGTGCCCCATCTGGACCGGGTGACATTATCCTCAACCCATGCTGGTTCCCTCCTTCCACTCGCTCAGAGGAGTGTTCGTCTTCCCCCCCTGCTTCTCCCCGGTCACCTCCCTTGCTTCCCTCCATCCGTTCCCTGGTCAGGGACGTGGATGCAAATGCACCCGGCGGGGCCGTGGGTGGAGGGGGCGGTGGGGCTTTCCCCTCCATTGGCAGGGGCTGGGCGGGGGGGGGTGCTGGGGGGCCCAAGACCCGGGAGACTCCCGTGCCTTCCCTTCCCTATTGTCTGTCCCTCCTTCCCCTCTGTCCCTTCTCTCTCCTCACCCTCACTCTGTTTTCACGTTCTATCCCTTTCCCCATTCCCCTTATCTCTTGCTTTAGATCCCCTCCACAAAATCCTCTCCCTTCCTTGTTGTTATCTGTTAGTTGTTGGAAAAGCATAGAGCGGAGAGAGGCAGGACATGATCCTAGGCATGACTACAGATGGTAGGCAGGCCCTGGGCTAAAGAATATGTGTCAAAAGTCATGGTAAAAGCTCAAAATAAAAAAAAGTCTGTAATACTCCAGAGATATGACTGATATGTTTATTTGCATAATTGTGATCTGTCTTGCTGCTTCTGTTCTTTTCAATAAAGATTTATTGTTAAAAAAAATGTTTCAGTATAAAAGTTAAAACCCCCAGATAACACTTTGCAACCTGAACAGCGGCAGAAACATTATTTGGGATATAAATGCATGTCTGTGATCTTGACGTGTTGTTTTTAAATAAAAACAATAGAATAACTGTGTTTTCATCCTATAAGACGCACCCATCAATAGGACTTACCAAGAATTTGGAGGAGGAAAATAAGAAAATAAATATTCTGAACCAAATGTTATGGTGCTAAAACACCATGCCCCCAAAATCAAATGAAAGGCAAGGTGCCGAATTCCCCCATTACAGCCACAGTGGTATTCCCCCCTCCCATTCCCATACGCAGTGTGGCATTCCCCCTCCCATTCCTATACGCAGTGTGGCATTCCCCCCCTCCCATTCCCCATATAGGTAGTGTGGCATCGCCCCTCCCATTACCCTCTTAGGTAGTGTGGCATCGCCCCTCCCATTACCCTCTTAGGTAGTGTGGCATTCCCCCCTCCAATTCCTCTTATAGGTAGTATGGCATGCCCCTTCCATTCCCCATAGGCAGTGTGGCATTCCCCCTCCCATTCCCCTCATAGGTAGTATGGCATTCCCCCCTCCCATTCCCAAAGGCATTGTGGGATTCCCCTCTCCAATTCCCCATGGGCAGTATGACATTTCCCCCCTCCCCCATTTCCATAGGAAGTGTGGCATTCCCCCTCCCATTCCCATAAGCAGTGTGGCATTCCTCCATCCCATTCCCATAGGCAGTGTGGCATCCCCCCCTCCCATTCCCATAGGCAGTGTGGCACCCCCCAATTCCCATAGGCAGTGTGGCATTCCCCCTCCCATTCCCATAGACAGTGTGGCACCCCCCAATTCCCATAAGAAGTGTAGCATTCCCCCTTCCATTCCCATAGACTGTGTGGCACCCCCCAATTCCCATAGGAAGTGTAGCATTCCCCCTCCTATTCCCATAGGCAGTGTGGCATTACCCCCATCCCATTTCCATAGGCAGTGTGGCACCCCCCAATTCCCATAGGAAGTGTAGCATTCCCCTTCCATTCCCATAGACAGTGTGGCAATCCCTGCCAAATGTTTCCTCCATTTGCGCTGTCCCCGTCGTCCATGTTGTACCTGCCCCACTGCCGGAGGCTGCACACACAGAGCAAACACCTGGCTCCACCGTGCATTGACAGCAGGGACAGCGGGAACGGTGGAAACATTGTGCAGGGATCAGTTGCCCTGCCAACCCGTCTGCCTCTTGCTCCTCCATCTTCTGGCTTCCCGGGGCTGTGGCGGCCTGGCCAGCAGTGTGAGAGAGATGGAAATGTGAGTTTACTATTTAAAAAAAAAATATTCACCTGATTAGATGCACTTATATTTTCCCCCACTTTTGGGGTAAAAATAAGTGCGTCTTATATGGCAAAATATGGTTCATATTTTAAAATATGTTCGCAAATGTCATCTTTTTCAGCTCTGCCCACTGTTTGACACTTACAAAATGGTACAGATAGTATAACCATTTAAAAAAAGGGGGGGGGGGCAATAGCTAATTGTGTGTAAAAACCCCTATTGATTTCTATGGTCTGCAAAAATTTGACCACTTTGCCAGTGTCCACCAAATCCGTCAGGTGTTCCTGCTGTATTGGTAAATGAAGCTAATAGCAAAACTAGCAGATACTGCCAAAATAAAAACACCCCTCACTCTCTTGTCAGATGACCTGATTGGCTGCCACTCTCTGCAGCTTTGAAGCCCCGTCCCCCTCCCTCCCCTTTGCTGGCACACTGGAGACACTCTTAGCCTGCAGCATTTCTCATCCCCTTTTTCTGGTCACGCTATGTGCTGGAGTGATAACTACAGGCAGAGCAATGCACTTATTTTTTTACTATGATATATGTAAAACACACAGTGTGCTTACATCACATCACTGTTGCCACACCCATTGCTTCTCCTCATTTTTTCTTTGCATCTCCAATACTCTAATACTTAGGAACAACAGGGTCTTTTTGAAGACTGATGCAACATGTAGCCCGAGACAATGGGACGACAATTGGGTGCTGACCTTTAGTATAACTTAAACTCAGTAAAAGGGACTGCTATAACTCTGTTCCACCTGTAAATGGTACAAATTAAAACAGCTGGAGGGTCATATGACTTTATACGTTACAGAAAAAAAACCCTAGGAAGCAAAGATGGTCAGCCAAATCTGTGAAAAGTGGACTAACAACCTTACAGGAAACAGTCCTTATATGCATCCCTTCCCAGGGCAATTCAGATTGCTGCACATAAAAAATAATTTATCATGTTGTAACTCCTGCTGTGGTCAACATTTTCCCCTCAATGGCGTCCTATGGATCTGCCAGCCTCTCTCTAAGTTGGGGTCCATGATGCCTCTTTGTTAAATACAGTTTAAAATATTTTTCAACTGCCAATGAATATTTTAGGGAATATTTATCTGTTTTCGGAAATACTAAGAAAAATGTTTGGGAACGGACTGGGTAGAGGAAAGACATCCCTGCAATTCCTTCTGCCACTAAGGATAAGGATATTGGTGCCAGTACCAACACCGTGGTCAGCAGCCATTTTCCCAGGCCCAGACATAATAGTGGCAGCATCCATTTGCCCAGTCCCACCACTGCTAATAGTAGCATCAGCAGTTATGTACGTGGTAGTAGTAGCAGCATCAGCAAGCCAGAGTTGTCCATTTCCTCCTGTGGGTGTGTTATTTCGGACAATACATCCATTGTGGACTGGTTGACTCATCTCACTCATCTCAGAAGGAGGAAGACTCTGACGCAATGACTTTGAGCCAGGTTTCAGTGGATTCTTCCTCCACTACAGCTACACGTCACAGTAAAAGAAGCCTTTCTCTTCCATCATCTGTCTCTTTACTGCCTCCTCCTAGTGGAGCACCAGCTTTCCTCAGCAGTCTGGTTGCTATGGATAGTGATGAGGAGAATCTGTTTGATGATAGAGTCAGCCTTTGGAGTGTGTTTCGGAGGTGGTGGAGGTAGAAGCGGTGTCTGAGACGCATAACTGTGGCAGTGGGGGTGTTGATAGACATGGACACACTGGCAGTTATGAAGGTGGTTGTGGTGTGTGTGGGGCAAGTAGACTATTTTTTTTATCTTTTCTAGTATTGAGGAAAGGGGGAAGGGAGGGAAGAAGGTGAGAAGATGGGGGTGGGGGGGAGGGAGCGTAATAAATTAAAATATATTTTATACCCCGATGAAGACGTGGCAAAGTAACACATTTCCATGGGGAAGTTATGACTGACAGCCTGGTTACTATTGGCCAAAATGAATTTAAGATATGTTACAAAAGCTGAGGGGTATGAAAAAAAGAGAAAAAAAAAGAGAAGTGGATCAGGAGGAGGAGTATGATGTAGTTTTGAACAAGACCTGGGAACCAGGAAGGGACATCGTCAGAGCAGGAGAGTACTTCTGGCACTGGCAGCGACAAAGAGCCCAGCCAAGGTATGGCCAGATAATATGCAATAATACACAGGGCTAAGTCTGCTGGTATGGTTCAGTCAGGAGCAGCTGACAGTGACACTGATGCTGCTTTTGCAGATACCAGTAAAAAGCCTGCCAGAGAAGGAGCAAAGTCTGGTGGTGATGGTGGTGTTGGAAAGGCTAGTTCTGTGTGGTACTCTTCTGTGTGGCAATTCTTTTGTACCTTCTCAGAGGAACAACACCTTACACAGTGCCAGATCTGGAAGCAGAAAGATAGCCATGGCCAGAGAACCATTCTAGGAACTACGGCTCTACATAAGCACTTCACACATCACAAGGCTGCCTGGGACAATCAAAATGTCTTGCAAATGCCCCATCAAAACCCTATTGATCTTGCTGCTACTGCTGATGGTGCAGCTCCTATAACTTGTCATCTGTCTGGTAGCCAGACCTCATCCACAGGCAGTACAGTCTCAGTCCTGTCATTTTCACTTAGTGCTCCTCCTCCATCTCATCAGTTATCCATAATGGAATATATTCACCTGACAACAATATGCGCCCAGTCATCCAGGTGTTGGGCAGCTTAACTCACACCTGGCCAAGTTGTTAATGGTGCAGTCACTGCCATACCACCTGGTTGAGTCCCCCAGCTTTAGGCTACTTCCTTGCACAGTTACGTGGAAGAGAATTGGGGCTGTCTATGCCAGTGTGCAGTACAGGGCTTGCAGCAGCAGATACTAGGAGCAGGCATTAGTAACACCTCCACGTTTGTGCCGATCTGCTTCAGCTTTGGAAACCAGGTGCTTATCCTCCTTCTCAACAGATGGGGGACAGCAGGGTGTAGTTTATCCTCCTCCATCCTTTCATCGCTGCAAGGTTCAGCACTGCCATGCTGTATTACACATGCTGAGCCTGGGCTAGAAAAGCCTCATTGCTAAGGAGTTGCTACCATGCATGCATGACAAAATCTACAAGCAAAAAATACTGGGCCCTAGACCGGCCCAAACAGTCCCTAAATTATACTGCACACCAAAAATTCTGTAATATATAAAAAGTAAAAATTTATTATTAAATCTTCCCTAGAACAACAGAAAACATCACAGGACTAGATTAAAAAACATATACACAAAAATTGAGGTAAAGGGTTTATCCTATTATGAGCTATCAAGAAAATGAATATAATTATATAATACTTAATGCATAAGAATATACCATGTGAAATACATATTCCATACCTCAAACTGGCTAGATATGCAGGCGTATTGGAGTGAGAAAGTGAATATACATAAGATAAAAGGTGAAGAAAAAATTAATTAAAGTAAAAGTGAAAAAAAGATTAAAGCAAGAAAAAGTTCGCAGAGTGCCTATGTGATAATAGTGCACTGTGACAAAGAATAAGTGCTGTGGTATTAAAGCCACAGTATACACATGCAAAAACTAGTATTGTGCAAACAGTATATACGCCAGCATAACAGCCAAAAGGTAAAAAATAACAATTAGTCTAACACTGTAAACATCACCACATCCAGGAGCTCAGGAACCCAAAGCCGCAACTAGCCACCGACGCGTTGCGTGGCCTTATGCCACTTCGCCAGGGTGAATATGTTGCCAGCCCCCCGTCATGGGTTGGTGTCCCCATTTTACTAGCACCCTTTGATAACCATAAGTATATTTTAGTTGTGCAGACCCCCACCAACTTTCCTCCCCTTTGGTTTTTTTACAAAATCTACAAGCAAGTCTCCACTCTCCACTTGAACTTAGATTGGGAAATGTGGTTGAAGATAATGGGATGGACACTGTGGCTGCTCTGCGTCTAGGTCGCATAACACATGCCCCATGCCTGCTGCATGTGCTCAAACACTTCTTAAAGTGGACCATCACCCTCCCGTGATCGGCCCGGGAATCTATAAGATTCCCGGGCCGATCACCTCCCTCCCCACGGGACATCCGAGATCGGGATGTCCCGTGGGGTGAAACCCCCCCAAACACCCCAAATCCCCTTACCTTGTCTTGCCCTCTAGACGTGTGCGCGCCCGCGCCGGCCGTCTGTGAATGGCCGGCGCGGGCGCACGTGCGTCAAGAGTGATGCGCGGGAGGCGGCGGCGGAGGAGCCGCTTGTCCGTGGCTGTCAAATCACTTGTCCGTCGGCGCTGGGAGCGGGGAGAGGTGAGTTTTTCGGGTGATCGGGGGGGTTTCACACAGCGGGGCACCCCGATCGGGGGTGCCCCACCGAAGTGGACCAAGACCCAGGATAGTCAAAATCCTGGGTGTTGGTCCACTTTAAAAACATATGCTGGTCTGGCGGATGTTCTGGCCATGTCCGGGAGGATCTGTGTTCCTAGTGAGCTGAGGAGAGGTGGAGGGAGTCTCTTTTTCTAGTGAGCTGAGAGTTGCCGGGACTTGCAGTGTTAACACTGCCACTGCCTGTCTTCCGGGCAAGCAGAGGAGAGATGCAGGGATCTGTTTTACTATGTGTGTGCATGTGTGTGCGTGTAATCATTTAAATGGGAGCATGCAGAGTTAACACGGCTGCCATCTGTCTCTTTTAGTGAGCTGAGGAGAGGTGCAGGGGTTTGTTTCCCTAGTGAGCTGAGGACAGTTGCGGGGTCTGTTTTTGTGTGTGTGTGTGTGTGTGTGTGTGTGTGTGTGTGTGTAATCCTTTAGACAAAAAAAAACCTCCTAAACTATTCTACTTACATGAAAGACCCACAAGAGCAAACAGTAGAATCTCTGATCTGATGCATTTCGGCCCATTCTGTCTGTAATCTTACCTTAAAGTCATTGTCCAGGCCTTGCTGTTTACCTAAAAATGAAGTAGCCCTACATGTCCTCTTGCTCCCAGCTGTTTCTTTTTTGTACAATTTTGTAATGCAGAGAAAGCGTACTTTATTTTTTATATTTTGTACTGATTTCTACACTTCCCATAGAGTATGAGTGTTCTCTCCCAGGGAGTACCACTTGTATTAGCATAAGACTTTCCTTCAGTGTGCAGAGAGTGAGCAGGAGATTGACAAGAAGGGCAAAGGAGGGATCATTTAGCAGCCAAGAGGGGGTAGAGTAAAGACATACATTCTGAATGGAGGGGTTCCGTCATCCAGGACTATCACCTCAATTGATGGATGATGGCCAGAGGAAGGGGGGTGTCAAACGGAGCCTGAAAAGGAGTCAGTCTCATGCTCAAAGTGAAAGAAAACACAAAAATCTATCAACAGTACAGGTAGGGGACCTACATAGCTAGATTTACTTCCTGTCTAGATGATGACTTGGACTTATCAACATGGTTTTGACTATCCAGGTGGTTGGTTTTTGCCCCGGGAGAATCCGAATTTGGGATCCCCCACTTTGTGAAACCCCAATCCAACAACCACTCCACTCACCTTTCTGCTGTTCCCCCAGCGCATGTGCAGGTACTCGACTAATCATGCACTGTGCATACTAAGGCAAGACTTAAAGCCAATGTTTTGGACTTTGTCTCAACATAGGGAATGCCGGTCGGCCACATCCTCAGTTCTCCGTTGGACTGCATGTTCCCATGTGCCCAGCCTGGGAATGGGAGTGGGAGCCCAGAAGATGAAGATGGAGGAGCGGCAGGCCCTGCCATTTGCGCTGTCCCAGCTGTTTCTGCTAACACCGCCACCGCTTCTTCTCCGACGGCTACACTTACAAAGCAAACACCTGATGCTCAGGCATCAGCCACACCCACCCGCTGCATAGAGCTGGCTGTTTGCTCTGTGTGTGCAGCCACCAGTGGCGGCATCAGTGGGGACAGTGCAGACAGAGGGGGCATCGGGCAGGGATCAGTTGTCCTGCACGCCTGCCGCTCCTCCATCTTCTGGCCTTCCGTGGCTGTGGCAGCCCAGCCAGCAACCCGGGAATGAAGGAAATGTGAGTTTACATTTCTTTGGTTGTTTTTGTTTAACACCCGCTAATATGCAGAGACCAATAATTTAGACTGTCCCTGCACCACTCTTTGATTAAAGGTACAGTAAGATTAGTGTGCAAAAAAATGGTGTAACAAAGGCAATAAAATTGCAAACAAGAATAATGTGGGGCCCAGTACCCCACAAGAACGGACACCAAAGATTTGCACCACCAATCTATATGTTTAGAATTCAATCAAGGCATGTAACAATAATATATATTTCCAATTATAAATTTATTATTTACATCATGTTTAAAATAGAGCTCATCCAACAATTACTAAAAGCCATAATTACTCAACGGGAAAAATCTCAAGCCATAAGAAAGTGTCATTGTGCATAAATAGTATAATACAAAAATATATATATGTAAACCAGTGATATAATCAATACAAAAAAATCAAACAACCTATATTCAAAAAATGTGGAAAACTACACAATATAGATTAGAATAATATATAAATACCACAACTATCATGTGATAAAAATGTGCATCTAAACTGATCCAATGACCAAACCCAAAGATGATCCTAAAATGAAATAAATTGTGTATAAAGAAATCCTATCACCCAATAGTCTGGCTGGAGATCCCGCTGAGTCCTGGTGCCCCTTTACCCACGCGCTCCGTGGAAACTACCACTTTGCAAGGTGCCAGGAAAGAACAAAGGGTACCTGTGTTGCTCGCCTCACCCGCTAATATGCACTGTTGCCCGATAATGCGCACTGACATTTCCCCCCACATTTGGGGAAAAGTAAGTGCGTCTTATAGGATGAAAAATAAGGTACTTTACTAGAAGCTTTCAAATACAACAATGTTTGGGGATGATCATCTGATGCATCTGAGATTCCCTTGAGCACACAGTTGTTACCAGCAATTAGTGTAATTAGTAATTAGTGCAACAACATATTTTGACCTTGAGAATATTCACATGAGGAATGATAATTGGAGCCCTTGTATTTTTTTTTTTTCCATCTGTAACACTATATAAAATGCCTTGAAAATCTGTGTTGAGACGACACAACACCATCCTAGTTTTTTTTTCTCTGCCAAAGAGATTTTTAGAAAGACTTTTATTAGTATGTTACTGTTATTATCAGCATGTTACTGTGGGCAATAGATGCAGTAAGATGGTGGAAGATATGTACAGTAGGATGGTTGATTGTCTCAAGCTTCCTAAAGAACGTTCTACAGCTCCATTGCATAACCTTTGGACGTTATTGGTCTTTTTTTTGCTTCTGTCACAGATGATAATAGGTTCAGGGCTTTGTAAGGGCCAAACCATTTGTATTTTTTGTGTTTTCAAGATGTTTCAAGTTTTCAGATGGAATCTTACACACGCAGAAGTGGCAAAGTCAGGAGAGCCATATATTGTGATGGGAGGCAAAACCTTGGTATGCACCATCTCTCCCTCCTGCTGTGATTATAACAAACAAGATACAGATGTAGCAATCATTATCCAATGCATCACAGCTCAGCCCATTGTGATATCTCACAAGGAAACTATTGGAAAGCATTTAAGATTTCAAGTTAATCGAAGCACCAGTTCACCCAAAGGAGAGTTTAAGGAATCTGCATCTGTAAGTCATTCTGTAAAGCCTGCCAGCTCCCTGCTGAGATGTCCATTGTGTTACATTAAAGATAAAACAACTGGAGTGGCCCCCAATCACCCCTACTCTCTATCCCCACAGAGACTGCCAAATGCACTCAAAGTATCAAAATCTTATTAATTTTATTATAACTGTTGGTTAAAAACATGAATTAAAAACAAACATACTGTGCCATAACCTTGATACACCGCCAGGGGGAGCACTTGCTCTGGATCTATCTACAAACTGTGACCAATCATCACTATCTATCTAAAACATATATCTATATAAAGTGTCAGTGCTTATTAGAACGCATCCATCTCAAGTAGACTATAGCCACATAAACAAACATGTGCAGAGTAATAAATCCCAATCAGATTTTAAAGTGCAATAGCGCAAAATATAACAAGTAAAAGAAAGTGCTTAGATGAGATGCAGAGTGCCCCCCCCCGGGCTGCGACCAACGCGTTTCGAGTCTGAGCGACTCTTGCTCACGGCCAGTCATCTAATCCTTCTCATTGTGTTACATTATGTAAGCCAAACAGCAATTTATTTATATTAATTGTTTCTTTTGTAATCAGCTGTGATACTTTCTGAAGAAGTCATGAGCCTACTATTTGAATGTAGATAGCTTACAGTGCATTGCACTGTGGGATGGAAAGGACTCTGTAAAGATTGTATGATTGTCTCCTGATGATTGTATGATTGTCTCCTCTGTCCTCTTGTCCTCCTGTCATCTTGTTTGTTATAGTAGCAACGGGATGGGGAGATATTGCATCCAGATCTTGTAGGGTTCAAAAGATTTTTATAAAATAAAGAATTTTAAAAAATAACAGACAAAACAATATGGGCCTAATAAAAAAAAAATCGCCATAAGAGACTTAAATACTTTCATATAACACATTTAATGAAAACATAAAGAATAAGTTAGTTATTAGGGTATAATAGTAAAACAGTACTATAATCACTTAATCATTCCAACCGTATAACTTTATAACGAGGAGATGAAACCCCTCTCTAGCATTTGAATCCTGATTTTTTTTAAACTCCCAATGCAATTTATAGTGCTGTGAGATATGTCTTCTCTATATGCCCCAAATACGAGATTACAGATTAAAGTAGGACTGCATTTATTACAGGAAGGCTTTGGTGCATCTTTGCTTTGCCATGTACACAGTTTTTCATATGCCGCCCGTCACAGGTTTTCGCCTTCACATTTTTACAAAAGCTACTTTTATCATAAGTTTTTGGATGTACGGAGAGCAAACATGTATATTTTGTATCCTCAATGGTCACTTATTATCGTCAAGTCCCCTTTACTAATCAGCATTTTTTGTTTCAAAAGGAATGTTTTACTTGGCCGACTAACTATAGATGAAGCAGATGTCCTGTGATAGCTCTGGCTCAGAACACCGAAGCCTTGACCGAAAAGCATTGACTGATGCATTGATGATTTAAAGATAGAATTGTTTACTTAACTGGTAAAAGGGACTTGTGTTTGACAATACACAATAATAATTTATCTGTATTACAGACTAGGTCTTTGTGGTTTCAATGTGTGGAGCCAATGAGACTCAAGTCAAAGAGTTCCACCTTCTTGGGTTTCAGGGTCTACCCAACTTCCGGCCTCTGTTATTTACTGTCATACTTTTAATTTTCATCATGATCCTAAGCGGAAACCTTATAATTGTTGTTTTAGTGTCAATTAGTGAGAACCTTAAAATCCCAATGTACTTCTTTCTTAAGCACCTAGCAGCTGCTGATGTCCTACTGACCACTTGTATTGTACCGAAGTTGTTGGAGACGTTAATAAAGACTAAATGTACCATATCGTTTAGAGGTTGCCTCGCTCAGTTTTACTTTTACTGTACTTTTGGATTTGTGCAATGTTTCCTCATTGCTGTAATGTCCTATGATCGCTATGTAGCTATATCTAACCCTCTACAATACACATTGATTATGGTCCCTGCTGTGTGCTTCCAACTGGCCTATGGTTCATGGGCATTGATGTTCTCTTTATCTTCAAGTGAGTTCATAATGATAAGCCTCTTTGAATTCTGTGGCCTCAGTGATCTTGACCACTTTTTCTGTGATTTGGCCCCACTCGTTAAATTGACTTCATCAGACACATCTGCTCTGCTATTGCAGGACTTTATATTTGGTATCATCGCTGGATGCTTTCCTTTTGTCTTTACTGTTGTGACTTACATCTATATTTTCATCACCATTCTTAAGATTTCATCCTCTGCCGGAAGACAAAAAGCTTTTTCAACTTGCAGTTCCCACCTGTCCACAGTCTGTACATATTACCTGACCCTGATTGCCATTTACATGACTCCATCCAGTGAGGTCTCATCTGGTATACACAAGTATCCGGCTTTGCTCTATGTTCTTGCTACTCCATTGATGAATCCGATCATATACAGTCTAAGGAAACATGAGATCAGATATGCACTGCAAAAAAAATTTACAGATAATTTGAAATAAAATATACATTCATTACTATTAGGCATTGTTATGGATTCTGTGTGTTCTGAAGGTTACAGTGGCATACATAATATATCATCAAATGATTCATAGAATCTGGAGATGGCGCACAAGGAAGAACGTCAATATTGGTTGCTCGTACAAGCAACCTCAGTACGAGCCCTTGAACAGTGTTGCATTAAAAACAGGCATAAATAGGTAAAAAAAAAAAAAAAAATAAAAATAAAAATATATATATATATATATATATATATATATATATATATATATATGTACAATCTATGTATATTTATGTATAATCAAAGGAACTGAGATGACCTCCAATGTCCTCCGTAGAAACGAGTGAACCAAACCGGACAAGTTCGGTTTGTTGCGAACCCAAACTTCACTTAGTTCACAACGAAACGCAGAAGATGATCCTGGCAGCATTGCACCGGCACCACCCCACAGGTCATGGCCAGCCAAGGAGAAGCAAAGAGAGAGGGTCACATGGTCGCAGCTTAAGAGGTCAGGGTAGTTGGGCCAATCAGGAGGCGCTATTGCAGGAGATGCTCCATCTGTCCACCTTTATCGAGCTGACTGTTGCAGAGAGCATTGCTCTTAGAGCAAGGACAGTTTAGGGACAGTTTAGGCATTTTGAACCACGGTATAGGAGAAAGAAGGGACATGAATTGAAGTGGGCATAGTGGGAAGCTGAAGAGTGGTGTGTGATGCATAGAAAAACTGCATCTGCCTGCGCTGGGATATGCTGGTCATTGTAGTCCACCCTGTAAACTCTGAAAACTTCAGTGAGGGTTTTTTTTTTATTTTTGACCACATCTGTCTGGTTTAGCTGACCCAGCCACTTAGTTGGGAAACTTAGGGCAAACAGTGCCTCGGTGTTTAATACAGTTTACATTTTTTGGGGGGAGGGCAGCTCTGTATTAAGTGTGCAGGCCAAGTCTCTCTCTAACTTGGGGTCCATTGTGCCTCTTTGTTAAATACATTTAAAAAAATCAAGGGGCAGCTCTGTTTTAAGTGTGCATGAACCGTATCTCTCAAAGTTGGGGTCCACGATCACAACGAATTAAGTGCCACAAATTGTCAGATTTACGGTGGCTGCTAGTTTACGCTAGTTGAAAGTGGCCCAAAGCCCAGGATTTTGACTATTCTAGGTTTTGGTCCTTGCCCCTGGGAAACCCTAATTTGCCCCATTTGAAATCCCCACCCCACAGGTCACCAGGTCAAACTCACCTTTCCCTGGGGCTATGAAGCATGCACGGGATCTGGTACACTTGACTTCACGTGTCAATTTCGGCTAAAAATCGGCTAAGAGCAGGTGAGTGGCGCTGAACTTGCCATCTACATCATCTCCACTAGCCTCTGACAGGGTGTGTGACCATGAGAGTCATCGATAAATACCTGGCAAAGGGTGCCCCCAGCTAATGGTATAGTTTACATCGACTGCAGCCAGTACAAGTGTCTTTGGATCAGGGAGAGGGTAGGATATACAGGGGACTCGAGGGGGTTCACACAGCGAGGCATCCCAAATTAAGAAAGGAATAAAGTGGCCCTGGAGTCTTTTAGACCTCAAGGCTGCGTTTGGTCCACTTTTTACAGAGGTCTCTGCCACTGTTGCATCTAATGCAGCAGTCGGACAAGCAGAACATCAGAAACTGGAGGAAACTGGTGAAAACATGACGTTCCACCTGTTTACACCACTTTCCACCATCAAAAAAACTATAACAATTTACCCAAAAAAGTGTACATGGGAGGCTAATGCAGAGAGGTGGTTAAAAATGTTACAGTCTACAAGTGAAAAGCTCAGATACAACCTGCTCAGAACAGCAGCAGACACATTATTTGAGATATAAATGCATGTTTGTGAACTTGATGTGTTGATTTTAAATAAAAACATTTCTGTGTTTTCTGCCATATAAGATGCACCCATCCATAGGACTTACCTAGGATTTGGAGTAGGAAAATAAGAAAATAAATATTCTGAACCAAATGGTGTGCTAAAACACCATCCTCCCAAGAACCAAGAGAAAGGCAAGGTGCAAATCCCCCCCCCCCCCCCCCCATTACAGGCAGTGTGGCATTTTCCCCTCTGATTCCCATAGGCAGTGTGGCATTCCCCATCTCCCATTTCCCATATAGGCAGTGTGGCATCCCCCTCCAATTCCCATAGACAGCGTGGCATTCCCCCTCCGATTCCCATAGGCAGTATGGTATTTCTCACTCCCATTCCCATAGGGAGTGCTGCATCCACCCTCCTATTCCCATAGGCATTGTGGCATTCCCCCTCTCATTACCATAGGCAAAGTAGCATCCCCCTCACATTCCCCATGGGCAGGGTGCCATTCCCCCCTCCAATTCCCACAGGCAGTGTGGCCCATAAGCAGTGTGGCTGCCAGGTCTGGAGTTCCTCCACAGCTTGGGAGCATGTCTCTCTTTGGTTTTGCTTTCAGCTGGCTCTCTGTCTGGGACTTTTTCCTGCTATGTGCCGCTCCACCAGCAGATGTCTCTGTCCTGCAGAGGTGTAGGTAATCAGCCAGCCCCTGTGTGACCGTCTGCTCTATTTAAGCTGATCCACCCATTCAGCCATGGATCAGCATTGAATTGTCATCTTGAACCCAGATCCCAGAACTCTAAACCCAGATCCCAGAACTATGAACGCCGAACCCAGGACTTCTGCCACAGCTATTGTGTTTTCCATCCCTGTCACAGTCTTGAATCCGCCTTCGGCCTTCCTGTCTAGGATATTTTGGCTTATCTCCTTCTAGCCTTGTTGGGCCGTCGGGCCTTCCTGTCTTGAAATAATTAGGTTTATTGCCTTCTAGTCTAGTTTATGCCTTAGCCTGTACTGGGTCCCATCCCTGTTCTAGCCTGTACTGGGGCCCATCCCTGTCCTAGCCTGTACTGGGGCCCATCCCTATCCTAGTCTGTACTGGGGCCCAGTTCTTTGTCTGTGTCCTGTATACGTCTCTCCTGTGTTTCCCTTCCCCAAGTCTGTGACCACCATGGGATTACCCAGGGCCTGTGCAACTTCACCTTTAAAAGCTCTGTCGAAGAAATGGGTGGATTATGGGCTCCTTGAGTACTGGATTACCTACATCCAGGGTGGTCAACAGTTTGCCTCCTTGGTACAGGCAGGTTGTCTGTCCTCGTCTATTTGTTTTTGATCAGCTACTCACCTTGATTCTCCAGGGAAATTATTCGCTTGGGCAGGTCAGAATGTTTTCTGGTGTGCGTAAGTCTAGTCTGAGCTGCAAGATGTCCACAGGGACATCTGTTGCTATAGACACTGACAGTTCCTTAGCCCCCGCAGATAGGTATATTTTTGTTTCTCCCCCTCGTTATAAGGAGCTTAACCTGGCTACCTACCCCCAGTTTCTCCAGGCTCCCTTAAAGTTAGTGCAGGAGCCTTACATTCAGCAGTCTCCCATGACAACATGGAGTCGTCAGGTGTATAATTTCCTTTTTAAAGATGATCTTGTTTCTGGGCTGAAGAGTGGCAGAATCATAGCAAACAGGCCCGTGAGAATTTTGTTGAATTCCTTAAATTCATAGCCACGCCCTATTTATGGATTCCTGAGATGGTGTTTGTTGACCTCAATCTGACGGCAGTTTTTTCATCCCAGAAGTCAGAAACTACAGCTAAATCTATTGCCTCTGTGTCTGACGTAGAGGATGAGGTTGACAGTGAGTCAGATGCCTGGGCTGATGTGTCTGATGTAGAGGATGAGGTTGATAGTGAGTCAGATGCCTGGACTGATGTGTCTGAAGTAGAGGATGAGGATGACAGTGGGTCCGATGCCTGGATTGATATATCCGATTCAGAGGATGACCACCATCCAACAGTTCTGTTCTCCGCCCTGGAGTGTTCCAGTCCACTATTTATCATCAGTTCATGCCGGTGACCCCAATGACTCAACCTGAACCTGTAACTCTAGTGACTCAACCTGAACCTCACTGTGAGCTTGTGCCTAAACCTGTCTGTGAGTCTTCTTCTAAGTCTGTCTGTGTCCCAATGTCAGCCTGTGACCCTGACTCAATGTCTGCCCTTGAGCTTGACTCAATGCCTGCCTGCAGCCCTGACTCAATGTCAAATTTTGAACTTAACTCAATGTCGGTCTGTGACCCTGACCCAATGTCTGTCTTTGAGCCTGACTCAAGTTCGATCTGTCGAGTTTGATCGCTCTGTCGAGTCTGATCTTCCTGTCAAGTCTTGGTTCGCCTGAGGTAGGAGTGCCTGAGGATAATTTGCCTGAGGTAGGATCGCCTGCCTTGCCCAAGCCTCTGATGCCAATGTCTGCCTTGCCTGAGCCTCTGATGCCAATGCCTGCCTTGGCATGTCAAGTTATTGCCTCTGTACCAGCATGGCCAGTTGTTGCCTCTATACCGGTGTGCCCAGTTGTTGCCTCTATACCGGTGTGCCCGGTTAATTCTGTCCTTGCATGACCTCCTGAGGGCTCAATTAAGATCTGCCTTAAGCCTGAACCTGATCACAGCACTGTCGTGAAGGTCCAGATCCCCCTGGGCACTGCCATGAAGGTCCTGGTCCCCATGGGCATTGTTTTCTAGACTTTGACCCTAGAGGAACTTCTACATCTGCCGAGTCTTTGGCTGCTTTGGGGCCCGCATCTGCCGAGTCTTTGCCTGCTTCAGGGCTCGCATCTGTCGAGTTTTTGCCTGCTTCAGTCTAGCTACCTGTCTGCCAGCTACCCGTCCACCAGCTCCCCAGGTGTGAGCTTCCCATCTGCCAGCTCCCTGGGTGTGAGCTTCCCATCTGCCAGTTTCCCGGGTGTGAGCTTCTGGTCTGCCTGCTCCCCGGGTGTGAGCTTCCACTCTTCCAGCTCACTGGGTGTAATCTTCCAGTCTGCCAGCTCCCCGGGTGTGAGCTTCTGTCTGCCAGTGCTCCGGATGTAAGCTTCCCATCTGCCAGCTTTCCTGGTGTGAATCGCCCCTGTCTGGAATTATTGCCTGCATCGCCCCGTCTGTGTTTCTGCCTGCATCACCTCTGTCTCTATTTCTGCCTGTATCGCCCCTGTTTGGATTTCTGCCTGCATCACCCCTGTCTGGATTTCTACCTGCATCGCCCCTGCTTGGATTTCTGCCTGTATCGCCCCTGCCAGGACCTCGCCCTGCTTGGTTCCTGTCTGATCCACCTGTTCATATGGGACTTCTGCCAGTCTTACCCATCCTGGTTATCTGCCTTGTCCCCTACCAGCTTTTGGGTTTTCCCAGTATGCTGATGAAAGCATCCAGTGTCTTTGCAAAGGGGGAGGTAATGTCAGGTCTAGAGTTCCTCCACAGCTTGGGAGCATGTCTCTCTGTGGTTCTGCTTTCGGCTGGCTCTCTGTCTGGGACTTCCTATTGCTATGTGCCGCTCCACCAGCAGATGGCTCTGTCCTGCAGAGGTGTAGGTAATCAGCCAGCACCTGTGTGACCGTCTGCTCTATTTAAGCTGATCCAACCATTCAGCCATGGATCAGCATTGAATTGTCATATTGAACCCAGATCCCAGAACTCTAAACCCAGATCCCAGAACTCTAAACCCAGATCCCAGAACTCCAAACTATGAACTTAGGACTCCTGCCACAGCTATTGTGTTTTACATCCCTGTCTTGAACCTTTCTTTGGACTTCCATTTCTATTCATGTATGTTTTGTGACTCCTCTTGCGTATTTATTCAGCAGCCAGCGTGTGTTTATGTGTACCTGTATTTCTGCAGAGCAGCCTTAACACTCAGTGATTAGCACTTAGTGATTACTTATTACCTGATTACTTTTATTCTTGTATAGTTATTGCAGCATGTGTTTGTTATATGTACACTTATGTAAATATGTACAGCAGTCTGACTGGTGTGTGCACTGTTTGTCACTATTAAACACAGTTGCCGCATTTCCGCCTTTCTGGTCATTTTCTACAATCGGGATTTCTCTGTTGAGGCATTCTCCCCATCCCATTCCCATAGGCAGTGTGGCAATACCTGCCCATTGTTTCCACCGTTTGCACTGTCCCCACCAACCACGTTGTCTCTGCCTGCACACACCGAGAAAACACCTGCCCCTACCTGGCATGGACAGCGGGGACACCACAAATGGTGAAAACATCATGCAGGGATTGGCTACCCTGCCCACCCACCTGCCTGCTGATCCTTCATCTTCTGGCATCCTGTGGCTTTGGTGGCCTGGCCAGCAGCTCAAGAGAGATGAAAATGTGAGTTTACTCTTTTTTTTTAAACATTCGCCCGATTACTTACACTGACATTTCCCCCACACTTTAGGAGAAAAAAAGTGCAAAATATGGTAGATATTTTGAAATATGTTTGCAAATCTCATCTTTTTCAGCTCTGCCTGGTATTTGACACTTACAACATGGTACTGATAGTATATAATATAGGCATGACAACCATTTAAAAAAGCACAGGAAACAATAACTAATTGTGCACAAAAAAAAACTTGATTTCTATAGTCTGCACCAGTGTCCACCAAAGTCCGCCAGGTGTCCCTGTGTATCGGTAAATTTAGCTAGCTAATACAGCTGAAACTGGAGCAAAATTAGCTGATACTGCCAGATACTGATGCAGGGCTTTGTAAATCAAGCCCTAAAAATAAACAGTGAAATATGATCAATGACACATGAGCAATGTAACATGAGCCTTCCACTAACAACACATCTCCAAAATGTCAGGACAGGGTTAACAAAAGGCAGGATAAATACAGATAGGATAGACTTGAAAGGTCCTGATATATCTCTGGCTCAGAACACAAATGCTATTGAAAAGCATTGAAGAATTGAAGACAGCATTGCTTATTTAAAGTGATTGGCAAGTCAAAAGTTAAAAAAGGAATATCAGTATCTTACCTCACATTGAGTCTCTCCAGCGCTCTCCTTCCTGCTATGTCAGTCTCCTTAGTGAGGAAATCACTCCCTTATTCAGCTTTCAGTCTCCACCCCGCTGACCTGGTCCTTCAATCAAGCTTCAGTGGACCGAAAATGGAAACACCCGCTCCCCAGATGACCTGATTGGCTTCCTTTCTCTGCAGCTCTGAAACCCCGCTCTCCTCTCTGGTCACACTATGAGCAAGCAGTATGGACAGGTTCTTAACCTGCAGCATCTCCCACCTATTTTTTCTGGTCACACTATGCTGGAGCGATAACTACAGGCACAACAATGCACTTTTTTTTTACTATGATATATGTAAAGCACACAGTGTGCTTACATCACATAGCTGTTGCCACACCCACTGTTTCTCCTCATTTTTTCTATGCTCTAATACTTTTACAAATAACTTAGGAACTAAAGGGTCTTTTTAAAAACTGATGCAACATGTAGCCCGAGACAATAGTACAACAATGAAGTTCTCGCCTTTAGTATAACCTTAACTCAGTAAAAAGGACTGCTAACTCTGTTCCACTGTAAGTGATACTAATTAAAAACAGCTGGAGGGTCACATGACTTTATATATGAGTTACAGAAACAGAGTTTCTGTAAGCAAAGATGGTCAGCCAAACCGGTGAAAAGCTGACCAACACTCTTACAGGAAACAGTGCTTTTATGCATCCCTTCACAGGGCAATTCAAATTGCTGCACATAAAAATTCATTTATATTTTTGTAACTCCTGCTGTGGTTAATATTCACCCCCTAATGGTGTCCTATCGATCTGCTAGTGACCTGCAAATGGGAAGTGCCACTTGATTTCCTGCCGCTTTTCATTGTGTGTTATGTCGGTTAATTCCAAGCAGCAGCCTAGAAAGAAAGAGGCCTCCCGGGTGCTCCGAGATAGTTGTGACCGGGGACAGTTTAGGGCATTTTGAACCACAGCATAGGAGAAAGAAGCGACAGGAATGGAAGTAGGCACAGTGGGACGCTGAGGGGTGTGTGTGCTGCACAGAAAAACTGCATCTGCCTAAGCTGGGAGTTGTAGTCAACCCTGTAAAGTCTGACAACTTCAGTGAGTGTTTTTTTTTATTTTTGACCACATCTGGCTGGTTTAGCGGGCCCCTGTCACTGCATTAGGAAATTTGCAGGCCCTGTCTCTCTCTAAGTTGGGGTCCACTGTGCCTCTTTGTTAAATACATTTTAAAAAAGCAAGGGGGCAGCTCTATTTTAAGTGTGCATGAACTGTCTCTCTCTAAGTTGGGGATCCACGATTCATCTATGCTAAATACAGTTAAAAAGAGCAGTCTTGGTGCATATGCACATGTGATCGAATGGCGGCCTGCTAAACCGGCTCCGTGCCCGCCGGGCGGATTGCACTATGAAGAGGACGAGCGGCCCAACGATCAGCTGATCGGTGGTGAGGAGAGCGAGCGGGGAGGCCGGGGAGAGAAGTCTGCCCCGCCAAGAGGCTAAGGTAAGCCAGAGCGGAGCGTGTATTGCTCCCTCACAGCCTGGCTCGGCAATATAAGATGGTGGCCAACCTAAGCGAGGCTGACATGGAGGAGATCTCAGGGAGCGAGCAGTCCTTCCTGGCAAGCAAAGCTTAGCCCCCCTCACAGCTAGGCCAAGCAGCACAACTAGCATTGAATGTTGCCAGAAGAGAAATTTTACGCCATGCTGCAAAAAGCTCTCACCACTAATACAAACAAACCAAGGATCACTTCTCCACTGAGCTGGAAAAGGTAATCCGGTGCCCTAGAAGGAAGATTGGGTGATGTGATAACTACTCAGGAAGAACATGCTGGCGAGCTGGAAATGCTGAAGAAAGATAACTATGTGCATCATGCTAAAACAGAAGACATGGAGAACAGGGATAGGAGATCTATCTTGTGCTTTGGATTACCTGAGCACATAGAGGATGCACAATCAGTTACAATGGCGCTATGTCAGGAATTGCTCCCTCGGATCCCTATTGACCAACTTGAAATGGACCATGTTCACAGAACGCTGGGCCCCCGAAAACCCCCGGAGGAACCACCTAGAGAGTTCCATTCCTACACAACCAAGGAGCAAGTGTTAAAAGCAGCCAGAGATTCTGCCAACCTGACATTCCAGGGACACAAATTGCAAGTGTTAGCCGACCTTTCCGTGATCACGATGGCAAGGAAAAGGGAGATGAGGCCATTACTGAGAATGCTGCAAGATAAAAAAATCTCCTATAAATGGGGGTTCCCTTTTAGCATTTATTTCACTTACAGAGGGGAAATCTACTCCGCGACATCGACAGAAGAATTGCGATGCAACCTATTGACGGCGGGTCTCTACAGAAATGAAATGCAGAATACATCTCACAAGTCGCCCAGATCCAACAATGAATTTTACAAGGCACAACTTGTGGGAAGAGGCCAAGGCACAGATGGAGATTAAGTGGTCGCCATTCCCTAAAGAGGTCTAGAGTTAAGTGAGAGGAACAGAGAGGGGACTTGAGAGCCTGACAGCTGCCCAAAGTAGTAGAAGTATAGAGCTCCATAAGTATATGCCATTTATCTCTGCTTTCCTCTATTTATAAGTTAATTGAAGGTATTTTTTCTGACATGTTGTTATTGAATGTTTATATCTGTGAAATGGGGGCTCCACCTCGGTAAATGGGGACGGCTCAGTCACCCCATAATAACACTTCTTCCTTAGTACCTGAGTTGCCCCCACCTCCGTGGCGATGAGTCAAGAATTCCCTGAGGTTTACCAGTTATACAAGTTACTGCAGTTAATATCGTATTGTGTTACTTGAGCTCCTCCCGGATAGATGGGGGAAACATAACCCCAATATTACAGGACACCCCTCCTGGTACCAGGGGTTCCCCAGCCTCCATGATGACAAGTCCTGGAAGCATACAGGCTTCCAACAACCAGCTTACTATGCTATTTCTGTAAGTTTGTTTTTTTGCGCTTCATGGGCTCCCCTCGGGATGGCAAGGAGAACACAATTCCAACCTAATCCAGAACAGAGCAATTACTTTTATATATGGGTTCTCCCTGCCTCCACGACGACGAAACGAGGTTAATAAATTATCCATAAGTGGATTATAGTTATTTAATAACTTGTTGTAGTAGACACACCATCAAGCCTTATGAGCTCCTCCTGGACTAGCAGGGAAAACATAATCCCACTATACTTCAGTGCGGGGTATCCCCTTTAGTGCCAGTGGTCAACATGGTGTTGGGACAGAATATACCATAGAGGCATTCAGCAGTAGGACTGAAATGTTTGACACGCTGTTACTGTAAGTTTATATTTTGTGGTTTTTAAGCTCCTCCCCATAAGGCGGGGAGAACACAATTACATTATAACCCAGAACAGGGTACCCTTTGTGATACCTATCTTCTCGCCTTTATGGGAAAGAGATAAGATTATATCTAGACCAACTGGTTATTTATAATTTTAAGTTCATTTTCGCAATATAAGGGCTCCCCTTCGAAAAAACGATGAAAATATAATCCCTCTGTTCTTCAGAGAAGGATATGCCTCATGGCACTCCTGAGTTCCCTGTTCTCAGGGTGCCTGGATGGGACCTTCCTTAAGCCCAGAGGGGATAGCCTAAGAAAGCACAAGGTTGAGGACCCGCATGCTTTTCTTTTCCTTTCCTCCTATCTAAGCTAGATGGGCGAAAGGAGCTTTTTAGCGCTCGTTAATTATAGTGTTACAAACAGCCGGTCCGCCTGGCGGCACTCACATGTTGCACTCCCATCTATCCGAGCTTGTGATACACTCTCTCGGATAGCGAGAAGCAGGAGTTAGAACGACACTAGACGTCCCTTCCCTTTCCATTGCTAGAAAATTAAATTAAGGGGGTCACAACAAAAGTAAATATTTTAGCGGAGAAGAACCTCACCGGCTAGCGAACCAGAAGACGTTCATCCCGTTTTTAAAGCTTGCTCATGGCCCCTGGAATCAGCACCCCTTTCCTCTTTCCTACCCTTTACACCTTTTAGAGGGTTTTTTTTCTGTCTCTTCTTTCCCTCTCTCTCTCTCCAACTAAATAATCATGTCCACTATTTTTTCACTGAACATACAGGGATTTAATGCACCCAGATATATTGTGTCTACAGGAGACCCACTTCTCAAATAGCTCCAAATCCAAATTTTTTGATCCGTCATACCCACAAATCTTCTTAGCATGCACCAACACTAAACAAAAGGGAATTCTTATTGGGTTTAGGAGAGGATCTCAATTTAACTGTAAGACTGAAATCAAAGACCCTGAGGGTGGACATCTAATATTAATTGGATCCCTGCAAGATGTGCATATCACGGTGGCAGGCTACTATGCCCAAACACTAACCATATAGAATTTCTCTTGAAATTCCTTAAAGAGGTTACAGAAGTGGCGCATGGCACGATCATAATTTGCGGGGACTCTAATTTGGTACTAAATCCTCACATAGACAGACAATGGCCCCGGTGACCAATACAGCTAAATAATTTCGAAAGATTATAGACACATACGCGTTGGTGGACTGCTGGAGAGAGGCACACCCGGGAACACAAAATTTCAAGCACTATTTTCACCCTCATGAAGTATACACGAGGATTGATCACATTTTTATGCCTCATAAATCATTGGTACTGATGAGATCAGTGGCAATCATCCCGATCTCCTAGTCAGATCACGATGGCCTGCTTATCAAACTGAACTCCTTGATTAGCAGGCCTTCAGAATTTACCTGGTCCCTAAACTCCTCGATACTTTCTGATGAGAGCAAGGTCACTGCTCTCTCCGAGACGCTGTCAGAATACTTTACTTTGAATGAGACCCCAGAGACTACAGAAACGGTATGCTGGGAAGCCCATAAGCCCACTATTAGAGGCAAACTAATACCGATTGCAGCTACGAAAAAAGAGAAAGGGCTGACTGCATTAATAGACTAAAAGCAGAATATCAACAAGTGGCAGAGGAGGCTAAAAAGAACATGACTTCAGAACTAAGACGTAAGCTACATAGGGTATCACAAGAGCTAAACCTGGCATTAGAGGGCAAAGCATAGAAATCATTAAGCTGGCTTAAACATAAGTACTAATGTAAAGCCAATAAGCCAAGTACGCTTTTAGCCAGAAAATTTAAAACACAGCTACAGATTTACTACCCAGTCAGGTTAAAAGACGAGAGAGGTATGGTGACTAGTAACCCCAATAAGGTGATTAACATGTTTAAAGTACAGCTAAAAAAGCTATATTCCAACCCTTCCCCACCGAGGCCAGAGGACCTTGAAAACTTTTTCAAAGATATTAATTTACCCTCACTACCAGACAATTTAAGAGAGAGCTTAGAGAAGGGAATCCATTTAGAAGAGGTCCAAATGGCGATAGCTAACCGGAAACCTAAGAGGCCGGGCCCTGATGGATTTTCGGCTACTTATTATAAGGCATTTAGTACAATTCTAGCCCCCAAACTCATGGCAATGCTTAATGATATTAGAGAAGGTAACTGGTTCTCCTGTGAATCGTTAACAGTGACAATCAGCGTGATACCTAAACCAGATACGGATCACCTACTCTGGTCCAATTTTAGACCAATCTCCTTAATAAATCTGGATGTTAACATTTTAGCAAAAATTTTGGCTGACAGGTTATCTGAATCTCTCCCGGAACTAATTAACAAAGACCAGGTGGGTTTTATTACAGGTAGACAGGCGGGGGACAACATCAGGTGAGTCACTCAGCTCACTTAGATAGGCAAGGAGAGGCAGACTCCGGCCATGCTCCTCTCCCTCGATATCAGGAAGGCATTTGACGTATCATGGTAATACCTTTTCTTTATGCTGGAAAGATGGGGATTTGGGCCAATTTTTATCAATGTTTTAAAAATCTTATACAGGTCCCCACTGGCATATGTAAAATACAATGGATTCAAATCCTAATCCTTTAGCTTGGAAAGAGGGACCAGACAAGGCTGCCCGTTGTCCCCCCTCCTATTCGCCATGGTAATGCTATTATTCCTCACCAACCCATCAGTCTCTCTCCCCAATTTACTGCAGATTATGAATAAGTTTGCAACTGTATCTGGATTTCAAGTTAATACTGCTAAGTCCAAAGCCCTTAACATAACAATCACTAGAGGCAATTGGGAAGCCCTTAAGTCCGTTCATGACTTCTGCTGGGAAGAGAAATCACCTAAGCATCTAGGGGTAAACTTAACCAGCTCTTATGACTCTTTATCCACTGCAAATTATATACCTTTGTTTCGCAAGCTATACACACTACTGATGCAGTGGAAGGACTTTAACCTATCATGGTTTGGCAGGATATCGGCTATCAAGATGTCGTTACTCCCCAAGTTCCTCTATGTCCAGTTCTGATACCATCAAGTCAGCTAAAAGTCCTGCAAATCAAAGTATTGTCTTTTATTTGGGGTGGCAAGAGGCCTAGAATTTCCAAAGGAGTCTTGTTTAGAGATAAGAGAGAAGGGGGGTAGGGGTCCCGAACTTTACCAAATATTATCAAGCAGCTAGGATTGCACAGATGCTCGCATATCACTTAGTAAATGATGTGCCGAGCTAGGTCCCAATTGAAGAGGATATGTGTACCCCGATAGCAGTTAAAAACTTCCTATGGGTACACCTAAAACCAGGAAATGAATACAAAACCCAACTATCAAGCACTCTCTCACCATCTGGGACAATGTTAAGTTCTGAAGCAGATTAGCATCCCCTTTCCTGCCCCTTTTATCGATTTGGAACAACCCAATGTTTCTCCCGAGCTTAGAGTCACTGCATAGTTTTGTCTCTTGGAAGAAGCAGGGATATTGAAAATATTAGACTGCCTACAGAATTCAGAGCATCTTATGTTCCAGGAAATGAAAGATAAATTCCAATTAGCACCAAGGGAAATTTTCAGATACCCGCAGGTCAAACACTCTGGTCGATCATTGGATCCAGACAGGAAACAAAAGATCCAACCTCGTTTGAGAAGTGGTGTAGCCGAAACCCAACTGACCGTGGAGTAATTTCAGAGATTTACAACAGCCTAGTCTTGGACAGAGCAGAGACGAGCCCTATTTATGTTCGGAGGTGGCAGGAGAAGTTGGGGGGGGGGGAGAGAAACCAGAAACAATGGCCCCGATGTGGAGTGCAGCATAAGGACTCTCCGCATCTGTAGCTTTGATTGAAGCAAATATTAAGTTAATGACGAGATGGTACTTGGTTCCAGAAAGACTGAAGCATTTCGCCACAGACTCACAGGGTGACTGCTCCCGGGGGGGCCTCTCTCCAGGATCCTACATGCACATGTGGTGGGATTGCCCTGTTGCCAAGGGTTTTTGGGTAAAAGTTTTTAGAGCAGTGAGTAAAGTGTGCGGTAGACCCATAATTAGAGACCCCTGGGTAGCCCTACCTAATGCCACAATCCCTCATACTACAAAGAAAAGGCAACAACTGATATATCATATTATGACTGGAGCAAAAATGGTGATAGCCAAGGCCTGAAAAGAGCCCGCTTTAAGTTTTAGAGCATTTAAAAATAGGGTCAACAACGTTATGGCCATGGAAAAATTATCTGCAATCCATAACAGTTCCATGGAGTTGTTTCGAGAAATGTGGAATCCCTGGTTGCAAAACTTTTGTCCCACAGACTTTGAAGATAATCTTCTGACGATATAACCGCATTGCCCTTCTCTTCCAGATTTGAGGACTTTTTGCCTTTCTATCAGAAACATAAATCCCCCTTGTCTTCCATCCCCTCCCTTTTTCTTGTCCCCCCTCCCCTCCCCCCTTTTTTTTCCTCCCCCCCCCCTCTTTTCTCCCCCACCTATCCATAACAGATAGTGGTGGAATTAAGCAGTAACTTACTGTACATGTTATATTGTATATTGTTATGAAGGATGTATGTGTTATTCTGTACATGCTCAATAAAAATTATTGAAAAGAAAAAGAGCAGTCTTTTTCACCTGTCAATGAAAATTTTACATCTGTTTAATCTGTTTTTGGAAATACTAAGTAAAATGTCTGGGAAAGGGAGCAGTGCGAAAGGACTGGAGAGAGGAAAAGACATTCCTACAATTCCGTTTGCCACTAAGGATAAGTATGTTGATGCGAAGCCCAATAAAAGTAGCAGCAGCTATTTGCCCAGGCCCAAACATAGTAGTGGCAGCATCCATTTGCCCAGGCCTGTCACTGCTAGTAGTAGCAGCTGCAGTAATGAGTTGATCATTTCCTCCAGTGGTTGTGTTATTTTGGACAATGCATCCATTGTGTACTGGTTGACGTGCTCTAGCTCATTTCAGGCGGAGGAAGACTCTGACGCAATGACTTTGAGCCAGGTTTTTAGGGGATTCTTCCTCCACTACAGCTAGTTATCAGGAGAATTTGTTTGCTGACATTCATTTGGAATGTGTTGCAGAGGTGGTGGAGGTGGAAGCGCTGTCCGAGATGCATAGCTGTGGTTGTAGAAACATAGAAACATAGAAGGTTGACGGCAGAAGGAGACCATACGGTCCATCTAGTCTGCCCTTATGTGTATACTGTGTGTACTCTTTATCTTAGGATAGATGTGTGCTTATCCCAGGCATGTTTAAATTCAGTGATTGTTGATTTTTCAACTACCTCTGTTGTGTAGGTGGTGGTAGACATGGACACACTGGCAGTTATGAAGGTGGTTGTTGTGTGGAGGGGGGGGGGCAAGTAGACCATGATGAAAAATCAGAACAGGGAAGTGTCGGGGATCAGGACGAAAATTATGATGTTGTTTTGGACAAGACCTGGGATGCAGGCCACAAGGAAGGGACATCATCAGAGCAGGAGGGTACTTCTGGCACAGGCAGCAACAAAGAGCAGAGCCAAGGTAGGGCAAGTCCATAGGGCCAGAATGGCACAGGGCTAGGTCTGCTGCTACGGTCCCTTTAGGTGTATGGCAACACTGATGCTGCTTTGCAGAACAAAAGCCTGCCAGAGGAGAAGCAAAGTCTGGTGGTGATGGTGGTGTTGGAAAGGCTAGCTCTGACCCACAAGAGTAAACAGTAGAATCTATGATCTGATGCATTTTGGCCCGTCCTGTCAGTATTCTTACCTTAAAGTCATTGTCCAGGCCCTGCTGTTAACCTAATAATGAAGTAGCCCTACATGTCCTTATGCTCCCAGCTTATTTTTTTGTATATTTTATATTTTGTACTGATTTGTATACTTCCCATACAGTGTGGGCGTTCTCTTCCCGGGAGTACCATCTGTATTAGCATTAGACTTTCCTTCAGTGTACAGAGAGGGAGCAGGAGATTGACAAGAGGGGGAAAGGAGGGATCGGTTAGCAGCCAGGAAGCGGAGGAATAAAGGCATACATGCTAAATGCAGGGGTTCTGTCATCCAGGTCTATCACCTCAATTGATGGACGATGCCCAGAGGAAGGAGGGTGTCAAACGGAGCCTGAAAAGGAGTCATCCTCAGGCTGAAAGTGAAAGCAAACACAGAAGTCAGTCAGCAGTACAGGTAGGGGACCTACATGGCTAGATTTAGCTCCTGTCTAGATAATGACTTTAAAGTGGACCCATCACTATGATTTTGACTATCCGGGTGGTTGGTTTTTGCCCCAGGAGTATCACAAATTGGGATCCCCCAGTCCATCAACCAGCCCACTCACCTTTCCATCGTTCCCCCGAAACATGTGCAGGTACTTTTCCAGTCAGTACTTTATGCTGTGCATACTAATGCAAGACATAATGCCATTGTTTTGGGCTGTGTCTCAACATATGGAACGCCAATAGCCACATCCTCAGTTCTCTTTTGGAGTGCTTGTTCCATATGCCCAGCCTATCTAAATGCCTGGGAATGGGAGTGTGCACAGCTACATGCATGTCGGGGATACGGCCTCCAGTGAACACAGTGCACGAGAGCCGACAAGAAAGGTAGGATTCAACACTGGGGGGCATTCGCCTCACATTTCCATAGGAAGTGTGGCATTCCCCCTCCCATTCCCATAGGCAGTGTGGCATTCCCCCCTCCCATTCGCATTGTGGTATTGCCCCCCATTCCCACAGGCAGTAATGAATTCCCCCCCCTCGTATTCCCATAAGCAGGGTGGCATTCTCGCAGGCAGTAAGACATCCCCCCTTCCTATTCCCCTTATAGGCATGGTGGCATCCCCCCTCCCATTCTCCATAGACAGTGTTGCATCCCCTCTCCCATTCCCCATAGGAAGTGTGGCACCCCCTCCCATTCCCCCAGTCAAAAAAAAGTACTCACCTTTCCATCATTGGGGGGACTTAGGGTAGGGATCAGTTGTCCTGCCTGTCCGCGGCTCCTCCATCTTTTGGCCTACTATGGGTGTGGCAGCCCGGCCTGTAGCCCGGGAATGATGGAAATTTGAGTTTGCATTTTTTTTTTTTTTTTTTTTTTTTTACAATTGCCTGATAATATGCACTGACATTTCCCCCCACGCCCAATTTTAGGGAAAAATAAATGTGTTTTATAGGGTGAAAAATTAGGTACCACTAGAAGCATTCAAATACAACAATGTTTGATGATGATCATCTGATGCATATGAGATTCCCTTGAGCCCACAGTTGTTACCAGCAATTAGTGTAATTAGCAGTTAGTGCTTTAGAATATTCACATGAGGAATGATAATTGGAGCCCTTGTATTTATTTTCCATCTGTAACACTATATAAAACACCTTGAAAATCTGTGTTGACGACACAACACCATCTTTAGTTTTTTTTTTCTCTGCCAACTAGATTTTTAACAAGACTTATTAGTATGTTACTATTATTATCAGTAAGTTACTGTGGGCAATAGATTCTGTAACATGGGGGAAGGTATGTACAGTAGAATGGTGGATTGTCTCAAGCTTCCTAAAGAACGTTCTACAGCTCCATTGCATAACCTTTGGTTTTGTTAGTGGTCTTTTTTGCTTCTGTCACAGATGATAATAAGTTGAGGCCTTTGTAAGAGCCAAACCATTTGTATTTTTTGTTTTCAAGATGTTTCAAGTTTTCAGATGGAATCCTACACAGGCGACAAAGTTAGTAGAGCCATATATTGTGATGGGAGGCAAAACCTTGGGATGCACCATCTCTCCCTCCTGCTGTGATTATAACAAACAAGATACAGATGTAATTGTAATGCAATTGTTATCTGACGCATCACAGCTCAGTCCATTGTGATATCTTACAAAGAAACTATTAGACACATTTAAGATTTCAAGTTAATGCAATGCACCAGTGCACCCAAAGGAGTTTTTAAGAAAACTGCAACTGTAAGTCATTCTGAAAAGCCTGCCAGCTCCCTGCTGAGAGGTCCATTGTGTTACATTATATAAGCCAATAAGCAATTTATTTATATTAATTGTTTATGTTGTAATCAGCTGTGATACTTTCTGAAGCAGTCATGAGCCTACTATTTGAATGTAGATAGTTTGCAGTGCATTGCACTGTGGGATGGAAAGGACTCTGTAAAGATTGTATGATTGTTTCCTCTGGTCAAATAAACAGCGTGCCAAGGCAAAACAATAGGGTTGATTTTGCATCGTAATTATTTGTTTTCTACAAAAATGCTTTTTTTTTTTTTTTCAGCAATTCATCACCACATTTAGCTGTGCAATTTCTGTAAGCTATCTGTGTTCTTTTTACATTTCAATAGCAAGCACGTGGCTGCTTTAAGGTGTATCACAGCTGATTATAATAGAAATGACGTTTCACTACATCATGCGCACTGCAGCTTTAACACAGTGTAACTCTCAGCTGTTAGCTGACAGGCTTTTCAGAATGGCTCATCTTGTTTATTATAGTAGCAACAGGAGGGAGAGATTTTACATTCTGATTTTGTAGGGTTCAATAGATTTTTATAAAATAAACAATTAAAAAAAATAACTGACATAACAATAAGGGCCTAATAGAAAAAAAAAAAAAAACATCATCGCCATAAGAGACATGCTTACATACTTCTATATTACATGTTTCATGAAAACATAAAGAATAAGTTAGTTATTAGGATAAAATAATAAAACATTACTAAAATCACTTAATCAATCCAACCTTATAAGTTTAAAACGAAGAGATGAAACCCCTCTTTAGCTTATGAGTTCGGATTTCTAAAGTGCTGTGAGATATGTTGCCTCTATGTGCCCCAAATACGAGGTTCTCTCAGATTAAAGTTGGACTGCATTTATTACATATTTTTTTCATATGTCGGCCTTCGCAGGTTTTGCACCCTTGTATTTCCTCAAACGCTATTTTTATTAACTAACTAATAGTTTATTAACTATTTGGATGTACGGGGAACAGACATGTATATTTTGTATCCACAATGGTCACTCATTATCCTCAAGTGCCCTTTACTAATCAGCATTTTTTGTTTCAAAGGGAATGTTTTACTTGGTCGAATAACTATAGATGAAGCAGATGTCCTGTGATAGCTCTGGCTCAGAACACCGACGCCTTGACCGAAAAGCATTGACGATTTAAAGATAGCATTGTTTACTTAACTGGTAAAAGGGACTTTTAATTCTGCCCTCTCTGTACTCAGCCGTGAAGAGACTGTGATTGACAATACACAATAATAATTTATCTGTCTTACAGACTAGGTCTTTGTAGTTTAGATGTGTGGAGCCAATGAGACTCAAGTCAAAGAGTTCCACCTTCTTGGGTTTCAGGATCTACGCAACTTCAGGCCTCTGTTATTTACTATCGTACTTTTAATTTTCATCATGATCCTAAGCGGAAACCTTATAATTGTTGTTTTAGTGTCAATTAGTGAGAACCTCAAAATTCCAATGTTCTTCTTTCTTAAGCACCTAGCAGCTGCTGATGTCCTACTAACCACTTGTATTGTACCAAAGTTGTTGGAGACGATATTAAACACTAAATGTACCATATCGGTTGGAGGTTGCCTCGTTCAGTTTTACTTTTACTGTTCTTTTGGATTTGTGCAATGTTTCCTCATTGCTGTAATGTCCTATGATCGCTATGTAGCTATATCTAACCCTTTACAATACACATTGATTATGGGCTCTGCTGTGTGCTTCCAATTGGTTTATGGTTCATGGGCATTGACATTCTCTTTATCTTTCACTGAGTTCATAATGATAAGCCTCTTTGAATTCTGTGGCCTCAGTGATCTTGACCACTTTTTCTGTGATTTAACTCCACTGGTTCAATTGACTTCATCAGACACATCTGTTTTGCTATTGCAGGACTTTATATTTGGTATCCTCGTCTTATGCCTTCCTTTCATCTTTATTGTTGTGACCTATGTCTACATTTTCATCACCATTCTTAAGATTTCATCCTCCACCGGAAGGCGAAAAGCTTTTTCAACTTGCAGTTCCCACCTGTCTACAGTGTGTACATATTACCTAACCCTGATTGCTATTTACATGACTCCATCCAATGAGACCTCATCTGGTATACACAAGTATCCGGCTTTGCTCTACGTTCTAGTTACTCCATTGATGAATCCGATCATATACAGTCTAAGGAAACATGAGATCAAATATGAGCTGCAAAAAATATTTACTGATAATTTGATCAAAAAGTTGTGTTAGATAAGTAGGTGCCATGTCCCCCAACTTCTGTTTTATATTCATTACTATTAGGTATTGTTATTGATTCTGTGTGCTCTGAAGGTTAAAGCAGTGCTATGGTCAAGTCCGCCGACTTCCTCATTCATTGTATGACTGCCAATCACTTGATTGCTGGTGACCCACCAAGTTTTTCGAAGTGTGCTTGTGCATCCAAACTGAATGTCTCCCTGCGGTAGAAGAAGTGATGACATAAAACATTTGACTGAGGAAGTGATGACATAAAACATGTGACTGAGGAAGTGATTACTTGAAAGTGTAACTTTAAAATGTGTTCAATATTAGTGAATCAATACAACTAGCAATGATCACAGTAACACAGCATTAAAAAAAAAGTGTACATAGTAAAAAATTAAGACCAGATATACAGTGGCTGCCAGGTTATGCTAGTTTAAGGTGGACCAAAATCCAGGATTTTGATTTTGGATCTTGGGTTTTGGCCCTTACCCCCAGGGCACCCCAATTTGCCCCCTGTGACCCTCCCGGTGTCAATTTTTGCTAAGAATCAGTGACAAATTTAGCCAAAAGCAGGTGAGTGGAGCTGAGCTCACTGTCTGCAGCATCTCCAGTAGCCTCTGATTGGATGCATGCTTGAGCAGGTCGTAGATAAATGCCTGGCAAGTGGACTGCCCTGCTAATGGTATAGCTTACATCGGCTGCAGCTAGTGCATGTGTCTTCGAACTGTGGAGAAGGTAAGTTTTACAGGGGGGGGGCTTCACACAGCGGCCCATCCTAAATCAGAGTACCCTGGAGGAAAAAAATCAGGTGACAGCTTTTGGTCCTCTTTTTACATAGGTCATTGCCACTGTTGCATCTAATGCGGCAGTCACACAAGCAGAACATCAATAACTGGAGGAAACCAGTGAGATCATGACATGTTCCACCTGTTTATGCCACTTTCCGCCATTAAAAAACTATAACAAAAAAACTGTGTGCACCGCAAGCTAGTGCAGGAAGGTCCTTTGAAGCCCAGATAACACTCTGTAACCTGATCAGAACAGCAGCAGACACAACCTCTGGGATATAAATGCATGTTTGTGATCTTGATGCGTTTCCCACCGACTGACACACACACACTTATATATATATCTTACAAGCCGCCTCCGGCGCTGATTCTCGCTGCGATCCCTGTGCCTCCACTGGTGCCCACCACTGATCCTTTGGCCTCCGCTGCTGCTGGTGCCCACTGCTGAACCTCGTGCCTCTGCTGCCACCCGCCACCGATTCAACCATCGTTGCTGGTTCTGGCTCATGGGTGGCCGTGGCATGTGACTCGGGACGGTGACACCGGCCCTATAAAGGCCAAACGCACCCATGACCGGGACAAGCGCAGGGAACATGTGTGGTGGTGGGCAGTGGTGGCACAGGGAATGTTGGCAGGTGGCAGCAGGGGCTACACGATCGGCAGGGGGCACCAGAGTCAGTAGAGGTGCAGAGATCATGGTCGGCACCAGCAGCACCAGGGAATTGCTGCCAATTGGTGACTGGTAAGATATATGTGTGTGTATCACGTTGCAAGCCTGCAATGTGGGAGCATTTGGAATGTATTTTTTTTAACATTCGCCCTATAAGATGCAGTGAGATTTTACCCAAACTAAAGTGGACCAATTTAGGATGCCCTGCTGTGTGAAACACCCAGGTTGCCCAGTAAAACTCAAGTTTCCCCGGTCCTACTACGCATGTAGGGGTGTGAAGCCAATCAAATTTCCAGGGCAGTTTGACATGGGGGACAGCACGTTATAAATTTGATAAAAATGTGTTATACTACTAAGAGAGTAACACGTGACCAAGATCAAACATGACCCCCCGCATCTCGGGGTGATGCGTGTCCCTGTGCACAGCCAACCACATAGGCTGGAGGCTGCATTGGTGCAACAGCTAAAAAGGCAGAAGGTGAATGTGGCTGCTCCTAGTCCCTAATGGCGTCTCCTGCACATAAACAGGTGGACATTCTAATGCATGGCATATGGCCACGATTGCACAAGGGTAGGTGCATGCAGGGTTTATACACATAACAAAACTTTTGGAGATATAATTAGAGATGAGCAAACTTCTTGAAAGTTCGATTCGGGTGATTCGCCGAATTTCCCCAAGAAATTCGGGTTCGCCCGAATCGAACTTTCATGAATCGCTCATCTGAAAAAAAAATGCCGGCATGGTGGGAGCGGGCAGGCCGGCTACGCTGTCAGCAGGCGGCGGAAGCCAGCCCGCTGACAGCGTAGCCGGCCTGCCCGCTCCCACCATGCCGGCATTTTTTTAAAAAACACTTACCTGCATGGTCGGAGTGTGGAGGCCGGCGCCGCTCTCAGCTGTCATCAAAGGACGCGTCATCAGAGGGCGCCTGAGAGCGGCGCCAGCCTCCATGCTCCGACCATGCAGGTAAGTGTTTGCTTTTTAAAAAAATGCCGGCATGGTGGGAGCGGGCAGGCCGGCTGCGCTGTCAGCGGGCTGGCTTCCGCCGCCCGCTGACAGCGTAGCCGGCCTGCCCGCTCCCACCCTGCTGGCATTTTTTTTTTTTTTATTTCAGGGAAAAGTCGATCGGCACGAACCAAAAAAAATTCGGGTTCGTGCCGAATCGAATTTTCCCTGAAATTCGGAGCGAATTCCGGTTCGTCCGAACGGGTTCACTCATCCCTAGATATAATACTTTGCAGCAGCTTCTGCTTGTCTTTAAATGTGATTAGTGACTTTTGCTAGATGCTATGACAAGTTATGACACTAGATGTAACCAGTGATTGACTGTGGTTTTACAGCTGTGTTGTATTTTCTCTGTTCAGTTGCTCTATGGTACTTTTACCTTCTTTTTCCTGTCTGTGTTAGTCACAATGTAAGGTGACATTATTTTACTACATTAATGTTCCAGTAAAGCCAGTTCCTGTTACACCACTAATGTCTATCTGGATTATGACTCCCAGCACTCACACATTGCAACAAGAGCTACAAATATGTGAATGTCCCTGGACAATTATGCTCACTCTAAATCACGCTCTGGGAGGCCCTCATAAATGTACATACACAGCTAAAGAAGAGTGAAGAAAAATAATTGAAACAGAAAATCCAGCTGCCTTAATCTATTACTAACAGATAACAGCATGCATTACATAGACAATGCTATGTGGTGAAATTCAATATATAAGCATGAATATACACTCAGATTTAGCCTCATATGTAACTCTAACCCTAACAGGATTGTAACTATCCTGAGTTTTCGTCCTTTCCCCCGGGGCACCACAATCGGGGGTGCCACCCTGTGTGAAACCCCCCAGATTGCGCAATTCCAACTCACCTCTTCCTGATCTTATGGCGCATGTGTGGCCGCTCGTCCAATCAGCGAGCTCGGAGCGGCTGACATCACGTCATCTAAGCCTTCGTCTAAGACCAGCGGCTCTGAGCCCCCGGTGGGTGGGTTTTGGTCCATTTTATTCAGCAGCCATTCTGAATCACTCCTAAGTTTTAAAAATTCCCACATGCAATCCAATTTTCCAAGCGATAATTTTTTTTCTACCTTTAGTGAATCAAGGCCATTGTAACAACCATTAGGCTGATTATAAAATGTTCTCAGCTTTCTGATATGTGTGATTGTGTTATCTGAGCTTACAGTGAAGAATGCTGCATCCATATGAAGGAACGTACAGCACAACATAAAGATTTGCAATTTAATTTTGATTAACTGCAACTACAGAGGAGACAATCATCACACATCATATTGCACTGTAAGCTATCTACATTCCATTGTTAGGCTCATGACTGCTTTAGAAAGTAGCACAGATGATTACAAATAGAAACAATTAAATTGATTAATGAATTGCTCCTTGGCTGTAAGAACGCAACACAATGGACCTCAGAATGGCTTGTGTTGTTTGTTATAGTCACAGCAATAAGGTGAGATGGCCCATCCCAATATCCTAAACTTCCACCCCAATATATGGCTCTGTGAACTTTGTTGCCTCTCTACATTCAAATAAATTACTTGAGTCCTACTGGGATCATCCTGGTCAGAGTAATGGAGGTTGAAATGTTTTATTTATTTTTTTTATTTACTCTTACTCTCTGGGTTAGGGGAGGGGGAGGCAGTTGGGGGGGGGGGCAGGAAAATCATGAAAATGAGGCAGCTAGCTGGATAACAGTTAGAAGGCAGGGTAGGGCTAAAAGTTACATGGAGGCTAGCCCTCAGTAGGCACTTTCAAACAAGTTTGCTCGGTTGGCAGATGAGGAGGATGTTAGCTCAGGGTAGCACAGCTACAGCAAGACAACACCACTGTCTGCTCCAGTAAGGAAGGGAAAAGGGAGAACAGGGCAGGCAAGACGGGCGCTGGTAGTGAGTGAACAGACAGTGCAATCACAAAGACCAGGATTGCCGAATGGTGTGTTGCCTTCCTGGGGCAAGAGGACGGCATGTCGCAGAGCGGGCTGACAGATTATTGGGAGGGACTGGTGTAAACCCAGCGGTTATGCTGCATATTGGCATCAATAACAGAAGTTGGTGGAAGGTCCTTAAAAATTATTTCAGTGACTTAGTATTCTCAGAAATACTGCCAGTACTAAGAGCCACACCAGAGAGGTAACAGGAGATTAGGGGGTAAACTGGTGGCTCAAAAAGGTTAGGGGGCAAAAAAAAAAGGCATTTAAGCGTTTAAAGCAGGAAGGGACAGTGGAAGCGTTAAAAAACTATGAAGAAGAAAATAAACATGTAAACAACAGATAAGCAACAGATAAGAGAAAGAAAGACAGATCAACAAAGAGAGTAAAACTAACTCCAAATTATTCTTTAGCTACATAAACAGTAAAAGATACAAACCTGAGGGTGTGGGCCCTCTGAAAAGCAAGGGGACATCTATAGAGGGGAATGAGGAGAAGGCAAATTTGCTAAACTTCTGTTTTACTTCTATATTCACAAAAGAATGTGACATACCGAGTGAAATACAGGGGAATAACCGAAACCCTCCATTAAATGTCACTGGTCTAACCAAGGATGAAGTCCAGCGCCATTTCAAGCAACATCGATAAATCGGTAGGACCAGATGGCATACATCCCCATGTTTTAAGGGAGTTATGTACAGTAATAAACAAGTAGTTGTATCTAATATTTGTAGATTCAATAATTACAGGGGCTGTTCCAAGGGATTGTCGTTTATAAAATATGGTGCCAATATTCAAAAAGGGGTCTAGGGGGGAACATGGGAACTACAGACCCGTAAGTTTAACATCTGTGGTGGGCAAGCTGTTCGAAGATTTCTTAAGGCATATAAGCCTGGAGTATACTGGGGAAAATAGACCTTGATACTCCATATCAGCATGAATTTGATTTGATAAGGAATCACCTCTGCCAGACAAACCTAATCAGCTTTTATGAGACGTTCAAGACTGGATCAGGGGGAGCCAATTTTGAATTTACTAAAGCATTTAATACTGTGCGACATAAAAGAATGCAACAAAAGATGAGAATGCTTGGACTGGGGGAAAATGTGTGCAGATGAGTGCAAAATTGGCTTAATGATCAGAAGCAGAGGTGGTTATCAATGGTACACACTCAGATTGGATTACCATTACTAGAAGAGTACCACAAGGATCAGTTCTGGGACTAATTTTCTTCAATATTTATAAAACTGACATAGGGTACGGATCAATTAGTAAAGTCTCAGTCTTTGCAGATGATACTAAGCTGTGTAAAGTAATTAACACGAAAGAGGGCAGCAGGCAGCTACAAACAGATTTAGATAAATTTGAGTCTAATAACTATGTATAAATATCTTTGTGGGTCAATACAAATATCTGTCCCAAAATCTATTTATACCCTGGAGTGTAACTATAACCCAAGGGCATCCGTTAGGTTAGAGAAAGGATGCTTTCTCCACCGACATAGAAGGGGATTCTTCTCTGTAAGAGCAGTGAGACTATGGAACTCGATGCCAGAGGAGGTAGTAATGAAGTAATGAAACTTTCAAAAGTGTCCTGGATGCCTTCCTGGCATGTAATAACATTACCAGCTATGGCTGCTAGACCACTGGAAGGAGATCTATAGTGGCCGGGATGCCCTCCTGGCATGTAATAACATTTCCAGCTATGGCTACTAGACCACTGGCAGGAAATCTATAGTGGCTGGGATGCCTTCCTGGCATGTAATAACATTTCCAGCTGTGGCTACTAGACCACTGGCAGGAAATCTATAGTGGCTGGGATGCCTTCCTGGCATGTAATAACATTTCCAGCTATGGCTACTAGACCACTGGCAGGAAATATATAGTGGCCGGGATGCCCTCCTTGCATGTAATAACATTACCATCGATGGCTCCTAGACCACTGAAAGGAGATCTATAGTGGCCAGGATGCCCTCCTTGCATGTAATAACATTTCCAACTATGGCTACTAGACCACTGGCAGGAAATATATAGTGGCCGGGATGCCCTCCTTGCATGTAATAACATTACCATCGATGGCTCCTAGACCACTGAAAGGAGATCTATAGTGGCCGGGATGCCTTCCTTGCATGTAATAACATTTCCAACTATGGCTACTAGACCACTGGAAGGAGATCTATAGTGGCCTGGATGCCTTCCTGGCATGTAATAACATTACCAGCTATGGCTGCTAAACCACTGGAAGGAGATCTATAGTGGCCGGGATGCACTCCTGGCATGTAATAACATTACCAGCTATGGCTGCTAGACCACTGGAAGGAGATCTATAGTGGCCTGCATGTCCTCCTGGCATGTAATAACATTACCAGCTATGGCTACTAGACCACTGGAAGGAGATAAACAGGCTGAACTGGATGGACTAAAGTCTTTATTCAGCCGCACATACTATGTTACTTATTTAATTAAAGTACACAGGCCCTGGCTGTCTGTTTTATTTAGGAAAAGTTTGAGGAAATGTCAGCATTTTAATGGTACGTTAGCTGAACTGGTTGATACACAAGTGATTGTAGAAAAGTTTGACTCAAACAGCACAAAAATACACATAAAGGTTTTATTAGATTCTGTAGTTGGCAGCTAAGCTCTGGGTCTAGTGGACTTGAAGAGGAACAAAACCCACGATCCCACCGGTGTCAAACTGGGTAGCCAAAAATGGACTAGTAGACATTGTATTGAGTCGAAATGTCAAGGTTTACAGTTTTAACCCACAATTTCTCTTGTGAGGCATGTGGGTGTGGCATCTGGAGCTGTGATGTGCTATAATAATTTTCACGATCTGCAGAGGTGGACCAGCAAGTGATAGACACCAAAATCAAACTGATGAAATTAAATGGTGATTTATTGTGACAAAAAGGGGTAAATACGGCAGAGCAAACACAACTATGTAGAACAACCCTGCACCTACACCCAAATACAAATGCAGCAAGCATCCAAAAAGATATACAAGCGATGAATATATACAGGACCAAATACAGATCACCATAAACTAGACAGAACATATACAACACACAAACAAATACAACAGCTCAAATACAATATATACAGATATATACAATATATACAAGCTCCACAGACAATGGCTGCCAAGTACCTAAATTATGGGCTGGGAAACCAGAGAGCAGCAAGGACTGAAAGATAGGGCTGGAAACTGGACTAAAAGGAGCATGAACAGGAACGGGACTGGATCTGCTGATGCAGGTCTGGAGTTCTGGAAGGCAATAAGATACTGGATCACTGAGTCTGTGTTGTGGGTGTATGGCCAAACAATTAGAAGCTGCAGCTGGGCAATTACCCTGGAGGGAGTGCCTGAGAGAGCTACCTGCTGCAGGCTGCACAGACTCAGGGCAATGACCTGGGTGGAACAGTGCCATCAGCAGGTGGCTAAGGAGTACTGCAGCAACCATTCCTTGAAAATTATTAGCATAATGGGTGGGGTGGTGCTGGGAGCGAGAGCAAGTTAGCTGGACTTGAATGGCAACTCTGAGAGTGCCATTCAAGCCAGCACTATAGAGAAGGGTTTGGACTGGACCAGCTCCTTGAGCTAGTATTGGTGGCCCAAATTGGCAGGAAGGCACTGGAGGAACAGATGAGGAAGTGCATTTCCTCAATCAAAGCTGAGATGAGGCACAATGCTGAAGGAATGCAAGGTAAGAAACTGTTTATTGTTTTTAACCCTTTGCCCAAAAAATCCATTTGAGAAGTCTCTTTACATGCTCCTTGATACTCTGGTTCCTCAGACTGTAAATAATAGGGTTACAGAGTGGTGTTATCACAATATACATTAAAGCTCGAAATTTGTTTTCATCTGGTGAACTTTCTTTTGACGGAATCCCATAAACCATAATGAGAGTCAGGAAATAGGTGGAAACCACAAACAAGTGTGAGCTGCAGGTGAAGAAGGCCTTTTGTCTCCCAACTGTAGATGGGATTTGGATGATGGTGAAGATAATACGAGCATAGGTTGAAATGATGAGCAGGAAAGGAAGAAGAACCACGTAGGCTGTCGTCACAAAGATCTCAGTGTCGATGACTGATGTGTCAGAGCAGGACAGTTCAAGAAGCGGTGCTATGTCGCAGAAGATATGGTCAATGGTGTTGGATCCACAAAACTCTTGTTGGTGTAGGAGGATGGTATGAATAAGTGCAGCCACAAATGGAGACCCCCAAGACAGGGCAATGAGACCTGCTTGAAGTTTGATGTTCATAATCGCTTTATAGTGTAAGGGGTTACATATAGCCAGATATCGGTCATAGGACATCACCGTGAGAAGGAAACATTCTGCATTTCCCGACAGAGCATAGAAGTAGAACTGAATAAAACATCCATTGATGCTAATTTTTCTACTTTCTCTCAGGACAATGCCAAGCATGTTGGGAACCAAGTTGGTGGTAAAGATAATGTCACATAAGGAAAGCGTAGCGAGAAATATGTACATAGGAGAGCGGAGGGTGGTGTATGTGCACACCAAGATAATGATAAGCAGGTTCCCAGCCAACGTTGTTACATATATGCTCAGAAAAAGGATAAAAAGGAACATTTTCAAATCAGACTCAACTCGAAAACCCAAAAGCAGAAATTCACGTACCATGGTTTGGTTTTCCATATTTATGAACAATTCTAAAAATAAAAAAAAAGTTGCTCTTAAAGCCCAGTCAACATACTCTTCATATTCAAACAGCCCTGCCCTGACGAAGTGGTGATGGAACCACTATACACGTAGGAGCTGCCCCTTGATTGCTGATCTAGGAGCACTCCGTTCAGATAAGATAGTGACATAAGGGCTGATTCGGCACCGTGAGAATTTTTTTCTCACTTTTTATGTGAGAAAAAAAAGGTATCTTGAGTTTTTTCCTCTGTGCAATTCAGAGCCATTTTTAGCTTTGCACATGATTGAATACTTTGCACAGCTAAAAACTTTTCTGAGTTGCACTGAGCAAAAAAATCAAGACAAATAAAGTGAGAAAAAAATGCTCATGGTGCCAAATTAGCCCTATAGTAACATAGTATGTGAGGCTGCAAAAAGACTTTAGCCCATCCCGTTCAGCCTATTTATCTCCTTCCAGTGGTCTAGTAGCCATAGCTGGTAATGTTATTACATGCCAGGAAGGCATCCAGGCCACTATAGATCTCCTTCCAGTGGTCTAGTAGCCATAGCTGGTAATGTTATTACATGCAAGGAAAGCATCCCGGCCACTATAGATCTCCTTCAAGTGGTCTAGTAGCCATAGCTGGTAATGTTATTACATGCCATGAAGGCATTCAGGCCACTTTGGAACTCTTTTAGTATATTCTTCATAACTACCTCCTCTGGAAAAGAGTTCCATAGTCTCACTGCTCTTACAGAGAAGAATCCCCTTCTAAGCTGGTGCAAGATTCATCTTTCCTCTATCCTTAGTAGACGCCCCAGAGTTTTACTTACAGTCCTAGCTTTACATAAATTATGGGACAGATTGACAGTATTTACCCAGGATAAATGTATAAATAGTTATTAGATCGACCCTCAGACGTATCTTTTTCAAACAAAATAAACCTAACTTTGACAATCTTTCAGGGTCCTCTAGCTCCCTCATTCCCCCTCAATTTATTAATTTAGTTGCCCGCCTTTGAACATGCTCCAGTTCTGATATGTCTTTCTTATACCATGGTGCCCAGAACTGTACACAGTATTCCATATGGGGTCTGATCAGTGACTTATAGATGGGTAAAATGATGCTCTGGTAATGAGCACCTATGCCCCTCTTGATGCACCCCATGATCCTGTTTTTTGTCTTGGCTAAAACCCCTAGGTCTTTTTCCATTGTTATTTAACCAGTGAATCCCTATTTAGTTTGTAATTATGGCACTGATTTCTCCTGCTCATATGCATAACCTTATATTTATATGTGAATGCCAGACGGGGGTGCACCACGTATATCAATAAACTTGTGCTACACTGCACTTAAACGACCAAAGCCTAACAACTCTACAGGGTTCTGGGAGATATAAAATCCCTCATCCCCCAAAAAGCAAGTGCACCAAAAATTCACAACAATAATATAAGTACAAAAAATATATCACAACAATAATATAAGTACCAAAGATAACATAATTTTATTTGGAGTAATCAGACAACAACAACACTTAACAAGACACATTAAAAACACTGCGCCTCTCCTAATGCTTCCAGTGCTGAAAATGATAAAACAGACCATAAATTACTGGGAAGCTCCCTAATATTCGGCGTACAGGGACTGAGATAACAACTAATTATTTGTGCCGGCACAGAGAACTATAATCTGCTCTTGAAAAGCTACCTACCTACAATAACTATCAATCCTAAAGTGACAATGCTTAATTGACAAAGTATGCTGAAAAATACATCCAAGAAGTGCATGAGAAATCATTAATAATATATACATGTAAATGAGATAAAAGTTGCCATGATTCAATAGGTAAGACAATAACAGTTGGTGAGCATAATTAGTGAGCATACAGAAACGTGCCCAATACTCTAATAATATCTTATAAAAAAAGGTTTATAAGCCTATTGGTCATGGACCCCTGAGAGTGCAAAAATCGCCAACTTAAATAACCATATCAACTAGAGATGAGCGAACTTCTTGAAAGTTCGATTCGGGCGATTCGCCGAATTTCCCCAAGAAATTCGGGTTCGCCCGAATCGAACTTTCACGAATCGCTCATCTGAAAAAAAAAATGGCGGCATGGTGGGAGCGGGCAGGCCGGCTACGCCTGTCAGGGGGCCGCCGCCGGCTCGCTGACAGCGTAGCCGGCCTGCCCGCACCCACCATGCCGGCAAAAATGCTGGCATGGTGGCAGCGGGCAGGCCGGCTACGCTGTCAGCAGGCCGCCGCCGGCCCGCTGACAGCGCAGCCGGCCTGCCCGCTCCCACCATGCCGGCATTTTTTTTTTTTTATTTCAGGGAAAATTCAATCGGCACGAACCAAAAAAAATTCGGGTTCGTGCCGAATCGAATTTTCCCTGAAATTCGGAGCGAATTCTGGTTCGTCCGAACCGGTTCGCTCATCCCTAATATCAACCATTGAATACACACAGAAAAAATATCAAAAAATATATATATATAAAAACCAAGAGCCCGACACCAGGGTCCGCAACGCGCCGTATGGAGCAGGGGATTAGCAGAGGGGACACCTACGTACGCGGCCGCCCGTGCCGCTTTGTTGGGTGAAAGACATTACATTTATATGTGATAAACTTTATTTGCCATTTTTCTGCCCAAATCTCCAATTTATCTAAATCCGGTTGTAGCTGCCTGCTGTCCTTTTTTGTGTTAATTACTTTACACAGCTTAGTATCAGCCGCAAAGATTGAGATTTCACGGTTTAACCCATTAACTACAGATGCAGCAATTATTAACCATCACACCCCAGCTCACCCCATCGTCGTATATCACAAAGAAGCCATTGAAAAGCATTTAAGATTGCAGGATAGTATGACGCACCAGTGCAATAAATGGATGGTTAAAGAAAGCTGCATCTGTATATCTATATATATATTAAAAAGAACTGGGCCCAGCACTGACCCCTGTGATACTTCGCTATTAATGGTAACACAATTTAAGTATGTACTGTTTATAACCACCCTCTGTTTCCTATCATTAAGCCAATTACTCACCCATGTACACACATTTTGCCCCAGCCCAAGCATTCTCATTTTTTTTACCAGTCTTTTATGTGACACAGTATTAAATGCTTTAGAAAACGACTCACCCTGATCCAGTCTTGCCTCCTCATAAAAGTTGATGAGGTTTGTCTGGCAGGAGCAATTTCTCATAAATCCATGTTTACATGAAGTGATGAGCTCACCTTCACGGAGATACTTCACAATTATGTTTTTGTTAGATGTACTTGTACTTTCTTTACTCTCTTTTTGGATTTATTTAGGGTTGTTCACACCCAGCATTGCACTGTCACAACTGTCATATTTGAATTGCACTTTGTATATATTATGATGTATACTTTGTATATTGGATATGCACTCTGGGGATTTTGTAGGGGTCTGCATGGGTTTCTACCCAGTTGAGATGTTTTTAACAGTATGTTAGTTCATTATGGTCTTTTTGGGAGATTTTAACATGAATTATTTAACAATCAACATGATTTTCAAAAATTATCATAATTATTTTGTGTGGTGCCCAAATAAATTAGCCTTGATTTGACCAGCTGGGCCCGAAACACACTGTTCCGAATTGCTAGTGGCTATATCCTGTGAACTCGTGTGATTAAATTATTAGGAGTGCAGGTCCTTTTCAATAATTGTCCAAAAGCAGAAATTCACGTACCATAGTTTAGTTGTCCAAATTTATGAAAATTCTAAACACAAAAAATAAAAGAAAAGTTATGAAGTTGCTCTTAAAGCCCAGCCAACATATACTTCATATACAAACACTATGATGTACACAGTCACTGCTGAATTTTTTGCTTGCACTCACCCTGGAGGACCCCCTACGTTGCACTTGATATTTGGTGATATATTATGAATCCCATTCAGACAGTCAGTTGACAGTAAGGAAAAGGGAAAATGGTTGTAGTCACAAATGTGCGGTACGCAGTGAGGATATTCATGGGTTTCTGGTAATTTCTGTGAGTGGGAGAATACACTGCTATATGGGAGTGTGGGTTGTCACTAGCTGTCATAGTACAATGGAGGTAGATGGTGACTGTCAGTTGGATGCGGTGGTAGTAATGGGTCAAAGCAGGTTGTCTTTCGGAGGTAGACATAGGGGACGGTTCAGAGCCAGGTGAGTATTCACACTCCTTATTTTGGGGAGAAAACTGTCATTGACTATTATTGTCTACCGAGTGTAAATTTTCATGGTAGACAATTTTCAAGGTAGACAATGAAAGTCAATGCAAGTTTTCTCTTCCTAAAAAGGAGTGAGAGCTCTCACCTGGCTCTGAATTGACCTGATAGTAATAGTTCTTTGTTTCAAAGAGAGGGGTGGTGAGACATTGTCAGTCAGGTGTAAGAGTTTTATATATTAAGGTTACTGGAAGTTTAGTTATGGTGATTTGTTATTTAGGAATGGTATTAGTCAGGTTGTCAAAATAGTGCAAAATGGTCTGGCAACAAAGGGTGACAAAAACTCCAGGTAGGCTGGCAGTTAGAGGGTTAGACACAAATGTACGGCCATTGAAATGTATCGGATAGCATCATTGAGTGAAAGGTAATACCATGCACTCTGGAAGCTAGAGCACTGGCGCTATACACTGAGCCGCCTGTAATAATACATGTGACGCTACATGGCACTGTTAGAGTCGCTCACCAGATTCACTTTCTTAAATGTGGTTTGGCGTAAAGCGCCCGGCGTTCACAGACGCTGGCTGCCGCTACAAGGTGCGACCTGGCGATCCCTGGCGATCCCTTCTTGAATAACCCCCTTGGTTAAGCATTGGAGCTGTGTGGAACTACAACTTCTCTAGGTTTACCATTAAGAAATTTAAAGGGTTGTTTTGGTTGCAATTTTGAATTAAAATTACCGACATGCACATGCTTTACTTTGTGTTGTTTGGCAACACTTCCCTTGAATGGACCTATGTGTGTTGGGTATTGTTCTGTGGAGGGGGGGGGGGGGGCTTTTTTTTCTTTGCATATTGATACTTTAAAAAATTAGGTTTTGATTATTTTTTTAATTTTATTATGGATTTACAGTTTGTGTCCCGAAAACTGCAGCTGCTACAACAAGCTAGGTATGCCTGGATAGCTGGAGGTGTGCACATTTAGAAAAAATATAGTTTGTGAGGGGTATTTCAAATGTAAAATTGTATAATTGTCTAGAAACTGCAAGGTGACCTTAGTAGTTTTTATTTAAAAATTTTGTAAAGTGCCCTTTTCCATTTGGGTTATTTCCTTGGCAGGAGCGGGTGTCTACCAATACACATACCGTTGCAACCAGGAGGGATCAGACTTTTATTGACGAGTACTTGAAACCTTTAGTACGACTGTTGCCATCTTTCATGTTAGACAGTAGTGATTTGTTGGGTAAACTACAGAATGTAACTATCGAAGAGGACTGGCTTCTAGCTAGCGTTGATGTAGAGAGCCTCTATACCTCCATTCCCCACACATTGGGCCTCCAAGCAGTGAAAGAGATGTTGCAGATGTTAGGTCCTGGTGACGCCGCTTATAATGAATTTATAATCAAGTTACTGGTTTTGTGCTCTCTAACAATTATTTCCGTTTCAATGGAGCCTTTTATCATCAGACCTGGGGGACAGCCATGGGGGCGGCATGTGCCCCATCCTACGCCTTTTAAGGACGTTTGTGGCACATGTCGCCCTCTGGCTGCTCTATATAGATGATGTCCTCCTGATTTGGAAGGGCACAGCGATTCAATTGGAGGAGTTCATCAGTACCCTGAACCAGAACCAAAGAAACATCAGACTTACCTATAAAATTTGCCTCGACACCATAGAGTTTTTGGATTTAAATATCTCGAAGGGGGATGGCAGTCTGGTCACCACTACTTATTGGAAACCCACAACGGGGAACACTCTTCACTTTTCCAGTCATCACCTGGGCCCCTTGAAGCGTGGCACCCCCCTGGGACAGTTTCTGCATATCAGGAGGAACTGTAGCTCCGAGGGGGACTACGCCTGGGAGGCCCGTGAGTTAATTGGGATGTTTAGAAAGAGTAGTAGTATTGGGAAGCGCTGTATTCCGTTGACATTCCGCAACCTAGTGGTGGACAGTTGTCCCTCTTATCAAGGCTGGCCAGCTTGTGCGGTTTTATTTATTTGTTTGACTTATCCCAAGGAGCCCTTTTTCCTGTCCCCATCCAGTTATTATATGTTTTTGTATGTATCAATGTTTTTCATTGTATTTTGGTCTTTAGGTTGATTCAGAGAGACAAAAAAAATACTTTCGTTTTTGTGTCAATCTGTTTTTTTCTATGCATGCATTGCAAGCCTTCTGTAAAGTCTTCGTCCGTTCGTATGCCAGACTACGAGTACGAGAACGTCATTTTCCAGCATTCTGTTTTTGCCCTTTTTCCATTGTCTCCTCCCACGAATCCTTTACATGGAGGGATTAATAGATATACAGTGTAAGCTATTTCACAGGGACAATTTACAAGGAGGGATTAATAGATATACAGTGTAAGCTATTTCACAGGGACAATTTACAAGGAGGGATTAATAGATATACAGTGTAAGCTATTTCACAGGGACAGTTTACAAGGAGGGATTAATAGATAGTTAAAATAGAATTTATGTAAACTATATAAAAAAAATGACCGATTGAACTTACTTATAGATGTACTCGTCGGCTGCCGGAGGGACCAATGCAACGTGGGTGCAATCAATGGCACCCATGACGTTGGGCATGTCGGCGATGTTATAAAATGCCAGCTTAAGCGCGTTCCAGGCTACCATGTGGTCTGTAAAATAAATATATTTCTGACTAATGGTAGCCATGCCTTCCAAAAACTTGGATAGCGCGCGGCTCAGCATAGGTTGGGAGATCCCCACGGAGAGGGCACCCAGCCTCTGGAACGAGCCGTTCGCCAAAAGTTGCAGACAGCCAAACATCTTGGTCATACCTGAAATTGCTTGCCCCTTCCTTGTGGTGCGGGCTAACCATGGCCGGAGCTCACTATACAATTTATGGAGGGAAGCGCGATTAAGTCTGGTCAGCTCAAACAGCTCAACGTCATGCATGTGATTGATATGCATGCGTCGCTGGTGCAATCTGGCCTCGGCCCTGCTGATACATTCAATGCCCATTAGCTGGAGTTCGTGATGCTCCTCCATAAAGGCACAAAACAGCTTCATAGCAAGGGTATCCGAGGTCAAAATGGTCCCGTAAGGGGATCGCAAATGAAACGGTTTTATAGGGAGGTGGTCCCTCGGCAATCAGCTCTCTGAATGAGACGCAAGCCCATACCAATAACGTAAGTTATCTGAACGAACGCAAAATATCAGATTTTGATGGGAAAATGATCTGAACTAACGCAAAAGAGGGACGGATATGCACAGCCAAAAATAATAATGCAGTAGACTTACCAGGTGCTGGCCCTGGGATAATGCTGAACAAACACAAATGAATGCCTGAAATACATATGACATAGATACCAAGTGCAATATGCACTATAGCCTCGATTCATAGACACTTCATCTGGACCTTTCTATGTATGTTTTTGTGTGTGTTTGTCATATTTTTTTGTTTTTTCGTTCCATTTTCCATTCGTACGAACGTTCGGGCTAATGCGTATATGCGCTTTCGAAGAACGGAAGCAAATCGGAGCATTTTTCAGATGAAAGTATCACAATCTTGTGTTACGTAGTAACAATTTACTGACATTGTTCTTACCTGGGGACGTCATTACTGCTGCTTGATTTAACCAAAGCTTCTGATGAGTAGAATGTAGTAGCAATAAATAGTATTAGCAGCAATTATACTATAAGAGTTTTACTCAAGACCAGGAAAGCTGGTCCGTCTTTATCAACACAGAGCCACAGGAATAAAACTAGGAAACAACATGTTAAGTAAATCACAGGTCTGGGGAAACAATGTTAACACATGTTTTGATCTTAAAATGCAGAAGAGGAGATCAATAATACAGAGCACCAAAAGGGAGAATTTTAACTTTCACTGGTTTTGTTCAGTGCCCCCCCCCCCACAGTAATACTCACCTCTTCCTGGTCCAATGACACACGCGCAAGCTCTCGTTCAATCAGAGCCCTTTGTCTTGTTCACGTCATTCAGCAAAGGGCTCTGATTGATTTAAGTGGAGATCAAGAGTGGTCGGATCCCCAGCAGTGTGCACAGTCTGAATGGCTGGGGAGGGAGCGCACTAACCACCCAAAGATGCAGGGGATGCAGCAAACGGCTCTGATAGGATCAACCGAATAGTTTCCTCCTCTGTCCAGAGCCCACGCGCAGAAGTAGGCATTACTATCAGTCTTGTCTTTTCATATTCTATTTGTACAGATTTTCCTGTTTTGATCCTTTTCTATTTGTGGGCAGGTTTTGAATCCCCCGCATGTGCAACATACATCTGCAAGTATGTGCTGCCAGTTTTTCAACTAGATTTTAGAGAAAGATTACAAAATTGGCTCCTTTAAGATATACCAGGGGCCAGTGTTATTCTCTGGCGAGCATCACCAACCAGACCAGTAAACTGGTAGTGCCTGCTTAGGGCAGACTTTAGGCCTAAAGGATGTTTAGCAGCAATGGTGGAAACTTGCAACTAAGAGGGTGGCAAAGACTGGAGGATGGACAACAGCAGCTGAGGCAGCTGTAAGGTCCGTAGGTGTTTGGCAACACCAGAGAAGGTGGCAAAGAACGATTGGTGGCGTTGGAGAAGGCATTAAGGACCTGAAGCTGAAGAGTGACATGACATAGCATGTGACATGATACAGATGTAGCAATGATTATTCGACACATCCCATCTCAGCCCATTGTGATATCTCACCAAGAAGCCATTGAAAAGCATTTAAGATTTCAAGGTGCACCAGTGCACCAAGTGAAGTTTTAAAGAAAGCTGCATCTGTACATCAGAAAGGGGCCCACTAGTACACTCTTGCCCATACGGCCATGTACACCTCAAGCTGAGCATGAATGAGAGCTCCCTGCTGAGAGGTCCATTGTGTTACATTATTTAAGCCAAATAGCAATGCGTTTATCTTAAATGTTTCCATTGTAATTAGCTGTGATACTTTCTAAAGCAGTTATGGGCCTACTATTGGAATCTAGATAGCCTCCAGTACAATGTGATGTGCGTATCACGTTGTGGGATAGAAAAAACTTGAAAAAGATTGTCTCCACTGTATGTTTAAAAAAAAGTTTCGTTTAGCAGCTGAGTAGAAAACCACCTTGCCTGCACCCAACTGGAGGAGTGGAGGAGTAATCTAGAATGTAACAACAACAGCCAGGCAAGGTGACCATGTCCTCTATACCTTTTTAAACAGCCCTGTGGGTGTACTTACATTTCCATAATGTTTGAATTTTTTAATACAACAACCACATTATACCAAAATAATCATAAGCAATACTAAATAAAAAAATACATAAAAATTATAATAGACCATAACATACTTATGAGATAATTTGAGGAAATACAAGACTGGTCGAGTTTTAGAAATCCTGGGTGCACTCGCCAACTGAAGTCCTCCATACAGCTTTCTGAGTGCCATGCAGTTGTGATTATGCTCCTCTTTTATTTATTCTTCATCAGTTAAGAACACTTTGCCTCATGGGATGAAATAGACCGGAACAATTCCTTGAAGACCTCATTAATGAGGTAAATCCAGCATCGCAAATACAAATGTGTATTTTAGGTTAAATTACAACACATCAGGGTTTTCCAAATGATTTTAGAACCTCTGGAGAAGCTGAGTTTTAAGAGACTTTCCAAGTAAAAACTGCAATAGGACCTATCTACAGGGGAGATATATAGAGGCTAATTTCAGACTAGCGCCGCATATTGCCACTTGAGTGTCTATGTGGCAGCGCTCAGAGCGCCAACTTCAAGTGGCTATAACCTAGCGTAGCAGCTGGACAAGTGACGCTGTACTATCCTGTCCAGCAGTGATAAATGTGATGCCTGGAGGACACTGTAGACTCTTCTCCCTGATTCACTCCAGAGCCAATTGAGAATGCTAGGTGGTGTTACAAGATATGTGGACTGCCAGTCAGACCACTTGTTGCCTGTAAAGAATTAGCCGCACTACAGTATATAAAATTAAATGGTACTTTATTCAAAAGTTGATAAGCACATAGATGGCCAAGGGACAACAAACATTTAAAAACACATAAAATTCAAAAGACGGAAGTCTGGTGGACAAAGCTAGACTTATAATTAATAGTATATTTTATATAATTAAATTCATGATAAGAATATATTTCTCTGCCGAGTGTAAAGGGGTCCTCCGCATACAAAGCAGAAATTGAAGAAAGTAATTATACAGTAGTGTATCAATATATAGATAGAGATGTGCACAGGAAGCTTTGTGCAAAATAAGTACTAGGGTGTGGAGATAAAGACTCCACAAACCCTAAGTTAAAATGCTGAGAGTCCAAAAAGTGCTAGATGCAAAAGAATGTGCAGTACATTAGTGCACTAAAGATGTATGCAGCCGGGCTACCAGATACACAAGGCAGACTGAAATGTATACACAACAATAATCAGCATGAATAAATGGTCACCTGTAATCAGCGTCTAGGTCCACCTAAACTGTCCGTCCTAACAGCACCAACGCGGTTCGTGGCATTCCGCTCCCGCCACTTCCTCAAGGTGTAGCTGTTCCCTTCTGTTTCCTGCTAGGTGGTGTCCCGAGGTCAAAGTGCCCAAGATGACGCCACATCTAACAATAGAACAACACTGCAGCAATTGATAGGTAGCACCAGTTAAGTGCCTCCGGCACTTGGCGCTGGAGACTCTAGCGTCGAACACTAGACACACTGCATCATTTGTGGGGCTATGAACGGATCTGCACACACTCTGATTATTTATTTTGAGGGATGGGAGCACATTCACAAGGCAGATTAGGCATGGTGGGGTGAGGGGGTCATGGCTACCGAGGTTTTTATTTTAAATGGTATCAGAAAAGGCTGTGAGAAAGCTGTGAGCTTTTATCTCTTAAAGTGGACCAACACCCAGGGGTGATCGGCCCGGGAATCTATAAGATTCCCGGGCCGATCACCTCCCTCACCGCGGGGCATCCGAGATTGGGATGTCCCACGAGGTGAAACCCCCCAAAAGCCCCAAAAAACCTTACCTGATCGGCGACGGATCAGCCGCCGCCGCCTCCCGCGCGCCCCTCTAGCAGTGCGCACGCCCGCGCCGGGCGTTTGTGAATGGCCGGCGCGGGCGGGCGCCCTGTTCTCAGATGCCCCGCTGAAGTGGACCAACACCCAGGATAGCGAAAATCCTGGGTGTTGGTCCACTTTAATATCCAGTTTGTGGTTGACATAAAATGTATCACAGCAGGGGACTGGCCGCCTTTTACCATGTAGGAGCATCATTCATCTTGCTAGATACACCACAGAGCAGGATGCAGAGATGTTGCAGCACAAGGTACATACTCCATATGTGCATTCACTGCCTCTGCAGCTTGTAATTGAATGGTGTATCCCACACCATTACTGGAACACCTCACCCTGTTGTCATCACAATGTAGAAGCACGCAGCTGCCTTTAGTTTGTGCTAAGTGTGACCGGCATAGGTTCAGGGATTCTTTACCCCTTTTTGTGACAGTGCTGCCCACCCCGGGGCATGGCTACAGGACAGAGTCTAAAAGTATGGCATGGGTAAAGATTTAGAAGATGTGGGAGGTAAAGTGAGTATTTCATTTATTTAAGCTGCTTACAGAATCCTTTTAAGAGTTTAAACCGGACCAACACCATTTTTTTTCTTTCTTTTTTCTTTAATGGGTGTTGGTCCTGCAGACAGCAAATCAAAACAAGCTTAGAGGGGGCATCCAGAATGCTTGAGTCCCCCCCTGCACATAACCCCCAGAATTTCTGTAATCCCCACCTTCAGTACGGGCTGTCACCAGGGAAGGGGTCTCACGATTGGCCACCGGTACGGTCACGTGGGCCAAGGTTGCATCCTTAGTGCCGGCCACCAGAACGTCCTGCCCCCGTGACCGCCCACTAGCCAATTGTGGGACTTTGTTCCCGGCACTGGCTCGTAGTGAAGGAGAAGATTACAGGCATTCTGGGGGTTATGTGCAGGGGGGGTCTCCAGCATTCTGGATGCCCCCCCAAGCTTGTTTTGATTAGCAGAGTGCAGGACCAACACCAATTAAGTGGTGCTGTGTGGTGCTGGCTCTTGAATGAATAAGGCCTCAGATTATGCTGCTTCCTGTATGCCCCATGCTTGTGTCAGGTTCAACAGCAATTTGCATCCCTGATAAACCCTATTGAACTTGCTTCCTTCTGCTGACCCTCATTCTCCCCAGCGGGACATCTGGCTAAAACAGGCCGAATTGGTAGGAAGCAGAATCGCCCATTCTGCCAAAAGGCTCCTGTCATTGTGAGAGGGGGGACTATTCAGTGGGTTGTTGGTTGAAAAATGTGGGTTTTGGTCCACTTTAAGATTTATACAATGCAATCCAATACTAATAATTCCATGTCGACAGCTGTCAATCATTACCACTAAACTGGAATGCTTTTTTTTTTTTAACAGGACTGATTGCTAACCTCTAGTTTTTATACATTTAAACATGTATTATAAAATCTGATGGGTTAACAATAATGTTCTATTTAAATAAAAAATATATATATATGTAAACCCGGGTGTTGGTCCCGCAGTCAGCTAATCAAATGAAGCTTGTGAGTATATCCAGAATGTTGGAGTCCCCCCCAGCACATAACCCCCCCTAGAATGCCCAAAATCCTCACCTTCACTATGAGCCAACTATGGGAAAGAAGTCACATGGGCCATGATCACGTCCTTGGTGCCGGCCACTGGAACAACCCCCATGACCAGAACTCCTTTCCCAATGCTGGCTCATAGAGAAGGTGAGAATTACAGGCATTCTGGGGGGTTATGTGCGGAGGGGGATTCCAGCCCCCCCCCTCCCCCAGGTTGTTTTAGTTAGCTGTCCATGGGACCAGTTTAAGAAAAAGCAGGTGTTGGTCTGGTTTAAGCACTTTGGTGTGTGAACGTTTCATTTACATTTTTTTTTAATTTTAATAGTATTGAATATTTGCAAACATTTAAATCCCTATCAATAAGCAGGAGTGTACATTTATATACAGAGGCGACAGAGCTCACAGAGCCATTTATTAGGATGGGAATTGGGATGCTTTATCTCTCCCTCCTGCTATGACCATAGCAAACAAGATTAGTCATTCTGAAAAGCACGGCCAGCACCCTGGTGAGAGTTATATTGCTTTGCATTGTTATAGCAAAGGAACATCTGATGCATAATAATTGTTTCTATTGTAAAGCAGTCTATTGGAATGTAAATAGCTCACAGATATGTGCCTCGCATTGTGGGATGAAGAGGACTTTGTGAATATTGTCTCTTTCGTATAAAAGGTATTGTCCAGACATGCAGTGAAAGCACATGCTGTCCAGCTTACCTTCAGATACATCAGCGTGTGCTGCTCTTTCCCTGCGCCACGTCAGGAAGGAGAATTTTGATTAGCTTCACCTGCCTCTAGTGCCTCTCCAGCAAACACGACCACCAATCATTTCCCCTGAGTGTGTTGGGACCACTGCCAGTTACTCACATTCATTGCCCCTTGCCCCCTGGGAATTGTGGGTACAGATATTGAATGGGGAGGCATTAAGGGAAACAAACCGGAACAATACCTAGTGGGCCGCACTTCTTTGGGGCCAGTTGGGCTGCTGCTTTTAACACCCTCATTCATTCCCTGCCCCCTTAGTCTCCCTCCTAGCCCTGTGTATCCAGCCCCACTGTACCCACAAGCCAGGGAGCCCCACCCCTAATGCTATAGTCCCAGCTCCATGGTTGGGGGGCCTCTGCAAGGAAGTATTGTGCTGACCAGGGGCTGCTAAAATTCAGGGCTTATTTTTGGCCCCAGTCCACCACTGCCCTGGGGCATGTATGCCCAGGGTTAAGCATGGGTGGACACTTATCCTCCTTCCTTTCAAAGGTCGGCTGAGGGGTAGTTGTGATACCTTCATATATTTCATCACAGCACAACCACCACAAAAAATAGAAAATAAATATAATTGTGGCGTAATACTAAACTCCGAACTGCTAAACTGAAATCATTGTGAACTTTTTTGATTTCATATATTTATCACAAACCTTTATTAATCAAAACAAACTATTATTAGCAAAAAGAAGATAATCACCAGTTGATATTTTCTTTTTTTTGTATATTAATATATTTATTAGTAAAGTTGACCTGTCAACACAACCAATATTATCGGAAACAATGAAATGTGGAGGCTGAGAGTACGCTGCAAATGGGTGTCTGTAAACGAAGCCGTGGCATTGGACAAGTGACGCTGTAGTTTCCTGTCCATCATTGATAAATGTGATGTCTGAAGGGCGCTGTAAAAGCTTCCCTGAATCAATGCATATTTAGTGCCCCGAGGAAAAGCCACCAAAGGCGATGCTACATATAACAACAGGACAACGCTGGAGCGAACGATAGGTAGTGGCAGTTAAAGGAGCAGTATCGCGAAATTTGCATTAAAAAAGATAAATTATTAAATAGCCACACAATAGCTTCTAACATGTGTATAAATAATGAGGCGATAGAAAAAGGAAAAAATATCTGCCTTTCTTTTAAATTGTATAATGACAATGGCTCAGTCCATTTGCTGAATAGGGGGATCTGCTGGGTTGTATTTAGTGAGCTGCTTCATTTAGCCCACTGGTCTCCTAGCAACACTTTACCTCAGAGGCTGACACTGTAATCAGTGGTAACGGCTGTGTGTGTGTGTGAGGTTTTGCTTTTGTTATGAGACCAGGTGACTCAAATGTGTAAAATCTATACAAAATAAACTAAACTGACTGAAAATAACTGAAATTCTTCTTTGAATAACTGTGCAGGAAAATCTAAAGGTATTAAAGTGGAACAAAACCCTGAGTTGCAGACCCTGAAGTCTATAAGACCTGGCCATTGACCTTCCCCCTTGAGCATCCTAAATCGGGATGCCCAACTGTTTAAAACAATCCATGGATAACCACAGATCCCCCCATTTTTCTGGCGCGCTCACGCAGATAGTCATTTAGACAGGCCGGGCGGCCATGAAGGTTACTGCTCAGGTTCCCCATCTGCGTGCAAACAGAGCTGATTGGATGAGAGCCCGCGCATGCGCTGTGGGACAGGGAAAGGTACGTTTTCACAGGCGAACTTTGGGATTTCACATATCAGGGCATCCCAAATCGGGATGCCCCTAGGGGCACAAAACAAAACTCCAGATAGTGAAAATTCTGGGTTGGGCTTTGCTCAAAACACACAAAGCTGAAAGAAAGATCATATGGAAAAATGTGTTGAGAAAAGAGAGAGAAAATGGTAAACTGAAAGATTCTGCAGCAGAGCCAACATGAAGGGAAAACTGTCAAAATCAGCTAAATGACTTCTAGAGCTTTTCTCTCTGTTTTAGATATATGAGTTCTGGCCAGGCAATGTTGCAATGTTGTTATCTGATGCTGGACGGCTGCCAGCACTGAACAGCTGATACTTTGATACATTGTTTCCCCCCTCTCCTCAGCATGGAACAGGCCAGAGTGTCGGGCTCCGACACTCAGCAGACATAAACATGAGCTATTAGTCTCCAGCTGCTCAACACACACATCATTTTTTTCTACATTTGTAATTCTTACTCCAACATTTACCTACATTCAAAGTACCATTTAAATATAAGTCACCAAGAAAACTTCACAATACTGCTCCTTTAACCCTTTCGCTGCCAGCCTACCTGCAGCATTTGCCACTCCCTGTTGCCAGACGATGTTTCACCATTTTGCGCTACACATATTCAACTGTCATTTTTGAAGGGATTTCCAGGGATTTCCCAGGAAAATTATATATTGTTTTTTTCAACAGAGTCTGGGCTTTAACATGAAATGTCTTGTTTGTATTTTTTAGGTGTATTCTCAATTTTTTGGGGTGAAATGTGTGAAAAAAAACAAAAAAAAAACATTTTTTTACAATTTGTAGAGTTTTTTGTAATAAAAAATGTAAGTTTGTCAATAAAATCTTATTGCGTGAGAAACCCCAATTTCTCCCGGTTACAGCGATACCACATATGTATAGGTAGACACCCTTTCCTGCCCAGAAGCCTTTTATAGCTGCTGGATGACAAATGGTTAATTAAAAAAAAAAATGACATAGGGTCCCCCTTCCCGGGGAGGGGGACCCCATTTTTTTTTGGATTTTGAAGGGTTAAAAACCCTTCAAAATCCAAAAAAAAAAATGACGTGGGGTCCCCCTTACCCAAAGTAACCAGCCCGGGACCAGCTATGGGGGCTTGTAGGCACAGAGTGGGGGGGCCAGCTTTGGTGGCCCCCCCACCCTGCAGCCTACGAGCCCACATAGCCTATGTGGGCCCGGGCTCTTCTGCCCCCCCCTGGCCTTTGGGGAGGCAGGTAATGGGGGTGCGGGGGTTAATGGCAAGCCACCCGCTAGGGCAGGTGACTTGCCACCCCCCCAGCCTTGTGAACTGGTATAAGGGGTCTCATGGACCCCTTACCAGCTCACAAAGGGTTAATGTGAAAAAAAAACACTACACAATAATAAAAAGTATTTTATTAGAAAAAAAAAAAATTTTTTTTTACTGTACTTACCTTCGATTGCAAGCTCTTGTCCCTCGCCGCTCAGCTGACAGATGCCGGTGATCGGCATCCAGAGAAGGAGAAGGCAGGAGATCAGAGGATCTCCTGTCACCTCCTTCCCCTGTGCCGATCACCGGCATCTGAGAAGCTGAGAAGGCTGAAGCCTGAGATCGGGGCCGGGATGACTTCATAAGCCCCGCCCCCAAGGGGGCGGGGCTTAGAGGCCTGATGGCGGCCGCCATCGTGCAGAAGAGAGGAGAGAGCCTCCCAGGCTCTCTCCTGAAGATCGGTAAGTCCTGGGGGGGGATCGGAGGCCCCCCAGGTGAAGAGGAGGGACAGCGGGAGCCAGCGCACACACAGGTAAGTGAATGTCATTTTTATTTTTTTTTTTTTTACAGTTAGAAGCTGCTGCTGCAGAAGCGGGGGGGGGGGGGGGCGGCCTATTCCGGGGGCTCTCCTGGAGCCATCCGACCCCCCACGGGGGATCGGATGGCACCAAATTAAAGAGGAGACCCGGCCGGATCCAACAAGGGGTCAGGTGAGTATTTGTTGTTTTTACTTTTTAAACTACAAGCGAGGAAAGTCAAGCACGTAACACCTACGTGCTTGGCACTTAAGGCCCAGCCAAGCCAGCACGTAGGTGTTACGTGCTTGGCAACAAAAGGGTTAAGTGTGTCCAATGCTCGGCGCTGAAGCCCGTATTTAAGAAAAAAAATCACGAAGCAAGCGCCGGCGCTCTAGCGTGTCGGACGCTATATAAAAAATGTCTGTTTCTGAACACACATACACCAGAGCGAAAACACACGGAATGACATTGTTTCTACACTGTAACACTGACACTGCAATGGCCGACCAACACATACAATTCTGACAAAAAATTAAATAAATGACAATATAAGTCTTTGGTTGCTGGCCAGGAGAGCCAAAACAATAATCATACGATAAAATAGTGGGAAAAAGTGGACCCACACATCCCAACAAATTAAAGAATTGTATGGGAGAACGCAACTGGACGTCAGGTTCTACGTGAACATACAGCACCGGTGCTTTACACTGAGCCACCGCTAGTGATACATGTGACGCGGCATGACACTATTAGAGGCGCTCACCAGTTTTATTTTAATATATATAGTTTTCACATACTGCAGCCGCAGTTCACCTGGCGCTACGTGGTACTACGTGGCATTTGCACTTTTTAAATAAGGTCCCTGATTTTGAAGTGTGAGCGTTCAATTTATGTATCTATATTTTTCTAGGAATTTATATTTTGAAACAGTGCAATCCTTCATACTAGGTTGAAATGAGTGTGAAAGTCTAAGCTTTGATACAATTTAATCATGAATTAAGAAAGTTGATTGAGCTACTTAAAAACAAACTCTTATGAATAGAAAACGTTAAAATACATGTCATTTAAAAGTATATATATATGTATATAAAATTGTATTTATGTGCTAATAGTTTCTGGGTATTTTTAATAAACAGCGAAATCTTTACTTCGGGAGGCTGATTTATTAATAGCGACAGTTGAACGACTGTAGCGGTATTTTCACAGCGCCCGCTAGTAGTCGCTGTGCTTGGCCATTGTTCGGTTGTTGATAGCGACTCAGTCGGTGTGGCGTAATGTTGAATACAAGGTTACGAGTCGCTATTTCACAGGTTCCGCGATGTATGGGTGCGCATGATAGCGACTGGTCAGAGCGACCGGCTTCCACCATATTCATCAAAAAATCACGCTAAAAAAATTCTTGCGCTGTAAAATGCATGTTTAAACCTCAGAGCGCTGGCGGCGATGTGTTAAAAGTAGTTTTTTAACCCCTAAACCACCATATTTTTGGAAACCAAAAAAAAAAAAGTTTTTAAAATAATTTAGTAATATGAATACATTAATATCAGACCTGTAATATCAATTCTGCACAATATTTTTTTTTCCCTTAAAAAAAATATCTAAAATGGCAGAAGTAGTCACAGAATTTTTCACATTAAAACAAAAAAAAAAAACATTAATAACAATTAATTATTAATATTTAAAGATTGTTCCATTGAAATGCATTGGAGAGCGCCAGGTAGCGAGAGGTCATACCTGTCACTGTTCAAGGTCGGACGCTGGCGCTGCGGGCTGAGGCTGGAATAATGATGAATGAGTCGCTATATGGCGCTATCTCAGTCGCTAAGCAGGATTGGCTTGATAAATGTGTGATTGTGGTGGGGAGCCGGCGTTCTCGTGGCGGGGCCCGTCATTACCGGCCGCTCACCAGTCGCTACCTGTCGCTATTCCTTCATAAATAAGGGCCTAAGTTTTGAAACTCAAATATTTTATTAAGGAAGTTGACCTGTCAACACAACTAAAATTTATATTACTATAAATAAATCAAAATGAATAAATTCTAATAAATTCTGCATTGCTTTTTAAGTTTAATGTATTATTATTGTGTTTTATATTGTTCATTGCTTCAAATGAATATACATAAATGCAAATAATCATTCTGAAATATGCATTTTTAATTTTTATTTTATTTTAAATTTAAATATTGATATTGTGCTTTAAACTGTACATTGCTTTAAATGGCTATAGATGAATAAAAATAAATATATCATTCTGAAATATATATTTTTATTTTCATTTTATTTAAAATTGTAATATTAAAATAGTTTTATAGCAATATCGCAAACACAAGCCTAATATTACATTTAAATTTCAACATCTCCTTTTTTTTTTCATAACCAGTTGTATAATTCTTTGCTAAATTATTAAAGAGAAATAACGAGTATATTGGGAAAATAAATCAACCAGAAAGTGCTCTGTTTATTCTAAATGATTATTAAGAATCTTAAAATACATCCTCAGGTCTAATTGCTAGGAGCTCTGAGAATTTTAATGAAAATTATTTGATCCATTGATGTTCAAGGTCCTCCGGAGTGCTAATTAGAATGTTGTTACTGAAATAAACTGAAATAATGATGCGTGTTTCAGACATGGCGGCCTCTGGGAGGTGTCTGTGCAACACTAGTCTTCTGTGTTTTCATTAGTCTGATTAGTATATACTATAGAGAGATGCATTTCATTATATTACATTAGTATATTATTGGTAAATGTTGACTCGCTTAATTGGCTTTGCAGATCTGCTTAATGAATTCCATTAGGACATTATCAAAATTATAGACATTCAAACAAAACAAGATATTTTATGTACAATTACAATTAATGAACAGCAAAAGTCACATTGCTAACAAGCCGATGAAGTCTTTCTATTGTTTAATTTAATTTCCCAAATGGAAGACCAAAAAACGACAAGAGAACAAGCGCCGTGATAGATTGTCTTTGCAAACTAAACCATTGATTTAATGTAAAAAAAAGAATTATATTAAATATGTATTTCTAATATTATACATTATTATAAATAATAATAATAATAATAATAATAATAATAATAATAATAATAATAATAATAAATAGACTATTTTAAATGAAAAAAAAATAATAAAACCTGATTTTACGTTTAAAAATAAAAACACTCACAATTTATTATGCGGAATGTACATTTTTTATTATAAAGAAAAAAAATTGAGATTTGAAGTGCCTGAATTGTAAACCAGAGCTATATTAAAGAATAACTACTACTAACTGCAAACAACTGTTACTACTAACTACTACTACTGCTAACTATTACTACTACTAACTATTACTACTAACTACTACTATTACTATTCTACCAAACCAACAGGCTGATTCATCACTAACGCCAGGTAGCGACAGATGAGCGTCTGTAGCAGGCATTTTCAGAGCGCCCGCTAGTAGTCTCAGTGCTCGGCCGTGGGTCGCTACTTCATAGTGAGTCGCTTTTCAGTAATGTTGAATACATTGCGAGGAGTCGCTATTTGACCAGTACAGCGCTGTATGGGAGCGCATGTTAGCGACTGCTCATAGCGACCGACTCACACCATATTCAGCAAAAAAATTGGCTCACAAATCTCTGGTGCTGAAAAATGCTTCTCTGACGCCCAGAGCGCAGGAGGCTGTTTGATTAAAGTCTGTTTTTCAGCATCTATCCACTAGTAACAAAGCGAAAACATATGGAATTACATTGTAACAACATTGTAACATGAACACTTTAATGGCAGAGCTGTGATGTCATTTCTGAGGAAATATATAAAAAATTAAAAATTTGTGAAAAAACCGCTTATTCAATGCCAGAAGAGGTCACAGAATTATTTGTGATTTTTTGAAAAAAAAAACAGTTTAAAGAGAAGAAAAGGATCGTCCATTGAAATGTATGGGAGAGCGACAGGCAGCGAGAGGTCATACCTGGCGCTGTGCAAGGCAGTTTGCTGAGGCTGATATAATGATGAATCAGACGCTACATGGCGCTATCCCAGTCGGTAAACAGATTCTGCATGATAAATGTGTAATTGCTGCCATGTCCAGCGTTCACCAGTCGCTACCTGTCACTAACCAGCCACTACCTGACGCGATCCCTTCTTAAATAAGGGCCCAAATGTAATACACAGGGCCAGATGGGCAGGCTGATTCATCACTAACGCCAGGTAGCGACAGATGAGCGTCTGTAGCAGGAATTTCAGAGCGCCTGTTAGTAGTTGCTGTGCTCGGCTGTGGGTCGCTAGTTCATAGATTGTGAGGAGACGCTATTGGACCAGTACAGCGCTGTATGGGAGCGCATGTTAGCGACTGGACAATGCGACCGACTCAAAACATATTCATCAAAAAAACATCCTCACACACCTCCGGCGATCAAAAAAGCTTCGCTGCCGCCCAGGAAAACATATGGAATTACATTGTAACATGAACACATTAATGCCAGACCTGTAATGTCAATTCTGCATAAATATATAAACCATGAAAAATATTTTTTTCTAGGCCAGGAGAGGTCACAACATTATTTGAGATTTAAATAAAATAAAAGAAGTAAAATAAAAACCCCCTGTTTAAAGAGAAATAAAAGAACGTCCATTGAAATGTATGGGAGAGCCAACAAGTAACGAGAGGTAAGACGTGGCGCTCTGCAAGCCTGAACGCCGGCGCTGTACGATGAGGCTGGGATAATGGTGAATCGGACGCTACATAGCGTTATCCCAGTCGCTCAACAGATTCTGCTTGATAAATGTGTAATTGCTGCCATGTCCTGCGTTCACCTGCCGCTACCTGTCATTTACAAGGCGCTACCTGGTGCTATCCCTTCATGAATAAGGGCCTAAGTGTGGTGGAGGCCCCTGGGCACAATATCTGGTGGAGGCCCCAGATACAGTATTTTTTTCCCAAGTAACTGATTGGTGGTTGTCTGGCACCCGCCTACTTACTGGAACCTCAGACCGAGTCTCTTGTGTGGGTGTGTGCTGCTCGGGAGCTCCTGCTTTGCCATTCTGGGTGGGGGGTAGTGTAGTCGCCCGGCTGGTCCAGCAGAAACAGTTCCCTGCACTGAGATGCCAGCGGCTGTGCTTGGTGACTTATGAGTGGCCGCTGACTGACAGCTCTGCACCCATCACTGTAGCGTTGATGACTGCGGCCTTGCTGCTCTAGACTCTCCGTACTGCCCAGGCGTGTGGGGCCCCTACTGCCATGATAGCTTTGTTGCTGGCCCTGCTTCCCATCAGACCAAAGACTGAAAAGCCTCCTGGACCAGACCATAGCCCAAAGGTTGTTGGAGGCCCCTTTGCAGGGCAAGTGGTGGAGGCCCCGGGGCTCGCGCCCCTTGCGCCCCCCCCTAATAATCTGGCCCTGGTAATACATGTATAGATACTTATAATAAATGATTAATGACGCATATGACAGTCACTACTAATATTACTTATTATTACACTACTAAATATTACTAATATATATATATATATATATATATATATTCAGTCATAAATATTTAAGTATTTCTATAAATATTAAGTTACTTATTCCTTCATAATTTTTGAGCTGAAAATCTGTAGCACATAATATAAACTAATATATATATATATATATATATATATATATATATATAATATATATATCTATATAGATATATATATCTATATCTATATTCTTGTTACATTCATCATGTTACACATGTATAGATACTTATAATAAATGATTAATGACGCATATGACAAGTTGGTGGAAATAATAAATCAGTCATAAATATTTAAGTACTTTTACAAATATAAATATTAAGTTACTTATTCCTTCATCATTTTTGAGCTGAAAATCTCTAGCACATAATATAAACTAATGTTAAAAATAATAAATGTTTTTTTCCATAATGTATGTACTAACTCTACATGAATAAAATAATAATATTTGCTTGTGATCAGATGATGTAATGTATTCACATCAAGTGCATTGACTATAAAGTATAAATCGTTACTAATACTAGTAATATCAATAAAATTTTGTGATTAAAGATAACATTGTGTTACATTTTAGGGCAAATAGCAATTCATTTATCTTATATGTTTCTGTTGTAATCAACTGTGATACTTTGGAATGAATTGGAATTTAGGCCCTTATTTAACAAGGGATAGCACCAGGTAGCGAATAGTGAGCGACTGGTAATGACGGTCACCGCCACGAGAACGCCGGCTCCCCTCCGCAATCACACATTTATCAAGCCGATCCTGCTTAGCGACTGACAGAGCGCCAGATAGCGACTCATTCATCATTATTCCAGCCTCACCCCACAGCGCCAGCGAGCGACCTTGAACAGCGACAGGTATGACCTCTCGCTACCTGGCGCTCTCCAATGCATTTCAATGGAGCAATCTTTAAATATTCATAATTAATTGCTATTATTTTTTATTTTTTTATTTTTTTTAAATGTCAAAAATTCTGTGACCACTTCTGCAATGTTAGATTTTTTTTTTTAAGGTAAAAAAAAAAAAAAAAAAATTTGTGCAGAATTGATATTACAGGTCTGATATTAATGTATTCATATTACAAAATGTTTGTAAAAACATGTTTTTTTTTCTTTTCTACAAATATGGTTTTTTGGGGGTTAAAAAACTACTTTTAACCCATCGCCGCCAGCGCTCTGGGGTTTAAACAAGCATTTCACAGCGCGAGAATTTTTTGAGCGTGATTTGTTAATGAATATGGTGGGAGCCGTTCGCTATGGCCGTTCGCTGTCATGCGCTCCCATACAGCGCGGAACCTGTCAAACAGCGACTCCTAACCCCGTATTGAACATTACCGCACACCGACTGAGTCGCTGTCAACAGCCGAACAACGCCCAAGCACAGCGACTACTAGCGGGCGCTGTGAAAATAACGCTACTGTCGCTCATCTGTCGCTACCTGGCACTATTAATGAATCAGCCTGTTAGATACAATGCAATATGTTTTGTCCACCAAGCTGTGGGATGGGAAAGACTCTCTAAAAATGGTCTTTTCTTTATGTAAAAAAGTAAAATCAATTGACAATAGAATGTCAATCAGGATAGGTAGACCCCTCATCAAGAAAAGTAGACATCCCCAAAATAACACACTCAACTCAAAGAACTGTGGCTGGCCCCCAGTCCTGACCATATACCCGTCCCCAATGCCACAGGTTTGTTGACCACCGTGCTCTTCCACACCGCACTGGCTGATGGGGGTGCAGGTAATTGGGCAGGGGGTATCTATTCCTGAGCTACTATTGGAGTGTTATGGCTGCTTACGGTCACCAGGGCGAGCTAAAAGCTACACTTGCTTTGCATTGGAGATTGGAAGTAGTTGACACACTCAGAAACCTGACAGCACGTAATGTAGAGGAATTAGACATCTTCTGAAAATAAGATGGGGTAAGCAGGTGCCCAGTATTCTGAGGGATGAGAAGACTGTAAAATGGATGGTTTAAGTCAGATGATAGACTTGTCTAAATAGATGGGTTTAAAGGGTGCTTTAAATTTTAAGAGATGAGGAGAGGGGAATTGTACGAGGAAGGACATTCCAGAGGAGTGAAGCCGATTGTGTGAAGTCCTTGACTCAAGAGTAGGACTATGTGATCAAGGTGTTAGACAGAAGGAGATCACGGACAGACTTGACATGGCATCTGTGTTGGACTAGAGGTGACATGTATGAGGGGGCTTGGCCTTGTAGGTTGGGGTTAGGAATTTGATCTAAATTATTTTACATAGCGGGGGCCAGTGGAGTTATTAACAGAGAGGAACAGCGGAGGTAAAGATGATAGTGCTAAAGGAGGCGGGCAGCAGAGTTTAAGATAGAAATTTCCTTTTCTATACCCAATTTAGGTATACCAGTGCACAATGCATGTACTTTGATTTATTTAGTTTAGGATGTCCAAATAAGCTATTATCTTACCGGAAGCCACTATCCTATACCATCCTCATCATACCGAAATATAAACGGCAACTGAAACAAAGCCTCCAACTCAAAGATGTGTGTCACACTGGAGAAATCAGTCAAGTAGACATCCAAGAGGTTTGGATAGCCATGGGCTTTGGATCTGAATTTGATCCAGATCTTGACAATTTGGTCCGGGTTTCCCCATCCCGTATACTCCCTCAAAAGTGGATGGAGGCCCATTTCTGAGTCTACCGCTTATCCTTCGGGACCCACCCCATTGCCCGGGCAGCCAGACGCTTCTGTTGGCATGGCCCTTCAGAACTTTTGAGAGGGCCTATTGGCTCTCAAAAGTGCCTTTGCGACGAGTTGCAGCTGGCTAGCCTCATTAGATTCCATGGCTCAGGTGGTGACATTGTATTAGATATGAATCAGCATCAGTCACTTGTATGAAACAAATCTCCTGGCAGCTTTCCAAGTGGATCTTGTATTAATGAAGTATCTATATTCTTGTTACATTCATCGTGTTACACATGCCAGACACTGCTGCCTGAGATACTTTGGAAAGTGTTACAATTTGTTATAGTGATAACGTCTCTATTATGTATGCGAATGTCCTGATCTCCCACGCGTTAGGAACGGAGGGCTACCGATACGTATGTATTATCGTTGTCAGGGACAAATGGGGATTTTACATGCGATATGGTTTTCTTAAATAAAATACATTTTCTATTCAAAATAAATGAGACAAATTTTAAAAAACATAATTTTTATTTATTTTTTTAAACATACCAAAAAACGACCTGTCAACAGAGGTTGATAACATATCAAGTAGGCTGGAAGTTAAAAGTAGCAATGCATGTTGGGTATTCAGCTCGAGGACCCTTGCACTTTCAGATTTAGCTTGTTTTTACTTGTTTGCATATTGATATTCTAGGAAAATGTATTTTTTTCTGCTTTTTTATACATTTTTTATGGAAACTCTATGCAACCAAAGAATGCTTCGAGAAATTACTTCCAGAAAGATGTGCCCACTACAAGCTGGACATGCCTAGAAAACGTAATGTGTGTACTCTCAGGGAATATTGGGGGTGTTTGGGGGGGTGTATTCCAAATTTAAAGTGTTGTCTTTCTTGAAAAACTTCAAGATGCGCATAGCAGTTGTATTGTATCTGAAAATCTCCTAAAGCGCCGTTTCAGTTTGGGCAGGAGTGCTGGGTAGAAAAGGGTGTCTACCAATACATATGTGGTACCGTTGTAACCAGGAGAAATTTGGCTTTTACACACAATATGATTTTATTGAAAAACTTACATTTTTATTACAGAAACTACAAATTGTTAAAAACTGATTTTATTTTATTTTTTTGCACATTTTTCACCCAAAATATTGAGAATACACTAAAAGAAGGCCAAACAAGACATTTCATGTTAAAAAAAATATATATAACATTTTCCTGGGAAATTCCTTCAAAAATCACAGTTGAACATGGACAGCGCAAAATATTGAAAAATAGTCTGGCAACAGAGGTGACAAAATCTCCAGGTAGGCTGGCAGTTAAAGTGTTAATTCATGTTTTACATATTTTCATGTATACGGTAAGCATCTATGATCCGATTTTGTTGTATAAAGGTACTTTGAGGGTTTTCCTCATGCCCCCCTCCCCTTAGGTTCAGCCTGACCTGTACTATTCAGAGTATCCTAATGGTGAGCATTACAGTTCAATTTGATAATAGCAAAGAAAGAATATGCAAGCTCTGTAGAGGGTAGTGTAGAATATGCAAGCTCTGTAGAGGGTAGTGTAGAATATGCAAGCTCTGTAGAGGGTAGTGTAGAATATGCAAGCTCTGTAGAGGGTAGTGTAGAATATGCAAGCTCTGTAGAGGGTAGTGTGAACTGCTGAGCACATAACCCAAATGAAAGCATCCTATAACGGGATACCTCACTGTATGACACTATAAAAGGTCGTCAGGTCCACCTTTTATGGTGGACCTGACGATGCTGTGATTGCCAGCCTCCGCATACCCGGCTTCCCTGTGGCCATGAGCGCTCACAGGCCCATCCTTTATTAATGGCTGGACGCAGGAGCGCACATTCCAGCAGAGATCCAGGGATGCAGCTAGTCGGCTCTCACGCGTCACTGTACGTGGCTTAGGTGGTGAAAAAACATGGTTTTCTTCGAAAACCTTGACACCCTCGCGCCAACAGACGCGTCTGCTCGGGTGGGGGGAGGGGAGGACCCAGGGTATGAGTGGAGGAAGCCCAAATGAGTTTCTATCTGCTTTAAGTTCTAGCACCTGTTGTTTATTTACAGCAAACAGTGGCAGACAACAGCTGAAAGGATGTCGAGATATCACATTTATCCTGACAACAGTCTTTTCTGATGCAACCTGAAGCCATAGACAGAGAAAATGAGGAGTAACTTTTTTCCTGAGGCCAATTGGGCTCCCAAACAGGGTAGCATGTAGAACACATAGAAAACAAGTTTTTTGATCAAAGGCACACCAAAACACAAAGGTTACTTTGCAAATAAAATATTGTATTAAGTATCAAGTGAACACATACATATATACAGATATACAAAAAAGGACTGCAGGTATACAACATCAATAGCAAAAAAAGGATACAATGGGTCGCTCTGTATAGGCGAAGGTCAAGATGTCATCAGGGACGTTTGACCACCTTAGCAAGAAAGGAGATTATAGCATTAGCACTAACATGTACCTTAACCAGACCAATTGCTGCTATGTAAAGGTAACCACATATTACCATATATCTATGAGGGGATACTGTCACGAACCTGATGAGAGGTATTTGATGCAGGCTGTCTGATGTGTCAAGAAAAATAGCCAGTATATAGGAACAATATATGTTACATGAGTAAAAGTTTCTGGTCAGTGAAACTACTTATAGCCCTGCATCATACCAGAATGAGACCTACGGTACAATACATCATGCAAAACAAGAGTTAAATCATGACGCCAACATGAGATCATTTGAGCAAAATGTAGAAAAGGTATTACCAAGTGGCAGTACAATAGTATCTGATCGCAACTAACACGCCCACGTTCCGGAGCCCACGGCCCCTTTCTCAAGGCTTGAGAAAGAGGCCGTGGGCTCCAGAACGTGGGCGTGTTTACTCATGTAACATATATTGTTCCTATATACTGGCCATTTTTCTTGACACATCAGACAGCCTGCATCAAATACCTCTCATCAGGTTTGTGACAGTATCCCCTCATAGATATATGGTAATATGTGGTTACCTTTACATAGCAGCAATTGGTCTGGTTAAGGTACATGTTAGTGCTAATGCTATAATCTCCTTTCTTGCTGAGGTGGTCAAACGTCCCTGATGACATCTTGACCTTCGCCTATACAGAGCGGCCCATTGTATCCTTTTTTGCTATTGATGTTGTATACCTGCATTCCTTTTTTGTATATCTGTATATATGTATGTGTTCACTTGATACTTAATACAATATTTTATTTGCAAAGTAACCTTTGTGTTTTGGTGTGCCTTTGATCAAAAAACTTTTTTTCTATGAGTCTATATAGGGGTGGTAATGTGGTGGGACACCCTGGATCTTATGAGCTCCCTCTCTGATTATTATTTTTTCTTTTTACTGTGTGGTGTGCCGATTACCAACTATTAATATTTCTAGCATGTAGAACACATCATGATAATTTAAATAAATATTGAATATTGCTCACTGCATGTTGGTATCACTACAGTCCCCTTAACTTAGTAGGGTTGTATGCCATGACTGGTGAAGTGGATTCACTGTCCTCTGTCTGAGTTGGTGAGTCAACTGGGGAGCGAAGTCTTAGGGACAGCCAGGTGATCTTAGGTACAGTCCCAGTTGGTGGAGATGGGTGATGAATAGGCTGTCCCCAGGGTGTGACCGCCAGGGTTTCCAGAACAGAGGTGTACAGTAAACAGCAGAGACAGGTAGGTGTACTTGCCTGATGAAGGAGGAGGGCTCACGGCTGGATTCCTGGATAACTCGGCATCAGAGCAGAGCAGGAATCAAAGGCCAAGGTGAGGATTGCAGGAATAACAGCCTCAGCAGAAACAGAGAAGGATGCAAGGTGGGGTAGATAGGGCTGCATCACAGGAGCCCTTTGAACATATACATTGTGTGGAATTTTGTATGCAAGACAGGAAGCAAGGGGGGGCAGTGTGTGGTTGTTCAGCACATCCCTAGCTTGAATTTAGATGTGGAACTTCTTTGCTTGGGGAGAGGAAATTAGGATTGCAAATGTCTACAGCCTGGCATTGCAGTTGTGCAAGAACAGCATTGCTGATAATAGGGTGAATTCATTTTTTTTTTTTGTGCTTCAAGTCACTCACGGTCATCAAAATGGGATGCCAATTTGCGCACTAGTGTTTGCCAATGCAAATGCACCAAACTGTCTCCGATGTCTGATTTATGGCATGTTTAAAAGAGTGCATTTCCTCCAGCAAATAGGTGGAGGAAATTGCTGATTCCAATGAATAACAGGCTTATTTCATTCCGTAAACACATGCTGGTAGCGTCTGGCATGTTTATGAACAATGAAAGTGTCAGTCGCAAGTTCTTTTTAGGGACTGAACCCTTTGATAAAATGGCCCAAAGTTTAGCAAAAACAAAAAAAAATGTATAGTTCAATTATTATTCATATGCAAACCAAACCGGGGAGGGAGGGTTAAAGAGAACATCTGGGACAGAACATTAGGCTAAAAAATGTTAAGGTTTAACTGGAATCAGAATATCCCCCCATAAAATGGGGAACACAGGTTCTCCAGAGAATATACTTCAAAATGGTTTTACAGAAAACATAGAAGTTGGTGAGATCAAATCACCATGGAGAAACAGTGAAAGATAGGGGAAAAACATGGGGGACCATCGGGAGCAGTTAAGCGCTTAGCGGGCCTAATGTGCAGGGGCAGGACCATTTGCGCTTCAAAGCAGCAGATTTTCCTTGTGGAAGGCGCAAATTGGCACAAGAAGAGGCAGTTTGCGCTTCTTCCTTGTGCTTGCCATTCGGTGAGATTCACACGTGCACCTGGCTTGCACACGCAGCCGTGAACCATGCCTGAGCATTTTTGTGCACTGAACATGAATTTACCCTATTGTGTTACTTTGCTTTCGAAATTCTTAGCTGGTTAGTCTTGTATGACATACGGTATGGTCTACATTTGAAATCTCTTTTTCTTTGGATGTTCACCTATACTATATTCACCTATATTGTAATGCAAGTTAAAGTCCGGTACAGTACGGTATAGTATAGTATGTACATACATGTTACAATAATTTACTCTCTATTGCTACTGTATCCTTAGACAGTTAAAAGTAAAATTTTATTGCAAAACGTAATTCGTAATTTAAGGCTGTTTGTATAAAATCAATAAATTCGACATGTTTATGGTTCGCCAATCAGATCACTAATGGAGCAGGGTTAACTGCATGAAGGAGCATGAGATTGTAAGCGGGCACAGTCTTCTCCATTAGAGACCAGAAGTTCAGCATTCAGATAAAAGGATTATGTATAGTTCCCTGGTGCACTCCAACTGTTTTGTTAGAGAAGCAGAATAATTAAAATAATTCTTTCTTCAGACAACATCACCTGACACCAAAAAAATGAGAGAAGTTTTATTAGGTTGGTCTTCAAATATTTTGGGTTGCACTCCTGATTTTATTTATCAGTTTTAACACAGCTCTCTTGATCTCTTTGTTTTTGAAACTGTAAATAATGGGGTTCATCAAAGGTGTCACCACAATGTACAACAATGACCTGTATTTGTTGATGTTGCCTGCGCTTCCATCTGTGGGTATCATGTAAACTGTGATCAGGGTTCCATAGTAAGCACAGACATTGGTCAGGTGGGAGCTGCATGTGGAGAATGCCTTCCTTCGCCCATAAGAAGAAGATAATTTAAAGATGGTAAAGAAAATATAGAAATAGGTTATAATGATTAAAACAAAGGGAGCAAATACCATACATAAAGAAAAGACAAAGTCTTGTATCATCAAACTTGAAATGTTGGAAGTAGACAACTCCATGACTGGTCGAAAATCACAAAAGAAATGGTCAATAGAGTTAGGACCACAGAAGTTAAACTTACACACCACAATAAGCTCACTTGATGTTATCAGGGTAACTGATAACCAAGATCCTGTGGATAAACAGAAACACATGTTGGGGTTCATAATTGATGCATAACACAGAGGATGGCAAATAGCCAAAAATCTATCATAGGACATGACAGCAATCAGGGAGCATTGAACAAACCCAAAAATGCCAAAGCAGTAAAGCTGTAGAACACATTCAACTAAGGATAATTTTGCTTCCTCTGCAAATAAAATGTCCAGCATCATGGGGACCACAGTGGTCGTCAGTAGAAGATCTGCTGTAGCCAAGTGCTTGAGAAAGAAGAACATCGGGATTTTAAGATGGTCAACAACTGATACCAAAATGATGATTAGAAGGTTTCCACCGATGATCACAATGTAAGACAGAAGAAAAATGACAAATAACAAATGTTTGTATTCATAGAGACCTTGAAATCCGAGGATGCGAATCTGCATGACTTGAGTCTCATTGGCTTTGCACATCTTTTGTACAAAGATTGCAGTAAGGAGTGAAATAGTGTAACAAGAAATAAATCAACAAGGATTACAATGGGGTGTAGCTTTCTTTTTAGGTACATATATATTTTTTTCTGAAAAATAGGATTAGTCATTTGATATACAATATTACACCATTAATACAGATTCAGTGCTTTGCTAAAGGAACTAACCATAAAGATTCGAGGATTTACGGTATCTATAAACGAACAAGTCAAGAAATATTACCTATATGTATTTTTCTCTCTAATGACAAGCCAATAAGCATCAAAATAAAAAAAAGCAACTGAAACAGCTTTCCATGTACTTTTGTCATACTTACAGGGGTTTATTTAGGAAGCGCTAGTGCCGGGTAGTGCAAGATGAGTGTCAGGTGATTGTCAGGTCCCAGTGCAATAGGTTTATTTACAAGGGCCCTAATTTAAAAAGGGATAGCGTCAGGTAGTGACTAATTAATGAGAGGTAGCGACTGGTGAACGCCGGACACGGCACGCAATTACACATTTATCTGTTTAGCGACTGGGATAGCGCCATGTAGCGTCTGATTCATCATTTTCACAGCCTCAGCGAACAGCACCGGCGTTCAGCCTTACACAGCGCCAGGTATGACCTCTCGCTGCCTGTCGCTCTCCCATACATTTCAATGGACGATCCTTTTCTTCTCTTTAATCTGGGTTTTTCTTTTTTTTTTTTTTTTTTCAAAAAATCACAAATAATTCTGTGACCTCTTCTGGCATTGAAAAGCTGTTTTTTTTCACAATTTTTTCATTTTTTATATATTTCTTCAGAAATGACATTACAGGTCTGCCATTAAAGTGTTCATGTTACAATGTTGCTACAATGTAATTCCATATGTTTTCGCTTTGTTACTAGTGGATAGATGCTGGAAAACAGACTTTAATCACACCGCCTCCTGCGCTCTGGGCTGCAGAGAAGCATTTTTCTGCGCCTGAGTTTTGTGAGGCTGTTTTTTTGCTGAATATGGTGTGAGTCGGTCGCTATGAGCAGTCGCTAACATGCGTTCACATACAGCGCTGTACTGGTCAAATAGCGACTCCTCACAATGTATTCAACATTACTGAACAGCGACTGAGTCACTAAGAACTAGCGAACCTCGGCCGAGCACAGCGACTACTAGCAGGCGCTCTGAAAATGCCGCTACAGACGCTCATCTGTCGCTACCTGGCGTTAGTGATGAATCAGCCTCCCCGTCAAAAATCTAGAGAGACCTTACCTGCAAAAAGACATTATTCAAATAGTACGGGTCCAAAGGCCGGCAACAAAAAATAGTGGAAGGACTTAAACTTGAAACTTATCAGGAGAGGCTTAAAGAACTTAATTTGTACAGTCTGGAGGAAAGAAGGGAGAGGGGGGGCATGATGGAGACCTTTATATATGTGAAAGGATTGAATAAGGTTCAGGAGGGAAGTGTTTTTAAGAAGAAACTTAACGATAGAACAAGGGGGCACAACCTGAAGCTAGTCGGAGGGAAGATCAGGAGCAATGTTAGAAAATATTATTTTACAGAAAGAGTAGTAGATGCTTGGAACAAACTTCCAGCAGAGGTAGTTGAAAAATCAACAGTCACTGAATGTAAACATGCCTGGGATAAGCACACATCTATCCTAAGATAAAGAGAACATACAGTATACACATAAGGGCATAAGCCTCCATCTATCCTAAGATAAAGAGAACATACAGTATACACATAAGGGCATAAGCCTCCATCTATCCTAAGATAAAGAGAACATACAGTATACACATAAGGGCATAAGCCTCCATCTATCCTAATATAAAGAGAACATACAGTATACACATAAGGGCATAAGCCTCCATCTATCCTAAGATAAAGAGAACATACAGTATATACATAAGGGCATAAGCCTCCATCTATCCTAAGATAAAGAGAACATACAGTATACACATAAGGGCATAAGCCTCTATCTATCCTAAGATAAAGAGAACATACAGTATACACATAAGGGCATAAGCCTCCATCTATCCTAAGATAAAGAGAACATACAGTATACACATAAGGGCATAAGCCTCCATCTATCCTAAGATAAAGAGAACATACAGTATACACATAAGGGCATAAGCCTCCATCTATCCTAATATAAAGAGAACATACAGTATACACATAAGGGCATAAGCCTCCATCTATCCTAAGATAAAGAGAACATACAGTATATACATAAGGGCAGACTAGATGGACCATATGGTCTCCTTCTGCCGTCAACCTTCTATGTTTCTATGTTTCGAGCATCTGTGATAGCGCCAGGTAGTGTTACATTTATCAACAGCACTGGTGATGAGTTCCAACGCTGAGTTCCCTACAGTGCCAGGTAGGACCAGACACACACCATGCACTGTGTGGCCTCATCCCATAGATTTCAATGGGCCGGGATGGTTGTTATTTGATTTGGCCAATTTTTGGGGCTGTTTGGAATTGTTTTTTTAGGCATTTTTTGCACATTTGGGTTGCGCTGCCAACTTGTGATTTGGGCAATGCAAAACATGTGGTATGTCTTTCACGTGTCCCCAATGCAATTCCCAGTGTTTTTTTTTTTTTATATTATTGTCCTGCTTTCATCCCTAAAGTTGAAACACTGGGATTACAACAGGCGCTGCATACTTCGAAACTCAAGTTTTACACCGCCCATCTGGGTGCTCTAGATATTATTTGTAAATATATCCTATTTGCTGCGCTCTCAGCTCTAGCAAATAGAGCCGGCTGTCAGAAGGTGGCATTGTGGTGTGGGCGCTGTACCAATCTACAAAAATAAGGCTCACAGTTGTTATGGCTGGTAAAGGACCTTGGTCAGCGTAGCAAATTGGTTGCAGTTAGAATTATTTTTGTACTTTTCTTTAATTTCTATGTAGATACATCTTTCTACAAAGATCAGCAGCGTCATGGTGAGATTATTAACAAATTGCAGTCAGCTGTAAGCTATTTGCATTGTAATTGCAAGCATATGGCTGCTATACAATATAATCACAGCAGGGTGCAGTTATTGTTAAAATGTAGAGCAGCCACATGCCTGGCTGTTAACAATGTAACACAGAAAGGAACTGGATGGATTATTAATGGAAGATGCAATGCAAATTTTTGGGAGAAGAAACTTGTTTTTTTTTTGGGGGGGGGGGGTATTTGGGTGTGAATTGCAACCTGTACCCCAGGTATCTATTTTGATATTAATGGCTAAAAAGTGGGAGGTGCCTCACTAAAGAAACTCCCCATACAGAACTCAACAGAGTCTTATAACTGCACAACACCAAATATATGATAAATGAATAATTTTATTAATTTGTAAATTCTAAAACATAGCTAATTTACATCAAAGGCACATAATTAAAAAACATGAAAGACATGTTAAAATCTCATCTGCCAGGAGGGGGCGCTGCTGGACCTTACTGCCATCATAAATGTTAATAATATAAAGTGCAATATCAAAACCCAGTAAAAAATATTCCAAAATATACCTCCTCTATCTAATAAAGTGCTATGTGCTTATCCCAATAGTACATCAATTCATAGTGAACAAATGGGTGCAAATAAGAATAGTAGTTTTATCGTCAAAACAGTACAGCACACAAATCAACAGAAAAAATAGTGCAGAAAGACAATTACTTATCCATCCAAGTGTAAACAGCCGGCAGAGAGCGTCCCCCCTCCTTATACGAGCCCACGCGTTCCGAGACGTGTGTCTCTTTCTCAAGGCAGGATATATATTGATATTAATGCACAAAAAAGTTCTAAAATGTTTAAATTTTTCACCCGAAAAAAAACCAGAAGCCAGTGCACTAAGGATATATGCAGTGCCTAAAAGACGGTGATACAAACAGGCGCACGGTTATAATCACCAGTTGGGTCCAACAGGTGCTCACAAAGGCCGGGCAATACCTAGTGCAACAATCAAAGCTGATTAGTTAATCGGGCGCCATGACTTCCATTCTGTCAAAAATGCCAGCACTCAAAAAATGGTGCACTGGTCCTAAAATAAGGCCCTTTATTTACCACAAGAAAACCCTAATGTAACATTTAACCCTTTCGCTGCCAGCCTACCTGCAGCATTTGCCACTCCCTGTTGCCAGACGATGTTTCACCATTTTGCGCTACACATATTCAACTGTCATTTTTGAAGGGATTTCCAGGGATTTCCCAGGAAAATTATATATTGTTTTTTTCAACAGAGTCTGGGCTTTAACATGAAATGTCTTGTTTGTATTTTTTAGGTGTATTCTCAATTTTTTTGGGTGAAATGTGTGAAAAAAAACAAAAAAAAAACATTTTTTTACAATTTGTAGAGTTTTTTTGTAATAAAAAATGTAAGTTTGTCAATAAAATCTTATTGCGTGAGAAACCCCAATTTCTCCCGGTTACAGCGATACCACATATGTATAGGTAGACACCCTTTCCTGCCCAGAAGCCTTTTATAGCTGCTGGATGACAAATGGTTAATTAAAAAAAAAAATGACATAGGGTCCCCCTTCCCGGGGAGGGGGACCCCATTTTTTTTTGGATTTTGAAGGGTTAAAAACCCTTCAAAATCCAAAAAAAAAAATGACGTGGGGTCCCCCTTACCCAAAGTAACCAGCCCGGGACCAGCTATGGGGGCTTGTAGGCACAGAGTGGGGGGGCCAGCTTTGGTGGCCCCCCCACCCTGCAGCCTACGAGCCCACATAGCCTATGTGGGCCCGGGCTCTTCTGCCCCCCCCTGGCCTTTGGGGAGGCAGGTAATGGGGGTGCGGGGGTTAATGGCAAGCCACCCGCTAGGGCAGGTGACTTGCCACCCCCCCAGCCTTGTGAACTGGTATAAGGGGTCTCATGGACCCCTTACCAGCTCACAAAGGGTTAATGTGAAAAAAAAACACCACACAATAATAAAAAGTATTTTATTAGAAAAAAAAAAAATTTTTTTTTACTGTACTTACCTTCGATTGCAAGCTCTTGTCCCTCGCCGCTCAGCTGACAGATGCCGGTGATCGGCATCCAGAGAAGGAGAAGGCAGGAGATCAGAGGATCTCCTGTCACCTCCTTCCAGGGCACCGATCACCGGCATCTGAGAAGCTGAGAAAGCTGAAGCCGGTGATCGGGACCGGGATGACGTCATAAGCCCCGCCCCCAAGGGGGCGGGGCTTAGAGGCATGATGGCGGCCGCCATCGTGCAGAAGAGAGGAGAGAGCCTCCCAGGAAGAGATCGGTAAGTCCTGGGGGGGGATCGGAGGCCCCCCAGGTGAAGAGGAGGGACAGCGGGAGCCAGCGCACACACAGGTAAGTGAATGTCATTTTTTTTTTTTTTTTTACAGTTAGAAGCTGCTGCTGCAGAAGCGGGGGGGGGGGGCGGCCTATTCCGGGGGCTCTCCTGGAGCCATCCGACCCCCCACGGGGGATCGGATGGCACCAAATTAAAGAGGAGACCCGGCCGGATCCAACAAGGGGTCAGGTGAGTATTTGTTGTTTTTACTTTTTAAACTACAAGCGAGGAAAGTCAAGCACGTAACACCTACGTGCTTGGCACTTAAGGCCCAGCCAAGCCAGCACGTAGGTGTTACGTGCTTGGCAACAAAAGGGTTAAATGATGGAAGTTGGCCTATGCTGAACTTGAAATCCAGACAATTACCGCTGCAAAACTCTACCTTAATAACAGGTGGGCAACAACGCAGAAACGGATGAGACAATAGATTTTTGAATGTCCGACTTTCTAATTACCTTAAGAGTCCTCGTCTCAGGGATGATGGCGAGATCATGGATGTATTCATTTGTGAGGCTTGCTGGGGAATAAGTTTGATCCCTAGATTGTTAAGACCATTTATATAGATCAAAGTTTGGTTGCAGTGGGATTCTTGGTGGATTATTAAACTGCTGAATTTGTCCCCTGAGGCTAAAAAGTAGATGAAACTGTAGGCAAGTCATTAATTAGTATCTAGGGACATGTCATGTGTATGCAACATACCTTCTCATTATATGATGTCATTAAATATGACTAAAGATGTGTACATCAAACTATAAAAAAATGCATACAAAGAACATTGGCCACTAATAAATAGAACATAACAAATATTATTTGGAAATTTTTATTACTAATTAAAAGCAGATCTCTCTATGCCACAAATCCCCCCCCCCCCCATGTATCCTCTATTAATTTGACTGATACAATAAAAAAAGTACTTATTTTACAGAAGTTACCCTGCGGTCTCTGGACTTTTCCACAGCCCTACAGCCCTTAGACCAGGGCTTGCCAGGGGGCACAGGGTTCCTCTGCTTACAGAGGAGACAATCTTTTCCATTCCATAGTGTGATGCACATATCACATTGTACTGTAAGCTATCTACATTCCAGTAGTAGGGTCATAACTGCTTTAGAAAGTATCACAGCCAGGGGGCACAGGGTTCCTCTGCTTACAGAGGAGACACTCTTTTCCATTCCATAGTGTGATGCACATATCACATTGTACTGTAAGCTATCTACATTCCAGTAGTAGGGTCATGACTGCTTTAGAAAGTATCACAGCTGATTACAAATAGAAACAATTAAAATAAATGAATAAAGGGGGTGGGAGCAGCTCAATCACTATTATTTATGCAAAATTATTATTATTATTCAGGGCCTGGGAACTTATTTAGTTGCTTGATATTTAGATGATGAGAGGGTTAAACTGGGCGGTTAATTAGTTCCCAGGCCCTGAATAATAATAATAATAATAATAATAGTGATTGAGCTTTATTCAATTAAAATAAATGAATTGCTCTTTGGCTGTAATATTTTAACATCGCAGGGAGCTGGGAGGCTTTTCAGAATGACTCATCTTGTTTGTTATAGATACAACAGAAGGGAGAGATAATGCATCCCAATATTTTAAACTCCCATACCAAAATATGGTTCTGGTGAGCTCTGTTGCCTCTACATTCCATTCTCTCCTATGCCATTTGTTGGATTGTATGAGTGCCTGTGGGTGGATTGTGCCTGATTAAAGGGGCTCCCTTTGAGAATAATAGAAGCCTCAATACATGGACGAGTCCAGCCCCAAAGGCCGTGCAGCCAGCAACTTCTTATAGTGGGTGGCTGGAGGAAGTTTCTCCATCAAATTAGTGTAGCAGCCAAAGGGAGTTGGGTCGTGTAGAACGTCGACACCTCCGGAACAAACTCTGCACTTTTAGAGTTCTCTAGTTATTGCCATCTTCCCTGCTGCTGACAATCATTATCTAGGCCAGTGGTTCTCATTGTTTCATGCCATGTACTCCCTAACTCCCTAAGAAGTTATAACCGAGCATGCTCCAGGGGGGATCCATGATAAATATTACCAAAATAAGAAGAAAAATAAGAAGCCCTTTTAAAGGTAAAAGGAATCCTTTTTTGCTGTTATAATATAAAAGATCAGTCAGGCATCCCCTGTGCTGCACCCTTGTAGTATCCCTTTGGATATGTGTGGAGAGGTGGAGAAACAGTACTCTAGTCCTTGTGGCCTTCTCCCCTGCTACCAATTGACATCCTTGTTGCTTTCTCCACTGCTGCTGATCCTGTGGCCCAGTCCCATCTTGAGTGGGTCAGTGGGCCATGGGCCTTGCCCAGATATGCCCGGCTCTGGAGCCGGCATTGTTTAGAGATGAGCATATCAATGCGGCACAAAGGTAATTCAGTCTAAAAATGTCAAGACATTGATTTCAGACACTGTGAAAGACACCACGGATAAAATGAACCAGGTAAGCTTATCCGTAATGCCCTGCAGACAGCCTGTATGGGGATACTGCTGTAGCATCACCACTACTAGTTAAATTGTTCTAGGTCATTCTTTGCTCTGTATAAGTTCCTATTCCTGGGATGCACACCACACTCACTAAAATGTAATAACCATCTGTGATCTTTTAGTCAAACTACTAGTATGTTCCCTACAGTTCTTGGAGGCTTATAAAAGTGGCATCCACAACATTTCAGTGGCAAATGGAGCACTTTCAAATGTATTTTAACTAGAACTAACTTTGTGACTGGGTTGACCAGATCAGACCCAGCATCAATCTTGTTAGATTTGTATATTGTCAGTAATGGTAATATCATATAAGGCACCAAAGGCATTCCAAACCTGTTTGTTCCCACTTGTGCCTACATTTAAACGTAAGACAAAACTAGGGTTCAGTGGATTTCAGATCCAGCAAGGATAGATAGCGCTTAGGCCAAGCCATTTTGAAAATTGCTTTTGTGGGCTTACTCCACAGACTTTTAGAACCTCAGACAACCCACTTACCTGCCATTGACTCCAGCACCCAGTAGCTGGCAAGAGAGTGGGTGTGGCCTCAGTACAGAGCGCTTCCATTGACTTCAAAGGGCGCCTCTGTACTTGGAATTCCTGGTGTATGTAGGTGCCCATTAATTAACTAATATAAGGGGTAATGTATGGCCTGGCCGGGTGCACCGCGTGTACTAGGAGTGTAGAATAATGCGGCAATCTCAGCTATTTTGCGCCGGTGAATGCAGGGAACATTTAACTTTCTGGCGGCATATTGCTGTGTCAATGCTGCCATTTTTGTTCCACCACCACCACAATCCTGACCCAGCCACTGCCTGTGGCCCAGCCAGAGCCTGTATGTGGCACCACATTTGTCCCATAAAATGCATTGCCCCCCTGATTTGGGAGGAAAGTGTGTCTTATATAGTGAATCATTTATTATTTATATATTTTTTTTTTTAAGAAAGTTGACCCATCAACACACCAAAGAAATTTGGAAAACCCTTGTATGCATTTGTATTTGTATTAAAAAAATGATTTAACATTGTAATACTAATATTGTGCTTTACAACATGATACAATATAAGCATTATTTAAAACAAAAAAAAATGAATTTCACATTTCAACATCAATTTCTTTATTTTATTTATAACCAGATCAGTTATTCTTTAGTAAATTACTGAAGAGAAATAAGGAGAACTGTTTATTGGGGAAAAAACATTAACCATAACATTATTAAGAAAATGAAAATACTCATTGCTGGGAACAATTCTAAATAAAAATATTATACGTTGATAGTCTAAGATGCTTTGGAGAGCTAATTAGCATGTTGATACTGAAATAATGATTTAGAGGAGGAGTAGCTAGGCTTTCTGGAACCCGGGGCAATGATTCAAAATGGCGCCCCCCACCTGTTCTCAGGCCCCCCTTTGGCACCCCCTGACCTGCTGAACCCGGGGCAAGTGCCCCCCTGCTTCCCCCCCCCCTAGCTACGCCCCTGTGTTTCAGACATGGGCACCCCTGGGATGTGTATGTGCAACCACTGTTCTACTGTGTTTTCATTAGTCTGATTTGTATATACTATAAAGCAGGGGTACTCAATAATTTTTTGTAGAGGTCCGTTTATCATGGTTTGCCACAAGTTAAAGGCCCCGTGGAACCTACAGCTCTGACCCTTCGTGCTCTCATTTTAAATGTTCAGAGCTGGAAGGATGAGGGAAGGATGAGACCAGAGCTGGGGGGAGAGGGATGAATAGGGCAAAGCTGGGAGGAAAGAGATGGATGGGGCAGGGCTGGGAGGGCAGAGATGGATGGGGCAGAGCTGGGAGGAAAGGGATGGATGGGGCAGGGCTGGAAGGACAGGGATTGATGGGGCAGAGCTGGGAGGAGAGAGATGGATGGGGCAGGGCTGGGAGGGCAGAGATGGATGGGGCAGAGCTGGGAGGAAAGGGATGGATGGGGCAGACCTGAAAGGACAGGGATTGATGGGGCAGAGCTGGGAGGAGAGAGATGGATGGGGCAGGGCTGGAAGGACAGGGATGGATGGGGCAGAGTTAGGAGGAAAGAGATGGATGGGGCAGGGCTGGGAGGACAGAGATGGATGGGGCAGAGCTGGGAGGAGAGGGATGGATTGGGGCAGGTTTTGGGCAGAGAGGGATGGATAGGACAGAGCTGGGAGGAGAAGGTTTATTGGGGCAGAGCTGGAGGGAGAGATTGATGGGGCAGAGCTGGAAGGACAGGGATGGATGGGGCAGAGTTAGGAGGAAAGAGATGGATGGGGCAGGGCTGGGAGGACAGGGATGGATAGGGCAGAGCAGGGAGGTGAGGGATGGATTGGGCAGAGCTGGAAGGACAGGGATGGATATGGCAGAGCAGGGAGGTGAGGGATGGATGGGGCAGAGCTGGGAGGAGAGGGGTGGATTGGGGCAGGTTTTGGGCAGAGAGGGATGGATAGGACAGAGCTGGGAGGAGAAGGTTTATTGGGGCAGAGCTGGAGGGAGAGATTGATGGGGCAGAGCTGGGAGGAGATGGCTGGTTAGGCAGAGGCCACGTAGAAACCCATCTGCCTGAAAGACCACACACTGCCTAGGAGCTGTGGACTGGCATCCAGGAGCAGACAGACAAGTGGTTGTTGCCGCTGAACCTAAAGCCCAGAAAAGCAGTCTGCAAGAATGGGCGAAACCTAGTAGCAAGCCCTGTGTCGAGCCAGGTGTGAAGTACATCCTTTGCCTGGGGCAACTTGGTTATTCAAAGCTTCCTTGACAATTATTCAGACATGCCATAGCTTTTGCATAAAGTTTGTGCCATTCGTGCGCACTTTTTGGTATTAACACTCACTTGTCTATCTGCACTGCAGAGGAAATTTGGCCTTTCCAACCTTTGGCCTTCCCAATCTCATATGCGATTTGCCAAAGTGATTTGCTTTACCTATAAGGGAAAGGGTGTGTGAACAGCAGCAGGCAATTTTGGAGTTCCAGTTACAAAATTCCCAGGTGAGTTGAAATGCAGAACAACAGCACTTCACCACCAATGAGTGGTCCTCCATGAGATACATTTGTGCCGTGCTGCAGTGCTTTCAGAATGCCACCAATCTGATCAGCGCTGATGACACCTTCGTCAACACTGCCATCCCATTCTTTTCCTGCTGGAAAAAAACTTCAGGCCATAAAGGAGGATGTGATAATGACACTGGGGAAAGCAGAGAAGCAAGAGAAAGGCACATTTAAACAGGGGTCAGGCCGGTCAAACTGTGGCTCACAGGGTGGATTGCTGGACCTACAGTGGCCAGGTACTCCACTGTCCAGCCAGGGGACAGTCTTGGAGGCTTTGGAGGGGGAGGACTTTTCCTCACGCATGGTGGCACCCAGCAAAGCTCACAGGTACAGTGACTGGGGGGGGGGGGTATTGGAGGAGGAGACACCAGTCACAGCAGACAGCTTCTCAATGACTCAGGGCAGCCTGGTTTTCATGAGCCACTACATTCTCCAGTGCCTGCGGAACATTCTCAGAGCTGCCTGCATAGTCACCAGTGCTGATTACTGGGTGGCTACTCTGCTGGGTCCCCACTAAATGGACAACATCACATTCTTGATTTCAAGACTGGAGTGTGAGTACAAAAACACTCTGCTGGAGGCACTATTGCCATCTGACATTCAGGGCTCAGTGGCGGCACAAGGCAGTAGGAAGTCACCAATGAAGCAGGGGAGCACCACCTCAGAAGGGGAGGTAAGCACACAAGGGCCAAAATGTCAGGGGCGAATCTAAGGGGGGAGTCCTCTAGTCTAGAACAATCCCACCAGAAGGTATTCATAATAATAATAATATATTTGATAGTCTGGTGCCCCTAGGCCTCCTTGCTCTAGTGGGCGACTTAGGTAGCTGTATTTCACCCTATGTCACTTACCTCTCCATATAAATAATGCAGTGATTCTAGAAAGTTCACTGAAGAGTTTTTTCTGGGATTGTTATTGGTAGGACTTGGAACAAAAAAGATATTTTTGGGAGAACTGCCATTTTAACCAGGGATAGCCTTCCCATTATATTTAATGGGGTTTTATTCCACTTTTTGGTAGCCTCCCTAAGATAGTGGAGTAGTGGAATATAGTTCAGTTCAAGAAGGGATCCAGGGTTTACCAAAATTTTAATTCATAGATACTTAATAAAGTTCTTTTTAATTTTAAAGTTCTTTATAGTCCGTAGGAGTTTGGTTAAAAGGCAGCATTATTGATTTCTCCATATTTCATTTAAAGTTTGAATATATGCTGAAGAGTCTAATTATTTGTAAACAGCGTTGGAGAGATTCTTTTTGGATTTTTGGATTTTCAAGTATCAGTAATATATCATTGGCATATGCTATTAGTTTGGGGCTGGATTTTCCTTCTCCAATTCCTTTGATCAAAGGGTCATTGTTAATTTTACTTGTTTACTTATTAGGGCCTCTAGGTGGAGGTTAAATAGAATTGGTGAAAGCGGGCATCATTGTCTGGTACCATTTCTCAGGAAGAGATTATTTGTTAGCGAGCCATTGATGTTAATTCGGGCATTTTGATTGTTATATAAACTCATTATGTTTCCTAAAAAGTTTGGGCCCAGCCCAATCCGTTTTAAAACTGCTGCCAAAAAGCCCCAGGATACTCGGTCGAAGGCCTTTTCCGCATCTAATGCAACAACAATAATCGCCTTTATTTTCTTTGCCCTTATTCTATTAATTAATGATAGAGTCAGTGAAATGTTTTGATATATGCCCCTATTTGGTATAAATCCCACCTGATTAGGGGAGATGACATACGTTAAAATGTTTTCAAGTCTTTTACTGACTACCATTGCATAGATTTTTAAATCAACATTAATTAATGAGATAGGTCTGTAATGTGTACAGTTAATCGAGTTTTTATCCAGCTTACGGATTAGTTTTATGATCGCATTATTCAAACACTGAAAGGTTGAGTGTTATCTATTGAGTTGAATAGGTGGACTGAATGCCATACAAGTTCTGTAGAAAACGATTTATAATACTCTGCTGGAAATCCGTCACTACCCGCGGATTTCCCCATTTTCAGTTTTTCTATTGTTGTTATGATTTCCTTATTCTCAAATGTTTTTTCCAGGCTTTCTATGAGATTCTTGGGTATATCAGAGATATTCATATCCGCTAGGAACGAGTCAAAATTGTCTATTTTAGGTTCTGGTACGGTATTTATATCTTGGCAAAATTTAAAATAAGGAATTTCCTCAAGTGTACATTTTTCGCTACCTCCTTTATCCTGTATTTTTTCCATGAAGTTTACTGCCCTTCTGTCCGAAATCATATTTGCAAGGCTTTTTCCATTTTTATTTAACTTTTTTTTTCCTTATTTTTTTCCTGCCTACTTTCCCTTGGGCTTAGTGTCTCTTTAAGTGCCTGCCTTGTTTTACATAACTCTTCATAGATTTTTTCAGACTTGTGCTGTTTATGCAATTTCTTTAACTTGTCAATTGATTCCATTAAGTTCCTTATTTTTTGCTGGGTCTCCCACATATTTTTAACTGTTAAGGCAATAAGGGAGCCTCTGATGTAGCTTTTATGGGTCTCCCATATTGTCCCAGTTGTAACATCTTTAGTAGTGTTAAAAAAAACAAGATTTAAATTCCTTTAAATCTTGTTTTTTTTTACTTTTGTGGTCATTATTCTCAAGTAGTGCCCTATTCATTTCCCATCCATGAGATGTCCGAGGCATATTTCCCCACCCTAATGTCAAGGTGATTGGAGTGTGGTCGGAGAAGGTTATGTTCTCTATCACACAGTCTACCACCATCAACAGATTTTGTTGTCTAATAAAGAAATAATCTAATCTTGAGTACGAATTTTGGGCCCTGTTGTAGAATGTAAAGTAATTTTTGGATGGGTGGAAGATACGCCATGCATCCACAATATTACGTTTTTTAAAATGCTCCCAAGTATAGTGGTTGGAGATTAGGTCTGAGTCCCTTCTTTTCGCTCCGGTTGTATCTATTACTGGATCATATATCATGTTAAAGTCTCCGGCCCAGATTTGGAGACCCCTTTTTATTTGGTCAATTTATTTTGACGTCCTTGCTATGTACTTCGTCTGGCCTTGATTGGGCGCATAGGAATTTACCAATGTACATAGTTGGCCCCAGATTTGAGCTATAATGACTATCGTTCTTGCTTGTTGACCTAGGTGTTGATCAAGTATTTCATATTGGCAGTTTTCATTAATAAGAATGGCAACCCCTCGGGCCTTCTTTTCTCGGAAGGGGTTGGAAATCAGGAATCCGAATTCCCTGAACACATTATAGGGTTCTTTAGTTGTTTAAAAATGCAATTCTTGCAAAAAAGCAAGATCTATCTGCAGTCTCCTTAGTTCCTTCAACTGAACTGTATTTAGGCAGCAGTGTCTGGCATGTGTAACAAGATGAACGTAACAAAAGAAAATATACAAGTTCCACTTGAAAAGCTGCCAGCAGATTAGTTTGATTACAGTTAATGGTGGCCAATGGCAGCGTCCCCACTAGCCTCGAGCTGGGGGTGTGCTTGTGCCAGCCATACACAAATGCCTAGCAAAGGCACGCACCTGGCTAAAGGTATAGCGAAATGCGGCCACGGCCTGCGCATGTGCTGTTGGATTGGGAGTTAGATATGTTTTACTGCCGGTCTGAGGGGGGGGGGGGGGCTTCACACAGCAGGGCATTCCAAATAAGGTCACAGTGGTGTTTGTTCCACATAGATGATCGTATCTCTATAATATGCAAAGCACCAGTAAATTCCATTCCACAGTAAATTCCATTCCATGCTTTCTGTGGGGAAACCCTGCCTAGATACTTGAGGGGGTTAGGGGAGTGCCTTCTGTGGGGGGCCTGCCTGGATACTTGGTGAGTGGTCAGAGGGGCACTTTTGATGGGGAGGGGGGCTGCCTGAATACTTGGAGGGGAAGGGAAGCACTTTCTTTGGGGGTGGCTGTTTGATTGCTTGGGGAGATAGGGGCCCAGCACTTTGTGGGGGGGTTAGGGTGTCCAAGCAGGTGGCAGTGTTATTGAGGGGGCTCTACAGACCTTGAACCCACCACCCCCTTGCTATTCCTGGACACTGGCCAGGGGGCACTGAGTCCCCACCTGCTGAGTGCCGACCCCCCCCCCGACGGGTTAGCAATTAAAAAACGAACCTTTTCTATGGCTGTGGGGTGCCGATGAGGACAGCAGAGAGCACGAGCAGAAAGGGCGCTGTATCCTCAGAGGCTGGCCGGCTCCCGTCTGTATGAGTTGCGCTGGTCTCTGCACGATGACATATGATGTCATGTTACACAGAGACCAGCGCAACTCTTACAGAGGGGAGCCAGGCAGGCTCTGAGGACACAGCGCACTTTCTGCTCTTGCTCTCTGCAGTCCTCGTTGCGTCCCACACCCACTGCAGCCATAGAAATGGTTTCTGCGGCAATTGACAGTGGGTCCTATTAAGGCGTCAGGGCCCTCGGCACTTGACCGACCTTGTTGGGTCCTAGCACTGGCCCTGATCAAGACACTCAAAATGTAAAGTTATGTAGTTAAGGGGTAAGTTGCTTCTAATACATCTTAATAAAGTTAAGCCTAGAGTACCTAGAGAAATGGAGATGTAGTAATCCAGGACATTTTTCACAGTGGAAGTCAAACGCAGGGGAAAACAGGTGAGTATCTCTTTTGTTGTTTTTAAACGTGTGGAGGCAACATTACTACATGCACTGGATATCGACCTGAGAGGTTTTTGCATCATGCTGCAGCACTTCTTCTTCCTTCTGTGTATGTAACAAGCTGTCCATCATCTTTCAGCAATGTCTGATTGTGTTTCTGTGATTTTCAGTTTAGGGTCAAAGAATGATGCACCTGTATTTTAATTTTATTATTTCTGTACAAAATTAATCAAAACTATTATTTAATGGATTGTACACATTTTGGTTTAATATATTCATTTATTGTTATCATTTTTAAAACAGCCTAACACCAAACCAAACATACACCAGATGTGAGTGTTTAAAGTAACACATTATTATTATTATTATTATTATTATTATTATTATTAATAATAATAATAATAATAATAATAATAATAATAATAATAGTAATAATAATAATAATAATTATTATTATTATTATTATTATTATTATTATTATTATTAATGATAATAATTATAATAATAAATCAGAGTAATTATGGGGTCAGCCATGTCCTAGTGCACATGTGTCAAACTCAAGGCCCCGGGACTGCATTCAGCCCTCCAAACCTTTTTATGTGGCCCTCTCACAGGTACCAGGTGGTTTTAGGCTGGGCGGTGCCCATTTTAGCCGGCTCGGTCATTTTAAGGCTTCTGGAATGGGCAGGACATCCTTGCATCTGTGTGTGGTGCTGCCGAGTGATGCACTAGTACACTGGGATGTAACATGACTGGTACATGCCATTTAATGTTTTGGTGGGAGTAGAGAGTAGTATTTGCAGCTGTTCGATGTTTTGTTTGTTTCTGTGGCTGTTCTTGGCAAAATAATTTATGGTCTTCATCTGTGCTGGGCAAAAAAAAAAGGTGTGCCCATCCTGCGCAAATTAATTCTGCATCTGTCCTGGAAAAAGTAATTCCCATAACTGACTGACACAGGCCTTTTGAATGTTTTGTGGGGAGTAAAGGGAAGCATTTGCAGCTGTTCTATGTTTCGTTACAACCAGCCCTCACCACATAAGCAGGGCTCTTAATCTACCCAACTAACTGCTGCAGCAGAGGGTACTACATCTGCTGCAGGTGGCCAGGTGGGGTGGGAAATATAATCATTGCATGGCTGTTGTGGGCAAAATAATTCTACACCTGCATCTGTCCTGGACAAAATAATTCTACACCTGCATCTCTCCTGGACAAAATAATTCTGTGGCTGTCCTTGGCAACACAATTCACAGTCTTCATCTGTACTGGCCCAAAAAAAATGGTGTGTCCATCCTGGGCAAATTTATTCGGCATCTCTCCTGGGCAAAATAAATATGTGGCTGTTCTTGGCAAAATAGATCACGCCCTTCATCTGTACTGGGCAAAATGAAAGTTGTGCCCATCTTGGGCTAATTAATTCTGCATCTGTCCTGGGACAATTTATTCCTATAGCATGACTGGCACGTGCCTTTTTAATGTCTGGGGGGAGTAGAGAGTACTATTTGCAGCTGTTCTATGTTTCATTGCAACCAGCCCTCACCACGTAAGCACACCTAACCCACCCAACTAACTAGTGCAGCAGAGGGTACTATGTCTGCTTCAGGTGGCCGGGTGGGGTGGGAAATATAATCATTGCATGGCTGTTGTGGGAAAAACATTTATGCATCTGTATCTGTCCTGGACAACATAATTCTACATCTGCATCTATCCTGGACAAAATAATTCTGTGGCTATTCTTGGCAAAATAAATCACGCCCTTCATCTGTACTGGGCAAAATAAAAGTTGTGCCCTTGGGCAAATTAATTCTGCATCTGTCCTGGGAAAATTAATTCCTATAACATGACTGGCACATGCCTTTTTAATGTCTGGGGGGGGGGGAGTAGAGAGTAGTATTTGCAGCTGTTCTATGTTTCATTGCAACCAGCCCTCACCACATAAGCAGGACCCTTAATCTACCCAACTAACTGCTGCAGCAGAGGGTACTACATCTGCAGGTGGCCAGGTGGGCTGGGAAATATAATCATTGCATGGCTGTTGTGGGCAAAATAATTCTACACCTGCATCTGTCCTGGACAAAATAATTCTACACCTGCATCTCTTTCTGTGGCTGTCCTTGGCAACATAATTCACAGTCTTCATCTGTGCTGGGCCAAAAAAATGTGTCCATCCTGGGCAAATTTATTCGGCATCTCTCCTGGGCAAAATAAATATGTGGCTGTTCTTGGCAAAATAAATCACGCCCTTCATCTGTACTGGGCAAAATAAAAGTTGTGCCCTTGGGCAAATTAATTCTGCATCTGTCCTGGGAAAATTAATTCCTATAACATGACTGGCACATGCCTTTTTAATGTCGGGGGGGGGGGGGGGGGGTAGAGAGTAGTATTTGCAGCTGTTCTATGTTTCATTGCAACCAGCCCTCACCACATAAGCAGGACCCCTAACCCACCCTCTAACTGCTGCAGCAGAGGGTTCTACGTCTGCTGCAGGTGGCCAGGTTGGGTGGGAAATATAATCATTGCATGGCTGTTGTGGGAAAAATAATTATGCATCTGTATCTGTCCTGGACAAAATAATTCTACATCTGCATCTATCCTGGACAAACAAAATCTGGCTGTTCTTGGCAAAATAAATCATGCTCTTCATCTGTACTGGGCAAAATAAAAGTTGTGCCCATCCTGGGCAAAATAATTCTGCATCTGTCCTGGGAAAATTAATTCCCACAGGTCTTTTTAATGTTTTGTGGGGAGTAGAGAGTAGAATTTGCAGCCGTTCTATGTTTCATTGCAACCAGCCCTCACCTCATATGCCAGGTTCTTAACCAACCCAACTAAATATTCCAGCAGAGGGTGCTACATCTGCTGCAGGTGGCCAGGTGGGTAGGAAAAAATGAGTTTGACACCCCTGTCCTAGTGGTTACTAGAAACTGCCCCCTGGGTGCACTCTGCATGGTCCACTTTTGTTTGTTCTTATTGCATGATGACCGTTGAGCCCTGGAGCACAAATTCCTATATGTGTGCAAGCTAAGAACGCTGATATAAACACATTAATATTATTATTATTATTATTATTATTATTATTATTATTATTATTATTATTATTATTATATTGTTGTATTAACATACACAGCAATACCAATAAACTCTGGGCTAAAATAACCAACAAAAGTGACCTGTGTTCAAATGTCTGCAATGTAACTTCCTATAAAAATAATAAAAATAAAAAAAGAAAATAATAATACAATTCAAGAAATGCATTATGACAAAGGGTTTATGGAGGAAGAAAAATAAACGGCTAATGATGTTTAGTAGTGTGACGCCTGTCCGGTCCTAGGGACAATCATGGTTTCTATGCCAGTTAGACACCAAAACCACTGCAGACTTTTTTCACTTTTGTTTTTTAAAAATAGCAAAATGACCCCCAATGTTGTGTACAATTTGATCGAGGGCATTCCATATCCTGAAAATGTTGAACATGCTCTTGAACTGTACAGAGAACACACTGAGTAACAATAGTTAAAGCTAACTTCCTCATTCACCTGTTTGGCAACAAATGGTAGCTATTCTTGTGACTACCAGGAATCATTGAGGTGTGATGTGTCAGCACGCTGGGCAGACCCAGTTGGTTTCTAGCAGTTATGTGATTGGCAGCCATTCAAGGAATGAGGAGGTTGGTTGACTAAAGTGCCGCTTTAAAGAGGAACATCAGGGGAGGTTAAAACCTCCCCCAAGCATCACCAATCTGCTCCCCCCTTCGGTTTTACCTTAGGACATCCTTTACTCATCTTACAAATGGATGCAGCTTCTAGGTCCCTCCTTTCCTAGGCGGAACCATCTTGCATCCCATAAGGCACTGCACTGGATCTTGCACCTGCGCAGTGGGATGCAATGAGGCTGCTTGAAATCCCGGGAGACGTCGCTGATTGACGAACATCGAAAACCAAGCTGTCACTAGGACATCAGGTCCAGGCAAGTCGGTAAGGTTTTAACAGTGTTGTGTGATGTTTGATTGTTGTGGCTTTTTCAAACTTTTGTGTCTGATCAATAAATTGTGTGAACTTTATAGAGGTGTGTGTGCCCCATTTCTAGACTTAGTTCTTTGTTCTTGTTCAAACTGTCACTAACAGATGGCTAAGCCGGTGCAGGGGGTCAGCGTTTAGGCCCTGGAGCAGTCAGATGTCGCCGCAGCAGGCTGCAGCAACATCCATAGTCGATAGGGGGGGAATCGGCCCCTTTTTATTTTCATTCCGATGTTTAAGAAGGTCCTGCAGATGTCCAAAAAAATCATCTGATTGAAAATGAAAAGCTTCATTGGGTCGGTCTTTATATTTTTTGGATAGCTGTTCTCAAACGAGTTACTAATTTAATCACAGCTCTCTTGATCTCCTGGTTCCTCAGGCTGTAGATGATGGGGTTCATCAGGGGTGTCACCACAATGTACAACAATGACCTGTATTTATTGATGTTGCCTGCACTCTCATCTGTTGGTACCATGTATACTGTGATCAGGGTTCCATAATAAGCACAGACACTGGCCAGATGAGAGCTACATGTGGAGAAGGCCTTCCTTCTCCCATAAGAAGAGGTCAATTTAAAGATGGTAAAGAAAATATAAATATATGTTATAATTATGAAGGCAAATGGAGCGAATATCATAACTATGGAGATGACAAAGTCTTGAAGCATCAAACCAGAAGTGTCAGAAGTCGAAAGCTCCACAACGGGTCCAAAATCACAAAAGAAATGGTCAATAGAATTAGGACCACAGAAGTTAAACTGACACACCACGATAATCTCACTCGATATCAGTATTGAAACTAAGAACCATGATCCTGCGGCTAGATGGAGGCAAACTTCTGGGTTCATAAGCGACGCGTAACGAAGGGGATTACAGACAGCCAAATATCGATCATAGGACATGACAGCAATGAGGAAACATTGAACAAACCCAAAAATGCCAAAGAAGTAGAGCTGTATAACGCATCCAACAAAAGACAGCTTTGCTTCCTTGTCAAATATAATGTCCAACATCATGGGGACTACGGTGGTGGTCAGCAATAGATCAGCTGTAGCCAAGTGCTTGAGGAAGAAGAACATCGGGATTTTGAGATGGTCAACAGCCGACACCAAAATGATGATCAGAAGATTTCCACTGATGATCATAATGTAAGTCAGAAGAAAAAGGATGAATAACAAACCCTTAAATTCATATAGACCTTGAAAGCCAAGTAAGTGAATCTGTGTGACTTGAGTTTCATTGATTTTGCACATTTTGTCTACTGGCGGTAAAGTTTTTTCAACATAATATAAATATGGAAGTTATAAAAAGCAGAAAATAATGTATGTATGGATTGTGTGGCTTTCTTTTTATTACTTAGTCTCCGTCCACATTGACTGCTAAGAGAAACAGGCATTTTATATTACTATTATGGCATCAGGGTGCAAGAGCTAAACATTAAAAACATACTCAAAGCAGATCAACAGTCAAAAATGACTTAAACCAGACCAACACAACAAATATACATCCCTCCCTGGGGCAATATAGATTGCTGCACATAAAAAGTAATTTACCTTTTTCTAACTCCTGCTTTAAAAAATTTTAGAAACAAGATGGCAGTCATGCATTTGCAGGACAACAGCAAACAGGAAGTGCTGCTGGGCTTCCTGTTACTGTACATTGTCATTTATGTCAGTTGAATCCAGGCAACAGCAGCATGGCTGAGTTGCTGGGAGAGGAAGCTCCAAAATAGCTGCTACCTTTCTTTTCCAACTGTGCCAGGCTGTGGGTCCAGATTAAAACATATATTTAAATCGGACCAACAGCCTTGCACAGCTGAAAAAAAGACTCCCCAAAACTCACTTGCCCCATCTGCAGGAATGATACTGAATCCCCCATCAGCACTTACATTTACTCCTACATCCAATAAATGCTGACAACGCACCCTCACCGGTTTTCTTCTAGTTGTGGTCATTGTGGAGCACCCAGGAGGCTTCTACCTTTCCCAGCATCCTAGTCTTGTTGCTGCCTGGTGCCTGAATTGTCCAGTGGCACTTCTTATTTGCAGGCCACTCATAGATCCACAGGACGCCATTGGGGGGGGGGTTGACCACAATACATTTTTATGTGCAGTATCTGAGTTGTCCTGGGGAGGGATATTTATTAGCAGGGCTTCTTGTTGGTCCAGGATATTTGGCCAAACCCCCTTCCGATACTCCCTTCTTAGGGTGGAGGACTAGAATTAGATATTTTGCTTTTCGAATCGACCCGGAACAGTTTTTCTGCTGTCCCTCTGTGTGAGATGGCAGGTGATCAGTCATTGCATAGTTGTGGCAACGACATCATTACCACACACAACATTGTAAATGAATGGAATGAATGGAAGAGATGGAGCTTTACAACTAAAACATTATCTGGTTTTAGAGTGAAGCAGAAGCAGTGAAAACTGGCAAATGGCAATCTTCATGGGGGGAGCAATTTACGGAATGCTAGGAAAAATGTGGGTTTTGGTCTGCTTTAGGTTTAACCATTGTCTTTTGCTGTTGGTAGACATCTGAAATGTAACATTAGATACTACCCTTCTATGAATTGGACCATGAAGAGAAATATAAAAAACACATTAGGGGTGACATTATACACAGAACACTTCCATGGGGGTATAATTACCTTCAAAATGAATTAAACACATTAATTTATTTGCATTTTCCCTTGATTGGAGAGGAAGTTCAAGGATTTTGTTAGCAGTGTGTCTGCACAGATGCATGAGTTACAGTGTATGTATAACATTACTTTCAGTGCTGTTGTCTGTTGTATGTACAGAACATTAGTTCCCCTTCAGCAATTTGCATATACAGTGCTTGAGCTTGGACATTGAGTTACCTCATTTGACCAGGTTTACTAGCTACTGCTGGAGAAAGACTTTAAGTTAAGTTAATAAAATTAACTATCTATACAAAGTGGCATTACACAGCCATGCACATACAGAGGTGACAAAGTTCAGGAAACCATATATTGTGATCGGATGTTAGTGCCTTGGGATGAGCTATCTCTCTAATTCATGCTGTGGCTATAACAAACTAGATGAGTAATTCTGAAAAGCCTGCCAGCTCCCTGCTGAGAGGTTACATTGTTATAACCAGATAGCAATACATTTATCTTAATTGATTCTATTGTAATCAGCTGTGATACTTTCAAAAGTAGTCATGTACCTATTCTTAGAAAGTAGCTAGCTTACAGTGCAATGTGATGAGTGCATCGCAATGTGGAATGACTCTCTGTCTTCTGTATACTGATTTGCTCCAGCCATTTGTTACTAGATAACTAAGAATGACATATAAGAGATTTAGGGACACTGATTACTAAAAGCTGCAAGATGAGTGGACAGTGTAGCCAGGCAGTGGGAAAAGCAAGCAGGATGCTCGGCTGCATAGCTCGAGGCATCACCAGTAGGAAGAGGGAGGTTGTGATGCCGCTGTATAGAGCCCTGGTGAGGCCACAGCTAGAATACTGTGTGCAGTTCTGGAGACCTTACCTGCAAAAAGACATTATTCAAAAACTTAAATTTATAAAAAAAGTGCATAAGATATCACCAAATCAGAAGTTAAGAGGTGTCCCTGCTAGAAACTGGCGTCCTGATCCCCCACGTGTTCCGTAAGACAAGCTCACTTCTTCAAAGCTGGCACCTTTTGATTACTTCTATCCCAGTTTGGGGCAATTTGATTGGTTATTTGTTCTCTCTTTTTATATGGGATAAATTTATATAGGTTTTTGAATGTTATATTATAGCACTTAGCACTTTTCAGCATTTAGCACCTTTATATTGCACTAGTCACTTTATTCATATTGTATCATATATTGTGAGATAGGGATGTATATATTTTTCACAAGGAGGAAGAGGAATGATTATCTATGTCCCTGCTATTAGTATCTTGTTTTTAATATATTTGTGATGATACTTTTGTAATCATTAATAAATATTGAAGATTTATGATATATTTTTGATTTAGTAATTCATTTGGTGGTGCCTGGGGATTTCCCTGGTGGTAGCTGGGGCCACCCATATTGTATATGTGTGAAAGGATTGAATAAGGTTCAGGAGGGAAGTGTTTTTAAGAAGAAACTTAATGATAGAACAAGGGGCCCAACCTGAAGCTAGTCGGGGGGAAGATCAGGAGCAATGTTAGAAAATATTATTTTACAGAAAGAGTAGTAGATGCTTGGAACAAACTTCCAGCAGAGTGAAGTGAAAAATCAACAGTACGTGAATTTAAACATGCCTGGGATAAGCACATATTTATCCTAAGATAAAGAGAACATACAGTATACACATAAGAGCATAAGCCTCTATCTATCCTAAGATATAGAGAACATACAGTATATACATAAGGGCATAAGCCTCCATCTATCCTAAGATAAAGAGAACATACAGTATACACATAAGGGCATAAGCCTCTATCTATCCTAAGATAAAGAGAACATACAGTATACACATAAGGGCATAATCCTCCATCTATCCTAAGATAAAGAGAACATACAGTATACACATAAGGACATAAGCCTCCATCTATCCTAAGATAAAGAGTACATACAGTATACACATAAGGGCATAAGCCTCCATCTATCCTAAGATAAAGAGAACATACAGTATACACATAAGGACATAAGCCTCCATCTATCCTAAGATAAAGAGTACATACAGTATACACATAAGGACATAAGCCTCCATCTATCCTAAGATAAAGAGAACATACAGTATACACATAAGGGCATAAGCCTCCATCTATCCTAAGATAAAGAGAACATACAGTATACACATAAGGACATAAGCCTCCATCTATCCTAAGATAAAGAGTACATACAGTATACACATAAGGACATAAGCCTCCATCTATCCTAAGATAAAGAGTACATACAGTATACACATAAGGACATAAGCCTCCATCTATCCTAAGATAAAGAGAACATACAGTATATACATAAGGGCATAAGCCTCCATCTATCCTAAGATAAAGAGAACATACAGTATATACATAAGGGCATAAGCCTCCATCTATCCTAAGATAAAGAGAACATACAGTATACACATAAGGACATAAGCCTCCATATCCTAAGATAAAGAGTACATACAGTATATACATAAGGACATAAGCCTCTATTTATCCTAAGATAAAGAGAACATACAGTATACACATAAGGACATAAGCCTCCATATCCTAAGATAAAGAGAACATACAGTATACACATAAGGACATAAGCCTCTATCTATCCTAAGATAAAGAGTACATACAGTATATACATAAGGACATAAGCCTCTATTTATCCTAAGATAAAGAGAACATACAGTATACACATAAGGGCATAAGCCTCTATTTATCCTAAGATAAAAAGAACATACAGTATACACATAAGGGCAGACTAGATGGACAATATGGTCTCCTTCTATGTTTCTTATTATTGCTGTTAGATTTACAGTCCCTTTAAACATCTAAATCTCATTTGCTGTTTGTAAGCCCCAGATGAGATCATAACTAAAATACTAAAATGCAGCAGTGGCGTGTGGTCTACAACTCTTTCCTGTTATCACACTGGCGGGATAGTGGCAGGTCTTCTTCTTTTAGTCTGTGTGGAACTGTTTCATCTAAGCAAGTCAGAAGCAAGCGTGTCTATTACCCAAAAAGTGGCTGATCAGCAGTCTAATATAAAACCAATAACATAAGAGCTAAATTATATACGTTGGCCTACCTGAAACCTGAAAATGCAATTACCAGTGCAAGACTATGCCCTCGTCCTCAGCTGTCTGGTGCCGCATGCGGCAGACGCATAATAATCCAGCAATGTCACCTCTATAGCCTCTTTCACACCTCTTCGACGCGGCAGAAAGGAGAAAAACATGGCCGCATAAAAGCCCTACCTGCTGCAGCCTTGCCGCAAACGCATCCCATTAGAGGGGATTGTTTTAGAATTCAAACGCAAAACTAAAAATCAGAATGTGAACAATGAACATGATCGCAAAAAGGAATACCTGCTGCGAACCAATGCCGCAAACGCGACCGGACAGGTGTGAATGTAGCCTTACTCCTGTAAGTCATAGGTAAACACTGAGGCAGTAATGAATATATACAAAGCACTACAGTAACACTATAGAAATTAGTGAATTGATCAAACCGTCTATATATAAAGCACTAGAGTAACACTATCCATCATTCGATACATGACTGTTCTACGTCCCAATTACCTTCACACATTCTCGTTGGAAGGAAAAGCTGGATGTTCATTTATTGGTGTATTCATCTGTGAGGTTTGCAGGGAACTGGTGCGATCCCCCGGCTTAATGGGACAATTTATAAGGATGAAGGTAGAGTGGGGAATTCCCAGGAGGTTGGTTAGAACCCCCAATGTGTCTCCTGAGTCTGCTAATGAAGTAGGTGAAACTGTATGCAAGGCACTAATTAATATCTAAGGGATGATGCTATACACAATATTCTGATCATTAGTCGGTAGTATTCGAATAGAATCATTCATACGTGTACAGAAAAACGTTTGTTACTAAATCTATAAAGTTATCTCCATTGGTTACTGATATTTAAACCGGACCTTCACTATGATTTATTGAAAAGCCCAAAGCCTTAAAAACGATTCCCCAGCATCTAAATTGAATATACCGTATTTTAAGTTTTTAGTCACTTACTTATTATTCTTTCCCCCATTGGGCTGCAAATCTGTTCAGGACTTTAGGATGCGGGCGCCGTCATCTTGACTCAGAAGCATCACGCTTACTGAGGAGAGGAGAGTGGGATAAAATACAGGGGGGCGGTTATAGCTGTACTTTGCTCAGACAGAGCAGAGCTGGGGTCAGGAAAAGGTCAGAAATCCCAGAATGCACAGTCAGAAGGCACTTCCTGTTTGCAGGCTGCCTGATGTTCCATGAGCCGCTATCTTGGATGTTTTTTTTTTTTCAATTATAGTTTTTATTGAAGTAAAGGCAGAGTTAAACAGCAAAAGGCAACAGCCAGGACATTTTCCATACTGCACAAAAGTGCCACCAAATGGCTAGTATACAGGAGAATACGACCATCCTTAGTTACCAACTGACAATAATTAACCAAAAAGAAAAAACATTTCTCAAGTATCATCAAAAGGAGAGCTTAGAGATGAAAAGAGTGATATAAAGTGAAAGGAAAGAAAAGGGAAAAAGGGAAAAGAGGGAGAGGGCTAAAGGGTGGGTTCCGAGCCACCATTCGTATCAAGAGGAGAGGCAGGACGGGGTTCTAGATTGTGAGGAGAACACGGTTGAGACCCCCTGGGTGAATATGAGTAATCCAGCCTTCCCAGGTGGATAGAAAGGGGCGAAATCCCCCTTTATGGTGGCCGCCTTTTTCTCAAACAGCATGGCCTCATTAACCAGGGTGATAAGGCAACCCTGGCAAATGACTGGCTTCTTCCACGATTGGGCAATAATCAACTTGGCTGCCGTTGTAATATGCCTTATGAGCACAAACTGGGTTCTTGTGTAGTCTGGGGGTTTCAAGTTAAGAAGGGGCAACTGAGGGGTTAGGGCCAACTTTAGCCCGGTGGCCTTTTTTATAACATAGAGGACTTTGATCCAGAATTGTTTCACCACTCTGCACTCCCACCAGGTGTGTATATAAGTACCGGGGAGCCCGCAGCCTCTGAAACAATCCTGTGGGTAGGAAGGGTAAAATTTGTGTATTTTATCCGGAACGAGGTACCACCAGAGCAGGACCTTGGTGTTGACCTCCTGGGCGCCAGTGTTTAGGAACCCAGAGAATGTGTGCCTCCAGACTGCCCTCCAATCCCCGTCAGAAAGGGTCAGTTTGAGGACAGCATTCCATTTTGCCACATATTTCGGTGGACACGCCCCCTCCGGTTCAGATAGCAGTCTATAAGCCAGCGCGATCGCGCCTTTACCCATAGGCTGCTATAGGCAGACTCTTTCGAATGGCGTGAGAGGGAGGAGTGGAGCGCCCGTTTTAAAATTAGAATGCCCATAGTGGTTGATTTGTAAGAATTATTTTCCCGGAATATTTTTAGAGGATCTCAATTCGGCGAAGGAGATCAAACCCTGTTGCGAATAGAGGTCCTGGACTCTCATATAAGGGAGACTCTTATTCAGAGTGAAGGTCCGCTTTAAGTCCACATCAGGCATTTTAAAGTCACCCATAATTACAATATCACTCTTCATTGCCATTCCACAAATGTCATCTACTTACTGACAGATTTGATTATACTGGAGGCAGGATCAGATTCGGATGGTGGGAAAACAGCATACTCAGCATTTTAAGCTGCAGAGAAAAACACTCCCTTCCATTATTTAAAATATAAAAACTGCCAAGAATGGCTAAAGTAGGTCGCACCGCGGTTCCATGGTGTAATGGTTAGCACTCTGGACTCTGAATCCAGCGATCCGAGTTCAAATCTCGGTGAGACCTACTTTAGCCATTCTTGGCAGCTTTCTCTTAAAATATAAAAACTTTTATGGAATAAATGTGGGAACTTGATAGAGTTTGAAAGTTTTAAAGAGCAACATAGGTACTGGAACAAAAAGGGTCCGGTTCTCCCCCCAAAATTAACTTTTGGATGTTACCATTGCCTGCTGCCACCCGGCTGCTTTGGAGCCATGATCCTCTGCCCTTCCCCCACCTGCTTAGCTGTCTGTAAATGTCTCTTCAAAGTCCCGCGCTGCTCAGCGAAGTCTCGCATGATTTTGGGTGGCTCCATTACATCCCATTCATGGGCACCGCACAGGCACATGATCGGGATGCAAGATGGCGCCGCCCGTCGGAAGGTTGTCCTGAATCCGAGGGACCCAGAAAATGGTTCCCCCGGCAAAGTGAGTAAATAGTGCCCAACTGTGAAACTGGAGCAGGTGGGAACAGTCCCGTTTGGGTGAGGTATTAACCTCCCCTAATGTTCCTCTGTAATGGTTTACAAATGAACATCAAATTCTCAATTTGGATCATCTTGTGACCCATTTAAAGGAAAAGCAGGGAACGCGGTTTTCTTACAAAGTGTGTACATTGATGTATCTGCCTAACGAGTTCTAAGGATTCTGTCTCAAATATGTTAAAATAAGATTAAAAGCCCAGTTCATTGGGAGGGTCATTTATTATAAAAGGTGTAGGCAGCACTTGAGATCCTCTTCCGAGGCGCTCGGCATCACCGGCACCGCAACATCGGCTTCAGGCTGCCTGCGCTGTCAGCTGTAGCACCCCCGGCCAGGCAGTTTTTGCAGTGCCCGGCTTTTATATGCCTATGTGCTAGCGACACCTATCGCCGGCGGGGATTGCCACAGGATGAAAATATTTATGAAAAAAATATATCGCACTCCCAGAGGTGCTCAAAAACGGGATTCCAGACACACAGCGGCTGTTGGCTGTTTTTTTGGGTCATGGATTTTTTTTTTTTTAAATGGGAAATGCGTTGGGGATACTTGAAAGACACGATCCAGCTTTCTCACTGCCCAAAACACAGGTTTGCAGGGCAACACAAAAAGTGCTAAAATTGCATCCAATCCAGGTATCCCGTGGCACATGCACCAGCCCCCCCCCCCAAAAAAAAAAAAAAAAATAAAAAATTGTTATAAAATGCCTAAATAATTATGACCAGCCCATTGATATGTATAGGATAAGGCCACACAGTGTAGGGTGAGTGCTTGGTCCTATCTGGCACTGTAGGGAACTCAGCACCAGTGCTCATCCTATCGCCGGCGCTGATGATAGATGGGACACTACCTGGCACTATCACTATTTTTGACTTGATAAATACACCTTTTACACTGGGACCTGACATTCACCTGACACTCATCTGGCACTACGTCGCACTAGCGTTTCTTAAATAAGCCCCTAAGTTTGGTTTGGAACATTTTGGGGGATTATTTAAGAAGGGATAGCACCAGGTATTGTCTCGTAGCAGCAGGCAGCGTCTGATGAACGCTGGGCGCTGTACACAATACCACATTTATGAAAGCTAATCCGGTGAGCGCCTCTAACAGCGTTATGTAGTGTCACATGTATTATTACAGGCAGGTCATTGTATTGTATAGCGACTCTAACAGCGCCATGTAGCGTCACATGTATTATTACAGGCAGGTCAGTGTATAGCGCCTCTAGCAGCGTCATGTAGTGTCACATGTATTATTACAGGCAGGTCAGTGTATAGCGCCTCTAACAGCGTCATGTAGCGTCACATGTATTATTACAGGCAGGTCAGTGTATAGCACCTCTAACAGCGCCATGTAGCGTCACATGTATTATTACAGGCGGCTCAGTGTATAGCGCCTCTAACAGCGCCATGTAGCGTCACATGTATTATTACAGGCAGCTCAGTGTATAGCGCCTCTAACAGCGCCATGTAGTGTCACATGTATTATTACAGGCGGCTCAGTGTATAGCACCTCTAACAGCGTCATGTAGCGTCACATGTATTATTACAGGCAGGTCAGTGTATAGCGCCTCTAACAGCGCCATGTAGTGTCACATGTATTATTACAGGCAGGTCAGTGTAGAGCGCCTCTAACAGCGCCATGTAGCGTCACATGTATTATTACAGGCAGGTCAGTGTATAGCACCTCTAACAGCGTCATGTAGTGTCACATGTATTATTACAGGCGGGTCAGTGTATAGCGCCTCTAACAGCGCCATGTAGCGTCACATGTAATATTACAGGCAGGTCAGTGTATAGCGCCTCTAACAGCGCCATGTAGCGTCACATGTAATATTACAGGCAGGTCAGTGTATAGCGCCTCTAACAGCGCCATGTAGTGTCACATGTATTATTACAGGCAGGTCAGTGTATAGCGCCTCTAACAGCGCCATGTAGTGTCACATGTATTATTACAGGCAGGTCAGTGTATAGCGCCTCTAACAGCGCCATGTAGCGTCACATGTATTATTACAGGTGGCTCAGTGTATAGCGCCGGTGCTCGGGAAGCTAGAGCTAGGTATTACCTTTCGCTCAATGTCGCTCTCCCATACATTTCAATGGCCGTTCATTTGTTTGTGTGACCTCTCCTGGCTGCAAACACTTTTATAAACTTTTTTGACTTTTGAATGGTCATTACAGGTCTGGCACTAAAGTGGTATAACAATGTCATTCCATGTGTTTTACCTTTGTCACTGGTGGATATGTGTTAAAAAACAGACTTTAATCACACAGCGTCTGGCGCTCTATGCTACTGCGCCCAAATTTAGAGCGCTGATGCTGTGTGTGTGTCCTTTTTTGATAATTATGGTGTGGAGCGCCGAGAGTGGGTCGCACTGAGCTGGAGCTACCCCTCGCTCCCTGCAGCACTGTACTGGTGTTAGAGCGCCCAACATACATCACATTCATCAATGCCGGACAGGTTACTACAGCGACTGAGGTGCTCTGTTACAGCCCCCGATACCCGCTTAGAAAATCTACTAGCGGTCACTCTAAGCGCCACTATACAGACGCTCATCTGCGGATACCTGGTGTTAGTAATGAATCAGCCTCCATGGTCTGTGTCTTTTTATGGTGTAACCATTAGACACCAAAACCCTGATGCTCATACATTTTAACACGTTAATGGGTTGTTTTAGGAGGGGAATTGTCCTAGAACTAAGGCCCTTATTCATCAAGCGATAGCGCCAGGTAGTGTCTGACGAGCGCCAGGTAGCGGCAGCTAACGGCGACTACCGACTCAAGTACGCCCGGCGGCGGTCACAATGACGCATTTATCAAGCAAAATGAGGCTAGCGCCGGCGAGAGCGACGGCTAGCGCGGCATTCATCATGAAGCCGCCGGGACCGAACAGCGCCGCTGCAAATTCCCTCACAGCGCCAGGTATGAGCTGTCGCTCCCTGGCGATGTCCAATGCATTTCAATGGAGCAATCTATAATTAATCATAATTAATTGGTATTTTTTTTTTTTTTATATTTTTTTAATGTCAAAAAATCGGAGACCACTTCTGCAATGTTAGGATTTATTTTTACGTAAAAAAAAAAAATAAAAAAAATATGTGCAGAATTGATCTAACAGGTCTGAGATTAATGTATTCATATTACAAAATGATTCTAAAAACATGTATAATGTTACATTCAAAAAATATGGTTGTTTAGGGGTTAAAAACTAGTTAATACACATCGCCGCCAGCGCTCTGGGGTTAAAACAAGGAATGGACAGCGACAGCACATTCGGAGCGTGATTTGTTGATGAATATGAAGCTAGCCGTTCGCTCTGGCCATTCGTTGTCAGGCGCTCACATACAACGCTGGACCTGTGAAACAGCGACCCCCCAGCCCGTATTCAACATTACCGCACACCGACTGAGTCGCTGTCATCAAGCTAACGCCGGCCAAGCACAGCGAATACTGGCTGGCGCTGAAAAAATCACGCTACAGTCGCTCATCTGTCGCTACCTGGCGCTATTAATGAATCGGCCTCCCCGTTTTCCCCGATTACCCTATCACCTGTGCATTCTTTACGTTGTGTGATCAATGCTTGATTGATTTTACATTACTTTCTATCAGCCCATATAGTTCTATTGCAGACATGATGATAAGATGACAACTTATTGTGAATAATGTTTTTAATGCATTTAATCGGTTGACATTTGATTATTACTGCCCAATCTTCTGTACTCCAGTTAGATCGCTAGCTCCGGTCTGCAGTTACCCAATATCCCTTGTTTTGTAGGCTGTCCCTTCCTCTCTCCAGGAGCCATCATTGCATTAGCAGCAGGCCATGCTTGCTGCTAATGTTAATCACCCCTTCGCATATTACAGCTGGTAGGTCCAATACCCTCTTTCATATCATCCCTCACTAGTTAGCTTGTACTTATTGCTGCACATACAGAGGAGAGAATCTTTAGAGTGTCTTTCCCATCCCACAGCATGATGAACACATAACATTGCACTGTAAGCTATCTACATCCAATAATAGGTTCTTGGCTGCTTTAGAAAGTATCACAGATAATTAAATTAGAAACAATTAAGATAGATGAATTGTTAATCGGCTAAAACAATGTAACACAGAGGGCGATACAATTTCGAGGTGGTCTGGCAGTTAAAGGGTTAAAGACGGAGTCTGCTCGGTCCGCTGCTCGGTTACCTCCAGGCTTCCAACAACGAGCAGCGAGCATGCATCACAGAATTATTTGGGGCACAACCAGAGCTCACTGCCAGTCACTGGCCTGTGCATAGCCCCCTCCATTCATTGCAATAGGGAGGGGTTTACCAGGCACAGCCTTGACGTGCCCCCTCCATTGCAATGGATAAAGGGCACTGTGCTCAAGCACAATAGTAGACATGAGGGGTAGGGAAAGCGTACGAGGCATGAGGTGCATCGTTCTTGGAAACCAGAAGGTTTTTTTTAGTGGTGGACAGGCCGGAAACTGCTGTAAGCCTGTTTGTTTGTTTTTTTTATTTTAGGTTTAGTGACCCTTTAATCATGTCTGAATATACCAGCCTGAATTCCTGAACCAGAGTATTTATCCCTACTGTCAGTAGGACTTCTTATGAAATTAGCTACCCTCCCGTTTTCCCATTGTGTAGTATAGCGGCACAATGCACAGGGAGGAAGTCCGATGCAGGTTGTCCAGCTGCTGCATATTAACCCTTTAATTGCCATGCATGTAGAATTTACGGACCTGCTTCTCTTACTGTTAAGCAACAAGCCTATAGATTCTGCACGCTTGTTTTTTTCCCCATTTCCAGCCACAGCAAAAATTCAGCATCGGGGTCTCTTTGATCCCTGGGGGGGCCTCAGATTCCACATCTTTCCTCTTCCCGGCATTCCCCCTTCTGGCATATTGGTCGCTGCCGCAGGGAGGGAACTTTTATCCTGGAAGTGAGATGAAGTCAGCTCACTCCTCTGGTATAAAAGGCCCTCTCTACGGCAAGGAGTGAGCAGAAAAGCCGTAGTGATTGGCGAAAGCCGGGTGCGGGGCAGAAAACATTGATCCCAACTCTTGGTTTCAGCAGCTGTTCGCTCGGTCTGGCTTACCCTTCCCTGTTCCTACATCACCTGGATGGCCTCTCGTTCAATAAGCTCTTTTAGATCCGCTATTGCGAAAAGGTGACCACCAGAAGGGCAATGCCAACTGCCCCTGTCACAATCTCCACTTCTAGAAAGTGAACCGCCAGCAGGGCAGGGCTGGGACGTGACTTTCTGCCCACTGCAGGATGACACAGACCTCTATTATACCAGCCTTGTTTTTCATGTTACGTTGTTGATTGATGAGGGCCATTTCCATGCCTAATTGCACCCTGAATAGGTGACCCTTCCTGGCTTGAGTACAGTTGTAAAAGTTCCTGGACATTGATCCAGAGAAATAGTCTTTGTGGAAGAGTCTGGTTAAAATCAGCCTTTACAAGCGTGACTGCTGGCATCTGTTGTTAGGATCTCAGTTGGCCCTAAGTGGTCTTATCAGCATAGAGCCATTGCAGGCGCAGTGTAACTTGACTTGCTTGCTTCTTATAGGTGGGCAATTCTTTGCTGAGGATGGTTAGTAATAGCTGTAAGGTGATCCAACACCCACTTTATGAAAAATGCAAATAGCAGTTTAAAAGGAAAATTACTTCCTACAGTATACAGCCGTCATATGGAATTTTCCTGCATTCCTTATTACCTATATTCTATTGGGACCGAAAAATAACCAACAAAATAGTTTTCAATACAATACGATACAAGGACGATTCATGGTCGCTGTGCAAAAATGCTCAGGTGGAGCACAAGCAATTCTTCATGGCTGCGTGGGCTCCCCAAGCACACATGCGAATCACACCAAATGGCAAGTGCACGGGTGAAGCGCAAATAGAGTCTTCTACTGGCAATTTGTGCCTTCCGCGAGGAATTTCTGCTGTTTTGAAGAGCAAATGGCCCCATCCCATGCGCATTTGGCCGGCTAAGCTCTTAAATGCTCCCGATTGTCCCGCATGTTTCTCCCCTTTCCTTTACTGTTTCTCCATAGCGATTTGATCCCTCCAGCATCTGTGTGTTCTGTAAAGCTCTAGTAGAGGTATTCTCTAGAGAACCTGTTTTCTACGTTTTTTTGGGGGGGATATTCTGATTCCTGTTACCCCTTAATATTTTGGGCCGATGTTTAGTCCCATATGCTTTCTTAAACTCTCCCCTGTTTGGTATGCAATGCATATTAATGCCTAATATGAGATACTGCGGGTGGCACCTAATTGTGTATCATATATTAATAAGGGGTGCACTGCCCCAAAAAAGGGAACCCTGCTGAAAGCACACTCGTAACCAAGGTTTATGGGATGCCCTCCAAACACCCCCAAAATGGGTCCCTGGGGACTGACAATTGCACTCCACAACAATAAAAAATATATATAATTTATCTTTATTGATGATAATCACACTATTTTTAATATGTTTTTAGTGCGAATCATCAATAAAGATAAATTATATATTTTTCATTGTTGTGGAGTGCAATTGTCAGTCCCCAGGGACCCATTTTGGGGGTGTTTGGAGGGCATCCCATAAACCTTGGTTATTAATGCTTAATAATTTAACTAGAATACTTTATTGTTTGTGTTTTTGCTAAACTTTGGGGCCCTATATCCCCATTTTTTGTTGTTTTGACTTTAATTTTTGCGGCTGACACTTTCATTGTTCAAAAACACTCAGAACGCTGCCAGCAGCATGTGTTTTTGGAATGAAATTAGCCTGTTACTCATTGGAATCGGCAGTTTCCTCAACCTATTTGTTGGAGGAAATTCACTCTTCAAATTACCACTTTTCTGCCCTCTAAACACTCCATAAGTAGTGCTGGGAATACAATTTGGTTGGACAAAAAGGCACAAATTGGTGCATCGTTGAACACTAGTTTGCAAATTGGCGCATAAAAACAAATGCTCATCCCATTTTGACGACCATAATTCATGCTGAAGCCCAATCTCAATTTAATGCTCCAAATAGCGTGTGCAAAGTCACAGGCACACAACTATGAATCGTCCAGTATGTCGAACAAGGCTTCCTGCAAAATACTAATATTAAATAACACACTTTTAACAATATAAAAATTAACATAATTTAACACCAATTAAGTACAAAGGCTAAAAAAATGATAGCGCTATAATATTTTTCACTCTTGAGTGGTCCCTCACATGTCCCGTCGTTCAAAGAGGACCTAGATCTTTTAATGTGTGACTTGCTAGTAGATCGGTATGGCAGTTTTTGCGCCCAGGCTGATGACTGGCAATGTGTTGCTCACTGTCCCGCTAATACTGCACAGATACACACAGATGATTATAGAGGGAGTCTATAGGCCGGCTTTTGATATGGAGGCAGCGCTGGCTCACCGGCATTGTTGCGGCCCTTAAAACCCCCACATTTTATTTATTATACAGGTATATACCATATGTTTCACTCTATAAGACGCGCATGCCAATAAGACGCACCTAGGCTTTGGAGGAGGAAAATAAGAACCCCCCCCCCCACAAGCACAGAATATTAGGCAAGGTGCAGAATTACCCCACTTACAGGCAGAGTGGCATTCTCCCCTCATTGCCCATAGGCAGTGTGGCACCCCCCATTCCCACAGGCAGTGTGACATCACCCTTCCCATTCCCATAGGCAGTTCGACATTCGCTCCTCCCATTCCCCGTAGGCAGTGTAACATTTTGCCCTCCAATTTACCATAGGCAGTGTGGCATTCCCCCCTCCCATTCCCCAAAAAGCAGTGTGGCATTCCCCCCTCCTATTCCTATAGGCAGTGTGGCATTCCCCCTCCCATCCCCCATATAGACAGTGTGGCATTCCCCCTCCCATCCCCCATATAGGCAGTGTGGCATTCCCCCCTTCCATCCCCCATAGGCAGTGTGGCATTCCCCCCTCCCATCCCCCATAGGCAGTGTGGCATTTCCCCCTCCCATCCCCCATATAGGCAGTGTGGCATTCCCCCCTCCCATCCCCCATAGGCAGTGTGGCATTCCCCCTCCTATTTCATATTGGCAGTGTGGCATTCCCCCCTTCCATTCCACAAAAAGCAGTGTGGCATTCCCCCTCCTATTCACATAGGCAGTGTGGCATTCCCCCCCCCATCCTAGTTCCCCATAGGCAGTGTGGCATTTCCTCTCTCATTCCCATAGGCAGTGTGGCATTCCCCCTCCTAATTTGCATAGGAAGTGTGGCCTCCCCCCTCCCATTTTCATAGACAGTGTGACATTCCCCCTTATTCCCATAGGCAGTGTGGCATTCCCCTCCTATTTTGCATAGGCAGTGTGGCATTCCCCCCATCCTAGTTCCCATTGTCCAAAGAAAAAAAAAAGTAAACTCACATATAAATCATGGAAGGCCAGTAGAAGGTAACTGATCCGTGCGTCCCCACCGTCCACAATGTCCCAGCTGTCTGCTGCCACTGCTGCTTCTTCTCAGGCAGCCTCCTCGCTGTAGAAGAAGAGGTGGCAGCGGGAACAGCATAGATCGTGGATGGCACATCGGGCCAGGGATCAGTTAACCCTACCACCTGCCACTCATCCAGCTCATGGCCTCCTGTAGTGTGGAGGGCCGGCCAGCAGCACAGGGGTGATGTATATGAAAATGTACTATTTTCTTTTTACATTTGCCCGATAAGGCACACTAACATTTGCACCCCCCCCCCCCACTTTTGGGGAACAGTGTGTCTTATAGGGTGAATGATATGGCACTATCCAAGTAAAATTTATACAGTAGGTTTATTTGTTACATTTCCAGGCAAATGTGTTGACATTAGAGAACATCTTTTGAAGAGCCTTCTTGATCTCATGATTTCTCAGGCTATATATTATGGGATTCATTAAAGGAGACACCACAATATATAAGAGAGATCTGTATTTGTTCAGACTGGTTGAGCTCTCATCAGACGGGACCATGTAAACAATGATTAACGACCCATAAAAGGAACATACGGTGGTCAAGTGGGAACTACACGTGGAGAAGGCTTTTCTTTGCCCGCAAGCAGAAGAGATCTTTAGGATGGTGACTAGTATGTACAAGTATGTTACAATGATAAAGACAAATGGTAGAAAAATTGTTCCAATGGAAATAATGAAGTCTTGCAACATCAAAGCAGAAATGTCTGACGTTGACAACTCAACGAGTGGACCAAAGTCACAGAAAAAATGATCTATGCAGTTCAAGCCACAGAAATCAAAGCGGCACACCAAAATGATTTCACTAGATACTAAACTTACAGCCAAGGTCCACAATCCAATGATTAGCTGGAGGCAGACTTGAGCGTTCATAAGTAAAGGATATTGTAATGGATGGCAGATAGCCAAATATCTATCGTAGGACATCGCAGCAATAAGGAAACATTGTAAGTAGCTGCAAATGCCAAAACAGTACAGCTGCATGATGCATCCAGCCAATGATATATCTTTACCTCCTTCATCTTTAATGATGACGTCCAATGCCAACGGCAGCACGCTTGTGGTCATCAGGATATCTGATGTAGCCAAATGTTTCAGAAAAAAGAACATTGGGTTCTTTAGTTTTTGAACAGTGGCCACCAGGATGATTATTAAAAGGTTTCCACTTAGTATCGTCAAATATGTTAGAAGGAAAACCATGAACAACAGAAGTCTAAATTTATAAAGTCCTTGAAATCCAAGAAGTCTTATTAGGGTCACCTGGGTTTGATTAAACTCACACATCAGTGACCCTTGTTGGTTCCTGAGAAATAGAAGATATAATAAATAAAATTTGCTAAATTTGCAAAGCTTCATTTGATTTACCAGTATCTTATACAGGAACCCCTTGCCCTTACTAATATTCATACTGAAAAGAATCATTGGTTCCTTCCTTATTATGGTTGATTAAATTGTACCAAGACCCGAGATTGTGACTGTTTTGGATTTTGGTCCTTACCCCCGGGGCACCCCGATTCAGGATGCCCCGCTATGTGGAACCCCCAGATTGCCCAGTAAACTCACCTTTCCCCAGTCCTACTGCACATGTGCAGGCTTTTGTCCTATCAGTGCGCTCATCAAAATCAGCTAAGATTCAGCTAGCGGAGAGGAGCCGAGTGTAGCGCAATGGCGGCTGCATCCCCACTGCCCTCTAACAGGGCGCATGTTGTGCCAGCCATTCACAAATGCCTGGCATGGGTGTGCGTCCTGCTAAAGATATACAAATATAGCAATCGTTAACTGTCCCATTCCCAGCTCATCACCAGCTTCCACCCACCAGTGGGGCATCAGCTGCTCCCTGTGGACTGGGGTGGGCAGGGGATTTGGAGCCACTGTGACCACTCCCAGGCCCGGAAGGGGTGGTTCACAGGCTGGCAGGGGAACATACAATGCTGGCTGTGGCTTTAAACATCCATTTATTGCACTGTCCCCTACTGCCCATTGTTGCTGCACCAGAGGAAATGCCCCTCTTGGGCCTATAGGAGCTGGGACCTAATTCGATGATCTAAAAACGGTGGTCTGTAAGAAGATAAACCGGAGACGGTCTGAGAGTTAAGTGTGGAGGGCCAAGAGGGGTGCTTCTGGTTTACACATTTGACCACACATGTGCTCATTAATTTGTGTTTGGTTTTAGGTTGTAAACTGGTGGAGGGTTACCCAAAACCCTGGAATTTACCGAGCAGTGTATAAATTGGCTTCTGCACCCCGACACCTAACAGGGGGTTTCGGGGACCACCGCCCCTGACAGGGAGCACCAGCCCACTAGTAGTAAGAGTTGCCTTCACAATGCTTAATTTGGGAGGGGAGGCCACAAACTACAAACATTTGGCACAAACATAAGTGGCCAGATGCACACAACAATGGGGATTGCTTGCCTGGGACACACATGTTTGCAAAGTAAGGGCACGTGTGTGTTTAACTACAGTTGCAATCCAGAACAGCCCTTTCAATTGGTTGCAAAGGTGTGGGGGGCACACGTCGCTGTGGTGCCCAGTGCGTACAAAAAACAAAAGGCAAACGCACTCTGGCTGGTGGGTGCGAGACCTGGGGCCGTCCCTGCCCCACGTAAATTAGAAGACCAAAGGGAAGATCCGCACTCCTTAAAAATCTTGAAGTTTATTCATGTATTCGAGTAAAAACAGCATCTCCATAGAAAAAAGGCAGTATTAAAATCAGTAAAGAACCCCGGCAAGTCGAGGCATGCCACGCATACTAACGCGTTTTGGACACTATAAGTGGGTCCTTAGTCATAGATAATAGGTGGCAATACAAGAAGACTTAAATACTAAAAGGATGGACTCACCTCCAGCAATCAGTAACCCCCAGCGCGTCCGTTCTCCCCGCCACCGGAAGTGAAGTGACGTCATCCGCAAGCGCGGCCAGACTAGCACCAATCAGGCGTCTGGATTATAGGTCAATCAGAGAGGGAACTATACCTCCTCAACGTAAAGGCAACAAAGAAGCCGTTGCCAGGTAACAAGGACGCCACATAAAAGCAAACGCAGCGGGAGGAAGGGAGACAGTCATGGAGTGCAGTGCGTACCCTATGTCGAGTAGCTTAAGGAGTTTAGCTAAAGAATGTGTTTAGCTTACATTGGGGGTCATGCTAATTATTTGGTGAAGCCAGTGTGACTTGCAGTTTGCATTGCGGTGTAGATTGCAACCTGTATCTCTTTTTAGCATTTAGATGCAAAAAAAAATGTTTTTTTCTACTTTTCCTCCCCAAAATTACATGTACCTGTGATGGGGCATTTATTCCATTAAGGCAAGGGTATTTGATTCAATCTTGGAAACAACATAATATGGGCTTTGCAGAGCAAAATGGTGAAATATTTAGCATAGCCCATAATATGCTGTAATTTCCAAACTTCTATCCTTACATTATGATTTAGACATGTGCTCATTCACTTACTGCTGATTTTTCACTTACCTCTGCTGGAAGTTTGTTTCTTCTTAAAATCACTTCCCTCCTTAACCTTATTGAATCCTTTCACATATATAAAGGTCTCCGCCATATCCCCTCTCTCCCTTCTTTCCTCCAGACTGTACAAATAAAGTCTTTCCTGATTAGTTTTAGGTGTAAGTCCTTCCACCATTTGTCTTTGGACCCGTTCTATTTGAATAATGTCTTTTTGCAGGTAATGTCTCCAGAACTCCACACAGTATTCTAGCTGTGGCCTCACCAGGGCTCTCTACAGCAGCATCACAACCTCCCTCTTCCTACTGGTGATGCCTCGAGCTATGCAGCTGAGCATCCTGCTTGCTTTTCCTAATGCCTGGCTACACTGTCCACTCATCTTGTAGCTTTCAGCAATCAGTATCCCTAAATCTTTTTCCTCCGAAGTCCTGGCTAACACAGTGCTGCCCATACGGTGCTCAGAGCAGGGCTTCCTTCTACCAAAGTGCAGGCAAAAAGCCTCACATGCCTAATCTAACACCCCCAACCCGCTGCAGCTTTCCCAGCACTGCCCGTTCCTGTTCCCCACTTCCCTCCAGCTATTAGGCAGCGCAGAGGGCCCAGCCGACGCCATACTCGCCGACGAGCTGACAGGATTTCAGGATACATTAGAGTTCCACAGGACAAAAGGACAAGGGCACCAAAGCGGGATTGTTCCATCAAAATTGGGGCACATAGGGGTATGCTGCTGACTAGTGCAGGGCCAAAATGCTGGCCAGGTGGGCAAAAAATGTGATGACCTAAAAACAGTGGTCCAGAAGAAAATAAACTGGAGATGGGCTGAGGCGTCTTTTTGGTGGGTGCTTCTGGTTTACACATTTGACCACTCATGTTCTCATCCATTTGTGTTTGGTTTTAGGTGGCCAGACGCACACAACAACAGGGAGTGCTTGTCTCTATTCTCTATAGTATTCTAGCTGTGGCCTTACCAGGGCTCTCTACAGCAGCATCACAACCTCCTTCTTCCTACTGGTGATGCCTCGAGCTATGCAGCCGAGCATCCTAATGCCTGGCTACACTCATCTTGCAGCTTTCAGTAATCAGTATCCCTAAATCTTTTTCCTCCGAAGTCCTGGCTAACACAGTACTGCCCATACGGTGCTCAGAGCAGGGATTCCTTCTACCCAAGTGCAGGATTTTACATTTAGAGACATTAAACTCACAGTTTTGACCAGTAGGCTCATGGCTATTTTACAATGTATCAGAGCTGATAACATATGAAACAATCATAATAGATCAAGGGCAGCCTAGCTATAACTATGTAACACAATGAACCTCTCAGGAGCTGGCAGCCTTTTCAAAATGACTCATCTTGTTAGTTATGGTCACAGCAGGAAGGGAGCTCTACCACCTCTGTAAATCTAACCAAGAAGTTGTGGTGGATTTTTAGGATCATCTTGAACATAATAAAACACATTTTTTTACAAAGCCAAACCTTTCAGAAATTCCTTTGGTTTTAATACATCACCTTTAAGTATCAATATTGTTAAATTAAGGTCCAGTAAATGATTATTACAGCTTCCTACACTTTGTTCTCATTTAATTAATCAATAATCGGTGAAGATCTGATCACTTTTCCTCGGCACTGTGTAATTATTCCCTGCTGGTAACTAAACCTTATATAATGTTGGAGAATGGAAAGCGTATCTCCTTGGGGGATTTTTGCTAATTGCAGTTTGCAAACTCTACAGCTGAGGTGTGTGCATCCTGACTAATTGGTATTACACTCTTGTGTATTTTGTGCCTGATATTGGTCTTGTGTAATGATTGACTCCAATAAGGTTTTACATTATTTCATGCATTACATATTTTTTCAGTATCACTATCAGTATTATACTGTATTATACTGAAACAAAACCCACCAGCCACTGTCCTGGAATCTAAAATCTCCCCCAGGGTGCCTTTAATAACTGACCTTTTCCCCAGTCCAACAGCGCACGCACAAGCACCCATCCAATCAGAGCCATTCAGCTGGGACGGGAGTGCGCAAGTATGGGGGGGATGCCGCTGCCTGCTCTCCCCATTGAAGGCAATCAAAGCACTTTGCCAATAGATGTAAAGGCGGCAAAGGGCTTTGATTGGAGGAGAGCCTGTGCATGTACCGTGGGACCGGGAAGAGGTGAGTTTTATTGGCCAAACTGGAGGTTTCACACAATTCGGGGAGCCCTAAGGGCTCAGAACAAAACCTGGAAAAGTCAAATTTCTAGGTTCTGTTCTGCTTTAAAAGAACACTTGCTAATAATTTGGAATAAGTGGAAAAAGGTGTCACCATTCGTATCAACACTACCTGTCAAACAAGTGTAGCCCCAGCCAGCGGCGGACTGAGAGCAAATATCAGGATTTTACCAATGCATGGACAGCCCAAGACATCCCTGCAAGACCCCCCCCCCCACAGCCATGATGCCAGAGCCATAGCATTGGGGGCTGGGGTTTCTTGGCTTGTGGGTACAGTGGGGCTGGGTGCAGGGTGCTGAGAGGGAGACTAAGGAGGCAGAAACTGAATGTGGGTGTTAAAAGCAGCAGCTTAACTGGCCCCAAAGCAATGTGGCCCACTGGGAATTCTCCTGGATATCTCTATGGCCAGCCCATCCCTAGCCCCAGTCAGTGGGTAAAAGGAATACACATTTAAAGACACCCTATGGGGATCACATTGGCTTTGTATCCTTGCTCCAGGTGAGTGGCCCCGGTAGGTAGAAATGTTTTTGTAGGAGTAATCCTTGTAAGAGTGTGTTAGTTGAAAAAATAGAGGACGTCAGATCAGGGCCTAGACACATACTTAGGGTGGAGACATGCAGGGGGTGGTGGCGTTATTACACTCTTGCATATCAATTTTGTTTAAGAGGGATCTGTACACACTGAGGGGCAGTTTTTATTTTGCACTGGGTACATGTGCGCTGCGCATTTATGTTTGGGGTTGGGGGTGGTTAGTGTGCACGCTTGGGTGTGTTTTTTTTACTCTTGAACATGACCTGATTTAACAAAAGTGGGAGCAAGCCCCAAAAGTGCCTAGGGAAAACTGAGCTCCAAATATCTATACACTGATCATACATAATACATAACAACACATGACATAATAAAATACATATATTTAAAAACCCCCAAGTGGGGAGGAACTATCAGGGCTAATTTTGCAGGACACTCAATTTCAGTGTTCCCTGAGTGTTCCCTATTTGAGGGAACACTGAAATTGAGTGTCCTGCAAAATTAGCCCTGATAGTTCCTCCCCACTTGGGGGTTTTTAAATATATGTATTTTATTATGTCATGTGTTGTTATGTATTATGTATGATCAGTGTATAGATATTTGCTGATACATAAATATTTGAATTTTAAAATGAAGTGGTATGCAGCCTAAATTAGTAGGGACAGGTGGGTTAGCCCTGGAGCCTCACCTAAATCATAGGCCCTTATTTATGAAGGAATAGTGACAGGTAGCGACTGGTGAGCGGCCGGTAATGACGGGCCCCGCCACGAGAACGCCGGCTCCCCACCACAATCACACATTTATCAAGCCAATCCTGCTTAGCGACTGAGATAGCGCCATATAGCGACTCATTCATCATTATTCCAGCCTCAGCCCACCGCGCCAGCGTCCGACCTTGAACAGCGACAGGTATGACCTCTCGCTACCTGGCGCTCTCCAATGCATTTCAATGGAACAATCTTTAAATATTCATAATTAATTGTTATTAATGTTTTTTTTTTTTTTTTTTTTTTTTTAAATGTGAAAAATTCTGTGACCACTTCTGCCATTTTAGATCATTTTTTTAAGGTAAAAAAAAAATTAAAAAAAATGTACAGAATTGATATTACAGGTCTGATATTAATGTATTCATATTACAAAATTATTTTAAAAACTTGTTTTTTTTGGTTTCCAAAAATATGGTTGTTTGGGGGTTAAAAAACTACTTTTAACCCATCGTCTCCAGCGCTCTGGGATTTAAACATGCATTTTACAGCGCCAGAATTTTTTGAGCATGATTTGTTAATGAATATGGTGGGAGCCGGTTGCTATGGCCAGTCGCTATCATGCGCTCCCATACAGCGCGGAACCTGTCAAATAGCGACTCTTTAACCAATATTCAACATTACGGCAAACCGAAACCAAAACCAAAGTCGCTATCAACTACCGAACAACGGCCAAGCACAGCGACTACTAGCGGGCGCTCTGAAAATGCCGCTACAGTCGCTCAACTGTCGCTACCTGCCGCTATTAATGAATCGGCCTCATAGTGCTATTTTTACTGTTACTGCTATGAGGCCAGTGTGTCTTTGTTTTAGTTTGATAGACCATGCTCTCATGCTCCTCCTGGTGTTGACAACACTGAATAGCAGCCTATCTCAAATTGCCAGTTTATCGAATTTCAACACAATAGCCAGAAAATATATTTTCACTAGTTTCACTTAACCAATTGTGAGCAAGAGTAAGGTCGGCTACATCTGTATCACTCCAGGTTTGGTGTGAATTGCTGCTTTCAGACCTCTCATGTTCACATATATGTCAACTGTGTGACATATATCAAGTCATTCTAGGAGCACAGCTATTCCACAACATCTGCATGCAGTGAAGCTCCCGCAAACAGCTTATGCCACTGATCATCATCAGAGGGGGTATAGTGAGCAATTTATTAAAGTTTATTTTGCTGATTGGAGGTTCACTTCAAGGGAGGGGTGAGGAGGGGCGCCCACTATGGGCCTCCACTACCTTTACAAAGGCAATGTTTGTATTGCTGTAACTTACTTGAGCTCTCCACTGGCCTTTGTGCCCAGTGGCCTCCACCACAATTAAAGTAATTGTTCAGGCATGAAAAATGCTACACTCACCTTTTATCTCTAACAGACAATTGCTCCTAGTCCAGTGTGCTCACACTCACAGGATCCAAGTCCTGCACCATCCAGCATGATCGCCTAGAGCTTCCGTAGTTTGAATGATGAACTGGCCCCTGCCATCTGTAACAGAGACTATGGCACACCCCCTACATTCATTACAATGCAGCGAGCATGTCAAAATCTGACATGCCCACTTCATTGAAGGGGATGTACTACAGTCCCTGTGATGAATAGCAGAGAGCGGCCTGTAACCCAAACTACTGTATGGAAGCATTGGATGGCATGGGACTAGCCAGACAAGGAGTGGTTGTCAGTGGGGATAAAAGGAGTGTATAGCATATTGACAATGACTTTAATCCCGTCCTGGATATTAAAGCACACCTTCACCCTGACTAAGAGCCTATCTTATATGTTTCCCCCACCCTGTACATACAGATTGCTCACATTAAAAATCATCCTAGCTGCATCTACTGCATTTTATGAGCCTTCAAACATTCAAGATGGCGGCTCATGGAGCATCAGGCAGCCTGCAAACAGGAAGTGTCTTCGGACTGTGCCGCTCTGCATTCTGGGATCGCTGGGGAGTATGCCAGGGCCTAGACACATGGAGAGTATCCCAAGGAATGGACACATGGGGAGTATGCCAGGGACTGGACACATGGGGAGTATGCCAGGGACTGGACACATGGGGAGTATGCCAGGGCCGAGACATATGGGGAGTATGCCAGGGCCTAGACATATGGGGAATGCCAAGGACTAGACACATGGGGAGTATGCCAGGGCCTAGACATATGGGGAATGCCAAGGACTAGACACATGGGGAGTATGCCAGGGCCTAGACATATGGGGAATGCCAAGGACTAGACACATGGGGAGCATGCCAGGGCCTAGACACATGGGGAGCATGCCAGGGCCCAGACACATGGGGAGTATGCCAGGGCCCAGACACATGGGGAGTATGCCAGGGCCCAGACACATGGGGAGTATGCCAGGGCCCAGACACATGGGGAGTATGCCAGGGCCTATACATATGGGGAGTATGCCAGGGCCTATACATATGGGGAGTATGCCAGGGCCTATACATATGGGGAGTATGCCAGGGCCTAGACACATGGGGAGTATGCCAGGGCCAAGACACATAGGGAGTATGCCAGGGCCGAGACACATGGGGAGTATACCAGGGCCTAGACACATGGGGAGTATGCCAGGGCCGAGACACATGGGGAGTATGCCAGGGCCGAGACACATGGGGAGTATGCCAGGGCCTAGACACATGGGGAGTATGCCAGGGCCGAGACACATGGGGAGTATGCCAGGGCCGAGACACATGGGGAGTATGCCAGGGCCGAGACACATGGGGAGTATGCCAGGGCCGAGACACATGGGGAGTATGCCAGGGCCGAGACACATGGGGAGTATGCCAGGGCCGAGACACATGGGGAGTATGCCAGGGCCGAGACACATGGGGAGTATGCCAGGGCCGAGACACATGGGGAGTATGCCAGGGCCGAGACACATGGGGAGTATGCCAGGGACTGGACACATGGGGAGTATGCCAGGGCCGAGACACATGGGGAGTATGCCAGGGACTGGACACATGGGGAGTATGCCAGGGCCGAGACACATGGGGAGTATGCCAGGGCCGAGACACATGGGGAGTATGCCAGGCCTAGACATATGGGGAATGCCAAGGACTAGACACATGGGGAGCATGCCAGGGCCAGGGCCATCTGTAACAGAGACTCTGGCACACCCCCTACATTCATTACAATGCAGCGAGCATGTCAAAATCTGGCATGCCCACTTCATTGAAGGGGATGTACTACAGTCCCTGTGATGAATAGCAGAGAGCGGCCTGTAACCCAAACTACTGTATGGAAGCATTGAATGATCAGGCCAGATGGCATGGGACTTGCCAGACAAGGAGTGCTTGCCAGTGGGGATAAAAGAAGGAGTGTATAGCATTTTTTCATGTGGACAATGACTTTAATCCAGTCCTGGATATTAAAGCACACCTTCACCCTAAGAGCCTATCTTATATGTTTCCCCCCTGTACATACAGATTGCCCACATTAATCCAGACCCTCACCCTGAATAAGAGCCTATCTTATATGTTTCCCCCACCCTGTACATACAGATTGCCCACATTAAAAATCATCCTACCTGCATCTACTGCATTTTATGAGCCTTCAAACATCCAAGACGGCGGCTCATGGAGCATCAGGCAGCCTGCAAACAGGAAGTGTCTTCGGACTGGGCCGCTCTGCATTCTGGGATCGCTGTCCTTTCCCTGACCCCAGCTCTGCTCTGTCTGTGCAAAGCACAGCTATAACCCCGCCCCCTGCACTTTTCCCACTCTCCTCTCCTCAGTAAGTTTGATGCTTCTGAGGCAAGATGGCCGCACCCGTATACTAGAGTCCTGAACAGAGTTGCAGTCCAGTGGGGGAAAGAGTTATAAGTGAGTGACTAAAAACTTAAAATATATTAATTTTAGATGCTGGGGAATATTTTTTTAAGGGTTTGGGCTTTTCAATAAATTATGGTGAAGGTCTGCTTTAATGTAGATATATACAGTAGTAATACAGCTATTGGTAAAATATAGCACCAGTTAGCAAATAAGTGACACCTGTATGAAGGACAATCAATCAATCAAAGCATTATACACCATTTGTGTAACCTCTAATTGTTGTATAAAGACTTGTTGTTGATATAATATTTTCAGTTTAGAATGTCAGTGCAAATTGTGTCCAAACTTTTTCCGTATACAGAGGCAACACGTGCTATACTGTATATTGGGATGCATACTCTCTCCCTCCTACTGTGACTATAACAAACAAGATGAGTCATTCTGAAAAGCCTGGCAGCTCCCTGCTGAAAGTTACATTGTGTTTTATTGTTATAACCAAGGCGCAACTGATGCATCAGAATTGTTTCCATTGTTGTAACCAGTTGTGATACATTGTAAAGCAGCCACGAGCCTGCTATTGAAATGTAAATCGCTCACAGTACTATACCTTAGTGTCAGCTGCAAACACATTTTGTCTTTGTACTTATTGGGTCACCTTTGATCTTTATAGAAGGCCGGATCACAAATTTACAGAGAACACCAATCGATCTAGATTTTAATAATGAAGTTGTTTATTGATAAGTTCTTAAACTGTAAAGTGCAATCACAACATGTATAATCAAATGTAGAAAGAAGATAGAGAGACGAGGGCAGGGCAGGCATCAGCACTGGGCGTACCTGGGCAGGAGCTGGGGCCCCTTGGAAGGGCCCACCTCATTCCCTTGACCCTGGGCAGTCCCTATGCAGGATGCAGGACCGTTCAGAAACCAGAACTAAGGACTGTCAGCCAGGGGCAGATTCGCCATTGGAAGAGACTGTCTCTCATTTCTTTCCTTCTAGTTTTTTTTTTTTTTCTTTCTTCCTTTTTCTTCTTTCATTGCATCTGTTGCTTCTGTTATTCCTTTTCTTTCTTTGCTCTTTACTTATTACAATTTCTTCTATTAATTTTTTTCTGTCATCCTTTCTATGCTCTCTGTCATTCCTTCTCTTTCTTTTTTACTATCAGTCCTTCTATTCTTTATTTCTTCTCTTTTTTTTACTCTCGTTCCTTTTCTTTCTTTCCTGATTTTCTTTTTCTGTCATTCCTTTTATTCGTTTTTTGTTTCTGTCATTAATTAATGTAATTTCTTTGTTTCTATCATTCAAGCTATGATTTTTCTCTTTCTTTGTTTATTTCCTTTTATTTATTGCATTTCTTTCCATTTATTCTTCTTTTGTCCTTTCTTACCTCTCTTTCTATTCTTTTGTTCTTTTTTCAGTTATTCCTTTTATTCCTTCTATATACTTTGTCATTCCTTTCTTTCTATTATTTGGCAGTATTCACCATACATACAATTTTATCACCATGTATAGAGTGTCACACCAAACCGCAAGGGGCCCACTGAGACTATATCGCCCGAGGTCCCGCATAAACCTGGAGCCGACCCTGGGTGAGGGGCTAAACAAAAGGCAGCAGTTAGTTAAGCTCTACAAGCGTCCAGCAGCCGGGACCTCTGCACCACAGGAGCACCCTAAATCACATCTGCTCACCCCTCATCTTCAAGGGCCACTAACAGGTCAAGTTTTACAGTTCTTCACACAGATGCACAGGTAAGGTGATCAGTGCTCAGACAAAGCTGTAGACTATAGGCGTGAGGGTCTGAAAAACCTGGCCTGTTAGTTGCCCTTTAGGAAGAGGGTGAGCACCTATGCCCTAAACGCTCTAACAATAAATCAGCAACATGTTCATTCCTTGATAGAGGTGTTTACGGCCACATAGAAGGAGGACTTATTTCAGTCCTCCTGTGCATCTTTCTGTCTGCCTTTCTCCTTTGCTTCTAACATCCACTGGATGGGAGCCTGCGGATGCGCCGTTGGACAGCGGAAAGGTGTGGTCAGGGACTGGATACCTAGAGGAGTATGCCTGGGACTGGACACATGGGGGAAGATGTCAGGGCCTAGAGAAATGGGGGGTATGCCAGGGACTGGGCACCTGGGGGAAGATGCCAGGGCCTAGACACGTGGGGAGTATGCCAGGGCCTAGACACATGGGGAGTATGGTAGGGAATGGACACATGGGGAGTATGCCAGGGACTGGGCACCTGGGGGAAGATGCCAGGGCTTAGACACATGGGGAGTATGCCAGGGCCTAGACACATGGGGAGTATGCCAGGGACTGGAAACATGGGGAGTATGCCAGGGACTGGACAACTGGGGGAAGATGCCAGGGCCTAGACACATGGGGAGTATGCCAGGGACTGGACACACGGGGAGTATGCCAGGCACTGGACACATGGGGAGTATGCCAGGGACTGGACAACTGGGGGAAGATGCCAGGGCCTAGACACATGGGGAGTATGCCAGGGACTGGACACATGGGGAGTATGCCAGGGACTGAACACATGGGGAGTATGCCAGGGCCTAGAAACATGGGGAGTATGCCAGGGAATGGACACATGGGGAGTATGCCAGGGACTGGACACATGGGGAGTATGCCAGGGACTGGACAACTGGGGGAAGATGCCAGGGCCTAGACACATGGGGAGTATGCCAGGGACTGGACACATGGGGAGTATGCCAGGGACTGGACACATGGGGAGTATGCCAGGGACTGGACACATGGGGAGTATGCCAGTGCCTGTAAACATGGGGAGTATGCCTGGGACTGAACATATGGTGAGTATGCCTGGGACTGAATACATGGGTAGTATGCCTGGGACTGGACACATGGGGAGTATGCCAGGGACTGGACACATGGGGAGTATGCCAGGGCCTAGACATATGGGGAGTATGCCAGGGTCTGGAAACATTAGGAGTATGCCTGGGACTTAACACATGGGGAGTCTGCCAGGGACTGGACACATAGGGAGTATGCCAGGTCCTAGACACATGGGGAGTATGCCAGGGAATGGACACATGGGGAGTATGCCAAGGACTGGACACATGGGGAGTATGCCAGGGCCTAGGCACATGGGGAGTATGCCAGGGACTGGACACATGGGGAGTATGCCAGGGACTGGACACATGGGGAGTATGCCAGGTACTGGACACATGGGGAGTATGCCAGGGACTGGACACATGGGGAGTATGCCAGGGACTGGACACATGGGGAGTATGCCAGGGACTGGACAACTGGGGGAAGATGCCAGAGCCTAGACACATGGGGAGTATGCCAGGGACTGGACACATGGGGAGTATGCCAGGCACTGGACACATGGGGAGTATGCCAGGCACTGGACACATGGGGAGTATGCCAGGCACTGGACAACTGGGGGAAGATGCCAGGGCCTAGACACATGGGGAGTATGCCAGGGACTGGACACATGGGGAGTATGCCAGGGACTGGACACATGGGGAGTATGCCAGGTACTGGACACATGGGGAGTATCCCAGGGAATGGACACATGGGGAGTATGCCAGGGACTGGACACATGGGGAGTATGCCAGGGACTGGACAACTGGGGGAAGATGCCAGAGCCTAGACACATGGGGAGTATGCCAGGGACTGGACACATGGGGAGTATGCCAGGCACTGGACACATGGGGAGTATGCCAGGCACTGGACACATGGGGAGTATGCCAGGGACTGGACAACTGGGGGAAGATGCCAGGGCCTAGACACATGGGGAGTATGCCAGGGACTGGACACATGGGGAGTATGCCAGGGACTGGACACATGGGGAGTATGCCAGGGCCTAGAAACATGGGGAGTATGCCAGGGAATGGACACATGGGGAGTATGCCAGGGACTGGAAACATGGGGAGTATGCCAGGCACTGGACACATGGGGAGTATGCCAGGGACTGGACAACTGGGGGAAGATGCCAGGGCCTAGACACATGGGGAGTATGCCAGGGACTGGACACATGGGGAGTATGCCAGGGACTGGACACATGGGGAGTATGCCAGTGCCTGTAAACATGGGGAGTATGCCTGGGACTGAACATATGGTGAGTATGCCTGGGACTGAATACATGGGTAGTATGCCTGGGACTGGACACATGGGGAGTATGCCAGGGACTGGACACATGGGGAGTATGCCAGGGCCTAGACATATGGGGAGTATGCCAGGGTCTGGAAACATTAGGAGTATGCCTGGGACTTAACACATGGGGAGTCTGCCAGGGACTGGACACATAGGGAGTATGCCAGGTCCTAGACACATGGGGAGTATGCCAGGGAATGGACACATGGGGAGTATGCCAAGGACTGGACACATGGGGAGTATGCCAGGGCCTAGGCACATGGGGAGTATGCCAGGGACTGGACACATGGGGAGTATGCCAAGGACTGGACACATGGGGAGTATGCCAGGGCCTAGGCACATGGGGAGTATGCCAGGGACTGGACACATGGGGAGTATGCCAGGGACTGGACACATGGGGAGTATGCCAGGTACTGGACACATGGGGAGTATCCCAGGGAATGGACACATTGGGAGTATGCCAGGGACTGAACACATGTGGAGTATGCCAGGCACTGGACACATGGGAAGTTTGCCAGGGAATGGACACATGGGGAGTATGCCAGGCACTGGACACATGGGAAGTATGCCAGGGAATGGACACTGTAACATATAGGCTTATTAAATATTTGTGGTGGGTGGTTGGGGTTTTTTTCTTCGGGTTTATCTATTGCATTCTTTTATAGTTAGTCACTGTCTGTTTTGTGATGTTAGCATGTAATTGTTACACTTAGACACAATCTATTACAGGGTGTTGTATACGGGGTCCTTGTTTGTTGCCCCTCATTTGATCATATTGGGTATGGACAATGGGGGCTTCCATGTATGAGCACTGCTTTGGGTTTCAAAGCAGTGCCCATACACGGTCTTTGCACTAAATGTTCTCTCTTTTTTATTCGCCTATATGTGATTAGGTTTCACATTGACTAGTGAGCTGTGGACACATTGGCCTCCCCTGAATAGAAGTCGATATGATCTGACACAGATGAAGTAGCTATATCATATCCAGGATGAAGATTGAAGAAGCACAATATACCTGAATAAGGGATCCTATAAATGCCGCTGGAGTTCTCTCCCCCCCCCTTCCTCCCTTTCCTCCCTCCTCCACCTTTCCCCCTTTCTTTCACTTTGTCCTATCCCCCCCCCCTCTCTAGAGTTCTTCTCTTCTTTCATTCCCCCTTCCCTTTCTTATCCTCTTCTATCTCTTTTCTTCTTTTTCTTAATTTTCCTTCTTCCCCTTTTCCTTTCTCTCTTGTTCCTTTCCTCTCCCCCCTCCCCCCCCCTTATTTAGGCATTTTCTTTTTCTTCTTCTTCTTCTTTATTTTGTCCCTCCTTTTCTCCTTCTTTTTTTCCCCTTCTTTTTAATTTCCCTTTCTCCCTCCCCCCTTTCTTTTCCCAGCCTTCTCCTCTTCCCTCTCTTCCGACTATGTCTTCCCTACCCCTTATTTCTTTGTTGTCTCCCCTTCTCTGTTTCCCTTTGTTTTCCCTCTGTTTCCCAAGTTTGGTTTGTGGGCTTGATCAACTGATACCATTTGGATAAGATTATCACCATAATTGGATGGAGAATGAATATGGCCATCTTCTTTGAGTAATATAAATTTTCTCTCGTTGCAAGTGTATGTTTGCCCGCTTAGTGGGCCCATATACAAAAACAGATATGGAGTGATGATCCAACTTTTTGTTTTCACCTGGGGAATTACCCCCTATTTTTGATTTTGGGGTTTATAGTTATAATTTCCCCCTTTGGGCTCGATATATACAGTCTAGAGCCTCTATTTATAAAAGGATGCCATAATTTACTTAATATGAATTGATGACGTGTATGTACATGTTAAGATACTGTATATATGTATATATGTTGTTGTACCACTCTATATATTTGGATTGCATTTTTTGTGCTCGTTGCCCAACGGGGGATACTCACCACCCAATACCCAGTCCTGCGCCGCGCTCGGTCAGCACAGTGCAGCATGACCTCTCATCTGTGGTGAGAGGCGGCGAGCCACTGGCCGCAGCGTTCTACGTACCATCTGCGTAGGTCTGCGTTCCAATCTGGAACGTGGCCACATCATTTCCGGTGAGACGGAGGTGACGCACTTCCGGCCGGAGTGCGCCTGTCGGCTCCCGTACTGTCAAAGCACGGGGCTGGGGAACGGGGACGGTGAGTATAAAAGGAGGGCAGTCAGCACTTATCCGCTGCGTACTCGCTCCGACGTGACTCTAGGTCACTAAACGCGTTGCAGGGATTTTGGGGGTCCCAGTGGTTGGTCCGCACATGGCACTTTGTTTGGCAAGTAAGATAATATTATTCTATGTATTTTGTCTGTGATTTGCACCTACCTCTTTCTCAGCAATTGTTGTATTGTTATGTTTGTATATATATTTGAGATCTGATGCACTTTGGAAGCACCTAACTCTTTATGAATTGATTTGTAAATATAGTATTATTAATTAATTATTGATATATTAGGTTCTTCCACTGGCCACATTAGAATTTAACCCCCTCACCCCTCTTTTGATGGCAGTCTACATATGTGATATATGTTTTTAACAGTTATTAATGTGTCTTGGTATAGTGAGAATTTAATAACCTTAAAATAAATTGGATATGAACCATATTTAATGGAGTACCTTTGTTAGTCTCTGGTTATATTCCCTTTTTGGGGTTAGGGCACCCCTTGTGTTTGTATTATATGCGCTTTTGAAGAACGAAAGCAAATCGGATCATTTGCGTTAGTTCGGATCATTTTCCCATCAAAATCTGATATTTTGCATTCGTTCAGATAACTTCCGTTATTGGTAGAGATGAGCGAACTTTTGAAAAATTCGATTCGACTGATTCGCCGAATTTTCCGACAAAAATCGTTTCGACCCGAATAAATTCGCGACGAATCGCTATTAAAAACGGCTATTTCTGAGCATCCTAGAGCCTCAATAGGGTTGTAAACCATTCTGCCTTGCTGTAACACGCACAGGATGCGTGCTGGGTTAGTTAAATAATACTTTGAATAAATATCACATGCAGATCAGAGGCATCGCTAATAGAATCGCAGAGCGGCACAATTGAATTCAAGAGAGTTGAAGTGGCATCACTATGAGAGGCAGGAGCCCAAACATTGCTTTAAAGAGACACTGGAGTTGGCAGCAGCAGGAGCCCAAAAATTGGATGGATCACACCCTGGAGTTGGCAGAAGCAGCAGCAGGAGCCCAAACATTGGCTGAAAGAGACACTGGGGTTGGCTTCAGGAGCCCAAAAATTGGATGAATCACACCCTGGAGTTGGCAGCAGCAGCAGCAGCAGGAGCCCAAATATACACTGGAGTTGGCTTCAGGAGCCCAAACATTGGATGAATCACACCCTGGAGTTGGCAGCAGCAGCAGCAGGAGCCCAAATATACACTGGAGTTGGCTTCAGGAGCCCAAAAATTGGATGAGTCACACCCTGGAGCTGGCAGAAGTTGGCAGCAGCAGCAGCAGGAGCCCCAACATTACTTTAAAGAGACACTGGGGTTGGCTTCAGGAGCCCAAAAATTGGATGAATCACACCCTGGAGTTGGCAGCAGCAGCAGCAGGAGCCCCAACATTACTTTAAAGAGACACTGGGGTTGGCTTCAGGAGCCCAAAAATTGGATGATTCACACCCTGGAGTTGGCAGCAGCAGCAGCAGGAGCCCAAATATACACTGGGGTTGGCTTCAGGAGCCCAAAAATTGGATGAATCACACCCTGGGAGTTGGCAGCAGCAGGAGCCCAAATATTACTTTAAAGAGACACTGGGGTTGGCTTCAGGAGCCCAAAAATTGGATGAATCACACCCTGGAGCTGGCAGCAGCAGGAGCCCAAATATTACTTTAAAGAGACACTGGGGTTGGCTTCAGGAGCCCAAAAATTGGATGAATCACACCCTGGAGTTGGCAGCAGCAGGAGCCCAAATATTACTTTAAAGAGACACTGGGGTTGGCTTCAGGAGCCCAAAAATTGGATGATTCACACCCTGGAGTTGGCAGCAGCAGCAGCAGGAGCCCAAATATACACTGCGGTTGGCTTCAGGAGCCCAAAAATTGGATGAATCACACCCTGGAGTTGGCAGCAGCAGCAGCAAGAGCCCGAATATTACTTTAAAGAGACACTGGGGTTGGCTTCAGGAGCCCAAAAATTGGATGAATCACACCCTGGAGTTGGCAGCAGCAGGAGCCCAAATATTACTTTAAAGAGACACTGGGGTTGGCTTCAGGAGCCCAAAAATTGCATGATTCACACCCTGGAGTTGGCAGCAGCAGCAGCAGCAGGAGCCCAAATATACACTGGAGTTGGCTTCAGGAGCCCAAAAATTGGATGAATCACACCCTGGAGTTGGCAGAAGTTGGCAGCAGCAGCAGCAGGAGCCCAAACATTACTTTAAAGAGACCCTGGGGTTGGCTTCAGGAGCCCAAAAATTGGATGAATCACACCCTGTGGAGAGTCATGTGGAGAAAAAGTAGCTTAGTTAGTAATATCTACATAAAATTATGAATAAACAAATGCAAAAGTATTGCCAAAGTGAAGTTTTGTTTGAGGGTGTGTTTCCACCTTTTAATTAAATCAGAAACAAGAAGGTATCATTGCCTCTGACTAATTAGCCCTCAAAAATTCTTGGAATTTTTAATCTGGAATCATGTCTGATCCGTCTTATCCGAAGAATATTAATAAAAAGTAAGAGTAACGTAAAGGATTTTTTATCAATACTTACTTGTGGTCCGATGCGGAGGAATGTCTGTAACTGGAGAGCAGCGCCTTAAATCTGTTTTGCACGATCCATCTTTCTTTAGTGTAGGTCTGGCCCCGTCATCAATCTACTGGAATACATCAGGCATTGTTGGGAGGAAAGCTTGGATGATCCAAGCGCCATTCATTTCCACGCAGGGCAGTCTCTGGAAAAAAAAAATCTGTATAAACCAGGGTCTTTTTCATATAAAAACAAATGGTTATTCTTGCTTGTAAACCATATGTTCCACAGATTTACCAGTCATTGTGTCAGCCAATGAAGCAACTTTGTCTCGAAGTGCTGCAAAAGCAGTCCACTGCATCACAAGTGGCATCTGACACCCCCAGTCAACTGTCTGTCTGTTATGCTTTGGGTTCAGCTCCACTATCCATTGATGAAGATCTGATAATCATAAAATTCAGCAGCTACTGCCCAGCCAAGAAGTGGAGGAGACACTCGCCTCTTCTTCCACTAGCCGGCAATTAGTGATGAGGAGAGTGTCGTGGGAGGAGGTGTTGCAAGCCGAGGTAGTGGAAGAGGGTCCCTGGAGTCTGCGGCGGTGGCGGCGGCAGCAGCAGCAGATTATTGCGGACTGTTGTTCGGAAAAATCAGCTACTCAGCGATGTGGCAGTGTTTCATGCAGCATCCTGGGGAGAAAAAGTAGGTTAGTTAGTGTATATACATAAAATTATGAATAGACAAATGCAATAGTATTGCCAAAGTGAAGTTTTGTTTGAGGGTGTGTTTCCACCTTGTAATTAAATCAGAAACAACTAGCTATCATTTGCCTCTGAATAATTAGCCCTCAAAAATTCTTGGAATTTTTAATCTTGATGTCTGAGGGATTTCTCCTCTCAGACAGCGTCACCATAAGTCCAGCCTGCTGCATTACACTTGGAAGAACATCTTGTTTGCGCTGCGACAAGGAAGCCAAAGTCATGCGTCCTCACATGGCACACGTGTTCAGTCTAGTTTTTAAGTCTTGCCCCCATCTGAAAGAACAACAGGAAAGAAAGTTAGCATGCACTTCTGGCACTCCTACACCACCAAGCACAACCCTATTGAGCCTCAGCGTCACAACGGTGTACCCCACCATAGTCTGATTTGCGATGTTTCCACCCGTTGGAATTCCACCCTCCATATGCAGGATCCACTATAGCAGTGGTCCCCAACCCTGTCCTCAAGGCCCACCAACAGGCCAGGTTTTGCAGATCTCCACAAAGATGCACAGGTGGAGTAATTAGTGCAGCTGCAGAGCAATAGAGCTGGCTATTTGGAGATCCAAAAAACATGACATGTTGGTGGGCCTTGAGGACAGGGTTGAGGACCACTGCACTATAGGAACAGAGAAAAGCCATCACGGATTTCTGGATGATCCAAACGGATAGGGGGACACCTGTGTAAATTCAATGTAAACCATTGGCAGCTCATACGTGACACCGACCGTTTGCTCAGGCCCTTTGAGGAAGCTACGTTATTAGTCAGTTGCCAGGACTATGAGATGAACGATGAGATTCCACTGCTTCATGTACTACAACACATGTTGGAAACCATGGCTGGTCAGGGCACTGGAGACATGGCACATACATTTCACAGCCACATGAAGCCTGTGGGGGCTGAAGTGGAGGAGGAGGAGGGGGTGGGACAAAGCAAACCACAGTTTAGGTTTCACAAAATGACCATTTTATCTAGTCATCTGACAGAAGAGGAGGAGCAGGAGCAGCCACAGGAGCTAGAGGGTTGTGAGTAAGGTGAGACAGAGGACCCAGACACACCGTGGCAGTTTACAGTGGAGATGGAGACAGGTAGTCCCTCCGAGTCATTTGCACAAATGGCACGATGCATGCTCACATGCTTGCGTACTAGTGAGCGCAGAATTGTCTCCATTTGTCAGCGGGAAGACTTCTGGCTCTCCAACTTATTGGACCCTCGCTTCCGGCACAAAATGGGGGCATTTTTTACGCCCACTGAGAGGGAGGACAAACTGACCTACTACAGAGACATCCCACGTAGTCAGTTGGGCGATGTCTATCTGCGCCATGGCCCATACTCCCGCAGGTCTGACTCGGGGGGACCTCTGCGATCACCTTCCACTGCCATGGCTGCTGGGGGGGTGGAAGGAGCAGCAGCAGCAGCTCCATCAGCAGCAGCCTCAGTCTTCAGTCGCTAGTGAGTAGCTTTCTACACCCGCATAGTGAGTCTACTCATGAGCAGCAGGAAGACCTGGAGCTGGACCTCAAACAGCAGGTCATGTCATACCTTGACATGACCATGCCAACACACCTTCAAGATCCACTGGACTTGCTGGGAAGCCAAACTTGACTTGTGCCCGCAACTAGCAGAGTTTGCCCTGGAAAAGCTGTACTGGCCGGACAGTAGTTGATTTAGATGGCAACTGGGCTGCTCTATATAACGAAGCAAAATGGCAAATGTACCTCACTATATGAGCTATTGCCCCTCAGATTTACACAGGGGCTGCTCTATATTATGCTGCAAAGTGGCAAATTTACCTCACAATATAAGCTATTGCCCCTCAGATTTACACAGGGCCTGCTCTATATTATGCTGCAAAATGGCAAATTAACCTCACAATATAAGCTATTGCCCCTCAGATTTACACAGGGCCTGCTCTATATAACGAAGCAAAATGGCAAATTTACCTCACTATATAAGCTATTGCCCCTCAGATTTACACAGGGGCTGCTCTATATTATGCTGCAAAATGGCAAATTAACCTCACAATATAAGCTATTGCAGCTCTATATAAATAAAAATAAATAAATAAAAAAAGGGCCTGTAGAAGCTTATTTAGTATAACAGATAGGGTGACATGTGCTGGTTTGGGATGCCCATATGGGCTAGTGTTTTGGCAGCAGTACAAAAACCAATGCAAAATGCAATAGCTTAATAAAGCTGATGCTGATCAACGCTTATTTAGTATAACAGATGGGGTGCAACATGCAGGTTTGGTATGCCCTGCGGCCTGGTGTATTTAAAGCAGACCAAAACCAATTCAAAATGCAATAACTTAATAAAGCTGAGGCTGTAGATGCTTATTTAGTATAAACAGGTAGGGTGCAAGGTGCAGCTTTGGGGTGCCCTGCGGCCTGGTTAAATGAAAGCAGTCAAAAAGGAAGTGCAAACTGAAGTAGCTTAATGAAGCTGATGCTGATCAACGCTTATGTTGTATACCAGATAGGGTGCAAGGTGCAGCTTTGGGGTGCCCTGCGGCCTGGTTTATTAAAATCAGTCAAAAACAAGTGCAAACTGAAGTAGCCTGATCAACGCTTATGTTGTATAACAGATTTAAACAGGTTTAAAATAGCATGTGCCTTGGGATGCCCGTGTGGCCTGTTATATTTCAAGCTGAACAAAAAGTAACAATAATCCAAGTATGAGACATCATTTTGACCTTCTTCACAGCGCCATACTTTGAAAAAAAAAAATTAATTTCATGCCGACCAATCCAAAGGTCAATGCCCCTAATAAAAATAGTGTTCGGCATAAGTTTTCCTTCTGGAAGGACGTAACCTTTAGTTTACATGGTTGGGGTAGGTTATCTTACAAATTGGGATACCCCAGGCAGCAGTGTCATTGAAAGAGACAGATTGTAATGCAGGCCATAGGCAAGCAGAGAAACTCAGGCTGCAACAGGCCTATTTAGTTTACATAGTTGGGGTAGGTTATCTTACAAATTGGGATACCCCACTGTATATGAAACCGAATATAAATGCACACCCAAAAGTGGACACTCAGCCTCCAAGAGGCCTGCTTAGTTTAAATAAGAGAGCTGCTTAGTATGGTAGGTAGGTTATGTTATGTTACAGAATGGGATGCCCCAAGCAGACTTGAGATCAGTATATATGCACACAGCAGCAGTGTGTTAGCAGGCTCATACAGGCCAAATTTCTTTAAATAACTGTGCAGCTTACAGTTAATGCAGAGGCTAATGGTATGTTACAGAATGGGATGCCCCAAGCAGACTTGAGATCAGTATATATGCACACAGCAGCAGTGTGTTAGCAGGCTCATACAGGCCAAATTTCTTTAAATAACTGTGCAGCTTACAGTTAATGCAGAGGCTAATGGTATGTTACAGAATGGGATGCCCCAAGCAGACTTGAGATCAGTATATATGCACACAGCAGCAGTGTGTTAGCAGGCTCATACAGGCCAAATTTCTTTAAATAAATGTGCAGCTTACAGTAAATGCAGAGGCTAATGGTATGTTACAGAATGGGATGCCCCAAAGCTGACTTGAGATCAGTATATATGCACACAGCAGCAGTGTGTAAGCAGGCTCATACAGGCCAAATTTCTTTAAATAACTGTGCAGCTTACAGTTAATGCAGAGGCTAATGGTATGTTACAGAATGGGATGCCCCAAGCTGACTTGAGATCAGTATATATGCACACAGCAGCAGTGTGTTAGCAGGCTCATACAGGCCAAATTTCTTTAAATAAATGTGCAGCTTACAGTAAATGCAGAGGCTAATGGTATGTTACAGAATGGGATGCCCCAAAGCTGACTTGAGATCAGTATATATGCACACAGCAGCAGTGTGTTAGCAGGCTCATACAGGCCAAATTTCTTTAAATAAATGTGCAGCTTACAGTAAATGCAGAGGCTAATGGTATGTTACAGAATGGGATGCCCCAAAGCTGACTTGAGATCAGTATATATGCACACAGCAGCAGTGTGTTAGCAGGCTCATACAGGCCAAATTTCTTTAAATAACTGTGCAGCTTACAGTTAATGCAGAGGCTAATGGTATGTTACAGAATGGGATGCCCCAAGCTGACTTGAGATCAGTATATATGCACACAGCAGCAGTGTGTTAGCAGGCTCATACAGGCCAAATTTCTTTAAATAAATGTGCAGCTTACAGTAAATGCAGAGGCTAATGGTATGTTACAGAATGGGATGCCCCAAAGCTGACTTGAGATCAGTATATATGCACACAGCAGCAGTGTGTTAGCAGGCTCATACAGGCCAAATTTCTTTAAATAAATGTGCAGCTTACAGTAAATGCAGAGGCTAATGGTATGTTACAGAATGGGATGCCCCAAAGCAGACTTGAGATCAGTATATATGCACACAGCAGCAGTGTGTTAGCAGGCTCATACAGGCCAAATTTCTTTAAATAACTGTGCAGCTTACAGTTAATGCAGAGGCTAATGGTATGTTACAGAATGGGATGCCCCAAGCAGACTTGAGATCAGTATATATGCACACAGCAGCAGTGTGTTAGCAGGCTCATACAGGCCAAATTTCTTTAAATAAATGTGCAGCTTACAGTAAATGCAGAGGCTAATGGTATGTTACAGAATGGGATGCCCCAAGCAGACTTGAGATCAGTATATATGCACACAGCAGCAGTGTGTTAGCAGGCTCATACAGGCCAAATTTCTTTAAATAACTGTGCAGCTTACAGTTAATGCAGAGGCTAATGGTATGTTACAGAATGGGATGCCCCAAGCAGACTTGAGATCAGTATATATGCACACAGCAGCAGTGTGTTAGCAGGCTCATACAGGCCAAATTTCTTTAAATAACTGTGCAGCTTACAGTAAATGCAGAGGCTAATGGTATGTTACAGAATGGGATGTCCCAAAAACCAGAGAGCACCTGGCAGGCAGCAGTAAGACTATGCACAGCAAAAGTGTCTTTATCATGCCTAATTTCAATTAGAATAGGTGCAAATGGTTAGGTTCTTAAATAGAGGCTGGTGTAGTCACAGAATGGGATGCCCTAAAAACCAGCAGTAAGTACACCTGGCAGGGACAAGTTGTGCTATGCCCAGCAAAAGTGTCTTTATCAGGCCTAATTTCAAATATGATAAGAGCAAATGCTTATATGGTCTTAAACAGAGGCTGCTGTAGTCACAGAATGGGATGCCCTGGGCAGGAGTGCACCTGGCAGGGTCCAGTAGTGCTTTGCCCAGCAAAAGTGTCTTTATCAGGCCTAATTTCAAATATGATAAGAGCAAATGCTTATATGGTCTTAAACAGAGGCTGCTTTAGTCACAGAATGGGATGCCCCAACAGGAATCGACCTGGCAGGGTCCAGTAGTGCTTTGCCCAGCAAAAGTGTCTTTATCAGGCCTAATTTCAAATATGATAAGAGCAAATGCTTATATGGTCTTAAACAGAGGCTGCTTTAGTCACAGAATGGGATGCCCTGGGCAGGAATGGACCTGGCAGGGTACAGTAGTGCTTTGCCCAGCAAAAGTGTCTTTATCAGGCCTAATTTCAAATATGATAAGAGCAAATGCTTATATGGTCTTAAACAGAGGCTGCTTTAGTCACAGAATGGGATGCCCCAACAGGAATCGACCTGGCAGGGTCCAGTAGTGCTTTGCCCAGCAAAAGTGTCTTTATCAGGCCTAATTTCAAATATGATAAGAGCAAATGCTTATATGGTCTTAAACAGAGGCTGCTTTAGTCACAGAATGGGATGCCCTGGGCAGGAATGGACCTGGCAGGGTCCAGTAGTGCTTTGCCCAGCAAAAGTGTCTTTATCAGGCTAATTTCAAATATGATAAGAGCAAATGCTTATATGGTCTTAAACAGAGGCTGCTTTAGTCACAGAATGGGATGCCCTGGGCAGGAATGGACCTGGCAGGGTACAGTAGTGCTTTGCCCAGCAAAAGTGTCTTTATCAGGCCTAATTTCAAATATGATAAGAGCAAATGCTTATATGGTCTTAAACAGAGGCTGCTTTAGTCACAGAATGGGATGCCCTGGGCAGGAATGGACCTGGCAGGGTACAGTAGTGCTTTGCCCAGCAAAAGTGTCTTTATCAGGCCTAATTTCAAATATGATAAGAGCAAATGCTTATATGGTCTTAAACAGAGGCTGCTTTAGTCACAGAATGGGATGCCCTGGGCAGGAATGGACCTGGCAGGGTACAGTAGTGCTTTGCCCAGCAAAAGTGTCTTTATCAGGCTAATTTCAAATATGATAAGAGCAAATGCTTATATGGTCTTAAACAGAGGCTGCTTTAGTCACAGAATGGGATGCAATGGGCAGGAATGGACCTGGCAGGGTACAGTAGTGCTTTGCCCAGCAAAAGTGTCTTTATCAGGCCTAATTTCAAATATGATAAGAGCAAATGCTTATATGGTCTTAAACAGAGGCTGCTGTAGTCACAGAATGGGATGCCCTGGGCAGGAATGGACCTGGCAGGGTCCAGTAGTGCTTTGCCCAGCAAAAGTGTCTTTATCAGGCTAATTTCAAATATGATAAGAGCAAATGCTTATATGGTCTTAAACAGAGGCTGCTTTAGTCACAGAATGGGATGCCCCAACAGGAATCGACCTGGCAGGGTCCAGTAGTGCTTTGCCCAGCAAAAGTGTCTTTATCAGGCCTAATTTCAAATATGATAAGAGCAAATGCTTATATGGTCTTAAACAGAGGCTGCTTTAGTCACAGAATGGGATGCCCTGGGCAGGAATGGACCTGGCAGGGTACAGTAGTGCTTTGCCCAGCAAAAGTGTCTTTATCAGGCCTAATTTCAAATATGATAAGAGCAAATGCTTATATGGTCTTAAACAGAGGCTGCTGTAGTCACAGAATGGGATGCCCTGGGCAGGAATGGACCTGGCAGGGTCCAGTAGTGCTTTGCCCAGCAAAAGTGTCTTTATCAGGCTAATTTCAAATATGATAAGAGCAAATGCTTATATGGTCTTAAACAGAGGCTGCTTTAGTCACAGAATGGGATGCCCCAACAGGAATCGACCTGGCAGGGTCCAGTAGTGCTTTGCCCAGCAAAAGTGTCTTTATCAGGCCTAATTTCAAATATGATAAGAGCAAATGCTTATATGGTCTTAAACAGAGGCTGCTTTAGTCACAGAATGGGATGCCCTGGGCAGGAATGGACCTGGCAGGGTACAGTAGTGCTTTGCCCAGCAAAAGTGTCTTTATCAGGCCTAATTTCAAATATGATAAGAGCAAATGCTTATATGGTCTTAAACAGAGGCTGCTTTAGTCACAGAATGGGATGCCCTGGGCAGGAATGGACCTGGCAGGGTACAGTAGTGCTTTGCCCAGCAAAAGTGTCTTTATCAGGCTAATTTCAAATATGATAAGAGCAAATGCTTATATGGTCTTAAACAGAGGCTGCTGTAGTCACAGAATGGGATGCCCTGGGCAGGAATGGACCTGGCAGGGTACAGTAGTGCTTTGCCCAGCAAAAGTGTCTTTATCAGGCCTAATTTCAAATATGATAAGAGCAAATGCTTATATGGTCTTAAACAGAGGCTGCTGTAGTCACAGAATGGGATGCCCTGGGCAGGAATGGACCTGGCAGGGTACAGTAGTGCTTTGCCCAGCAAAAGTGTCTTTATCAGGCCTAATTTCAAATATGATAAGAGCAAATGCTTATATGGTCTTAAACAGAGGCTGCTGTAGTCACAGAATGGGATGCCCTGGGCAGGAATGGACCTGGCAGGGTCCAGTAGTGCTTTGCCCAGCAAAAGTGTCTTTATCGGGCTAATTTCAAATATGATAAGAGCAAATGCTTATATGGTCTTAAACAGAGGCTGCTTTAGTCACAGAATGGGATGCCCCAACAGGAATCGACCTGGCAGGGTCCAGTAGTGCTTTGCCCTGCAAAAGTGTCTTTATCAGGCCTAATTTCAAATATGATAAGAGCAAATGCTTATATGGTCTTAAACAGAGGCTGCTTTAGTCACAGAATGGGATGCCCTGGGCAGGAATGGACCTGGCAGGGTACAGTAGTGCTTTGCCCAGCAAAAGTGTCTTTATCAGGCCTAATTTCAAATATGATAAGAGCAAATGCTTATATGGTCTTAAACAGAGACTGCTGTAGTCACAGAATGGGATGCCCTGGGCAGGAATGGACCTGGCAGGGTCCAGTAGTGCTTTGGCCAGCAAAAGTGTCTTTATCAGGCTAATTTCAAATATGATAAGAGCAAATGCTTATATGGTCTTAAACAGAGGCTGCTTTAGTCACAGAATGGGATGCCCCAACAGGAATCGACCTGGCAGGGTCCAGTAGTGCTTTGCCCAGCAAAAGTGTCTTTATCAGGACTAATTTCAAATATGATAAGAGCAAATGCTTATATGGTCTTAAACAGAGGCTGCTTTAGTCACAGAATGGGATGCCCTGGGCAGGAATGGACCTGGCAGGGTACAGTAGTGCTTTGCCCAGCAAAAGTGTCTTTATCAGGCCTAATTTCAAATATGATAAGAGCAAATGCTTATATGGTCTTAAACAGAGGCTGCTTTAGTCACAGAATGGGATGCCCTGGGCAGGAATGGACCTGGCAGGGTACAGTAGTGCTTTGCCCAGCAAAAGTGTCTTTATCAGGCTAATTTCAAATATGATAAGAGCAAATGCTTATATGGTCTTAAACAGAGGCTGCTGTAGTCACAGAATGGGATGCCCTGGGCAGGAATGGACCTGGCAGGGTACAGTAGTGCTTTGCCCAGCAAAAGTGTCTTTATCAGGCCTAATTTCAAATATGATAAGAGCAAATGCTTATATGGTCTTAAACAGAGGCTGCTGTAGTCACAGAATGGGATGCCCTGGGCAGGAATGGACCTGGCAGGGTACAGTAGTGCTTTGCCCAGCAAAAGTGTCTTTATCAGGCCTAATTTCAAATATGATAAGAGCAAATGCTTATATGGTCTTAAACAGAGGCTGCTGTAGTCACAGAATGGGATGCCCTGGGCAGGAATGGACCTGGCAGGGTCCAGTAGTGCTTTGCCCAGCAAAAGTGTCTTTATCGGGCTAATTTCAAATATGATAAGAGCAAATGCTTATATGGTCTTAAACAGAGGCTGCTTTAGTCACAGAATGGGATGCCCCAACAGGAATCGACCTGGCAGGGTCCAGTAGTGCTTTGCCCTGCAAAAGTGTCTTTATCAGGCCTAATTTCAAATATGATAAGAGCAAATGCTTATATGGTCTTAAACAGAGGCTGCTTTAGTCACAGAATGGGATGCCCTGGGCAGGAATGGACCTGGCAGGGTACAGTAGTGCTTTGCCCAGCAAAAGTGTCTTTATCAGGCTAATTTCAAATATGATAAGAGCAAATGCTTATATGGTCTTAAACAGAGGCTGCTGTAGTCACAGAATGGGATGCCCTGGGCAGGAATGGACCTGGCAGGGTACAGTAGTGCTTTGCCCAGCAAAAGTGTCTTTATCAGGCCTAATTTCAAATATGATAAGAGCAAATGCTTATATGGTCTTAAACAGAGGCTGCTGTAGTCACAGAATGGGATGCCCTGGGCAGGAATGGACCTGGCAGGGTCCAGTAGTGCTTTGCCCAGCAAAAGTGTCTTTATCAGGCTAATTTCAAATATGATAAGAGCAAATGCTTATATGGTCTTAAACAGAGGCTGCTTTAGTCACAGAATGGGATGCCCTGGGCAGGAATGGACCTGGCAGGGTACAGTAGTGCTTTGCCCAGCAAAAGTGTCTTTATCAGGCTAATTTCAAATATGATAAGAGCAAATGCTTATATGGTCTTAAACAGAGGCTGCTGTAGTCACAGAATGGGATGCCCTGGGCAGGAATGGACCTGGCAGGGTACAGTAGTGCTTTGCCCAGCAAAAGTGTCTTTATCAGGCTAATTTCAAATATGATAAGAGCAAATGCTTATATGGTCTTAAACAGAGGCTGCTTTAGTCACAGAATGGGATGCCCCAACAGGAATCGACCTGGCAGGGTCCAGTAGTGCTTTGCCCAGCAAAAGTGTCTTTATCAGGCCTAATTTCAAATATGATAAGAGCAAATGCTTATATGGTCTTAAGCAGAGGCTGCTTTAGTCACAGAATGGGATGCCCTGGGCAGGAATGGACCTGGCAGGGTACAGTAGTGCTTTGCCCAGCAAAAGTGTCTTTATCAGGCCTAATTTCAAATATGATAAGAGCAAATGCTTATATGGTCTTAAACAGAGGCTGCTGTAGTCACAGAATGGGATGCCCTGGGCAGGAATGGACCTGGCAGGGTCCAGTAGTGCTTTGCCCAGCAAAAGTGTCTTTATCAGGCTAATTTCAAATATGATAAGAGCAAATGCTTATATGGTCTTAAACAGAGGCTGCTTTAGTCACAGAATGGGATGCCCCAACAGGAATCGACCTGGCAGGGTCCAGTAGTGCTTTGCCCAGCAAAAGTGTCTTTATCAGGCCTAATTTCAAATATGATAAGAGCAAATGCTTATATGGTCTTAAACAGAGGCTGCTTTAGTCACAGAATGGGATACCCTGGGCAGGAATGGACCTGGCAGGGTACAGTAGTGCTTTGCCCAGCAAAAGTGTCTTTATCAGGCCTAATTTCAAATATGATAAGAGCAAATGCTTATATGGTCTTAAACAGAGGCTGCTTTAGTCACAGAATGGGATGCCCTGGGCAGGAATGGACCTGGCAGGGTACAGTAGTGCTTTGCCCAGCAAAAGTGTCTTTATCAGGCCTAATTTCAAATATGACAAGAGCAAATGCTTATATGGTCTTAAACAGAGGCTGCTTTAGTCACAGAATGGGATGCCCTGGGCAGGAATGGACCTGGCAGGGTACAGTAGTGCTTTGCCCAGCAAAAGTGTCTTTATCAGGCTAATTTCAAATATGATAAGAGCAAATGCTTATATGGTCTTAAACAGAGGCTGCTTTAGTCACAGAATGGGATGCCCTGGGCAGGAATGGACCTGGCAGGGTCCAGTAGTGCTTTGCCCAGCAAAAGTGTCTTTATCAGGCTAATTTCAAATATGATAAGAGCAAATGCTTATATGGTCTTAAACAGAGGCTGCTGTAGTCACAGAATGGGATGCCCTGGGCAGGAATGGACCTGGCAGGGTACAGTAGTGCTTTGCCCAGCAAAAGTGTCTTTATCAGGCCTAATTTCAAATATGATAAGAGCAAATGCTTATATGGTCTTAAACAGAGGCTGCTGTAGTCACAGAATGGGATGCCCTGGGCAGGAATGGACCTGGCAGGGTCCAGTAGTGCTTTGCCCAGCAAAAGTGTCTTTATCAGGCTAATTTCAAATATGATAAGAGCAAATGCTTATATGGTCTTAAACAGAGGCTGCTTTAGTCACAGAATGGGATGCCCCAACAGGAATCGACCTGGCAGGGTCCAGTAGTGCTTTGCCCAGCAAAAGTGTCTTTATCAGGCCTAATTTCAAATATGATAAGAGCAAATGCTTATATGGTCTTAAACAGAGGCTGCTTTAGTCACAGAATGGGATGCCCTGGGCAGGAATGGACCTGGCAGGGTACAGTAGTGCTTTGCCCAGCAAAAGTGTCTTTATCAGGCCTAATTTCAAATATGATAAGAGCAAATGCTTATATGGTCTTAAACAGAGGCTGCTGTAGTCACAGAATGGGATGCCCTGGGCAGGAATGGACCTGGCAGGGTCCAGTAGTGCTTTGCCCAGCAAAAGTGTCTTTATCAGGCTAATTTCAAATATGATAAGAGCAAATGCTTATATGGTCTTAAACAGAGGCTGCTTTAGTCACAGAATGGGATGCCCCAACAGGAATCGACCTGGCAGGGTCCAGTAGTGCTTTGCCCAGCAAAAGTGTCTTTATCAGGCCTAATTTCAAATATGATAAGAGCAAATGCTTATATGGTCTTAAACAGAGGCTGCTTTAGTCACAGAATGGGATGCCCTGGGCAGGAATGGACCTGGCAGGGTACAGTAGTGCTTTGCCCAGCAAAAGTGTCTTTATCAGGCCTAATTTCAAATATGATAAGAGCAAATGCTTATATGGTCTTAAACAGAGGCTGCTGTAGTCACAGAATGGGATGCCCTGGGCAGGAATGGACCTGGCAGGGTACAGTAGTGCTTTGCCCAGCAAAAGTGTCTTTATCAGGCTAATTTCAAATATGATAAGAGCAAATGCTTATATGGTCTTAAACAGAGGCTGCTGTAGTCACAGAATGGGATGCCCTGGGCAGGAATGGACCTGGCAGGGTACAGTAGTGCTTTGCCCAGCAAAAGTGTCTTTATCATGCTAATTTCAAATATGATAAGAGCAAATGCTTATATGGTCTTAAACAGAGGCTGCTTTAGTCACAGAATGGGATGCCCCAACAGGAATCGACCTGGCAGGGTCCAGTAGTGCTTTGCCCAGCAAAAGTGTCTTTATCAGGCCTAATTTCAAATATGATAAGAGCAAATGCTTATATGGTCTTAAGCAGAGGCTGCTTTAGTCACAGAATGGGATGCCCTGGGCAGGAATGGACCTGGCTGGGTACAGTAGTGCTTTGCCCAGCAAAAGTGTCTTTATCAGGCCTAATTTCAAATATGATAAGAGCAAATGCTTATATGGTCTTAAACAGAGGCTGCTGTAGTCACAGAATGGGATGCCCTGGGCAGGAATGGACCTGGCAGGGTCCAGTAGTGCTTTGCCCAGCAAAAGTGTCTTTATCAGGCTAATTTCAAATATGATAAGAGCAAATGCTTATATGGTCTTAAACAGAGGCTGCTTTAGTCACAGAATGGGATGCCTCACAGCAGACTTAAGATCAGTTCAGTATATATGCACAGTTAGTTACTATAAGCAGCCTGAAAACGCTAACAAAGGCTGGATGAAAAAAAAAAATCTCCCTGTCAGCCAGCTCCGTTTTTCCTACCTTTCCCTGGCTTTCTGTCTGTCTCCTGCCTGTCTCCTGCCTGTCTCCTGCCTGTCTCCAGCCTGTCCCTGTCTGTCCCTGTCTCCAGCCTGTCTAACTGCCTCAGCTACACAGCGTTCTGTCTGTCACGAATGCAATAGAGAAATGAGGAAAAGCAAGATGGCCGCCGTTAAATACCGCTGTGTGACGTCACCGGGCTTGCTGGCTGCTGATAGGCTGCATGTGACTGCCCCAGCTTGCACTGGCGCGGGATAGATGTCCAGACATGTCCCGTCCGCCATCTTAGAATGCCTGTAAATGTAAATGAATGGATGTTAAAGGAAAACTTCGAGTGATCGAATCGCGGGGAAATTCGGATTCGATCCGAATCGAATTTTTCCTGAAATTCGGATCGAATCCGGGTTCGTCCGGATCGATTCGCTCATCCCTAGTTATTGGTATGGGCTTGCATCTCATTCAGAGAGCATATTGCCGAGGGACCACCGCCCTATAAAACCGTTTCATTTGCGATCCCCTTACGGGACCATTTTGACCTCGGATACCCTTGCTATGAACCTGTTTTGTGCCTTTGTGAAGGAGCATCATGAACAGCTAATGGGCATAGAATGTATCAGCAGGGCCGAGACCAGACTGCACCGGCGACGCATGCATATCGATGGCATGCATGACGTTGAGCTGTTCGAGCTGACCAGACTTAATTGCGCTTCTCTCCATAAATTGTATAGTGAGCTGCAGCCATGGTTAGCCCGCACCACAAGGAAGGGGCAAGCAATTTCAGGTATGACCAAGATGCTTGGCTGCCTGCAATTTTTGGCGAACGGCTCGTTCCAGAGGCGGGATGCCCTCTCTGTGGGGATGTCCCAGCCTACGCTGAGCCACGCGCTATCCAAGTTTTTGGATGGCATGTCTACCATTAGTCAGAAATATATATTTTTTCCTGACGGCATGGTAGCCTGGAAGACGCTTAAGCTGGCATTTTATAATATCGCCGACATGCCCCACGTCATGGGTGCCATTGATTGCACCAACATTGCATTGGTCCCTCCGGCAGTCGACGAGTACATCTATAGCTAAGTTCAATCGGTCAATTTTTATATAGTTTTCATAAATTCTATTTTAACTATATTAATCTATTAATCCCTCCTTGTAACTTGTCCCTGTGAAATAGCTTACACTGTATATCCATTAATTCCTCCTTGTAAACTGTCCCTGTGAAATAGCTTACACTGTATATCTATTAATCCCTCCTTGTAAATTGTCCCTGTGAAATAGCTTAAACTGTATATCTATTAATCCCTCCTTGTAAATTGTTCATGTGATACATTTGCCTGTCTTTGGCTTCATCAATGTTTTTCATGTCTGCCAAAGCCACACATTTTCATGTGGACCTTAATTAGTCATTTTCAAGTTAATCTTTAGTTGATCCAACATACATACCCTTTTTTGGGCTTAAAAATACTTAGGTACTTAGTGTTATTTTTATTGCCCAACATGTTTTGTGGAGGATGTTAGGAGTTAGTGTTTGAGTAGTTTTCCTTGCCTTGCTAATTTTTGTTGTTTTTCTTTTTTCCCAGGAACAGCAAAATGGGCCACTCCCTGAATGTCCAAGCAGTGGTGGCCCCGGACATGCGGTTCCTTAGTGTGTTTGCCAGGTTTCCAGACTCATCCCATGACGCGTACATATTGCGACGATCTGGATTGTACTGTAGGTTTGAGTCTGGAGAATTCTCCGGTGGATGGCTCCTTGGTAAGTTGACGCAAATTCAGTCATTCACTTTTCAATGTATGCCTAGGAATATAGTTGATGATCCATGTCTGAACCTATGGCTGTTTTTACCCCTTGATGACATGTTAAACCGGACCTTAACCATGATCTTTAGCAAAGCACAAACCCTTACAAAATGATTTCAAACCATTTCTAAATAATATATTTCTACTTTCTAGTAAATTACTCTTCCCCACACTCGGCTGCAAATCTGTCCTTGACTTTATGATAGGGTCTGCGCCATCTTTGCTCAGATGCATGACACTTAATGAGTAAATGGAGAGCGGGATAAAGTTCAGGGGGCGGGTTAGAGCTGTGCTTGGCTTAGACAAAGCAGATCTGGGGTCCTGAAAAGGAAAGACATCCAAGAATGCTGAGCAGCACAGTCCTAACCCAATTCCTGTTTGCATTCTGCCTGATTTGCACTCATCCGCCATCTTGGATGTTTAAAGGCTCAGAACATGCAGTAGATGGTGTTAGGCTCATTTTTGAGGTGAGCAATCTATATGTACAGGGTGTTGCAAAAATATAAGATAGTCCCTTAGTCTGGGGGAACGACCGCTTGTCCCAAAATTTTTATGTTGGATTGGGTAATTAATGTAAGTATTTTCTAATTCTTTCAGGGTATTCTGGCTAACCGCTTCTTCCCTGGCTGATGACGCCCATCCTTCGGCCACAGAATGCAGCCCAGGATGCCTACAATGGGGCTCACCGAAAAACCCGGGCCATTGTGGAGAGGTCCTTTGGCCTCCAAAAAACTAGGTTCAGATGTTTGGACCATTCCAGGGGGGCACTCCAGTATCACCCCAAAAAGGTGATTGATATAATACTGGCCTGCTGTGTGCTACACAACTTTGCCATAATGCAGCGTGTCCCCCGGTATGTGGATCTTCCCCCCTCTCCACCCAGCCAGGAGCCTGATGGCAATTACCGTGGCACACCTAGTGCCTCTGGGCAAGCTGTGAAGGCAAATTTGATTTGGACCCATTTTGCCTAATTTTTTTTTCCTGTTTTTTTTGTTGTATGTATTTGTTGTTTTGTACTCTCATTTGCCTTTGTGAAGGCTTGGTTATTTTATTATTTAGAAATAGTAATGAATGAATTACTAAAATTTTCAAACTTGATCTGAGCCACATTCATCATTTTCTCACATGTTTGATTCAAAAAAACCTTCAATAATCTCAAAATAACCCAAACATTAATGCATCAACTTAGTCTACAACAGCAAAGTCCCATTCAATATAGTTAATATAAATATTATTAGTTGAAGGGCACCCGCAGACTTGTACATACATAGTACAACAGAAATATACATTGGTGCGGAATCATGGCACCTGGCCACATCCAGGAGTTTTTAAGTAATGCACTCCAGGCCGAAGTTTCAAGAACAAATAAAAGAAACAGACATAGGGAGCAAGCATTTGCAGGTCAATATTTGTGCAGTAATACATAGGGCCACATACACACCCTCTCCTGCTTGGCCACATTTGCCACAGGCATAGGTGGAAAGCAACCATACCTATGCCACATCCACGCCTGTAAGTCAGTGGCCCACCCAAACAATAACCCCCAGTCCAAATCCAAGTCCAGTCCAATCTTTGCCAGGGTTCAAGGTCGTAGTTTGCCAGCCCAGAATGTCCCCCAATCATGCCTACAAACTAGATGAGCCAGACACAATTTCATTAGGCCAAAGCCTGCAGCGTGACAGCTTGAGTGGCAGGTTCAGTGAGGATTGAGCTCAGGCATTGGCTAGTGGGGTATCTCAACACTCTAATGAGCTATATGGGCGAAAATCCAAATCAGACAAGACATCTTGGTAGCGCTCAACAGACAGGTCAATACAGTAGTGATGTAGAGGAAAGATGTGGAGCAGATACAGGGCAAATAGCTGTTAAAATGAGTGTTGCCCATAAAACCCTGGTGGTGGGCCTTGGGGATGGCACGCGCCTCCCCTGGGAAACTGGGTGACGTTGCTGACTACGCCTCCCAATTCTCCGGGTTTGAGCGCCTGCAGATGCTGGACCTCTAGGGCGAGCAAGAGTCGCAGATGTGCTCGGCAAATTCTGTGCAGCAGAGCTACCACTGGGGACTGTAGGCTCAGTCTTTGCATGCTGCACACAATGGGCTGGCAGCATGCGGCCAGCTTCACTCTGCTGCAGAGGATTTGTTGCAGTAGCATGTTGGGACCGTGGCAGATTCTGTTCCAGGGGGGTCAGTTGTGAAGGTCCCATCAAGGTGCCATCCATCTCCATCTCCTGGATTTCCTCCATCAGTGTGTGGGTCTGTTGACATGTGACAAAAAAGTCAGTTTGGTCCCTAAATATATTAGTTAGGCTAATTAGTCATGTTCATTCACATGCATCAGCAGATTCCGCAAAATACACTTACCTTATATATCTGCTACTGGCTCCTAGGCAGCACGGAATTTGACGGCGTGGTCAAACTGGATGAGGCTTCCACACTTGCTGAGGGTTGATGCTGGGCTGTATTGAAAATAAAAAGGCACGTAAACCCAAATATCCATTGATGACCTGTATAACTACATATGCTTCACTAAAACACATGGGCAAGCAGGAATGTCAACTCCCCCAATGGTCCAAGGTGACCTTCACTATGAATGTCATTATCTGTTATATGTATGGCTGACCCTGTACATACACATTGCTCACCTTAAATAATACAAACATGCATGTATTGCATGTTATGAGGCTTCACACATCCCTAAAGGGCCATTAGGGACCCACACTCAGCTTGCAAATAGCAATTGGCTTAGGAGTATGCTGGTGGGCATTCTTCCTATGTAGACCTTTCCCTGACCCCAGATCAAGTATTTGAGAGCAAAGCACAGCTAAAATCCAAGGAAATTGTTGACAATACAAGAAGCAGACAAATGCACAACTCATATATGTACCTGCTCTTTCCATGGGCGCATTACCCACGTGGCTCTGTAGATGCTGAGCTTGGGGGCTGGGGCTTCTGAGCCTCTGGCTTTTACTCTTTCCATGGGCTCGTTTCCCTTGTAGCTCTGGAGATGCTGAGCTTGGGGGGCTGGGGCTTCTGGGCCTGTGGCTTTTACTGGCCTTGCCAATGAAGCATTCTTTCAGAACAGATGTGGTAGGCCGGGCAGGAGGGAATGGTGTTTTTTGGGGACTTTGTACCCTCTTAGTGGCCTTTTTTACAGGCGTACCTGCCTGCTTGGTTGGGGTCTTCTTCTTCGCCGCTGCCTCCTTTGCTTTGCTGGTTGTTTTTGGCTTAGCAGACTTGGTTGGTATTGTCACCTTGGCCTGGTCACTGTGGCTGCACGTTTCCCGCACCTTCGCCGTTGGAATTTGGGACCGAGTGGTTGGCCGTGAAGAAGCTTCTTCAGGCCGCTGTGTCATTTTGCTGCTGCCCTCCTTGCCTGGTTTGGCCTTAGAGATGGCTTTTTTGGCTGGCATGTTTCTCTCAAAGAGAATGAGCTGTGTGTCCAGGATCTAAAACTGCGGACCAGAGGGTAAATGGGCCCCCCCTATATTTTGGGAACTCAATTCACCACTCAACCCCGCCAAGAAAAAAATGTGATCTTAGTATGACAACATTGTAAAAAAATTGTATGTCACAAATTTATTTTATATGATATTTATATGATATTAAAAGCTTAGTACAAATATTCTTGGCGGGGTTGAGTGGTGAATTGAGTTCCCAAAATATAGGGGGGGCCCATTTACCCCCTGGTCCGCAGTTTTAGATTATATGGGTATAGGGAACCCATTACTCAACCAGCCTGACGTCTGGGTTATTTACTTTGCTTTGTCCAAAGTATAACCCCGATTTTTTTTTGTTCTTTTTGTTTTTTTCTCTTGTACTCAGAGGGGAGGGTCGTGGCAACTTTGGGCTGTATCACAGCCCATACCGTGTTTTCTCAGACTGTGTGCCAAGGACCCTTTAAATCCTAATGCCTGGGTATGACGCTTACGCGTTCACGTACACGTGCGTACGGCCGTTCGTCCGGCTGTGTGGAACCAGGAAACTACTGGGGCATTGCTTATCTGCTGCGGACAAGAAGAAAGATGGCGCCCACGATCTTTACCCGCCAACAAGAAGAGCTGATTATGCTCATAAGTGTATTGTAATGACTTTGAATTAAATGCATGCCTTGGCCTTAAGGAAGCGCAGGAAGAAACAGTTATGTGTAAAAGTTTTTTAACCTCCGTGCCAAACAGAAGTTAGTAAGCACATGTGCGAACCTAGTCCCTTGCATCTAGAAGGATAGTTTGGGGCTAGAAATGTGTCTGGGAATGTCATTTAGTCAACTGATCTAATTGTGACAGATATTTGTATGCAGTTTGATCTAAAAAATATGTTTATTTTGTGTTTTTTAGACGATGCTTCAGCGCAGCTACGACTACCTGCCCAACTCTTTTGAGAAGAGGAACGTCACCCTGGAGATTGTTTCCAGGATCCAGCAGGAGCCGGACACCACCTTCACACATACGCAGATCATGTAGCACTGGTCGGACCTGAAACGGCTCCACATGCCCCGGGTGCGGCGATTTTTCAGGCTCCATTTCCCAAGTAAGTACATAACGATTGCATGCTAGATGTAACTAATACAGAAGGTAGGCCTTTATTTATAAATGCTTTTCTTTTTTAGTGCTGGAAATGGAGTACCGAAACGCACCCAGAGGCGCACAGGCCGACCAGTGCTGCATGATTCTGCAGCACAAAGTAAAGGTGGTGGATCTCCTGGGCGACGGTCCTACCCCTCCTCTGTGGAGGCCTCCAACTGGCCCCTGGGCCCACGGCGTGGGCAGGGAGTTGTACCAAGCGATGGAGCCATTAGCCTCTGGTATGTGACTCTTCATGTAACTGCACACACATACATGCTATTTAAAACAAAGCTGATTCCCTTAATCTCTTTTTTTAGATGTTAATGTAGAGGGTGAAGGATCTGGAGCAGGGACTGCAGCAGATCAGGCTCAGGAGGCACATGGAGAATGTGGGTGATGTCACACACAAATTGTCATTTGCTTACTGTTGACTCAGACATTAGAAGTGACCCTATTTGACATGTCTCTACAGCCTCAACTTCCCAGCAGTGGCAGGTCCCAGAAACCAGGGTGGTCCCTGACGCAGACGTCGGCCACCAACGAAGTAAGTTGTAATGTCATTCTTTTGAGTATGTGGTAATTGACATGATCACCAAGATACCTAAAGCCATAGTCAATGGCATTAGCATAATGACATATGGCCCCTTCCTTAGATTAATTACTTAACATAATGACATAGGCCCTCTTCCTTAGATTGATTACTTAGCAAAATGACATATGCCCTCTTCCTTAGATTAATTACTTAACATAATGACATATGGCCCCTTCCTTAGATTAATTACTTAACATAATGACATAGGCCCTCTTCCTTAGATTAATTACTTAGCATAATGACATATGCCCACTTCCTTAGATTAATTACTTAGCATAATGACATATGGCGTCATGAGTTAGCTTGCCACCTAAAAAACATTCCATCCACAGGTGAGAAACATGTATTTGCCAACAAGTTATGTTTGTTTCTTTTTATACAGGGACCAGAGTGGCAGCAATGAGTGAAAGGGTCCTTCAGTTGGTGGCCGACATGCAGGAGCTGCGTGACTCGTTGGGGCCGCAGAAGAAGACTAATGTTCTGGGTTCTGCCATTGCTTTGTAAATAGTTTTTTTATTTTTATTTAAAAATGTTACATTTTCTATCAAAAAGAAACAAAACATTGATACATTTTACTGAAATTAAAAAAAAAAAAGCCATAAAAATATGGCATTTGGGAATAAACCCCCAAAAAAACCCCAAAAAACTAAACTGTTTCAGTGTCATTTTATTTGCAAAATACATTAACACAAAACGAATGGGCAAAGAAATATTTAGAGATGAAGATTCACATGACCACAAAGTGATTTAGGTAAGTTTTAGGGGTCAGAAATGGAAGAAGAACCTAACCGCGAAGTGGTTGGGGTAAGTTTTAGGGGTCAGAAATGAAAGAAGAACCTAACTGCGAAGTGGTTTGGGTACGTTTTGGGGGTCCAAAATGGAAGAAGAACCTAACCGCGAAGTGGTTTGGGTAAGTTTTAGGGGTCCGAAATGGAAGAAGAACCTAACCGTGAAGTGGTTTGGGTAAGTTTTATGGGTCAGAAATGGAAGAAGAACCAAACCGCGAAGTGGTTTGGGTAAGTTTTAGGGGGTCACAAATGGAAGAAGAATGAAAGCGCAAAGTGATTTAGATAAGCATTGTAGCACAAGTGAGTGAACCAAATATTTAGGCGAGCACTTTACTGATTTAAGTTTGTAGTGCGCAGGCATAAGGTGGTAAGGATTTTCGTCTGGACGAATATTTATTGTAAAAGGAATTCAGAATCTAACGGGAAACGTAAAGGATTTGTCATCGGAGACGATGGAAAAAGGGCAAAAACCGAAGCCACGTTGTAGCATGAGAAAAAAAAACGGAAAACTAACGCTGGAAAATTACATACTCGTACTCTGGCATACGAACGGACTAAGACTTTACAGAAGGATACCAATACATGCATAGAATCGCTCGTACACTCATACGAGAGCGGGAATATTTGAAAAAAAACGACCGTCACCAAAACGAAAGTCTTTTTTTGTCTCTCTGAATCAGCCCTATTGTTCTGCTGGCTGGTTACTGCATGCTGCTTCCTAGACTCACCTCTTCTCCTGGTTGAGACCTCGGTCCTGAAGCCGGTTGGAGACTTGGGACTTTTGACCAAGTTCCTTGGTCACCTTTTAGTGCATCTCCACTTTCTCCTTCTTAATCCTTTTGTTTTTATCGGTAAAATGAATATGGTGTACAGATCCACATCTTTACAATGTATACCCTTGGCATTTCTTTATACACACCATCTTAATCTATACTTCTTATATCTGTTCATTCTCCTGTGCCTTCTAGTTTTCTCTCCCATCCCCCCCCCTCATTCTCGCCCCTTTAATTCCTCCCTGGGGCAGGGTGGCCCCTCCCACTTGAGATGAGAGGGCCTCACCATAACTCTCATGGCATCTCAGTCTAACCCATCAAAACTTCACCACCTCAAAATAGCATCACACAATGTTCAGGATTAGAGATGAGCGAATCGATCCGGACGAACCCGGATTCGATCCGAATTTCAGGAGAAATTTGATTCGGATCGAATCCGAATTTCCCCGCGATTCGATCGCTCGAAGTTTTCCTTTAACATCCATTCATTTACATTACAGGCATTCTAAGATGGCGGACGGGACATGTCCAGACATCAACCCCGCGCCAGTGCAAGCTGGGACAGTCACATGCAGCCTATCAGCAGCCAGCAAGCCCGGTGACGTCACAGCGCTATTTAAGGCCGGCCATCTTGCTTTCCTGCCTCATTTCTCTATTGCATTCGTGAGAGACAGAACGTTGTGTAGCTGAGGGAGAGAGGCAGTTAGACAGGCAAGGACAGACAGGGACAGGCTGGAGACAGGCAGGAGACAGACAGGAGACAGACAGAAAGTCAGCGAAAAAACAGGGAAAGGTAGAAAAATCGGAGGCTGTCACAGGGAGTTTTTTTTTTTTTTCATCCAGCCTGAGTGTTACGAGCTGGCTGACAGGCTTTGTTAGCGTTTTCAGGCTGCTTATACTAACTAACTGTGCATATATACTGAACTGATCTTAAGTCTGCTGTGAGGCATCCCATTCTGTGACTACAGCAGCCTCTGTTTAAGACCATATAACCATTTGCTCTTATTATAATTGAAATTAGCCTGATAAAGACACTTTTGCTGGGCATAGTACTTCTGGACCCTGCCAGGTCCACTTCTGTTGTGGCATCCCATTCTGTGACTACAGCAGCCTCTGTTTAAGACCATATAACCATTTGCTCTTATTATAATTGAAATTAGCCTGATAAAGACACTTTTGCTGGGCATAGTACTTCTGGACCCTGCCAGGTCCACTTCTGGTGTGGCATCCCATTCTGTGACTACAGCAGCCTCTGTTTAAGACCATATAACCATTTGCACTTATTATAATTGAAATTAGCCTGATAAAGACACTTTTGCTGGGCATAGTACTTCTGGACCCTGCCAGGTCCACTTCTGTTGTGGCATCCCATTCTGTGACTACAGCAGCCTCTGCTTAAGACCATATAACCATTTGCTCTTATTATAATTGAAATTAGCCTGATAAAGACACTTTTGCTGGGCATAGTACTTCTGGACCCTGCCAGGTCCACTTCTGTTGTGGCATCCCATTCTGTGACTACAGCAGCCTCTGTTTAAGACCATATAACCATTTGCTCTTATTATAATTGAAATTAGCCTGATAAAGACACTTGCTGGGCATAGTACTTCTGGACCCTGCCAGGTCCACTTCTGTTGTGGCATCCCATTCTGTGACTACAGCAGCCTCTGTTTAAGACCATATAACCATTTGCTCTTATTATAATTGAAATTAGCCTGATAAAGACACTTTTGCTGGGCATAGTACTTCTGGACCCTGCCAGGTCCACTTCTGTTGTGGCATCCCATTCTGTGACTACAGCAGCCTCTGTTTAAGACCATATAACCATTTGCACTTATTATAATTGAAATTAGCCTGATAAAGACACTTGCTGGGCCTAGTACTTCTGGACCCTGCCAGGTCCACTTCTGTTGTGGCATCCCATTCTGTGACTACAGCAGCCTCTGTTTAAGACCATATAACCATTTGCACTTATTATAATTGAAATTAGCCTGATAAAGACACTTGCTGGGCATAGTACTTCTGGACCCTGCCAGGTCCACTTCTGTTGTGGCATCCCATTCTGTGACTACAGCAGCCTCTGTTTAAGACCATATAACCATTTGCACTTATTATAATTGAAATTAGCCTGATAAAGACACTTGCTGGGCATAGTACTTCTGGACCCTGCCTGGTCCACTTCTGTTGTGGCATCCCATTCTGTGACTACAGCAGCCTCTGTTTAAGACCATATAACCATTTGCACTTATTATAATTGAAATTAGCCTGATAAAGACACTTGCTGGGCATAGTACTTCTGGACCCTGCCAGGTCCACTTCTGTTGTGGCATCCCATTCTGTGACTACAGCAGCCTCTGTTTAAGACCATATAACCATTTGCACTTATTATAATTGAAATTAGCCTGATAAAGACACTTTTGCTGGGCATAGTACTTCTGGACCCTGCCAGGTCCACTTCTGTTGTGGCATCCCATTCTGTGACTACAGCAGCCTCTGTTTAAGACCATATAACCATTTGCTCTTATTATAATTGAAAGTAGCCTGATAAAGACACTTGCTGGGCATAGTACTTCTGGACCCTGCCAAGTCCACTTCTGTTGTGGCATCCCATTCTGTGACTACAGCAGCCTCTGTTTAAGACCATATAACCATTTGCTCTTATTATAATTGAAATTAGCCTGATAAAGACACTTTTGCTGGGCATAGTACTTCTGGACCCTGCCAGGTCCACTTCTGTTGTGGCATCCCATTCTGTGACTACAGCAGCCTCTGTTTAAGACCATATAACCATTTGCACTTATTATAATTGAAATTAGCCTGATAAAGACACTTTTGCTGGGCATAGTACTTCTGGACCCTGCCAGGTCCACTTCTGTTGTGGCATCCCATTCTGTGACTACAGCAGCCTCTGTTTAAGACCATATAACCATTTGCTCTTATTATAATTGAAATTAGCCTGATAAAGACACTTTTGCTGGGCATAGCACTACTGGTCCCTGCCAGGTGCCCTCCTTTTTGGGGCATCCCATTCTGTGACTACACCAGCCTCTATTTAAGAACCTAACCATTTGCACCTATTCTAATTGAAATTAGGCATGATAAAGACACTTTTGCTGTGCATAGTCTTACTGCTGCCTGCCAGGTGCTCTCTGGTTTTTGGGGCATCCCATTCTGTAACATACCATTAGCCTCTGCATTAACTGTAAGCTGCACAGTTATTTAAAGAAATTTGGCCTGTATGAGCCTGCTAACACACTGCTGCTGTGTGCATATATACTGATCTCAAGTCAGCTTTGGGGCATCCCATTCTGTAACATACCATTAGCCTCTGCATTTTCTGTAAGCTGTACAGTTATTTAAAGAAATTTGGCCTGTATGAGCCTGCTAACACACTGCTGCTGTGTGCATATATACTGATCTCAAGTCTGCTTGGGGCATCCCATTCTGTAACATACCATTAGCCTCTGCATTTACTGTAAGCTGCACAGTTATTTAAAGAAATTTGGCCTGTATGAGCCTGCTTACACACTGCTGCTGTGTGCATATATACTGATCTCAAGTCAGCTTTGGGGCATCCCATTCTGTAACATACCATTAGCCTCTGCATTAACTGTAAGCTGCACAGTTATTTAAAGAAATTTGGCCTGTATGAGCCTGCTAACACACTGCTGCTGTGTGCATATATACTGATATCAAGTCAGCTTTGGGGCATCCCATTCTGTAACATACCATTAGCCTCTGCATTTTCTGTAAGCTGTACAGTTATTTAAAGAAATTTGGCCTGTATGAGCCTGCTAACACACTGCTGCTGTGTGCATATATACTGATCTCAAGTCTGCTTGGGGCATCCCATTCTGTAACATACCATTAGCCTCTGCATTTACTGTAAGCTGCACAGTTATTTAAAGAAATTTGGCCTGTATGAGCCTGCTTACACACTGCTGCTGTGTGCATATATACTGATCTCAAGTCAGCTTTGGGGCATCCCATTCTGTAACATACCATTAGCCTCTGCATTAACTGTAAGCTGCACAGTTATTTAAAGAAATTTGGCCTGTATGAGCCTGCTAACACACTGCTGCTGTGTGCATATATACTGATATCAAGTCAGCTTTGGGGCATCCCATTCTGTAACATACCATTAGCCTCTGCATTTTCTGTAAGCTGTACAGTTATTTAAAGAAATTTGGCCTGTATGAGCCTGCTAACACACTGCTGCTGTGTGCATATATACTGATCTCAAGTCTGCTTGGGGCATCCCATTCTGTAACATACCATTAGCCTCTGCATTTACTGTAAGCTGCACAGTTATTTAAAGAAATTTGGCCTGTATGAGCCTGCTTACACACTGCTGCTGTGTGCATATATACTGATCTCAAGTCAGCTTTGGGGCATCCCATTCTGTAACATACCATTAGCCTCTGCATTAACTGTAAGCTGCACAGTTATTTAAAGAAATTTGGCCTGTATGAGCCTGCTAACACACCGCTGCTGTGTGCATATATACTGATCTCAAGTCTGCTTGGGGCATCCCATTCTGTAACATAACATAACCTACCTGCCATACTAAGCAGCTCTCTTATTTAAACTAAGCAGGCCTCTTGGAGGCTGATTGTCCACTTTTGGGTGTGCATTTATATTCGGTTTCATATACAGTGGGGTATCCCAATTTGTAAGATAACCTACCCCAACCATGTAAACTAAATAGGCCTGTTGCAGCCTGAGTTTCTCTGCTTGCGTATAGCCTTCATTACAATCTGTCTCTTTCAATGACACTGCTGCCTGGGGTATCCCAATTTGTAAGATAACCTACCCCAACCATGTAAACTAAAGGTTACGACCTTCCAGAAGGAAAACTTATGCCGAACACTATTTTTGTTAGGGGCATTGACCTTTGGATTGATCGGCATGAAATTAATTTTTTTTTTCAAAGTATGGCGCTGTAAAGAAGGTCAAAATGATGTCTCATACTTGGATTATTGTTACTTTTTGTTCAGCTTGAAATATAACAGGCCACACGGGCATCCCAAGGCACATGCTATTTTAATCTGTTATACAACATAAGCGTTGATCAGCATCAGCTGCTTTATTAAGCTACTTCAGTTTGCACTTGTTTTTGACTGCTTTTAATAAACCAGGCCGCAGGGCACCCCAAAGCTGCACCTTGCACCCTATCTGGTATACAACATAAGCGTTGATCAGCATCAGCTTCATTAAGCTACTTCAGTTTGCACTTCCTTTTTGACTGCTTTCATTTAACCAGGCCGCAGGGCACCCCAAAGCTGCACCTTGCACTCTACCTGTTTATACTAAATAAGCATCTACAGCCTCAGCTTTATTAAGTTATTGCATTTTGAATTGGTTTTGGTCTGCTTTAAATACACTAGCCCATATGGGCATCCCAAACCAGCACATGTCACCCTATCTGTTATACTAAATAAGCTTCTACAGGCCCTTTTTTTATTTATTTATTTTTATTTATATAGAGCTGCAATAGCTTATATTGTGAGGTTAATTTGCCATTTTGCTTCGTTATATAGAGCAGGCCCTGTGTAAATCTGAGGGGCAATAGCTTATATTGTGAGGTTAATTTGCCATTTTGCAGCATAATATAGAGCAGGCCCTGTGTAAATCTGAGGGGCAATAGCTTATATAGTGAGGTAAATTTGCCATTTTGCTTCGTTAGATAGAGCAGCCCAGTTGCCATCTAAATCAACTACTGTCCGGCCAGTACAGCTTTTCCAGGGCAAACTCTGCTAGTTGCGGGCACAAGTCAAGTTTGGCTTCCCAGCAAATCCAGTGGATCTTGAAAGTGTGTTGGCATGGTCATGTCAAGGTATGACATGACCTGCTGTTTGAGGTCCAGCTCCAGGTCTTCCTGCTGCTCATGAGTAGACTCACTATGCGGGTGTAGAAAGCTACTCACTAGCGACTGAAGACTGAGGCTGCTGCTGATGGAGCTGCTGCTGCTGCTCCTTCCACCCCCCCAGCAGCCATGGCAGTGGAAGGTGATCGCAGAGGTCCCCCCGAGTCAGACCTGCGGGAGTATGGGCCATGGCGCAGATAGACATCGCCCAACTGACTACGTGGGATGTCTCTGTAGTAGGTCAGTTTGTCCTCCCTCTCAGTGGGCGTAAAAAATGCCCCCATTTTGTGCCGGAAGCGAGGGTCCAATAAGTTGGAGAGCCAGAAGTCTTCCCGCTGACAAATGGAGACAATTCTGCGCTCACTAGTACGCAAGCATGTGAGCATGCATCGTGTCATTTGTGCAAGTGACTCGGAGGGACTACCTGTCTCCATCTCCACTGTAAACTGCCACGGTGTGTCTGGGTCCTCTGTCTCGCCTTACTCACAACCCTCTAGCTCCTGTGGCTGCTCCTGCTCCTCCTCTCCTGTCAGATGACTAGATAAAATGGTCATTTTGTGAAACCTAAACTGTGGTTTGCTGTGCCCCACCCCCTCCTCCTCCTCCACTTCAGCCCCCACAGGCTTCATGTGGCTGTGAAATGTATGTGCCATGTCTCCAGTGCCCTGACCAGCCATGGTTTCCAACATGTGTTGTAGTACATGAAGCAGTGGAATCTCATCGTTCATCTCATTGTCCTGGCAACTGACTAATAACGTAGCTTCCTCAAAGGGCCTGAGCAAACGGTCGGTGTCACGTATGAGCTGCCAATGGTTTACATTGAATTTACACAGGGGTGTCCCCCTATCCGTTTGGATCATCCAGAAATCCTTGATGGCTTTTCTCTGTTCCTATAGTGCAGTGGTCCTCAACCCTGTCCTCAAGGCCCACCAACATGTCATGTTTTTTGGATCTCCAAATAGCCAGCTCTATTGCTCTGCAGCTGCACAAATTACTCCACCTGTGCATCTTTGTGGAGATCTGCAAAACCTGGCCTGTTGGTGGGCCTTGAGGACAGGGTTGGGGACCACTGCTATAGTGGATCCTGCATATGGAGGGTGGAATTCCAACGGGTGGAAACATCGCAAATCAGACTATGGTGGGGTACACCGTTGTGACGCTGAGGCTCAATAAGGTTGTGCTTGGTGGTGTAGGAGTGCCAGAAGTGCATGCTAACTTTCTTTCCTGTTGTTCTTTCAGATGGGGGCAAAAACTAGACTGAACACGTGTGCCATGTCAGGACGCATGACTCTGGCTTCCTTGTCGCAGCGCAAACAAGATGTTCTTCCAAGTGTAATGCAGCAGGCTGGACTTATGGTGACGCTGTCTGAGAGGAGAAATCCCTCAGACATCAAGATTAAAAATTCCAAGAATTTTTGAGGGCTAATTATTCAGAGGCAAATGATAGCTAGTTGTTTCTGATTTAATTACAAGGTGGAAACACACCCTCAAACAAAACTTCACTTTGGCAATACTATTGCATTTGTCTATTCATAATTTTATGTATATACACTAACTAACCTATTTTTCTCCACAGGATGCTGCATGAAACACTGCCACATCGCTGAGTAGCTGATTTTTCCGAACAACAGTCCGCAATAATCTGCTGCTGCTGCCGCCGCCACCGCCGCAGACTCCAGGGACCCTCTTCCACTACCTCGGCTTGCAACACCTCCTCCCACGACACTCTCCTCATCACTAATTGCCGGCTAGTGGAAGAAGAGGCGAGTGTCTCCTCCACTTCTTGGCTGGGCAGTAGCTGCTGAATTTTATGATTATCAGATCTTCATCAATGGATAGTGGAGCTGAACCCAAAGCATAAAAGACAGACAACAGACAGTTGACTGGGGGTGTCAGATGCCACTTGTGATGCAGTGGACTGCTTTTGCAGCACTTCCAGACAAAGTTGCTTCATTGGCTGACACAATGACTGGTAAAGCTGTGGAACATATGGTTTAAAAGCAAAAATAACCATTTGTTTTTATATGAAAAAGACCCTGGTTTATACATAGTTTTTTTTTTTTCCAGAGACTGCCCTGCGTGGAAATAAATGGCGCATGGATCATCCAAGCTTTCCTTCCAACAATGCCTGATGTATTCCAGTAGATTGATGACGGGGCCAGACCTACACTAAAGAAAGATGGATCGTGCAAAACAGATTTAAGGCGCTGCTCTCCAGTTACAGACATTCCTCCGCATCGGACCACAAGTAAGTATTAATAAAAAATCCTTTACGTTACTCTTACTTTTTATTAATATTCTTCGGATAAGACGGATCAGACATGATTCCAGATTAAAAATTCCAAGAATTTTTGAGGGCTAATTAGTCAGAGGCAATGATACCTTCTTGTTTCTGATTTAATTAAAAGGTGGAAACACACCCTCAAACAAAACTTCACTTTGGCAATACTTTTGCATTTGTTTATTCATAATTTTATGTAGATATTACTAACTAAGCTACTTTTTCTCCACATGACTCTCCACAGGGTGTGATTCATCCAATTTTTGGGCTCCTGAAGCCAACCCCAGGGTCTCTTTAAAGTAATGTTTGGGCTCCTGCTGCTGCTGCTGCTGCCAACTTCTGCCAACTCCAGGGTGTGATTCATCCAATTTTTGGGCTCCTGAAGCCAACTCCAGTGTATATTTGGGCTCCTGCTGCTGCTGCTGCCAACTCCAGGGTGTGAATCATGCAATTTTTGGGCTCCTGAAGCCAACCATAGTGTCTCTTTAAAGTAATATTTGGGCTCCTGCTGCTGCCAACTCCAGGGTGTGATTCATCCAATTTTTGGGCTCCTGAAGCCAACCCCAGTGTCTCTTTAAAGTAATATTTGGGCTCCTGCTGCTGCTGCTGCCAACTCCAGGGAGTGATTCATCCAATTTTTGGGCTCCTGAAGCCAACTCCAGTGTATATTTGGGCTCCTGCTGCTGCCAACTCCAGGGTGTGATTCATCCAATTTTTGGGCTCCTGAAGCCAACCCCAGTGTCTCTTTAAAGTAATATTTGGGCTCCTGCTGCTGCCAACTCCAGGGTGTGATTCATCCAATTTTTGGGCTCCTGAAGCCAACCCCAGTGTCTCTTTAAAGTAATATTTTGGCTCCTGCTGCTGCTTGCAACTCCAGGGTGTGATTCATCCAATTTTTGGGCTCCTGAAGCCAACTCCAGTGTATATTTGGGCTCCTGCTGCTGCCAACTCCAGGGTGTGATTCATCCAATTTTTGGGCTCCTGAAGCCAACCCCAGTGTCTCTTTAAAGTAATATTTGGGCTCCTGCTGCTGCCAACTCCAGGGTGTGATTCATCCAATTTTTGGGCTCCTGAAGCCAACTCCAGTGTATATTTGGGCTCCTGCTGCTGCTAACTCCAGGGTGTGATTCATCCAATTGTTGGGCTCCTGAAGCCAACCCCAGGGTCTCTTTAAAGTAATGTTTGGGCTCCTGCTGCTGCTGCTGCCAACTTCTGCCAACTCCAGGGTGTGATTCATCCAATTTTTGGGCTCCTGAAGCCAACTCCAGTGTATATTTGGGCTCCTGCTGCTGCTGCTGCCAACTCCAGTGTGTGATTCATCCAATTTTTGGGCTCCTGAAGCCAACCCCAGTGTCTCTTTGAAGTAATATTTGGGCTCCTGCTGCTGCTGCTGCTGCTGCCAACTTCTGCCAACTCCAGGGTGTGAATCATCCAATTTTTGGGCTCCTGAAGCCAAGCCAAAGGGTCTCTTTAAAGTAATATTTGGGCTCCTACTGCTGCCAACTCCAGGGTGTGATTCGTCCAATTTTTGGGCTCCTGAAGCCAACTCCAGTGTATATTTGGGCTCCTGCTGCTGCCAACTCCAGGGTGTGATTAATCCAATTTTTGGGCTCCTGAAGCCAACCCCAGGGTCTCTTTAAAGTAATATTTGGGCTCCTGCTGCTGCCAACTCCAGGGTGTGATTCATCCAATTTTTGGGCTCCTGAAGCCAACCCCAGTGTCTCTTTAAAGTAATGTTTGGGCTCCTGCTGCTGCTGCCAACTCCAGGGTGTGATTCATCCAATTTTTGGGCTCCCGCTGCTGCCAACTCCAGTGTCTCTTTAAAGCAATGTTTGGGCTCCTGCCCCTCATAGTGATGCCACTTCAACTCTCTTGAATTCAATTTTGCCGCTCTGCGATTCTATTAGCGATGCCTCTGATATGCATGTGATATTTATTCAAAGTATTATTTAACTTACCCAGCACGCATCCTGTGCGTGTTACAGCAAGGCAGAATGGTTTACAACCCTATTGAGGCTCTAGGAGGCTCAGAAATAGCCGTTTTTAATAGCGATTCGTCGCGAATTTATTCGGGTCGAAACGATTTTTGTCGGAAAATTCGGCGAATCAGTCGAATCAAATTTTTCAAAAGTTCGCTCATCTCTATTCAGGATCTCAACTCACCTACCAAACGAAGACAAGCCTTTAGGCTATATGGTTCAGCTAACATTGATATAATCCTACTTCAAGAAAACTATTTTCTGAATGCTCCTAAATACCTACATAATAAATATCCCACTTTTATTCACGCCAGCGCAAGGGGAAAAAAAAGAGGGGTGGCAGTATGTTTTTCCAAAAATACCCCCTTTTCACTCATTGAATGCATACGCAATAAAGAAGGGGGATATATTTTAGTCAAATGTACAATTTGGTCATCTTATGATAATATGCCCCAAATATTAAACAAATAACATTTTTTGAGTTATTGTGGAAGGACCTATTACCCAAAATGGAGGGCTTTATGATAATTGGTGGGGATTCTAATCTTGCCATAGATTTGGTCTTAGATAAATCCTCATTCACTGCTCTGATATTCCGTCCTCCGTCCAAAGCAAGATCTAGGTTTTCCCGTCTCCTTCACTCTCAAAGACTGGTGGAAATTTGGCTTGAGTGTAATTTTTATACTAAGGAATACACCTTTTATTCACAGGCCCATAAATATATTCAAGAATAAAACACATCTTTAAACCCTCTGCCATGGTCCATGAGGTCCAAGATCCAAAGGTTCTATACATTTCTTGGTCTGATCATGTTTTATCCTCAAAAACTTGTGGACTAAGCCCTCAGGCTTCCACTGGAGAATAAACTAATCCTCCCAGCGTATTAGGGAAGAGATTGCCACAGAGATTAAGGCCTTCTTTGAAATAAACCTCCCAGAAGACACCTCCCCCCAAACCAGATGGATAAAGGTACTTCTAAGGGGTAAAATTATCCAGATTTTTACTAGGATCAAGAAAAATGGAGATATTATGATTAAACACAAAACTGAATAGCTCTTATTAAGACACACAAAGCCAACCTATATTCTACCTTGAGAGTTCGGATAGATAACTTGAGAACAGAGATAAACCTACTTCTAACCACTAAGGCTGAAAAAGAATTTAGATGGAATAAACACAAATTTTACAGATGGGGTGATAAAACCGGCTCTTTATTAGCGAGAACGATTACCCCCAGAGGTTAGACTAGCTGACAGATCGCACTCCCAGAACCCTGGAAAGGTCACTAAAGAATTGTATAACTTCTTTTCCAAGCTGTGCTCCAAACCCCTACCTTTTAATCTCAGGAAAGACCTGAAGAAGGCCCTTGACTTACTCTCCTGGGATTTCCTTCAATTCACTCTGGAGAAGTTTGGGTTTGGTCACAACTTTAGAAATGTCACGGACCGGGTGGAGCGGACTCGGGTGTGGATCCACTTTAACTGTGGAACAGATGGCAGGTACCGCATCAGGGGAGTGGAGTCTAAGAGGCCACCGGTATTCACCAGAGCCCACCGCAAGGCAGGTTGGTCTTGAGCGGCGAGTGACCCCCCAGGTCGCTACCTCCAAACAGTGGCCCAGTCCCATGGCTAGCTGAGGCTCAGCGGGGTACACAAGAGGCAGGCAAAAGGCGTAGTACACACAGGCAGAGGTCAGGGCAGGCAGCAAAGGTTTGTAGTAAAGGTGATTAGCCAAGGTCGGGCAGGCAGCAAAGGTTCAGCGTCAGAGACAGGCAGAGGTCGGTAAACAGGTGAGCAATCCAAAAGCAGCTGATTTACAACTGGCATGGAGAGACCAAGATCCGGCACTGAAGGAAAGGAAGTGCCTCTTTAAATAGGGGAAGTGGATGCAGGATTGGATGACCAGGCACCAATCAGTGGTGTACAGGCCCTTTAAATCTCAGGAATTCAGTGTGATCGCCCTCTAGTGGTCATCCAATGCAGGATTGGATGACCAGGCACCAATCAATGGTGTACAGGCCCTTTAAATCTCAGGAATCCAGTGCGCTCGCCCTCTAGTGGACGGGGACGTGCGGGCACCTGACTATGCGAGGAGAAAGCATGGGGGGAAGGGAGATGGCTGGGAGCAGCCATGGAAGTGAGGGAAATGCTGTGAGATAGACGATGGCTGGATGCAGCCACGGAGGTAAGTGAAGTGCTGCGAGATGGGCGTGCAGCGCTCGCCCTAACAAGAAATATGCTAGTTAATCTATACTCAGTTAATATATAATCTATTCTCAGGCCTTAATCTCAATCAAAGGTATCAAATCAACACCCTTTGACATTCTAAGAGGCACTAGACAGGGATGCCCCCTGTCTTCCGCCTTATTTGCCATAGCTATTGAGCCATTAGCCCTGAGAATATTAACAAGACAAGATAATTACAAGACAAGATATTAACATCACAGGTATTAGATGTGCTAATAGAAAACATAAGTGTGCATTATTCGCTGATCATATCCTCCTATTCTTATCCCAGCCTTTGACTACTCTCCCAAACCACTTTAAATGCTTAAATCAATTTTCTTTAATTTCTAGGCTTGAATTTAACCACTCTAAAACAGAGGTTCTTAACATTAACATCCCCACTAGACAATATAAAATCAAATTTAAATTTACATGGAAGCAGACCGAAAATCCATACCTTGTGGTCAAACTCACGACTATTACTCACTATATAAAGCTATCTACCCTACCCTTTTTAAGAAACTGGTAGAAGATTTGATACATTGGTCAGCCCTTTCTTTGTCTTGGTTTGGTAGAATTGCTACAGTAAAAAATGACAGTATTGCTCTAAATACTTTATTATTTCAGATCTCTGCCACTCCTATTCACAAAATCAAGAACTTTCAATCAAAAAATATTAACTTCATCAGGCATGGGGCTACCAAAAGGGTAGCTAAAAAACATTGTTTGCCCTCAAGTCACAAGGGGGTCTGGGTGTCCCGGATCTTGCCAAGTACCATCAAGCTACCACTATTGCCCAACTATCTTTTATATTCACGAAACCAGAACCTCTTGCTTGGATTGTACAGCATGTGTCCCATATTCGCAAGCGGTAGAACTTTGGATTGACTTGATTGCACACATTTTCCCATCAAATCCACTCACACACCTCTGGCCCCTCTTGGGGGCAATCCTGAGTTTATCCCAGGCCTGCAGAAAGATAACTTATGAAGACTGAATTGAAGACGGACAAAAACCTCTATAGAATAGGGGATCTTCTGCCTTAATTAGGTGGAGGCTCCATTGCTGAATTTAGAAGTGCAGTTGATTTTTGAGTGCAACAGATTTTTCACTTCCTTTCTTCCGTAAGAAAAAAATCCTCAGATATATGTTCTAAGACTCCATTTGAAAGGCTTTATCTCCTATGGGAGGAGCAGGAGGCATATCTCTGCTCTATTATCAGTTCACTGAAATTTTTACCAAATTATCTCATATGCTGGCCTGGGATAGTGACTTAGGGGACCCCATGGACCTGCAAAAATGGAAGAAATACATCTCAAGCTTTACTGCAGGGATTATTAACACAGCCCTGAGAGAAGCTACCTACAAAGTAACCATGAGATGGTAAATGGTCCCAGCTAGAATATCCAAAGCTTTCCCAAATACTTCCCCCAATTGCTTTAGATCAAATAATGTCCCAGGGGACATGCTACACACATGGTGAACTTCCCAGTTCTGGAACAAGGTAGGAAATTCAATCCGGAATGTTTCCAAGTTCTCCATTCCTCTCTCACCTGGAATTTACTTGCTCAATGAAGGGGTTGTGGAAATTCCAAGATCCATGCATCAGCTCATAACCAAGATCCTAGATTCACTAAAATCACAATAGAAGTCTCATTGAAGCTTCCATATATCCGTTCACTACAGATCTCCAAAAAATGAAATGGATCATGGTTAATGACAAAATGTCCAGTGTTGTTAACGACAATCATGCGCAATTTGAGCAGATCTGGACTCCATGGCCAAGCCACTTCCACCTACCCTTATAAAGCACTAGACCCTTCCCCTCACCCTAACCCAATTAACCCTTCGTTCCCAACCCCGCCTTGCCTTACTTCCCCCTTGGACTCCTCTCCCTCTTTTCTCTTTTGTTTCCCTCTTACATCTTCTCTCTATCTCTCCCCAAGAATAGGATTCATTCACCATTGCTTTTATCAACCTTTAGTAATGTATTGTTTTTAAATATATCACAGGACTTTAAGTTCTAACGTGCCTTAGGATAGTGGACTTACTGCTGGAGCTCATGGAAACCACGAAACCGACCCTCTTGCAGTGACCGTCTATATACCTCTATAAGAGTAGTCAGCACATACCTAAGAGAACATCTAGCTAGATTATAGTCTTGAATACTATCTTTAACGACCGATATCTAATAGCTCATAGTTGGAAATTGAGTACGCATTTTGCACTTATATTTTATTAGAATTAAAAAACAGAGTGGTGCACGGCTATACAATAGGGCCGTGCTGCACTGTAAACATACAATACTAAACAAAGTTAGACTCACAGGACATTAGTCCATGAGTCTAATGAACAGGAGCACCAGAATCAAAGAATTATCAATAGATCATTTATTAAGAATCATAACAAGTAAGACATGACAAACAGATCACAAAACTAACAAGTTAAAACCACTGTGGTACCCCATAGTTCATCCAGTGCTGTTGAACCACAACAAATAAATTACTGGGAAGCTCCTAAATGTAACCACGCAGAACTCCTAACAGCATACTTTTTTGTGCCGCCACAAAATATTAGGTCTCATAAAATCCTATACAAGTTTATACAGACAATAAAGTGACGGTGCATAAATAGTAAACTTCTAAATAAAGCAAACACAATTCACAATTCATACAATAAGTGCATATAATACCTCTAATAAAGTGCTAATGGCAATGTGACTAAAAAATGTGTAACCAAACACTGATCATGGACATAAGTAAACAAACATGAGCATAAACAGCAAGACCGACCACAGCAAGCCGAAAATGAAGGAGCCTGAAAAGGGAGCCAAATGAGGAAACCAAACCTGGCCAGGGTAAATATCGTGAGATAGGGAGCAGGGGACCAACAGGGGGGACACCTACGTACGCGGCCGCCCGTGCCGCTTCGCTGGGTGAGAAGGAATAGATAGTAAGCCTGCCTGTGTTTAAATACCTCCAAGATTGTGGCTATTCAGCAGGTGTAGTTGGAACGCATCCGCGTTTCACGTGTAGGGCGTCGCGCCGGATATGACGTCACACTAGTCCGGACGCGACACCGCTACAAGCCTATCATCCGCACCAGTGTTGCTACGGCTGTCACTGGCAGTAGGCGAAAACCCGCCCCTCCATGACAGCCCATCATGTAACGCGGCATGCTAATCCTTGGAACCCGGACTCGAAGGCCACTGCCGCCCCTTGGTGCCGCGTCCCCGTCCTCACACCCCGCACCCCGTCCACCCCAAGATGGACAGCACTAAAGCCGGGCAATGGCCCGGAGAGTGCATCAGGGGCGGATGCGGGCGTGCGCCGGCGGGAGGACGGGGCGCCGCACCCAGCTGGGTGCATTTTGCTAAATAGTGTATATACATGAGAGGTGCAATGCACAACCTCAATACAAGCAGGTCACCATTTAAAAAACACTAAAAGACATGACAGATATTCATATGGATATTATAGAAAGAACAACAATTAATATTTACAAGTATCAAACCAATGGCTTGGGACCTGGCAGCCCTAATCTAGAGCGTTCGGGAGTCCTTGCTACAATAAATGTGCCACTGTAAACGCCTGGGGGCAGAACTGGTCAATTATGTGTGAAGTAGAATAGACAGCCCAAACTGGGGCTAGAGGTAAGTATATTGCTTAGATTTTAGTGAATGTTTTGGCATAGACACTATTGTCTCTATGGGGCCCAAAGTATGGGGCCCAAAGTAGATAAACGCACAAAATGTTCCAAAGGCTATTAGTGTGGTATCAAGGAACCTCACGCTTCTAGCTGGGAGAGATACAAGAGGTATAATAGGTAGGCGCATAAGACGGGCAGACTGAATGTCACTATAGGGGGCACCACTTTATTGACTGTATAAACTTGTATAGGATTTTATGAGACCTAATATTTTGTGCCGGCACAAAAAAGTACGCTGTTAGGAGTTCTACGTGGTTACATTTAGGAGCTTCCCAGTAATTTATTTGTTGTGGTTCAACAGCACTGGATGAACTATGGGGTACCACAGTGGTTTTAACTTGTTAGTTTTGTGATCTGTTTGTCATGTCTTACTTGTTATGATTCGTAATAAATGATCTATTGATAATTATTTGATTCTGGTGCTCCTGTTCATTAGACTCATGGACTAATGTCCTGTGAGTCTAACTTTATATTTTATTAGAAGATTTTATTTTGTAATAAGTGGCTTTATCCTTCTGAAATGCAGATTAACTGTACTTTCTTCTCCTTAAAATAAAAATACATTGAAATTAAAATATACCAAAACCCAGTATTTTCAATAATTTGGTCCTTGTCCCAGAGGCATCCTGATTTAGGATGCCACACTGTGTGAAACACCCCAGATCGCTCCTCAAACTTACCTTACCAACATTCCCACAGTGAATACGTGGGCTCTTGTCCAATAAGCAATGTATGATGTGCATATAAATGCACGGGCAAACGCCCCTTTTTCAGACAGCGCTCCAGCCAACATAACTGGGAACTGCAGCATTCCTGGCCTTCCTGTGGTCTGTGGCATTCTCCCAAGCCTAGTCTGAATGGCTGGTTGCAGGAGCATGCTTCAGCCGTGGATAAGCTGAAGATGCAGCTGTGGTCCACTAAACCCAGGGTGTGACACCAGGCCAAAGGTAATTTGGCTGATGCCGAGGCGTTTTACACAGACAAACACCCCAATGGTGATGCCAAAAGGCATAAGGTAATAACACATACAGCCACTTTCTGCTGCTACAAACTCTGCATTAGCTTAAACTGGTTGATGGGTGGCTCAGCAGCACAATACCCAGCTTTTCTGGGTTTGGACCATACACCAAACTCAAAATCAGACTCCTGGCTGAAGTCTATGTTCGGGTTTGGGAACCCAAACTCGCAAAGTTTGGTACAAACCCTAACAGTAGTTAGTTAGTAGTGTCGAGTTGAAGAGTCTCACAAAACTTGGATTACCCTCCAATTTTATTTATTATATTTCCAGATATTAACATTAGAGAACATCTTTTGCAGAACACTCTTGATCTCATGGTTTCGTAGGCTATATATGAATGGATTTAGTAAAGGAGGCACCACAATGTACAAGAGAGATCTGTATTTGTTCAGGCTGGCAAAGCTCTCATCAGATGGGACCATGTAGACAATGATTATTGTACCATAAAAAGAACCAACGGTGGTCAAGTGGGAAATACAGGTGGAGAAGGCTTTTCTTTGTCCCTGAGCAGAAGATATCTTCAGAACAGTGACTAAAATATACAGATATGTTATAAGAATAAACCCGAAGGGTAAAAATACAGTGCCAATGGAAAGAATAAAGTCTTGCGTTATCAAAGCAGAAATGTCTGAAGAGGTCAACTCAAGAACAGATTCAAATTCACAGAAAAAATGATCTATATTATTTGAATCACAAAAATCTAATTGGCATATAGGAATAAATTCACTAGAGACTATACTTACAGCCAAGATCCACAATCCAATGATCAACTGGAGACAGACCTGGCTGTTCATTAGCACAGGGTAACGTAATGGATTGCAGATAGCCAAATATCTATCATAGGACATCACAGCAAGAAGAAAGCATTGCAAATAGCTGAAAACACCGGAAGTCCCAAGCTGGGTAAGACAAGCAGCCAATGATATGTCCTCAGCTTTGGTGCTCCCTTCGTCTTTAATGATGACTTTCAATGCCATTGGCAGTATGATTGTGGTCAGCAGGATATCCGATGTAGCCAATTGTTTGAGAAAAAAGAACATTGGGTTTTTTAGTTTATGAACAGTGGTCACCAAAATTATTATTAAAAGGTTTCCACTAACTATCACTAAATATGTTAGAAAGAAACATGCAAACAGCAGAATTCTAAGTTTATTAAGACCTTGAAATCCAAGTAGTCTTATTTGGGTCACCTGGGTTTGATTGACCTCGCACATTTGTATGTCCAAGAAGATGTAAACAATAATGGCCCCTGGTTGTTCCTGAAAAACAGAATATATAGAATTAAACATAAAAACATTATCTGTTATCTTTTCTAGTAATTTAAACTGTCATTTGCCCTTCTATCATCTCTTTCTTTTACAGATCATTCAATAATAAATTACACGGGCATAGCTCTATCCTCATCTAGTTAAAGTCCAATCTCTAAAAACTCAAGAAGAGCCTAGGTCAGGGGTTCCCAACCAGTGGAATAAGTACCACAGGTGGCACTTGAGTTCCAATCTGGTGGGACCCAAGGCCACTGGGAGTGAAAGTGGGGGGATATAAAGCAATACAGACAAGCTACTGCCCCAAGCACCCAAGTTAACAAGCTGTAGAAGTGGAACATTTTGGGATGACAGAATTTATGGCAAAAGAGCTTTGTTCATTATATTTGTTTTGTGTTGCCCTCAAGCCTGGATAGAAAGACCAGTTATAATTGACTGCAAGTTTAATAAAGTTTTTAAAAAAACTACTCAAAACTAAAATGTCAATAATTTCTCTAATCAAAAGATGGTCTAGGCCCAAATTCAATCTGAGAACAGAAAATCAAGATGCTACAATAAAGAACCTTCCAATTACATGACATGACCTAAAGGTAAGTTAGTGAACTGTTAACTGACATGAGTCTACAATTAAAAAGAAGATGCAAAAATGAGAACTACAAAGGTGGCATCGCAGACTGATAGATCACTCACACATAGCTGAAAGCTGTGTGCTAATTAAATTGAAACAAAAGGCTCATGGCTGATCTTTTATGAACACAGAAGAGAGCAACACCCATGTTTCACTGTTACAATGTAGGCTGGATGGCTGGATGGCTTTTTACAATGTAACAGCAGGACTCCGACTTGCTTGTTGCATTGTACAGCACAAAGGTGAGAGGCAGAAGTTAATTTTTATTAAAATGATCTCTGCTGTCTCAGTATACAAGAAGTGCTCTAGGACAAAACCTCTTTCCATTTCCCAAATTCCACCTGGGTGGTAAGTATGGGCAGTTGGCACCTAAAACATTGTTGGCTGAAACTATTTTACAGAATATTACTATAATACAGAATATTACTATAATATTTACACAATATTATACAGAGTCGAAATGTATATTTGCAGTACCCAAATTTTATACAAACTAGGATCTCGAGTACCATCAAAGAAATCTTTGCTGTCCAAAAGAAACACAATATCAAGTCTAAAATTTGCTGCCAAAAGAGCAGGATTTCTGATTCCAACTAGTGGTGGAGTAGTTATGGTTTCCCATAGTTGCATCAGAACCTGTCCAGTAAACCAATAATGATTTTTAGATAATACTATAGACCTTCAGACATATCACAATGTATACAGGTTTATACATGTTGAAGACCACTCTAGCACAAAAAATAAAGTAAAAAAAAAAATATATCCCATGCACTTTGATTTGAATTTCAAGTGAGCTGCAGATGACTATTCAATCAGTTAATTGCCGATACCTCACAATATGAAATAACAAGCTCTCCCCATGAGGAGGACCACTGATCACATTTATAATAGACTACAATTCCTCATACGCCCATTTGAAGGTGGGCCTTGCAACACAACCATGACTCTTAACATTATGGTTAACCCGCAAGAGATGGTTGCAAAAAGATTGTTTTATAATGACCAATCTCATCAAGTTGTTGTGGAGTCATTAGGCTGTGAATACAGGAGACAACATTGCTGTCAAAGACTTAATAAGATATTAGACATAAATTAGAAAAGCTTTATTGACATGGTTTCCACCACAGGAGGCCAGGCATGACAGCTAAGGGATACATTTGTTGTTCTCCTATAGTTGGGAATAAATGAAAGTCATCCATTTTGGTTATATGTTACCTTTATCTATCAATATTGATGAAATCCAATAAAGATAAAACTGAACAATAACTCAATTTCAGCCTTTTTCTAATTGGGTGCTGTGCTCCATGGACCTTTGCTCGGTAGTAATTATTTCCCAGTTGTTGGCTGAGACTTTATAATGTACAGAACAGAGACAAGCTCTCCTTGGGGAATTGTATAATTACACTATACAAACTTTGCAGCTGATGTTTGTGTATTCTAACTAGTTTTACACCCTTGTGTATTTTGTGCTAAACCAGTCTTGTCTAATTATTGATCACTAATGTATTACATATCACTAACAACATTAAAGGTCAACAGGCCAATAACTTGTTTGGTACTTTTTACTTAGTATTTAAAAGAAAAATATTCGGAGCAGCGTACACACCAAAATGACACACTTACGCAGCCCAAAACAGAACCCCCAAAAAAAAAAAAATTCCTAGGAAGGTCAAAAAGATTGTTTGAACACTGAGGCACCATAGACCCCAACTTAGAGACAGACGATGCATGCGCTTTTAAAACTCTGTACACTGTGTACCCCAAGTTCCCCAACGCAGTGAAAGGGGCCAGCTAAACCAGATAGATGTGGCCAAAACATCACTGAAGTTTTCAGTTTACAGGGTGGACTACAATGACAGCACACATCCCCCTGAGCATTCTTTTATTTTTTCCTATGATGTGGTTGAAAATGCCCTAAACTCTGCTAAACTGTCCCTGCTCTAAGAACAATGCTCTCTCTGCAACAGCCAGCTCAATAATAGCGGATAATAGGTGCATTATGTGTCTTCTGAAATAGCGCCTCCTGATTGGGCCTGCTACCCTGACCTCTTACGCAGTGACCATGTGACCCTGTCTCCATGTGACCCTGCTTCTTCTTGGCTGTCCGTGACCTGTGGGATGGGGCCATTGAAATCCCACCAGATTTGTCTTCTGCATTGAGCCTCAGAGCAATTGAAGCTCGGGTTCACTGCGAACCAAACTTTTCCTGAAATTCTGGGTTCTACTGGTTCGGTTCGCTCATCTCTACACAGGGACAGACTGGGACTAGAAAACGGCCCAGGACTTTTTGGGGCACACCGGCCCTGCTTTACTGTTCCTGGCCCAGTATAGTATATTAATGTCACATACTTTTATATATACCTTATTTTGTTCCATGGTTTACCAGGGTTTAGGAGGACAAAAATAAGAAAGAAAGAGAGGGGCATCACACTTTGCAGGCTGAGAGGGGCATCCCACTTTACAGGCTTAATTTAACAACTATCCCTATTTCCCACACCAAAAAGACACAGATAAGGAGCAGATCGGATTTGTAGACACTGATCAGGAGCAGATCAGATTTGGAGACACAGATCAGGAGCTGATCAGATTTGGAGACACAGATCAGGAGCAGATCAGATTTGGACACAGATCAGGAGTAGATCAGATTTGGACACAGATCAGGAGAAGATCAGATTTGGAGACACAGATCAGGAGCAGATCAGATTTGGACACAGATCAGGAGCAGATCAGATTTGGACACAGATCAGGAGCAGATCAGATTTAGAGACAGATCAGGAGCAGATCAGATTTGGAGACACAGATCAGGAGCAGATCAGATTTGGAGACACAGATCAGGAGCAGATCAGATTTGGAGACACAGATCAGGAGCAGATCAGATTTGGACACAGATCAGGAGAAGATCAGATTTGGACACAGATCAGGAGCAGATCAGATTTGGAGACACAGATCAGGAGCAGATCAGATTTGGAGACACAGATCAGGAGAAGATCATATTTGGACACAGATCAGGAGCAGATCAGATTTGGAGACAGATCAGGAGCAGATCAGATTTGGACACAGATCAGGAGAAGATCAGATTTGGACACAGATCAGGAGCAGATCAGATTTGGAGACAGATCAGGAGCAGATCAGATTTGGAGGCAGATCAGGAGCAGATCAGATTTGGAGACAGATCAGGAGCAGATCAGATTTGGAGACAGATCAGGAGAAGATCAGATTTGGACACAGATCAGGATCAGATCAGATTTGGACACAGATCAGGAGCAGATCAGATTTGGACACAGATCAGGAGCAGATCAGATTTGGAGACACAGATCAGGAGCAGATCAGATTTGGACACAGATCAGGAGAAGATCAGATTTGGACATAGATCAGGAGCAGATCAGATTTGGAGACACAGATCAGGAGCAGGTCAGATTTGGAGACACAGATCAGGAGAAGATCATATTTGGACACAGATCAGGGGCAGATCAGATTTGGAGACAGATCAGGAGCAGATCAGATTTGGACACAGATCAGGAGAAGATCAGATTTGGAGACACAGATCAGGAGCAGATCAGATTTGGACACAGATCAGGAGCAGATCAGATTTGGACACAGATCAGGAGAAGATCAGAGTTGGACACAGATCAGGATCAGATCAGAGTTGGACACAGATCAGGATCAGATCAGATTTGGACACAGATCAGGAGCAGATCAGATTTGGAGACACAGATCAGGAGCAGATCAGATTTGGACACAGATCAGGAGAAGATCAGATTTGGACACAGATCAGGAGCAGATCAGATTTGGACACAGATCAGGAGCAGATCAGATTTGGACACAGATCAGGAGCAGATCAGATTTGGACACAGATCAGGAGAAGATCAGATTTGGAGACACAGATCAGGAGCAGATCAGATTTGGACACAGATCAGGAGCAGATCAGATTTGGACACAGATCAGGAGAAGATCAGAGTTGGACACAGATCAGGATCAGATCAGAGTTGGACACAGATCAGGATCAGATCAGATTTGGACACAGATCAGGAGCAGATCAGATTTGGAGACACAGATCAGGAGCAGATCAGATTTGGACACAGATCAGGAGAAGATCAGATTTGGACACAGATCAGGAGCAGATCAGATTTGGAGACACAGATCAGGAGCAGATCAGATTTGGAGACACAGATCAGGAGAAGATCATATTTGGACACAGATCAGGAGCAGATCAGATTTGGAGACAGATCAGGAGCAGATCAGATTTGGACACAGATCAGGAGAAGATCAGATTTGGACACAGATCAGGAGCAGATCAGATTTGGAGACACAGATCAGGAGCAGATCAGATTTGGACACAGATCAGGAGAAGATCAGATTTGGACACAGATCAGGAGCAGATCAGATTTGGAGACACAGATCAGGAGCAGGTCAGATTTGGAGACACAGATCAGGAGAAGATCATATTTGGACACAGATCAGGGGCAGATCAGATTTGGAGACAGATCAGGAGCAGATCAGATTTGGACACAGATCAGGAGAAGATCAGAGTTGGACACAGATCAGGATCAGATCAGATTTGGACACAGATCAGGAGCAGATCAGATTGGGACACAGATCAGGAGCAGATCAGATTTGGAGACACAGATCAGGAGCAGATCAGATTTGGACACAGATCAGGAGAAGATCAGATTTGGACACAGATCAGGAGCAGATCAGATTTGGAGACACAGATCAGGAGCAGATCAGATTTGGAGACACAGATCAGGAGAAGATCATATTCTGACACAGATCAGGAGCAGATCAGATTTGGAGACAGATCAGGAGCAGATCAGATTTGGACACAGATCAGGAGAAGATCAGATTTGGACACAGATCAGGAGCAGATCAGATTTGGAGACACAGATCAGGAGCAGATCAGATTTGGAGACAGATCAGGAGCAGATCAGATTTGGACACAGATCAGGAGCAGATCAGATTTTGAGACAGATCAGGAGCAGATCAGATTTGGACACAGATCAGGAGCAGATCAGATTTGGACACAGATCAGGAGCAGATCAGATTTGGACACAGATCAGGAGAATATCATATTTGGACAAAGATCAGGAGAATATCATATTTGGACACAGATCAGGAGAAGATCAGATTTGGACACAGATGTGAGGTGGCTTTGTAGAAGTTTTCTCATTGGTCACACTGGCCACCCAGCGTCTCTCCTGTTACAGGGCTGTGAGAGGCTCCATTTAGCAGACATATAGTATATGAAGGACCTGAGAACACAGGGACAGGCAACATGGAGCTCTGCACACCCGAGTCTATGGACAGCACATGGGACACTGTTTTTATTGTAGAGGGGTTTGAACATCTAAACTTTCCTTAATAAGCTGCCAGGAGGGAGGACACACAAAGGAAAGGCTTTACCTTGTGGCAGAAGCAGCAGCACTTCCCTGCAGCCGAGTTACAAATGGCAAAACCTAGTGTGAAGCATCCACTGACCTCCAGCTCCTCTGCTTCCCCATCTATGTAAGTGTAATTGCTGATGCTGAGCCTGCGCGGAGCCAACGTTCTACCAGCGACCGATGAGCAGAGCAGTGTAGTGGGTGGAGGCCGCTCTGCCTGCCGCTGCTCTCACACACACACACTAATGTTTACACGCAGATAATCTGTGTGTGTGTGTGTGTGACAGCGGGGCCGGTGGCGGCGGGCAGTGCAGCCTCCACCCGTTACATTGCTCTGCTCATCGGCCTCCACCTGCGGCCTTCCCATGTGCCGGCCTACCGGGATTCTGCCCGGTATGCCCTATGGCCAGCCCGCCCCTGTCTGTACCCAGCAGCGTCAGGAATCTAAAAGATTCCAGGGCTGGCCACTGGCTTTGCCCTTGGGCATCCTGCTGTTTGAAACCCCAAGGGTGCCCATACAGACTCACCTTTCCCCAATCCAACAGCACATGCGCGGGCTCTGATTGTTTTCTCTGGGGAGCTTCTACCTTTATGCCTATAGGAACTAGAGGTATTGTTTGCAGTATGAGAACGTCAAGCTATGAGCGCGCAGTGGGGTAAAGGGGGGTAAAGTTGAGTATACATTTAAACTAGGTGGTCACTTAACTTTTTATTAGGGTATGTGTGTATAAATATATGCCTAAACCAGCAATTTAACACAAATTTAACTGTTCTCAAAACTTTTGAAGGGGAGGATAGTTATGAAGAAGAGATAAGGGAAATATAGGGTGATAAAAGAGAAAAGGGGGGAACGGATAGTGATGAACAAGATAAAGGAGTAATATGAAAAGACAGAGGAGAAAATGGGGGATATAGAGAGATGGAGAATAGAAAGGGGTAAATGGAGAGAAGAAGAGAAAGGGGATTTGGGGAGAAAATGGGGAGATGGAGTGGAGGAGAGACAGAGGGAAAATTATTTTCATAATAATAATGCGCACCCAACGGGAATCCAGTGCCGTGATTGGCTGCTCGGTGCACATGTGGCAGTGACTGTCCGACCATCAAATGTCCTGCCCATGTGAGGGCCAGGTAGCCAATAGCAGTGCTGGATTCCCAGTGGGAGAGCTAGAGGTAAGATTTATGGGTGTTCTAATGGGTTAGGTCCTGGGGGGTGGGCGCCAGGATTTTGGACACACCCAGCCTATCAGATAGTGGTGGCCACTAACACCCTCGCCGTGGAGAGTGTTGGTCCACTTTAATATTTTACAAGCCCAAACAGAAAGCCTGGTACTCCCTAGCAAGTAAAGTGGACCAATCACGGCTTAAAGCCATTGTTTTGGGCAGGAGTGGCGGCGCCTGCATCCCTGGCTCACCTGTGGAATGTGCACTCCCGTAAACCCAGTCTATCTAAATGGCTGAGTGCAAGAACACACATGCAGGTATTGCTGGGGGATGCGGGCCGGTCCGCTATTGCAGCGATGAACTGGAGAATTGGTAGTGGGGCTTATGGGGGATCTGGGGAGATCACACAATGGAACATGCAGAATCAGCATGCCCCAGAGGCACCTAGTTGGCCAGACCTGGACTTCAGAGCCATTATGACCAGTAATTGGTCCACTTAAAGGATGGCTTGTGAACGTTTTGGACATTAGTGCCTTTAATTACGGGTATGTAGAAAAAGTCCTGTCTAGGGTGTAAGGACTTGGCCAATAATTTGCCACATTTATCTGAAAACTTTTGACGTCTCTCTGACCCTCAGAATGCTTTTATGTTGCCCCCTGGCCTTTATCAGTGCCAGTAGTTCAATTTGAGTAGAGGTGTTTTTGTGAGACTGTTCTAGCTTCTGAGTAGTAGAAGTTTTTTTTTTTCATTTTTTATGCCCTATCCTTTTTCAACTTGACCCTGTATAGAATGAAAACAGGACATATTTCAGGGCTTTCTGTGGCATTGGGAATGGTGTGTCGTTGATCAGTGAAGAAGTGCGAGACTTCCTTTATCTCAGAGAGACATGGTGCACCATTTAATTTCTCATTCAATTTCCAGTTGTATTGACTGGGTACTAGATCGGACACTGTCAGGGTGCGCCCTGCGATCCCGTGTCCGTGCAGTGTCCATAAATGAGATGCAATTGAGCCGCCCGAAATCCCGCTAGACCTCACTGAGCGTGCTGTCACTTACGGATGGCCAAGCCGGGAAGGGGGGGGGGGGGGACCAGAAGATTAGGCCCTTAAACAGCCAGATAGGAATTCACCCCTTTTAATTTAAGATCTGAAGTTCCTTTTTAAGGGTCAAATTTGAGAGCATGATAACTAAGGAGAAAATAATCAAGTTGACTGTACGTGGAGTGGATATGTGAGTAGAACTTGTAATCTCTAGCTCCTTGATGGAAAATTCTCCACACATCTAGCACATGAAGGTCATATAGCAATGCCATTAATTTTAACATCCTTATTGCTTACACCTACACTAACACACACATTGATTTCAGGAGAAAACGTAAACAGCTCAACCTGGCAAGTTAATTCACTACAGTTTAAACGAGCTGGATAAATAGTCCAATCCAATAGCATAAAAAAGTGTTGCCAGCTTTGTTACTGGATAGAATAAAACTTCCACTTTATTGGTCTGGATAACATCATGTAAATAACAATACACAGGAAAATATGCGCAGCACAATAGCACATGTATACACATCATATAACACAATAGCAGAGAGGATGTAATTGTTTGGTAAGCTTTACAGAATTGTAAACATTAGTAAATGACTTCTCAGATTGTTAATTACTTGATCCCATACTTACTCCAACTTCTTCAACCTTTTAATCACTTGAGTCATTCCATTGGAGCACTCTTTTTGCCGACCTAACTTTGGCCCCAGGTGCTCTACACCTTGGATATCTGCCATGAACACAATTTCAGACTCGGGAGGGGGTGACAAGGGGTAAGACATCACACAGACATTGAAACACTAGGACAGGGAACTAGGGAAGAGGAGGGTAGAGGGAGGGTCAAGCCTTTTTTAGCCACACTTGATGTGTTACCACTGTTACTCACCTTTAATTGTGCTCCTCCCCTAAGTCCTGGATGTGACAGACAACCCCATACCTAGCCGCCATTGCATTGCCCATCTTTTAGAGTCTATAAGCTATATGTTGATCTAAGCAGTTGGAAAAAAACTCCCTAAAACTCACTTGCTCCATCTGCACAAATGATACTGAATCATTGTCAGGGCTTACATTCGCTTCTGAATCCACTAAAAGCTGAAACGTCACCTTAAAGATTTTCTCACGGTAGTGGTCACTTTGGAGCTTCCTTTCCCAGCACCACAGCCGTGCTGCTGCCTGGAGTCAACTGACATAACCCACAATGCACAATTGCAGGAAACCTAGCAGCACTTACTTCCTCACCACTGACTGGGAGTGCTGCAGGGAAAAAGGACTTTTTTATCTTTCAAAAGATTTTTAGAAGAATTTTATTTATATCATATAACACATACCCACAGTTGGGGTGGACCTTCTTTTTAATGTTTCATAATATTTTTTGCCTTGATATATACTTTGTTTTGTGCTTTTTCAACTAAAGGCATTCCATGGACAAACAAGATAATAGGCTGTTCTTCTTCCCGCTTTAGCTGTACTCCAGGCAAGGACGCTATGCTACCATGACAGCCATCTCATGGAATGATGCATTACACTACTGGTCTCAAGGGGCCTGTTTCCGGGGGTGCCTCTTTCTGGGGTCGTATGGTGGACCATGTATGGTGGGATTGCAGTGCTGTTAGGAAGCTTTGTCCAAAATTTTTAATTGATACCCATGGATAGCTCTCCGTAACCTGCCTATTACTCATAGCACTGCAACACAAAAGAAATTGATATACCATATACTGACAGGGGTAACAATAGTTATTGCTAGGGCATAGAAGTCACCTACCTTAAGCTTTAGGGAATTTAAAAAATAAAGCCAATTATATTATGAGTAGGGATGAGCGAATCGATCCGGACGAACCCGGATTCGATCCGAATTTCAGGAAAAATTCGATTCGGATCGAATCCGAATTTCCCCGCGATTCGATCACTCGAAGTTTTCCTTTAACATCCATTCATTTACATTACAGGCATTCTAAGATGGCGGGCGGGACATGTCTGGACATGTATCCCGCGCCAGTGCAAGCTGGGGCAGTCACATGCAGCCTATCAGCAGCCAGCAAGCCCGGTGACGTCACACAGCGGTATTTAACGGCGGCCATCTTGCTTTTCCTCATTTCTCTATTGCATTCGTGACAGACAGACAGAACGCTGTGTAGCTGAGGCAGTTAGACAGGCTGGAGACAGGCTGGAGACAGGGACAGACAGGGACAGACAGGGACAGGCTGGAGACAGGCAGGAGACAGGCAGGAGACAGACAGGAGACAGACAGAAAGCCAGGGAAAGGTAGGAAAAACGGAGCTGGCTGACAGGGAGATTTTTTTTTTTTCATCCAGCCTTTGTTAGCGTTTTCAGGCTGCTTATAGTAACTAACTGTGCATATATACTGAACTGATCTTAAGTCTGCTGTGAGGCATCCCATTCTGTGACTAAAGCAGCCTCTGTTTAAGACCATATAAGCATTTGCTCTAATCATATTTGAAATTAGGCCTGATAAAGACACTTTTGCTGGCCAAAGCACTACTGTACCCTGGCAGCTCGATTCCTGCCCGGGGCATCCCATTCTGTGACTAAAGCAGCCTCTGTTTAAGACCATATAAGCATTTGCTCTAATCATATTTGAAATTAGGCCTGATAAAGACACTTTTGCTGGCCAAAGCACTACTGTACCCTGGCAGCTCGATTCCTGCCCGGGGCATCCCATTCTGTGACTAAAGCAGCCTCTGTTTAAGACCATATAAGCATTTGCTCTAATCATATTTGAAATTAGGCCTGATAAAGACACTTTTGCTGGCCAAAGCACTACTGTACCCTGGCAGCTCGATTCCTGCCCGGGGCATCCCATTCTGTGACTAAAGCAGCCTCTGTTTAAGACCATATAAGCATTTGCTCTAATCATATTTGAAATTAGGCCTGATAAAGACACTTTTGCTGGCCAAAGCACTACTGTACCCTGGCAGCTCGATTCCTGCCCGGGGCATCCCATTCTGTGACTAAAGCAGCCTCTGTTTAAGACCATATAAGCATTTGCTCTAATCATATTTGAAATTAGGCCTGATAAAGACACTTTTGCTGGCCAAAGCACTACTGTACCCTGGCAGCTCGATTCCTGCCCGGGGCATCCCATTCTGTGACTAAAGCAGCCTCTGTTTAAGACCATATAAGCATTTGCTCTAATCATATTTGAAATTAGGCCTGATAAAGACACTTTTGCTGGCCAAAGCACTACTGTACCCTGGCAGCTCGATTCCTGCCCGGGGCATCCCATTCTGTGACTAAAGCAGCCTCTGTTTAAGACCATATAAGCATTTGCTCTAATCATATTTGAAATTAGGCCTGATAAAGACACTTTTGCTGGCCAAAGCACTACTGTACCCTGGCAGCTCGATTCCTGCCCGGGGCATCCCATTCTGTGACTAAAGCAGCCTCTGTTTAAGACCATATAAGCATTTGCTCTAATCATATTTGAAATTAGGCCTGATAAAGACACTTTTGCTGGCCAAAGCACTACTGTACCCTGGCAGCTCGATTCCTGCCCGGGGCATCCCATTCTGTGACTAAAGCAGCCTCTGTTTAAGACCATATAAGCATTTGCTCTAATCATATTTGAAATTAGGCCTGATAAAGACACTTTTGCTGGCCAAAGCACTACTGTACCCTGGCAGCTCGATTCCTGCCCGGGGCATCCCATTCTGTGACTAAAGCAGCCTCTGTTTAAGACCATATAAGCATTTGCTCTAATCATATTTGAAATTAGGCCTGATAAAGACACTTTTGCTGGCCAAAGCACTACTGTACCCTGGCAGCTCGATTCCTGCCCGGGGCATCCCATTCTGTGACTAAAGCAGCCTCTGTTTAAGACCATATAAGCATTTGCTCTAATCATATTTGAAATTAGGCCTGATAAAGACACTTTTGCTGGCCAAAGCACTACTGTACCCTGGCAGCTTGATTCCTGCCCGGGGCATCCCATTCTGTGACTAAAGCAGCCTCTGTTTAAGACCATATAAGCATTTGCTCTAATCATATTTGAAATTAGGCCTGATAAAGACACTTTTGCTGGCCAAAGCACTACTGTACCCTGGCAGCTCGATTCCTGCCCGGGGCATCCCATTCTGTGACTAAAGCAGCCTCTGTTTAAGACCATATAAGCATTTGCTCTAATCATATTTGAAATTAGGCCTGATAAAGACACTTTTGCTGGCCAAAGCACTACTGTACCCTGGCAGCTCGATTCCTGCCCGGGGCATCCCATTCTGTGACTAAAGCAGCCTCTGTTTAAGACCATATAAGCATTTGCTCTAATCATATTTGAAATTAGGCCTGATAAAGACACTTTTGCTGGCCAAAGCACTACTGTACCCTGGCAGCTCGATTCCTGCCCGGGGCATCCCATTCTGTGACTAAAGCAGCCTCTGTTTAAGACCATATAAGCATTTGCTCTAATCATATTTGAAATTAGGCCTGATAAAGACACTTTTGCTGGCCAAAGCACTACTGTACCCTGGCAGCTCGATTCCTGCCCGGGGCATCCCATTCTGTGACTAAAGCAGCCTCTGTTTAAGACCATATAAGCATTTGCTCTAATCATATTTGAAATTAGGCCTGATAAAGACACTTTTGCTGGCCAAAGCACTACTGTACCCTGGCAGCTCGATTCCTGCCCGGGGCATCCCATTCTGTGACTAAAGCAGCCTCTGTTTAAGACCATATAAGCATTTGCTCTAATCATATTTGAAATTAGGCCTGATAAAGACACTTTTGCTGGCCAAAGCACTACTGTACCCTGGCAGCTCGATTCCTGCCCGGGGCATCCCATTCTGTGACTAAAGCAGCCTCTGTTTAAGACCATATAAGCATTTGCTCTAATCATATTTGAAATTAGGCCTGATAAAGACACTTTTGCTGGCCAAAGCACTACTGTACCCTGGCAGCTCGATTCCTGCCCGGGGCATCCCATTCTGTGACTAAAGCAGCCTCTGTTTAAGACCATATAAGCATTTGCTCTAATCATATTTGAAATTAGGCCTGATAAAGACACTTTTGCTGGCCAAAGCACTACTGTACCCTGGCAGCTCGATTCCTGCCCGGGGCATCCCATTCTGTGACTAAAGCAGCCTCTGTTTAAGACCATATAAGCATTTGCTCTAATCATATTTGAAATTAGGCCTGATAAAGACACTTTTGCTGGCCAAAGCACTACTGTACCCTGGCAGCTCGATTCCTGCCCGGGGCATCCCATTCTGTGACTAAAGCAGCCTCTGTTTAAGACCATATAAGCATTTGCTCTAATCATATTTGAAATTAGGCCTGATAAAGACACTTTTGCTGGCCAAAGCACTACTGTACCCTGGCAGCTCGATTCCTGCCCGGGGCATCCCATTCTGTGACTAAAGCAGCCTCTGTTTAAGACCATATAAGCATTTGCTCTAATCATATTTGAAATTAGGCCTGATAAAGACACTTTTGCTGGCCAAAGCACTACTGTACCCTGGCAGCTCGATTCCTGCCCGGGGCATCCCATTCTGTGACTAAAGCAGCCTCTGTTTAAGACCATATAAGCATTTGCTCTAATCATATTTGAAATTAGGCCTGATAAAGACACTTTTGCTGGCCAAAGCACTACTGTACCCTGGCAGCTCGATTCCTGCCCGGGGCATCCCATTCTGTGACTAAAGCAGCCTCTGTTTAAGACCATATAAGCATTTGCTCTAATCATATTTGAAATTAGGCCTGATAAAGACACTTTTGCTGGCCAAAGCACTACTGTACCCTGGCAGCTCGATTCCTGCCCGGGGCATCCCATTCTGTGACTAAAGCAGCCTCTGTTTAAGACCATATAAGCATTTGCTCTAATCATATTTGAAATTAGGCCTGATAAAGACACTTTTGCTGGCCAAAGCACTACTGTACCCTGGCAGCTCGATTCCTGCCCGGGGCATCCCATTCTGTGACTAAAGCAGCCTCTGTTTAAGACCATATAAGCATTTGCTCTAATCATATTTGAAATTAGGCCTGATAAAGACACTTTTGCTGGCCAAAGCACTACTGTACCCTGGCAGCTCGATTCCTGCCCGGGGCATCCCATTCTGTGACTAAAGCAGCCTCTGTTTAAGACCATATAAGCATTTGCTCTAATCATATTTGAAATTAGGCCTGATAAAGACACTTTTGCTGGCCAAAGCACTACTGTACCCTGGCAGCTCGATTCCTGCCCGGGGCATCCCATTCTGTGACTAAAGCAGCCTCTGTTTAAGACCATATAAGCATTTGCTCTAATCATATTTGAAATTAGGCCTGATAAAGACACTTTTGCTGGCCAAAGCACTACTGTACCCTGGCAGCTCGATTCCTGCCCGGGGCATCCCATTCTGTGACTAAAGCAGCCTCTGTTTAAGACCATATAAGCATTTGCTCTAATCATATTTGAAATTAGGCCTGATAAAGACACTTTTGCTGGCCAAAGCACTACTGTACCCTGGCAGCTCGATTCCTGCCCGGGGCATCCCATTCTGTGACTAAAGCAGCCTCTGTTTAAGACCATATAAGCATTTGCTCTAATCATATTTGAAATTAGGCCTGATAAAGACACTTTTGCTGGCCAAAGCACTACTGTACCCTGGCAGCTCGATTCCTGCCCGGGGCATCCCATTCTGTGACTAAAGCAGCCTCTGTTTAAGACCATATAAGCATTTGCTCTAATCATATTTGAAATTAGGCCTGATAAAGACACTTTTGCTGGCCAAAGCACTACTGTACCCTGGCAGCTCGATTCCTGCCCGGGGCATCCCATTCTGTGACTAAAGCAGCCTCTGTTTAAGACCATATAAGCATTTGCTCTAATCATATTTGAAATTAGGCCTGATAAAGACACTTTTGCTGGCCAAAGCACTACTGTACCCTGGCAGCTCGATTCCTGCCCGGGGCATCCCATTCTGTGACTAAAGCAGCCTCTGTTTAAGACCATATAAGCATTTGCTCTAATCATATTTGAAATTAGGCCTGATAAAGACACTTTTGCTGGCCAAAGCACTACTGTACCCTGGCAGCTCGATTCCTGCCCGGGGCATCCCATTCTGTGACTAAAGCAGCCTCTGTTTAAGACCATATAAGCATTTGCTCTAATCATATTTGAAATTAGGCCTGATAAAGACACTTTTGCTGGCCAAAGCACTACTGTACCCTGGCAGCTCGATTCCTGCCCGGGGCATCCCATTCTGTGACTAAAGCAGCCTCTGTTTAAGACCATATAAGCATTTGCTCTAATCATATTTGAAATTAGGCCTGATAAAGACACTTTTGCTGGCCAAAGCACTACTGTACCCTGGCAGCTCGATTCCTGCCCGGGGCATCCCATTCTGTGACTAAAGCAGCCTCTGTTTAAGACCATATAAGCATTTGCTCTAATCATATTTGAAATTAGGCCTGATAAAGACACTTTTGCTGGCCAAAGCACTACTGTACCCTGGCAGCTCGATTCCTGCCCGGGGCATCCCATTCTGTGACTAAAGCAGCCTCTGTTTAAGACCATATAAGCATTTGCTCTAATCATATTTGAAATTAGGCCTGATAAAGACACTTTTGCTGGCCAAAGCACTACTGTACCCTGGCAGCTCGATTCCTGCCCGGGGCATCCCATTCTGTGACTAAAGCAGCCTCTGTTTAAGACCATATAAGCATTTGCTCTAATCATATTTGAAATTAGGCCTGATAAAGACACTTTTGCTGGCCAAAGCACTACTGTACCCTGGCAGCTCGATTCCTGCCCGGGGCATCCCATTCTGTGACTAAAGCAGCCTCTGTTTAAGACCATATAAGCATTTGCTCTAATCATATTTGAAATTAGGCCTGATAAAGACACTTTTGCTGGCCAAAGCACTACTGTACCCTGGCAGCTCGATTCCTGCACGGGGCATCCCATTCTGTGACTAAAGCAGCCTCTGTTTAAGACCATATAAGCATTTGCTCTAATCATATTTGAAATTAGGCCTGATAAAGACACTTTTGCTGGCCAAAGCACTACTGTACCCTGGCAGCTCGATTCCTGCCCGGGGCATCCCATTCTGTGACTAAAGCAGCCTCTGTTTAAGACCATATAAGCATTTGCTCTAATCATATTTGAAATTAGGCCTGATAAAGACACTTTTGCTGGCCAAAGCACTACTGTACCCTGGCAGCTCGATTCCTGCCCGGGGCATCCCATTCTGTGACTAAAGCAGCCTCTGTTTAAGACCATATAAGCATTTGCTCTAATCATATTTGAAATTAGGCCTGATAAAGACACTTTTGCTGGCCAAAGCACTACTGTACCCTGGCAGCTCGATTCCTGCCCGGGGCATCCCATTCTGTGACTAAAGCAGCCTCTGTTTAAGACCATATAAGCATTTGCTCTAATCATATTTGAAATTAGGCCTGATAAAGACACTTTTGCTGGCCAAAGCACTACTGTACCCTGGCAGCTCGATTCCTGCCCGGGGCATCCCATTCTGTGACTAAAGCAGCCTCTGTTTAAGACCATATAAGCATTTGCTCTTATTATATTTATATTATAAGACACTTTTGCTGGGCATAGGCTTACTGCTGCCTGCCAGGTGCACTTCTGTTGAGGCATCCCATTCTGTAACATAGCATACCCCTCTTTATTTACACTAAGCAGCTCTCTTATTTACACTAAGCAGGCCTGTTGGAGGCTGAGTGTTACTGCTCACTTTTGGTGTGCATTATATTCTGTTTCATATAGACCCACCGCTGCCCGGGGTTTTTTTAAATATCACCTACTACCACGCCAGTTAGACTATGTCGGGCAGACAAGTGCCTGGAAGTGAAAAGAGGAGTGGCAGAGGCCAAGATTCCGCAGGAAGAGCTCGCATCAGACTGGGGGCCAGTAGCAGCAGGAGTCACGCTGAGAGACCTAATCTGCCAGTATCTGCTAGCGGTCGGGTCTCCACCAGTAACGCATCTGCCGTGGTAGATTGGTTGACGCGCTCATCAACAACATCATCACAACTTACGTCTGAGACCCCCAGTCTAGGGTCGGTAGGTTCCTCTGACACAACCCTGAGTTGGCATGCCCCGAGAGCAGTCCCTGTCCTCCCATTGCCTCTGGCCTACGCCGTTCCCTCCCCCAGCGACGTATCCTATGCTTTGGGTTCAGCTCCACTCTTTAGTGAGGAGGACCATCAGATAGAGGACAGTCAGCAGCTACTGCCCAGCCAAGAAATGGAGGTGGCTTCTTTAGCTAGGCAGACAAATAGTGATGTGGACAGTGTCGTGGGTGCTGCGAGCGTTCCAGCTCCTGCGCCAGACACTGTTGACGAATCCACGAACATCAGTGACGTACAGCCACAACCCGGTGATGATGATGATGATGACGATGAAGCCGATCGCACTTGGGAGCCGGGTGATGAAGGGGCTTCATCGTCATCATCAGGAGAAGAGGGGTGCAGGTTGCCCCGGAGTCAGCAGCTGAGGCAGCAAAGTGGTAGCAGTCAGCATGGGGGCACAATTCCAAAGGCTGGAGCCGGCCGGGGCCGGGGCCGGGGTAGAGCACCTGCTGTGCGGCAGTCTACCTTATCGGGAGGTAGTGGAGCAGGGGTTCCTGGAGTTGGCAACAGCAGCAGTGAATCAGTGAGGCCAGGGGGTGGGAAAAGTAGCTACTCGGCAGTGTGGCAGTTTTTCCTGAGGCATCCGCAGGAGGGTAACATGGCCACATGCAAGATATGTAGGCAAAAGGTGAAGCGTGGCCAGGGTCCAAATGTTGGCACCACGGCCCTGCGTCAACATATGATGCGTCACCATAAAACGACCTGGGAGAACCGAGGCTCCCAAGGGGTGGTCCAGTCTGCTTCCTCACCAAGTGAGCTCCCAATTTCTGCCAGCCAAGGCTCCAGCACCTCAGCCGAAGGCAGCTGTGCGTCATACCCATCCTCTGTCGCTCCTGCTCCTCCTCCTCCTCCTCCAAGTCATGCATCCCGCCAGCAATCCATCAGCGAAGCCATGTCCAAGAGACAGCAGTATGCGCCCACTCATCCTACGGCGCAGAAGCTGAATGTGCTCCTGTCCAAGTTGCTGGTGCTGCAGTCGCTCCCTTTTCAGGTGGTGGAATCTGCACCTTTCAGAGAACTGATGGCTTGTGCCGAGCCGAGGTGGAGAGTCCCAAGCCGTCATTTCTTTGCCAAGAAGGCAGTACCAGCGCTGCACACTTTTGTTGAACAGAAGGTGGGCCAGTCCTTGAGCCTGTCGGTGTGTAGCAAAATACATGGCAGCGCCGACATCTGGAGCTGTAACTACGGTCAGGGGCAGTACATGTCGTTTACGGCCCACTGGGTGAATGTGGTCCCTTTGCAGCAGCAACTTGGACAGGTCACGCCGCTTCGGCCTCCGCGCTCTCTGCCCATTGGGCCTGTGACACCGTGCGACTCGGCCTCCTCATCCTCCGCCATCTCCTCACCCTCCACTGTAGGCTCAAGTCTCAGTGCCCCTCCAGTCTACCATGTGTGCAGGGCACGGAGGTGTCACGCAGTGCTTCACATGGTTTGTCTTGGCGAACGGAGTCACACAGGGGAGGAACTGCTTAAATGTATTCATCAGGAAATCCAAACATGGCTTACTCCGAGAAAACTTAAAATGGGAATCATGGTTACCGACAATGGGAAGAACATTTTGTCTGCGCTGCGCCAAGGAAGCCTGACCCATGCCCCCTGCATGGCTCACGTCTTCAATCTGGTTGTCAAGCGGTTTCTGAAGTGTTCCCCCCATCTGCAGGACATCCTAACAACTTCACGGAAACTTTGCATGCACTTCAGCCACTCCTACACTGCCAAACACACCCTTCTTGAGCTACAGCGTCAGAATGGTATCCCCCAACATAGTCTGATTTGCGATGTTTCCACCCGTTGGAATTCCACCCTTCACATGTTGGACCGATTATATGAACAGAGAAAAGCCATCACGGATTTCCTGATGATCCAAGCAGATAGGGGGACTCCCCTGTGTAACTTCAATGTCAACCAGTGGCAGCTCATACGTGACACCTGCCGTTTGCTCAGGCCCTTTGAGGAAGCCACTTTATTTGTCAGTCGGCAGGATTACGGGATGAACGACGTGATTCCACTGCTTCATGTACTGCAGCACATGTTGGAAACCATGGCTGGTCAGGGCACTGGAGACATGGCGTTTACATCTTACGGCCACATGAACCCCCTTGGAGCTGAACTGGAGGAGGAGGAGGAGGAAGAGGAGGAGGAGGAGTTGCCCAGCGAAACACAGTTTAGGCTTGGCGAAATGGCTGGTTTATCTAGTCAGCAGACAGGAGAGGAGGAGCAGGAGCAGCCAGAGGAGCTAGAGGTTTTTGAGGAAGGAGAGACAGAGGACCCGGGCACACCGTGGCAGTATGCAGTGGAGATGGAGACAGGTAGTCCATCCGAGTCACTTGCGCAAATGGCACGAAGCATGCTCACGTGCTTGCGTAGTGACCCCAGAATTGTTTCCATCTGTCGGCGGGATGACTTCTGGCTGTCCACCTTATTGGACCCTCGCTTCCGGCACAAAATGGGGGCATTTTTTAAACCCACCGAGAGGGAGGACAAACTCAACTACTACAAAGACATTCTACGTAGGCAGTTGGCCGATGCCTATCTGCGCCATGGTCCATACTCTCGCAGGTCTGACTCGAGGGGACCTCTGCGCTCACCTTCCACTGCCATGGCCGCTGGGGGGGTTGGCAGCAGCAGCAGAAGCTCCATCAGCAGCAGCAGCCTCAGTCTTCAGTCGCTAATGAGTAGCTTTCTACACCCGCATAGTGAGGCTACTCATGAGCAGCAGGAAGACCTGGAGCAGGACCTGAACCAGCAGGTCATGTCATACTTTGACATGACCATGCCAACACACCTTGAGGATCCGCTGGACTTCTGGGCAGCCAAACTTGATTTGTGGCCGCAACTAGCAGAGTTTGCCCTGGAAAAGCTGTCCTGCCCGGCAAGTAGCGTGCCATCTGAGCGGGTGTTTAGTGCGGCGGGGGCCATAGTTACGGCGAGGAGAACTCGTCTGTCAACTAAAAATGTGGAGAGACTCACCTTTGTCAAAATGAATCAGGGATGGATCAGCCAGGATTTCCACCCACCAATGCCTGATGCATGCGACTAGATTCAGCATGGTGCCACGTTTTACACTTTCCAAATGGTGCAAAACATATTTATGTCTTTAGGCCATTTTTTGGGCTCCTGCTGCTGCTACTGTCAACTCCTGCCAACTCCAGGGTGTGATTCATCCAATTTTTGGGCTCCTGAAGCCAACTCCAGTGTATATTTGGGCTCCTGCTGCTGCTGCTGCCAACTTCTGCCAACTCCAGGGTGTGATTCATCCAATTTTTGGGCTCCTGAAGCCAACTCCAGTGTATATTTGGGCTCCTGCTGCTGCTGCTGTCAACTCCTGCCAACTCCAGGGTGTGATTCATCCAATTTTTGGGCTCCTGAAGCCAACTCCAGTGTATATTTGGGCTCCTGCTGCTGCTGCTGCCAACTTCTGCCAACTCCAGGGTGTGATTCATCCAATTTTTGGGCTCCTGAAGCCAACTCCAGTGTTTATTTGGGCTCCTGCTGCTGCTGCTGTCAACTCCTGCCAACTCCAGGGTGTGATTCATCCAATTTTTGGGCTCCTGAAGCCAACTCCAGTGTATATTTGGGCTCCTGCTGCTGCTGCTGTCAACTCCTGCCAACTCCAGGGTGTGATTCATCCAATTTTTGGGCTCCTGAAGCCAACTCCAGTGTATATTTGGGCTCCTGCTGCTGCTGCTGCCAACTTCTGCCAACTCCAGGGTGTGATTCATCCAATTTTTGGGCTCCTGAAGCCAACTCCAGTGTATATTTGGGCTCCTGCTGCTGCTACTGTCAACTCCTGCCAACTCCAGGGTGTGATTCATCCAATTTTTGGGCTCCTGAAGCCAACTCCAGTGTATATTTGGGCTCCTGCTGCTGCTGCTGCCAACTTCTGCCAACTCCAGGGTGTGATTCATCCAATTTTTGGGCTCCTGAAGCCAACTCCAGTGTATATTTGGGCTCCTGCTGCTGCTGCTGCCAACTTCTGCCAACTCCAGGGTGTGATTCATCCAATTTTTGGGCTCCTGAAGCCAACTCCAGTGTATATTTGGGCTCCTGCTGCTGCTGCTGTCAACTCCTGCCAACTCCAGGGTGTGATTCATCCAATTTTTGGGCTCCTGAAGCCAACTCCAGTGTATATTTGGGCTCCTGCTGCTGCTGCTGCCAACTTCTGCCAACTCCAGGGTGTGATTCATCCAATTTTTGGGCTCCTGAAGCCAACTCCAGTGTATATTTGGGCTCCTGCTGCTGCTGCTGTCAACTCCTGCCAACTCCAGGGTGTGATTCATCCAATTTTTGGGCTCCTGAAGCCAACTCCAGTGTATATTTGGGCTCCTGCTGCTGCTACTGTCAACTTCTGCCAACTCCAGGGTGTGATTCATCCAATTTTTTGGCTCCTGAAGCCAACCCCAGGGTCTCTTTAAACTAATGTTTGGGTTCCTGCTGCTGCTGCCAACTCCAGGGTGTGATTCATCCAATTTTTGGGCTCCTGAGGCCAACTCCAGTGTATATTTGGGCTCCTGCTGCTGCTGCTGCCAACTTCTGCCAACTCCAGGGTGTGATTCATCCAATTTTTGGGCTCCTGAAGCCAACTCCAGTGTATATTTGGGCTCCTGCTGCTGCTGCTGTCAACTCCTGCCAACTCCAGGGTGTGATTCATCCAATTTTTGGGCTCCTGAAGCCAACTCCAGTGTATATTTGGGCTCCTGCTGCTGCTGCTGCCAACTTCTGCCAACTCCAGGGTGTGATTCATCCAATTTTTGGGCTCCTGAAGCCAACTCCAGTGTATATTTGGGCTCCTGCTGCTGCTGCTGTCAACTCCTGCCAACTCCAGGGTGTGATTCATCCAATTTTTGGGCTCCTGAAGCCAACTCCAGTGTATATTTGGGCTCCTGCTGCTGCTGCTGTCAACTCCTGCCAACTCCAGGGTGTGATTCATCCAATTTTTGGGCTCCTGAAGCCAACTCCAGTGTATATTTGGGCTCCTGCTGCTGCTACTGTCAACTCCTGCCAACTCCAGGGTGTGATTCATCCAATTTTTGGGCTCCTGAAGCCAACTCCAGTGTATATTTGGGCTCCTGCTGCTGCTGCTGCCAACTTCTGCCAACTCCAGGGTGTGATTCATCCAATTTTTGGGCTCCTGAAGCCAACTCCAGTGTATATTTGGGCTCCTGCTGCTGCTGCTGCCAACTTCTGCCAACTCCAGGGTGTGATTCATCCAATTTTTGGGCTCCTGAAGCCAACTCCAGTGTATATTTGGGCTCCTGCTGCTGCTGCTGTCAACTCCTGCCAACTCCAGGGTGTGATTCATCCAATTTTTGGGCTCCTGAAGCCAACTCCAGTGTATATTTGGGCTCCTGCTGCTGCTGCTGCCAACTTCTGCCAACTCCAGGGTGTGATTCATCCAATTTTTGGGCTCCTGAAGCCAACTCCAGTGTATATTTGGGCTCCTTCTGCCCCTCATAGTGATGCCACTTCAACTCTCTGCAATTGTGCCGCTCTGCGATTCTATTAGCGATGCCTCTGATCTGCATGTGATATTTCTTAAAAGTATTATTTAACTAACCCAGCACGCATCCTGTGCGTGTTACAGCAAGGCTGAATGGTTTACAACCCTATTGAGGCTGTAGGAGGCTCAGAAATAGCCGTTTTTAATAGCGATTCGTCGCGAATTTATTCGGGTCGAAACGATTTTTGTCGGAAAATTCGGCGAATCAGTCGAATCGAATTTTTCAAAAGTTCGCTCATCTCTAATTATGAGCATGGAAATGATGTTCGCCATCCACAATGGCAACCTGGAGCGATTTTGTAAGATATGGTATCCTTGTGTGGAACATTTTCTGAATGAGGATTTTGATGCTAATCTTCTTCCTCTTTTCTCTCCTTCCTCCTTTCTCCTTCCTTCCTCTTTTTTCTTTTCTCCTCTTTACTTTGTATTTGTTGTCCTATGAAGATGTGGGTTATTTGCTTTGTTAGGAATGTTTGATATATATATTGATTTCTTATGAAAAAGAAAGAGCTAAGGAGAAAGCATTTTTGCTCTGTCTGTAACCTTTATTTGCTCTTTATTAAATAAAAACTATTGAAAAGACAGACTATTGAAACTATTTTTGATTGAAACCATTGAAAGACTGAAAAGACAAACTATTGTGGAAAGACAGAGACCAAATCTCTGTCTTTCCACATAGCTAGACATGTTTGGTGTTTAATACTTAGATGAGACTGATGGGTGGGCCCACTTTGAGGCCCCCCTCACTATCTATTTAATACGCAGAGCAGCTTGCCATTTCCTTTCATTACTCTGGAGTAGCCTAGACAGGGGTTCTATTGCCAAAGCAAATTGGAGCGGAGAAACGGGAAAGCCCTGCCCGGTTCCCTTACCCAATGGAAAATGATCCGAGCAATATCCTGAATATCTTTTAAATGCCCCAACTGCTAATATAAAGATAGGAGCCCAAACCCCATTTCTTCAAGACATATTGCAGGTAGTCCCATGCAACTGTGTCAAAAGCCTTACCAACATCCATAATATGGCCTACCCCTCCTCATTTTCGTATTCACTACTAAGTTGACAATCTTCCTGATATTGTCCCCCGCCTGGTGCTGCGGAATAAAACCCACTTGCTCTTTTGAGATTAAAATCTTGATAAAACTATTCAGACGGGTGGCAAGAACCTTCCCCAAGATCTTGCAAGAAATTCGCCAAGATCTTGGAAGAAATTTCCCACTAAGAAATTTGGGGGCGGATCTCCTAGTTAAGTGTGTTTCCTGAAAGCATATAATATCCATGTGGAGTGCGCGCATCTACCTAAGGGCTATCACGTGTTTCTGAGGAACATTTACACCTTGAACATTCAAAGAAACCAATTTGACCACCACCACACCCTCACTTTATACCTCTCTTGCCTTGAGGCCCAAGAACCCATAGGAGAAGGAGAGGAAAGGGACAGAGAAAAGAGAAAATAAATATCAGCAAATAAGCATGTGAGGCATTATAGTGAAGACAATTACAACCAAACAGCAAAAGACACCCCCAACCATGTATGATTGCAAGACCCACTTACACTGAACTTGCAACCGTACCTGGAGGTGATTGCCTCCCAAATGGGGGTATAACACCACTGCTACTTTTACCCATGGTGGACCAGGGAGAAAAGGAGCTTGGAGTGTACATGTTTCGTCAATCAGGGTTCCAGACCCACCCACCAAACATTCATAAAGCAAATATTAACCCGGACCACAGTTCTCCTGCACACTTACAAAATGACCAAACAGATAAAGAAAACAATCAAAAATAATGACTAGAAGCACTATAATAGCTCCCGGTTTATGAGGCAGCACAAGTAGATCAAGGTAAACTTGACTGGTCCAGAAACTTCCTGAGACCTCATGTCCAGACCTCCCACCACAATAGTCCCTCAATAAGACGACAAGACGAAAAAGTACACCAGGGAAAAAATAAAATAAAAAATAAAATTCATTTAACATTAGGCAGAGACCAAGCACCAATGGGGGGGGGGGGGGGGGGGGGGTGGAGATGCTCTTCATTCCTCACCTGCATGGGCTTTACTGAGTCTGCAAACTAGTACAGCAACAGATCTTGAACCCGTTGGAGTGCTACTATAAAGACCTCTTTTCTCCTTAGCTATGGGTGACGAAGAAATCGCTCTCTTCTTTTGTGGTGGGACGTTAGAGCCCGGGGGTGGCGCTTTCGGAGTCCAGAGCAGATTCCAACACCTGCGGGGTGGACGCCACCAAATGCTTATCTGAATGTTCAAACATGACCTTGAAGGGGAAGCCCCACTTAAACCGAATCCCGTTGGCTCGCAAGACATCCAGAAAAGGCTTCATGGCCCATCTTCTGGCAACAGTCAGTGGGGAAAGATCTGCATAGAGTTGGTACCCAAATTCCTGGTATTTAAGATTTTCTCACCCTCGTGCCGCCGCCCTGAGCTGTTCCTATATACGGTAGAAGTGAAATTTCACCAACACATCTCTTGGGAGCCCGTACGCCCTCTTTTTTTGCAACGCTCTATGAATTCTAGCAAATTCCAGTCTTTCAATGGGAATTGATGAGTCCAGCTCCTGAAACAAAGCAGTAGCGGTTGATTGCAAGTCCAGGACCCATTCGGGGATCTCCCTTTTTCTGATAGGGAAATTCCTCACACAGCCAATCACGGTCCCTGCACATGCGCCCTTCCATCTCCCTGGATTTTTACAGTGCCACAATACATGTAAAAATGATCCTTCATCTGACTTACATCTCCAACACTCCGCCAAAGAATAATATTACATTTACATTTGACTTAGGTACCAAATACCAGTGGGTAATGTACAGAGGAGAGTATCTTTAGAGTGTCCTTCCCATCCCACTGTGTGATGCACACATCACATTGTAATGTAAGCTACCTACATTACAATGATAGGTTCATGACCACTTCAGAAAGTATCACAGCTGATTACAATAGAACCAATTAAGATAAATGAATTGCTATTTGGATGTAACAATGTAACACAATGGGCACCTCAGCAGGGAGCTGGCAGGCTTTTCAGAATGACTCATCTTGTTTGTTATAGTGCCACCATGAGGGAGAGATAATGCATTCCAAGGTATACACCTGTAATATAACCCTTGTAAAAGGGTTCCTTCTGATGGCTCCATTTCTCAAACAGAAAAAAATCTTGAGAATATCTGTGTCTCTGTAAACAATAAACAACAATAAACAAATAGGCATCACATTTTTGAGCAGTAGTTTGAATTGCAACAACACAGCACATGCCTCTTCCAGGTTCTAATATCCAGCCTATATATGAGAGGCTGCTCAATGTTTTTTTATACAGAGGCAACAAAGCCCAGAGGCTTTCTCTCCCTCTTGCTGGGGCTATAAACAACAACAACAAACAAACAAACAAGATATGTCATTAGGAAAAGGGGAGGTCTATTGTGTTACATTGCTATTTAAGATGAGCAAATCTGATAAATCTGAATTTGTTACGAATTTCAGGAACAATTTTGATTCTAACTGAATCCGAATATTGACGTGATTCGAACCGCTTCCTTAAACTCGATTTAGTGCAGTCCAGGTCATCTAAAATTGTGGATCCACATGTCAGGACATATCCCATGGGGCAAAAACTCCTGGGTAGGCATCACATGCTGCATATCACCAGCCAGGCGATTCCCGGTCGATGTCGCAGCCCTATATAAGTGGCGACCATCTTGCGGGCACTCGTTTCAGCTGTGTATTGCGGCAAGAATGGGTCAGAGAGAATTAGAGCCAGGGGAAGTTAGAGCCAGGGAGAGTTAGAGCCAGGAGGAGTTAGAGCCAGATAGAGATAGAGCCAAGGAGAGAAAAAGACAGTAAAAGAAAAAGACACGGTGAGAAAGAGAGAGGCAAAGAAATAGAGGCCATCTGGCAATGTGTTTGCATTTGTTTTTAGCAAGAGCGGCTGTCTACATTGCTCTTGCTTTTCTATCAAAACCACATTTTAAAGCTTTCTGTAGTGCATTTAACTCACTTTGACAATGGGCATCCTATTTCGGGACATCTGGCAGTGTGTTTGCATTAGCTTTTATTCCCAGGACTTGCAAGCCTAGTTAGTGTTACAGATCACACCCACCTGCCTATTTTGCTTTTGATTTTCTACCAAAACCACATTTTAAAGCTTTCTGTAGAGCATTTAACTAACTTTGAACAGGGGCATACCATTTCAGGCCCTCTGGCAGAGTGTTTGCATTTGTTGCATTTGTTTAGCAAGAGCACCTGTCTACATTGCTATGGCTTTTCTACCAAAACCAAGTTTTTAATTCTTTCTGTAGTGCATTTAATTCACTTTGACCAGGGGTAATCCATTTCAAGCCATCTGACAGTGTGCATTTCAGGCCATCTGGCAGTATGTTTGCATTTGTTTTTTATCAAGAGCAACAGTCTATATTGCTTTTGCTTTTTACCAAAACCATATTTTAAAGCTTTCTGTAGTGCATTTAACTCACTTTGACCAGGGGCATCCCATTCCAGGCCATCAGTGTGTTTGCATTTAGTTTTATTCCCAGGCCTTGCAACAAGCTTAGTTAGTGTTACAGATCACACCCACCTGCCTATTTTGCTTTTGCTTTTCTACCAAAACCATGTTTAAAAGTAGACCAACAACCAGTAATTTTGACTATCCTGGATTTTGGTCTACTTCCCCAGCGCACCCCGATCGGTGGTGCCCCGCTATGTGAAACCCCCAAGATTGCCCGATTCAACTCACCCCTTTTGCTCCTACGGCGCATGCGTGGCTGCTCATCCAATCAGCGAGCTCGGAGCCGCTGAGCTATGCGCGTCAAAGTGACGTCTTAGCTCAGCAGCTCTGAGTGCGCTGGCGGCCGCATCTCGCGCTTCCCTCTAATAGGGAGCGCACCCTGCTAGGGAGAAGCGCAAGATGCGGCCGCGGGCCACACATGTGCTGTTGGACCGGGATTCTGGTAAGGTTTGGGGGCGTCCTGGGGGGTTTCCCACAGCGGGGCATCCCAATTGTGGATGCCCCGCTGGAAGGGATTGGATCGGCCAGGGAATCTATAAGACCCGATCCTGATGGGTGTTGGGCCACTTTAAAGTTTTCTGTAGTGCATTTAACTCACTTTGACCAGGGGCATCCCATTTCAGGACACCTGGCAGTGTGTTTGAATTAGCTTTTATTCCAAGGCCTTGCAAGCCTAGTTAGCGTTTCAGATCATACCCATCTGCCTATTTTGCTTTTGCTTTTCTGCCAAAACCATGTTTTAAAGCTTTCTGTATTGAATTTAACTCACTCTGACAAGGCACATCCCATTTCAGTCCATCCCATTTCAGACTAATTAGTGTGAAAGGCCAGGCATAGTTAGACATCTGCTGCTGTTGTGTAAAAATGGGGGCCTTTTTTACACCAGCTGAGACTGAATACAGGAACAAATTGGTAAAACTCTTAGATGTGCGTATGTGGTATGCACTTTTGCACTGATGAGGGCAGTTCAATGCGCATAAAAAATTTTTTTTTTTTTTTTGAACAACAGTAGCAGGTATGTACCTGTGGAGAGACTGACCGGTGTGAAGATGAATTGGGCATGGATCAGCCAAGATTTCCACCAACCAATGCCTGATGCATCAGAGTAAATTGATCATGGTGCCACATCAACACTTCAGAAATATGGATAGTACAAAACAGATTTAAGGTGCTGCTCTCCAGTTACAGACATTCCTCTGCACCAGACCACAAGTAATTTTTGAGGAAATGCTTTACGTAAAGCTTAACTTTTAATAATATTCTTAGGATAACATATATGTGCCCAAAATTTGTATATGTTCTCTTCATGCTGCTGCCAACTCCAGGGTGTGTTTTTCAGGCAATATAAGAGCTCCTCATGCTGTTGCCAACTCCAGGGTGTGTCTTTCAGGCAATATATGGGCTCCTCATGCTGATGGAAACTCCAGTGTTTCTTTCAGGCTATATATGGACTCCTCGTGCTGATGCCAACTCCAGGGTGTGTCTTTCAGGAAATATATGGGCTCCTCATTTTGCTGCCAACTCAGGGGTGTGTCTTTTAGGCAATATATGGACTCCTTGTGCTGCTGCCAACTCCAGAGTATGTATTTCAGGCAATATATGGGCTCCTCATGCTGATACCACCTCAAGGCTCTGTAATTATGCCGCTTTGCGACAGCGATTCTAATTGCCATGCCTCTGATCTGCATGTCATACTTCTTTCCAGTATTATTTCACTAACCCAGTACACATCCTATGCATACAGCAAGACAAAATGTTCTACAACCCTATTGAGGCTCTCGGTAGGCCAGAAATTGCCGTTTTTAATAGTGATTAAATGCAAATAATTTTTTTTTAGGAAAATCCGGCAAATTGGGCGAATCGAATTTCTCAAAAATTTGCTCATCTATAATTTCTATAACCAAAAAAAAATATTTAATTTTTTTTTATTTAATTTAATTGTTTCTTTTGTAATCAGCTGTGATACTTTCAAAAGCAACCATGAGCCTACTATTGGAATGTAGAAAGCTTACATTGCGATGTGGTGTGTACATCACACTGTGGGATTGGAAGTATTGTCTAAGGATTTTCTCCTCTGTATGTATCTTATCTCATTTCACACCAGACAATGCTGGGCCAGGAGGAGGCAACTCAACAACCTGTGTATTTCTGAGGCCTATGGGATAGTCTCACACCTATTTGCGTTATGACCCAGGAGGTGTCTTTGAAGTTCTACTATAATTTGTGCTTGCCCTCTATGTGTACTGGGTCAATAAAACTTTTTCAGAAGATACATTTAAATACCCTGCAGCCCATAGACAGTGGCAAAGAAATGTGGGATGTAGCCAGCAAAGAGAAAACAAGGGAATCAAGAAAGTTACATGTAGGGGAGAGAGGTGTCAATTGCGAGGAATTGGAATACATTTCATTACATTTCTCAAACGTCTTTGAAGAGTCCTTTTAATCTGATGATTCCTTAGGCTGTAGATGATGGGATTAACCATTGGGGTGAGCACAATGTACAAAAGAGACTTGAACTTATTGGTATCCAATGAGCTTTCATCTGATGGTGCCACATACAATGCTATCAAAGTTCCGTAGTAACTGCACACAACAATCAGGTGGGAGCTACACGTGGAGAAGGCTTTCTGCTTTCCAGTATTCGAAGAACTCTTGAGTATGGTAATGGCAATTAAATTATACATCACAATGATAAATACAAAGGGAACGAAGACCACTAATATGGACAAGATAAAGTCAAGTAATTCTAACACAGACGTATCCGATGTAGAGAGGAGTATTAACTGATCAAGCTCGCAGAAGAAGTGATTAATGGTATTGCTGCCACAATATCGCCACTGATACACTAAAATCATTTCGCTTGACATGCACAATTCTAGCAACCAGCACGTGCCAACTAACCACAAACAAACCTGTGGTGTCATGATTGCATTGTAGTGCAATGGATTACATATGGCCAAATATCGGTCATAGGACATGATGGCTAAAAGGAAGCACTGAACAATTCCACATATACCGAAACTATGAAGCTGGATTAGGCATGCAGTGATGGGTATAGTAATGTAATCCATTAATATAACATACAGCATCAGTGGTAGTATGTCATTGGTAACCATTATGTCCGCAATGGCCAGGTGTTTGATAAAGATGAACATTGGGATCTTTAGGTGGTCATTGGATGATATCACAACAATGATTGCAAGGTTTCCAATAAACATTACCAGGTATGACAGCAAAAACAACACAAAGAGAAGATATTTGAGATGACTGAGCCCCTGAAATCCGAGAAGTAGAAAAGTATCTACTTCAGTTTGGTTGGCCTCACACATAGATCCAGCAATGCAACAACTCAAGAAGAGAATATAAAGTAAAGCTGAAAGAAAGTGAAAATGCACCTGTAAATGCAGAGCCAGGTCACTGTAGCAAGGAGAATGCTAAAGCCACTGCTATTCATAACGCCTCCTTATTTGGCTCATGGGTGCACTATACAGATTTGGGTTGATTCAAAGAAACATGTAACAGCTTGGATTTGGGTCACGATCATCCTATTTTTCACGTCCGCTCGTGCGTTCGTATGAACTTGCGAGTGATTCTATAAGCAAATACGTTTCTATCCTAAAATATACGTCCGTTCGTATGTTATCTCCCGAACTTGCCTCAGTCAGTTGACAATCGTAAATTTCACGTTCATGTGCTCACTTGTTGCGGCGGCAGCCTGTTTTTTCTGCTGCTTCCATCGTCCACCTCTTCCAATTACTTGCGTTTGCCTCTGGTTTTCATTGGTTTTTGGCCTCTTAGATTCGTGCGTTCGTATGTTTATAAGATCTTGCGCATGCGCACCCTCAACCAGAAACTTACCTAAACCCCTTAGCGCTTGCATCCTTCTTCATTTCTCGGTCCCTAAAACTTACCTAAACCCCTTAGCGCCTGCATCCTTCTTCATTTCTCGGTCCCTAAAACTTACCTAAACCCCTTAGCGCTTGCATCCTTCTTCATTTCTCGGTCCCTAAAACTTACCTAAACCCCTTAGCGCTTGCATCCAACTTCATTTCTCGGTCCCTAAAACTTACCTAAACCCCTTAGCGCCTGCATCCAACTTCATTTCTCGGTCCCTAAAACTTACCTAAACCCCTTAGCGCTTGCATCCTTCTTCATTTCTCGGTCCCTCAAACTTACCTAAACCCCTTAGCGCTTGCATCCTTCTTCATTTCTCGGTCCCTAAAACTTACCTAAACCCCTTAGCGCCTGCATCCTTCTTCATTTCTCGGTCCCTAAAACTTACCTAAACCCCTTAGCGCTTGCATCCAACTTCATGTTGACGACCCTAAAACTTACACAAACCACATAATGTACATATGTCTATATGTTTCTAATCGTGTTTTTTCTTGTTTGTGTAATTGTTTTTTGGTGCGCATATTAGAAAAGACACATTTATGAAGGCTTAAAATATAATTTATTTAAATTATGTTGATATTTGTTTTTTTTTTTCGTTTAAACATATTTTTTTTTTTTTGGGGTTTTGTTTAAAACATCTTATTTTTTTTTTTTTTTTTTTTTTTACAAACACATTAAAACTTTTTTTTTTGTTGTTTTACAAACAGATTGAAATTTTTTGTTTTTGGGGTTTCCAAACATATTAAAATTTTTTTTTTTTTGTTTAAAAACATAGATAAAAGTTGTTTTTGTTTTTTTTTAACAAAAAAACTAAAAATTTATAAACAATTCAAAAATGTTAAAAACATTTAACAAAAGTAGCCAGGACCAAGGGCACTAATCCTCCTCCTCTTCTTCATCTGTTGGCCCCAACGTCGCCTGTATGGCCAGCAGCTCGGCCACCAACTCCTTGATTCTTTTTTTTTTCCCAGCCAATGTTTTTGGGATCATCCCTGTAACCAATAGAGAAATAAACATAAATAGGAGTCCCAGACCGGTTTGTATGCTGGAAATAGATTTGGGGTTAATCAAATACATGTAAATGCATGACATATGTCATTCTTCAAAGGGATAAAGTTAATGCATTTCCCACAGGTAAGTCTTTAAACTCCTTAAACCGGACCTTCAACATTATTTAATGAAAACCAATAACTATTCCCAAATGATTCTGCACCAGATCAAAGTACATTTGGGAGCTTTTTTGATTACAGCGCCGCCATCTGGACTCTGAAGCATAACACTTAATGAGGAGTGGAGAGTTGGATAAAGTACAGGGGAGTAGGTTACAGTGGTGCGTTGGGAATCCAGAGCATAACTGGGTTGAGGGAAAGGTCATCAGTCCCACAATGCATGGCAGCACCTTACTTTTTTCAATCTGTATCCCATGCTGCCTGTAAATATTGCGCATTCCATATTCCGCAATATTGGTTTTGTTCAGTCTAATAACATGCATTAGATGGCTGAAGGCTGTTTTTCAATGTTTTAAATCTGTAGGTACAGTGTGTTGGCTAATTATTATGTTCTTAATACAAGTTAGGGTCCGCTTTAAGCTAACAAAGTGCCCACATGAAAGTGTGAACTACACATTGGCTACGCCTTTAGTTATGTGTGTGTTATTAGCTAACAAAACATTAATATGAATAATGGCATGGAGACTTACGGAGTTGGTGGCCGACAGATGGCTGGTTGGGGCCAACAGGCTGCCCTTGGTCCTGGCTATGCTGTGAAGAAGTCCCTGGAGAAACATGTGACATTTGGTTAGTACTTGTATAGAGTCACTATTCCCAACATATCTGGCTCCCAGTCTGGCTGACATCCCTCACCTTCGCCAGGATCGACTTCCAGCATCTCTGCTGCCTCCTCCTCCACTATCTCACCCGCACCAGAAGCTTCTACAAATACATAATAAAGGATAACTTAGTTTTTGGCCTGCCATGTATATCTTTGTGCCTATACATGAAGAGTGACATACCAGAGCCTTCCCCATGCCTGGCCAGGTATGACTCCACGCCCACGCGGTTGGGCCCCTCCACTGTGGTAAGGTCCAGGGGCTGGTCTGAGGAGGCCACAGAGGAGGGGTAGGTCCGTCGCCCGGGAGATCCACCACCTTCACTCACAGATGCAGACTCATGCAGCACTGGTCGGCCTGTACGCCTCCGGGTGCGGCGAATTCTGAAATCCATTTCCAACACTACCAAAGAAAAGTCATTATAAATAAAGGCATAACTTATACATTTGGAACATATACCATGCAATTGCTTTGTACTTACTTGGGAAATGGATCCCAAAAAACCTCCGCACCCGGGGCATGTGCAGACGTTTCAGGTCCGACCAATGCTGCATTATCTGGGTGTGAGTGAAGGTGGTGCTAGTCACACGGTGTATTTCCGCGATGATCTCCCGGTCGATGTCCCTTTTTTCGCACACATTGGGCGCGAAGTCATACCGGCGCTGAAGCATGATCTGAAAAACATAATGGACACAGAGCTTTTACTTTTACACACAGACCCATATGTGTTGCATCACAAGTTGAGAATTTCATGTCATTAACACACACATTTAGAGTGGCAGCCATTTTTGGGGAGTGCCTTAAAGAGGACGTTGACTGTGAATGAGAGTCTGGTCTTATGTTATATGTATCACACACCATGTACATACAGATAATAGCCAACATCAAAAATCGGGCCACCTGCATCTATGGCATGTTAGGATGGTTTAAACATCCAAGATGTAGGCTTATGCTTAGGCTTTTGGACCACGTGTGTGGCTTCCCGTTGTGTTTTTATGGCTTAGGAAAACAGTGTTCCTCAAACATCCGCATCAAGGTCCGAGACACGCCAGGTTTGACAGGTAGCCCCGCTACTCCACAGGTTAATTAACTGTTGCTAAGCCTGAGCAATTTCCCTAATTAGGACATCAGCATAGACAGGTGAAAACGTGGCCAGGCTCGGCCCTTGAGGATGAAGTGTGAGGAGCCAGTTATTAAACATTAAGAGACCCCAAACTAGTTCCAAACGCATCATTTACATTTAGGCCATCATTGACTATTACATTAAAATGCAGAGGCAGGCACTTACCAGCATGAGGATCTCTTCCTGTTGACGGGTGAAGATAGTGGGCGCCATCTTTATGCTTCTTCAAGGCAGCAGATAAGTGAAACCCCAGCGGTTTCCTGGTTCCGCTCGAACGTACGTCCGTACGAGCGTGTAGTCGTGCGCATAGGCGTCACACGCTGGGCTCATTATTTAAAGGTCCCTGCACCCAAAGCTCATTCTCTTTGAGCATTTGTGGAAGATGGCACCTAAAAAGGCAATCTCCAAACGAGCACAGCAAAGCCAGACCTCGGAGGGCCCAACCACCAGGTCCCAGCAAGGTAGGAAAAAGCTGCGATCCCAGACTACTACCTCTGCCCCACCAAGGGACACTGGACCGTCTGGAAGCCTAAAAAGGGGCCCCAAGGCACGTGCCCCTGCCGCAAAAAAGCAGGCAACAGCAGCACCCACCACCTCTGCCCCCAGAAGAGGCCGCCCAAGGGAGCCCACACCGCCAATGGGTTCAAGTAGGGCAGTTCGGCAACCCAGGCCCCGCAGCAGGGCCCGAACCCCATCCAGGGCCAGAAGCCCAGCCAGGGCCCGAACCCCATCCAGGGCCAGAAGCCCAGCCAGGGCCCGAACCCCATCCAGGGCCAGAAGCCCATACAGGGCCTGAACCCCATCCAGGGCCAGAAGCCCAGCCAGGGCCCGAACCCCATCCAGGGCCAGAAGCCCATACAGGGCCCGAAGACCATCCAGGGCCAGAAGACCATCCAGGGCCCAAACCCCATCCAGGGCCAGAAGCCCATACAGGGCCCGAACCCCATCCAGGGCCAGAAGCCCAGCCAGGGCCCGAACCCCATCCAGGGCCAGAAGCCCAGCCAGGGCCCGAACCCCATCCAGGGCCAGAAGCCCATACAGGGCCCGAACCCCATCCAGGGCCAGAAGCCCAGCCAGGGCCCGAACCCCATCCAGGGCCAGAAGCCCATACAGGGCCCGAAGACCATCCAGGGCCAGAAGACCATCCAGGGCCCGAACCCCATCCAGGGCCAGAAGCCCATACAGGGCCCGAACCCCATCCAGGGCCCGAAGCCCATACAGGGCCCGAAGACCATCCAGGGCCAGAAGACCATCCAGGGCCCGAACCCCATCCAGGGCCAGAAGCCCATCCAGGGCCCGAACCCCATCCAGGGCCAGAAGACCATCCAGGGCCCGAACCCCATCCAGGGCCAGAAGCCCCTACAGGCCCCGCAGCAGGGCCAGAAGCCCACGACCTGCCACCAGCCGGGAACAGAGCCCCCAACCTGGCACCAGCCGGGAACATAGCCCCCCAAGAGGGCCCAGAATGTCCACCATGACCACATCTACACCTGGAAGTTCGGTGGCCAGCCACGCAAGAACACCCAGTCCCTTGGCCAGTCCAGTCCAGTCATTGGGAAGCCAACAATCCGGCCATTCCCCTACCCAGCCCCAGGCCATAATGTCACCACATGTGTCTGCACACATGGAGGAGCAGCCAAGCCAACCATCTGGGCGCACATTGCGCCGCGGCCAGTTGAGTGGGAGATTCTCCCATGACCAAAATATGGCATTGGCTAGTGGCCTTACATTATACTATGACGAGCTCTATGGGAGCAAATCAAAACACACCACAAAGCAGCGCAAGATGGAATTGTTTGAAACCATCCTACGACAAGTAAATGCAGCGGGGGAAGAGAGGAAAGATGTGTCCCAAATTCAGAAGAAAATCTCGGATCTGAAATATGCTGTACGGCAAAAAGAAATTAAAAGGCATAATTACAGGTAAATAAATGATGTCTCCAAATATAAGGATTAGGATGTACTGTATGCACATTTTCTGAGTCCCAAACGATTTTCTCTTTTCAGCATGAAAACTGGAGGTGGATTTCCTACCAAACTGGAGTTTACCCCTGCTGAGGAGATTGTGCTGGGACTTCTCCATCCGGTCGCGGTCGGTGGACATGCTGGTCTAAGGGACACAGACTCACCGACCCGTACCCACGGTGAGTACTCTTAAATCTGCATGTTTGCCTGTTTGCTAAATAATCTAAAGTTCACTAATAACAAGATGACGGGATGCCCCTATGGTTTGCCTTGCTTGGCCTCGCACTACTGTGCCTGTTTGTGTCCTCTTTTGGTCCCTGTGAATCACACATTTAGGACCACATCCATTATGGCAAAGATCCAAGTTCCAATTTTATTGGTCAAGTAATGAAGTTTATCATGAAAAGTGATATATTTGGAATCAATCACAAAACACACATCATTATGGATGGGTTGGCTATTTGTTGTGTGAGTTGTGTTTGAGTTAACAATTTAATTACCCACCCCCAAACATATCTGACCTAGAGCAGCGAGACTCAACTGGCGGCCCGGGGTCCCAATGCGGACCTTGGCACCAGATTCCAGGACCCCTGGCCAGACAGCCCTGCACTCAGTTACTTCTGTGTTGACGTGCTCAGAGCTGCCCCCTTGATCGGCGATGTAGTGGTTGTTCTCCTGCCCAATGTCATGGCTCCCTGAAACATAGCATTGCAATATGAAGTACTGCACAGGAAGTGGCATTGCAAGGTACACAGTAACTTGGTACATCTTTCTCTTGGTCCAATCGTGTCCCGCTGCCCCAGCTCTGCCCCATCTGCCACAGTCCCCCCATGTCCCCCCCCCCACATAAGCCCCATACATTTGTAACAGATTTGCTCCATCCATCCCATCACCATCAATTCGTGAACTCCCCCCTTTAGCCATCCAATCCCTGTCCCCTCAGCTCTGCCCCATCCAGCCCAGCAAGGGCAAGCAGCCTTTATTAGTTTGCACTTTGAAATCTCAAGCCCCTCCACCAGTGTGTTTATTTCTAACTAGACACCCCCTGCGTCAGCCCCATGGCCAGACATTCACCTCTCACCACATACCTTTAAATGGACCTTTACAAGAAGTGTTTGAGTACCCCGGACCTAGCGAATGGTAGTCTTAATCCCAAAATTTGCGTTGCAAGTTGTATGCTGACTGGGTACACTTCCTGACTTAGAACTGAGGTCAGTTAGCAGTTTTCTCGAGGCATTGCACCTATCTAAAATTGCGTGTCTTTTAACAAATGTCCCCATTGCTGTAGAGTTGCTTAATATTACAAATAGTGGTTTATTTGATTACCGTAAAAAAAAATGGTTATGTGTGTGTTTACCTTGTTTGTTTTTCTCTTCTTCAGCCCAGCATGATCCCTCAGCAAGGGTAAACTCACCCCCCAGTTTGCTTATGCCTACCAGGTCCGTACAGCATAGGAGCCCAGATCCGAGATTTCCGGTAAGTTAATTTAGTACCATAAATACTACCAAGTGCTTAAGCATGTGTTAAACTGTGGGAATCCCAAATTTGGACGCCAACTTACACGTTTTTTTTTATATGTCCCTACAGACCCGCACACTCATGGAAGAGATCCAGGAAATGGAGGAAGCTGATGTCTCCATGCAGGGCACGTCGGATGAACTCCCCCTGGGTCCCAATTTGGAACTGCTCCATAATGTTTCTCTGGCCAATCCTCAGCAGCAGAGTGAATCTCCATCAATTGTGCATGCACATGGGGAGACTGACACAACAGTCCCCAGTGTTCACTCTGCTGCTGAGGATTTGCAAAGCAGGCCTGTTGCTGTTGAGGGTATGACACCACGCGGCAGGGCACGCCCAAGAGCCAGGGTAATTGTGCGGCGGACTCCATTACGCCGCCCCACAATTTCCCAGGGGAGGCAGAGTGCCCTGCTTCAATTATGGACCCAAGAAAGGGACTCTTATGAGGCACAGCTCGTTACAGAGCGTGAGGAAAGGCATGCCGACATGGTCACCATCAATACCAGCTTACAGGGCATCCTCGCGGAGTTGCGTACCCTCAACAGCAACATGGTAACTGCAAGTAATGGCATCCAGTCAGCCATGGCTGAGATGACCAATATGCAGAGAAACATTGTGAAGCAGTTTCAAATTCACAATGCTGCCATGGCCCAGGCTAGGTCCCATTCACATGGACCTCCACCTGGACCTCCACCTGGGTATTATGGGCAGCCACCCTATTAAGCCATGGTTGTGTGGGACATCTTTTCTCTTAACCCCCACTGTATTTACTTGTCCTTTGAGGTTTCAAACAATCCATTTTGTGTTGCTCATGCAGGTTGTGTTTTGTATTTGCTCCCATATAGCTCCTTAGAGTAATGATTAAGGCCACTAGCCAATGCCATAGGTCTATGTGGAGTGTATCTGGCCACTTATGACTTTAAATATGTATTTGGTTTGTGCTCCTCCTGTTTGCAGACATGTTTGTGTGACATTATGGCCATGCCCAAATATCCCTGGGCACAGGCAATATTAATGACTGGACTAGGCTGGCCTTTGGACTGGGTGTCCTTGTTTGGTTGTGCCACTCACTTCCAGGTGTAGATGTGCTCGATGTTTTTTTTGTTATCTCATCCATTTGTAACCACAGATGTATGTGGAATGTTTTCTGTTAAGCACAATAATTTTAACTTTCCTAAGTAAACAAATATTCTCACTTACAATACTTGTGGCGTTTTTAGTGGGAACACATTTTAACCAGCTTGGGCTAAACCAGAAAATTTTTGTTTTAAGAGGTGTAACAATGCAAATATCAAGCTAAGGAAACTACATGAAATACATTAGGCAACAATTAAGGGAAAAATGTTTTAATTTGAGGTAATGCCACATTACGGCAAAACAACATATTTAACAAAAAGGCTAACACAGACACACAGAATGTTGATACACGAAATAAAATTAACTAAAATGCTGCAATATCAAGTTTGCTCTAACTGATTGGGCAGACTCACTGGGTGGCCCAACAAAATTCTCTCCATCATCCTCTAGGGCTGTAGAGGGCAGGCTATCCACATAACGTGGGACACGTTCGAGTATAGCAAAATTGTGCAAAACAGCACATGCCATGATTATGTCGATCACTTTTTTTGGATCATATTGCAGGGCGCCCCCAGTATGGTCCAAGCAACGAAAACGGGTCTTCAACAGCCCAAAGGCCCTCTCCACAACAGCCCTGGTCTTGCGGTGCGCACGGTTGTACGCTTCCTGAGAGGCATCCTGGGGCCGCAGCACAGGCGTCATGAGCCAGGGTAGAAGTGGGTACCCGGAATCACCTTAAACAGACAATTAAATGTAAAAAAAATTAAAAAGGCAACACAACAAACACAACGAATTTTACATATATCATAATGATGTAAGGTAAAGGGCAAAAAAAAACACCCAGGGCACATTAGCAAAATAACTATTGCCACTAATGTAGTACATAATTAAAAATGGCACTTCAATATACCAATTAATTAACAAACATCTGCACGGCCAAGGGTAGTTGGAATTTAAATATATTTTTAGTTTTCTGACATGTTACAATTAGGATGCTGCTGAGGGGCTATCAACATTTATATGAAAACTACAATGTATGCAGTTTAAGTCCACTTTGCCATTTAAAGACCAATACTACAAAAGGAGCAAAAGCTCACAGATACTTGGGTATAAACTCCCAACCAATATATTTAGGGACATGGAACTTACAGACATCCTAACTAAAGGGAAAACATTCTGAAGGACAAAGCGAGGCAAGCATTTTGGTTTGGAGTTCATAATATATGACCCAACAAAAAGGCAGTTTCTGGCTTATGTAAAGAATTCAAATACAAAAAGATCAACAAATACAAGATTAATCCCACATTTAATAGCACACAAATAGGACACACTTACCAAGCAGCCATGCACCCGAAAATTCACCTGCCTCAAATCTCCTAAACAACCCAGATCGCCTGAGTATATACGAGTCGTGCGACGATCCTGGGTAGCCGGCAAGGACACTCATAAAACGCATGTCCGGACCAACCACGGCCTGGACATTAAGGGAGTGTCCCATTTTTCGATTCCTTAAGGCAAAAACATACAAAAAGGGTAATTGATATTTGTAAAAATGAAAAAAAAAAAAAAAAAACATGTCTGCACTCTATTGGGAAATACTAATGAAAAGCCTAGATAAAGCAGCTACACAAATGAGGGATAAAAAAATATGCTGCCGCAAAGGAAAACAGGTTACATTACACGTTGGCCAACATAATAACCAATCTCAATACCTATATATATACTCGTCGGCAGCCCTAGGTACGAGTGCCACATGTGTGCAGTCAATAGCACCAATAACATTGGGCATGTCGGCCACATTATAAAAACCAAGCTTAATGGCGTTTCTGGCTGCCATATCATCCGGAAAATAAATATATTTTGGAGTTATGGCAGCCATGCCTTCCAAAAATTTAGATAGTGCGCGGCTCAGCGTAGGCTGTGACATCCCCACGGAGAGGGCACCCAGCCTCTGGAACGAGCCGTTCGCCAAAAATTGCAGGCAGCCAAGCATCTTGGTCATACCTGAAATTGCATGCCCCTTCCTTGTGGTGCGGGCTAACCATGGCCGCAGCTCACTATATAATTTATGGAGGGAAGCGCGATTAAGCCTGGTCAGCTCGAACAGCTCAACATCATTCATGCTATCGATGTTCATGCGACGACGCAGGGGCAATCTGCTCTCAGACATCTGGATCAACTCAATGCCAAAAAGCATAAGCCCTTGATGTGCCACAAACTCGCTCCTCTCCATCCTACTCCCGAGGCCAAATAGCTGCCGGCAAACATTTCGTAAAGCAGCTCTTTAATGGGCTTCAAAACAATTAGCAATCACCTCTCTGAATTGGTCGCAAGCCCATGTGAAGGACGTAAAAAATAGGATCTGACGCAAATAATACGATTTGGACGGGAAAAACACACGAACTTACGCAAAATATACGATTCCCGTACGAAATGCGTATGTTCATATACGTCTATGCGCGAACGATCGTGCGAATACGAAATGGGCAAAAAAACAAGAAAAAATGACAAACACCCACCCAAACTTACGATTCTCGATACGAAATCAATTAACTTTTGCTCTTTGAATCGAGGGGATTGTCCGCCAACCAATAGAGCAATGTTCATGCAGCCACAGAGGGAATAGAGGATATCCGGCAAGGTCCACCAGAGGGAGAAAAGGAGACATCAATTTAGCAGAGTACCATACACATTATACATACCCCCAGAGAATGAGGCAGTAATATTTATAGGATGGAGTCTAGATGGTAGCTAAAGTAATAATGCGATTGAGATCAGGTCACAACCTGCTGCATCCAAACCCGCTCACAAACGACACTTTTTCTGTGCATCTAACATTACTAAAGGTGTAATCTGGGTCAATATGAAAAACTAACGCAAATTAGGTAAGTGCCGATCCCCCATCAAGTTTTTGCCTATACAAAATTAGTTTGATGCAAGGCCGTATGGTACCCCATACACATTTTTGAATCTTGTTTTGATAAAGGAATAAATAAATAATATAGGGATAAAGGAATATGCGCTGGAACTCCAGATAAAACAAGTACAATATTTGTGGAAGGTAGGTCATTTTGATGGCACTGACAACAGGATCAATAACACTGAGTAGCATGCTATCATCTGAGACTCATTGAACTAGCTGGAACCTGTGAGCTGATTGCCCAAAATGTAAGGGGGGTGTTTACTTTTTTCCCACTTAAGTGCCAGCTACGTGAGACTCACGTAGCTGAATTTAAACCCCCACAGAACAAAAAACATAAAAGTTAAAAACTCACCTGACCCCTCGTTAGATTAGGCCGGGTCTTCTCTTCACCCGGGGGGCATCCGCATCCGATCCCCCCCCCCCCGGGGCTCTTCTGTCTTCAGCAGGGCACCCAAAAAAGCTCCCCCCGCTTCGGCCGCTTGCACAATAAACAGTAAAAAAAAATGACATCTACCCTCCTGCGTCCGCAATCCCTCCCGCGAGGTCTCCTCTTCACCAGGGAGGCCTCCGATCGCCCCCTCGGCTCTTCCGTGGTGAGGAGAGGGCCCTCTCCCCCACTTCCTGGTTTGCGGCTGCTATCCCCACCCCTTGGGTAGATGATGTCATCGGCGACCCAGCACCTGTCACCCAGCAGCCGGGACCCGAGAAGCTCAGTCGCTGTTGGAGATCGGAGGAGGGTTGGTGGAAGTGAGATGCCTCTCATTTCTTTCCCCCCCACCAGCCCTCCTCCACCGATCTCTAGAAGCTGTCATCGGAGCGTCATGGGACATGATCGGGACATCTGAGGTAAGTAGAAAAAAAAATAAATAAATGTCATTTTTTTCTAATGTGTGTGTGTGTGTGTGGTTTATTTTTACTGTTAACCCCTTGTGAACTGGTAAGGGGTACATGAGATCCCTATACCAGTTCACAAGGCTGGGGGCTGGCAAGTCACCTGCAGCTAGCGGGTGACTTGCCATTAACCCCCGGCACCCCAACCCCCGGCGCAGCATGTGCGCCCCCCCCTCCCCACATGCTGGATATGTATTGTTGGGTTTTATGCAGAGCACTGCACCACATCTGATAACTAAAATAGTTGGTGTCATCCACATCCAAATACTCTTTAGAACTGTTCTTACAAGCTCCCATAGCTGGTCCCGGGCTGGTTTTGATGGGTAAGGGGGACCCCACGTAATTTTTTTTTGGATTTTTAAGGGTTTTTTAAGGGTAATTAACCCCTTATGTTTATAGTGTGGATATTAGTATTTTATTTATAAATGTTATAAAGTTCTCTTTTCAGTTTGGGGGGTCTCCTGGGAAAGAATGGGTGGGGCTACCGATACATATGTGGTACCATTGTAATCTGGAAAATGGGGCTTTCATATGCTTCATTATAAAAACAAATATTTTATTTAAAATAAAGGAGACAATTGTTTAAAAAATATTATTTTTTTACGCAAAAATATTTAAAAAACAGTAGAAAAAATACAAAAAAGACATTTCATGTTAAAGCCTTAACTCTGCTGCTGCAAAAAAAAAAAAATAAATAAAAAAAAAATATATATATATATATTTATATATATATATATATATTTTCCTGGAAATTCCAGCAAAAATCAAGGTTAAACATGAGGCTCGATTCAGGGACACATTTGTCGGGACTTTCGTAGCTGTCTGTGTATGTTTTTGTGTGTGTTTGTCATTTTTTTGGGTTTTTCTGTGCACGTTCGTTCGCGCTCGTGCGTATATGCACTTTCGATGAACGAAACTAAATCGGATCAAAACTGTTTCCTTTGCGATCCACTTACGGGACCATTTTGACCCCGGATACCTTGCTTTCACCATGTTTTGCGCCTTTGTGGAGGAATATGAGCGCCTCCAGCTAATGGGCATTGCATGTATCAGCAGGGCCGAGGCCAGATTGCACCGGCGACGCATGCATATCGATGGCATGCATGACATTGAGCTGTTCGAGCTCACCAGACTTAATTGCGCTTCTCTCCATAAGTTGTATAGTGAGCTGTGGCCATGGTTATCCCGCACCACAAGGAAGGGGCAAGCAATTTCAAGTATGACCAAGATGCTTGGCTGCCTGTAATTTTTGGCAAACGGCTTGTTCCAGAGGCTGGGTGCCCTCTCCGTGGGGATGTCCCAGCCTACGCTGAGCCACATGCTATCCAAGTTTTTGGAAGGCATGGCTACCATTAGTCAGAAATATATTGTATTTCTTGACGACATGGTAGCCTGGAACGCGCTTAAGCTAGCATTATATAATATCACCAATATGCCCAACGTCATGGGTGCGATTGATTGCACCCACGTTGCATTGGTCCCTCCTGCAGCCGACGAGTACATCTATAGGTAAGTTCAATCGGCCATTTTGTTACATAGTTTAGACAAACTGTATTTTATCTATCTATTAATCCCTCCTTGTAAATTGTCCCTGTTAAACAGCTTACAGTGTTTAGTTTAATCCCTCCTTGCAATTTGTCCCTGTGAAACAGCTTACAGTGTATAGCTTAATCCCTCCTTTTAATTTGTCCCTGTGAAACAGCTTACAGTGTTTAGTTTAATCCCTCCTTGTAAACTGCCCCTGTTAAACAGCTTACAGTGTTTAGTTTAATCCCTCCTTGCAATTTGTCCCTGTGAAACAGCTTACAGTGTTTAGTTTAATCCCTACTTGTAAATTGTCCCTGTGAAACAGCTTACAGTGTATATCTTAATCCCTCCTTGTAAATTGTCCCTGTTAAACAGCTTACAGTATTTAGTTTAATCCCTCCTTGCAATTTGTCCCTGTGAAACAGCTTACAGTGTATAGCTTAATCCCTCCTTTTAATTTGTCCCTGTGAAACAGCTTACAGTGTTTAGTTTAATCCCTCCTTGTAAATTGCCCCTGTTAAACAGTTTACAGTGTTTAGTTTAATCCCTCCTTGTAATTTGTCCCTGTGAAACAGCTTACAGTGTTTAGTTTAATCCCTACTTGTAAATTGTCCCTGTGAAACAGCTTACAGTGTATATCTTAATCCCTCCTTGTAAATTGTCCCTGTGAAACAGATTACCATGTATATCTTAATCCCTCCTTGTAAAGTGTCCCTGTGAAACATCTTACAGTGTATATCTTAATCCCTCCTTGTAAATTGTCCCTGGGAAACAGCTTACAGTGTATATCTTAATCACTCCTTGTAAATTGTCCCTGTGATCCATTTGACCGTCTATAGCTTCATCAATGTCTTTAATGTCGGCCAAAGCCAAACATTTTCATGTGTCCCTAAATTAGTCATTAAAATGTTAATCTTTATTTGATCCAACATACATATCCTTTTTTTGGTAAAAACTAATTATGTACTTAGTGTTATTTGTATTGGCCAACATGTTTTTTGTAGGATGTTAGTAGTTAGCGTTTGAGTAGTTTACTTTGCCTTGCTAATTTTTTTTATTTTTCTTTTATTCCCAGGAACCGCAAAATGGGCCACTCAATGAATGTCCAAGCAGTGGTGGCCCCAGACATGCGGTTCCTTAATGTCCTCACCGGGTTTCCAGGCTCATCCCATGACGAGTACATATTGCGACAATCTGGATTGTACCGTCGGTTTGAGTCTGGAGAATTCTCCGGTGGATGGCTTCTTGGTAAGTTAGCACTAATTACGTCATTCCCTTTTCAATGTATGCCTATGAATATAGTTTATGACCCATGTCTGAACCTATGGCTGTTTTTACCCCTTGATGACATATTAAACCGGACCTTAACCATGATCTTTAGCAAAGCACAAACCCTTAAAAACAGTTTTCCCAGCATTTAAAAATAATATATTTCTAGTTTCTAGTAACTTACTTCTTCCCCACACTCGGCTGCAATTCTGTTCTTGACATTATGATAGGGTCAGCGCCATCTTAGCTCAGATGCATGACACTTACTGAGGAGAGGAGAGCGGGATAAAGTGCAGGGGGCGGGTAAGAGCTGTGCTTTGCTCAGACAAAGCAGATCTGGGGTCCTTAAAAAGTAAGACATCCCAGAATGCTGAGCAGAACAGTCCTAAGCCAATTCCTGTTTGCAGGCTGCCTGATTTGCCCTAAGGCCGTCATTTTTGACGTTTAAAGGCTCAGAACATGCAGTATATGGTGTTAGGCTGTTTTTTTTAGGTGAGCAATCTGTATGTACAGGGTGTGGCTAAAATATAAGATAGGCTCTTAGTCAGGGTGAATGACCGCTTGTCCATACATTTTAGTTTAGAATGTGTAATTTATGTAAGTATTTTCTTATTCTTTCAGGGGATTCCGGCTATCCGCTTCTTCCCTGGCTGAAGACGCCCATCCTTCGGCCACAGAATGCGGCCCAGGCCGCCTACAATCGGGCGCACCGCAAAAACCCGGGCTGTTGTGGAGAGGGCCTTGGCCTCTTAAAAACTTGCTTCAGCTGTTTGGACCATACCAGGGGGGCACTCCAGTATGACCCCAACAAGGTCATCGATATCATACTGGCCTGCTGTGTCCTCCACAACTTTGCCATAATGCAGCGTGTCCCCCAGTATGTGGATCTGCTCCCCTCTCCACCCAGCCAGGACCCAGGAGAACTACCATGGCACACCTAGTGCCTCTGGCCAAGCTGTTTGGGCCAAATTGATAAGCACCCATTTTGGCTAATGTGGTTTTCCTGTGTTTGTTTCGCATGTAATTGTTTATTTTTACTTTTATTTGCCTTTGTGAAGGCTTTTGTATATTATTAAAAAAAAATAGCAATTAATTAATTACTAAAATATTGAAACATGATCTGAGCCTCATGCATTTTTTTGCCATGTTTGTTTAGAAAAACCTTCAGTAATCTCAAAAGAACACAAACATTAATGCATCAACTTAGTCAACAGCAGCTAAAGTCACATTCAATATATTTTATAGAAATATGAAAAATGGGAGCTGAAGGGCACTCGCAGACATCATGTACATACATAGTCCAACAGAAATCTACATTGGTGCAGACTCAGGGCACCTAGCAATTGGCCACATCCAGGAGTTTTAAAGTAATGCACTCCAGGCCAAAGTTTCACTAACCAATAAAATAAACATACAAAGGGGCAACCATTTGCATGAGAATATTTGGCCAGTAATACATAGGGCCACATACACACCCTCTCCTGCTTGGCCACATTTGCCACAGGCACAGGTGGAAAGCAGCCATACCTATGCTACATCCACGCCTGTAAGTCAGTGGCCCACCCAAACAATAACCCCAGTCCGAATGCAAGTCCAGTCCAATCTTTGCCATGGTCCAAGGTAGTAGGTTCCCAGCCCAGAATGTCCCCCAATCTTGCCAACAAACAGGATGAGCCAGACACAATTTCATTAGGCCCAAGCCTGCAGCGTGGCAGCTTGAGTGGCAGCTTCAGTGAGGCTTTAGCTCAGGCATTGGCTAGTGGGGTGTCTCAGCAATCTAATGAGCTATATAGGGGCGAAAATCTAAATCATACAAGCAAAGCCCTAAAAATCAATCAATCTGGGAAGCGCTCACCAGACAGGTCAATACAGTGGGGATGTAGAGGAAAGATGTGGAGCAGATACAGGTCAAATAGCTGTTAAAATGGGTGCTGCCCATAAAACCCTGGTGGTGGGCCTTGGAGGTGGCCCATCACCTGGGCATGTGTGGCATTCATAATCTGCCACTGTTCCAAAATGAGTCTATTGCTAGTTCTAACTTCCTCGAGCATGGCTGTGAAATTATTAGTTAAGGTGGCCATGTGGCTGTTGCTCGTCCTAAATTCAGTCAGCATGGTGATGAATGTATTATTTAATGTATCTAATTGTGCAGTAAACTGCTCTGTGGTTCTTTGAGTCCCCTGCCGAAATAAACGGCTGAAATGGCGCCATGCTGACTCCAGGATCGGCACGCGCCTCCCCCGGGAAACTGGTCGACGTTGCTGACTACCAATTCCCCAGGTTTGAGCGCCTGCAGATGCTGGACCTCTAGGGCGAGCAAGAGTTGCAGATGTGCTTGGCAAATCCTCTGCAGCAGAGCTACACTGGGGACTGTAGGCTCACTCTCAGCCTGCTGCCCACGATGGGCTGGCAGCATGCGTCCAACTTCACTCTGCTGCAGAGGATTCGATGCAGTAGCATGTTGGGACAGTGGCAGATTAGGTTCCAGGGGGGTCAGTTCTGAAGGTCCCATCAAGCTGGCATCCTCCTCCATCTCCTGGATTTCCTCCATCGGTCTGTTGGAACATGTGCAAAAAAAGGTTCAGTTTGGGCCCTAAATATATTTGTTTTGCAAATTAGTCATGTTCATTCACATGTAATAGCAATTTCATCAAAGTCCACTTACCGTATTTATCTGGTCCTGGCTCCTAGGCAGCACAGAAGTTGAAAGCATGGTCAAACTGGATGAGGCTTCCACACTTGCTGAGGCTTGATGCTGGGCTGTATTTGAAATAAAAATGCACGTAAACACCCAAAAATCCATTGATGATCTGGATTACTACATATGCTTTAAAAAAACAAGTGGCCTAAAAGATCTATAAGATTCCCGGGCCGATCACCTCACACACCGCGGGACATCCGAGATCGGGATGTCCCGCGGGGTGTAACCCCCCCCAAAACCCCGAAAAAACGTACCTCTCCAGCCGCTGCTTCCGCCGCCGCCGCCTCACTTGCGCTCCTCTAGACGTGCGTGCGCCCGCGCCGGCCGCCTCTGAATGGCCGGCGCGGGCGCGCACACGTCAAGAGTGACGCGCGGGAGGCGGCGGCGGGCGCGACCCCTTGTCCATCGACGGACGTCACTTGTCCGTCGGCGGGCATTGGACAGCGCGTGAGTGAGTTTTCGGGGTGTTTGGGGGGGTTTCAGGCAGCAGGGGAAGTGGACCAATACCCAGGATAGTCAAAATCCTGGGTGTTGGTCCACTTTAAGCTCCTCCCCTGCTGCATTGACCTGTCTGGTGAGCTCCTCCAAATTTCTGTTTTTCTCATTTTGCTTGTAGATTTTGATTTTCGCCCATATAGCTCGTCATAATTGAGTGTGAGCCCATTTGCCAATGCAAGAGTTTGGGCCTCACCAAACCTGCCACTCAACTGTCCTCGCCGCAATGTCCGGCCTATTGCTTGCTGTTCTGGCTCATCTCTGTATGTAGGCAATTCGGGGGACATTCTGGGCTGGCTCTGTTGTGTTGAAATGTGGGACACGTGGCTTGAGAACGAATGGACTGGACTTGCAAATGGACTGGGGGTCCTTGCCTGGGTGGCCACAGAACTTCCAGGCCTGGATGTGGCATATGGATAGTTGGTTGCCACCTGTGCCAGTGGCAAATGTGGCTGAGGAGGAGAGGGTGTGCTTGAGGGTCTGGTGCTTCTGGCACTGTGCCTCTTTGTGCCCTTGCCACTTGTGGTTCCATGCCCCTGGGAGGTACTTGCACGTGGCTCAGGAGATGTAGAGCTGGCTGTGCTTGGGCTTCTGGGCATGTGGCTCTTGGTGACCTTGCTACTAGTTGTTCCATGCCCATGGGAGCATTTACCACATGGCTCAGGAGATGCAGAGCTGGCTGGCCTGAGGATTCTGGCCCTGTGGCTTTTGGTGGCTTTGCACTAGTTGTCCCATGCCCATGGGAGGGTTTACCACGTGGCTCAGGAGATGCAGAGCTGGCTGGCCTTGGGCTTCTGGCCCTTTGGCTCTTGGTGGCCTTGCCACTAATTGTTCCATGCCCATGGGAGGGTTTACCACGTGGCTCAGGAGATGCAGAGCTGGCTGGCCTTGGGCTTCTGGCCCTGTGGCTCTTGGTGGCCTTGCCACTAGTTGTTCCATGCCCATGGGAGGGTTTACCACGTGGCTCAGGAGATGCAGAGCTGGCTGGGCTGGGGCTTCTGGGCCTGTGGCTCTTACTTGCCTTGCCAGTGGAGCATGCTTTATGAAGGGATGAGCTAGGTCGGGGAGGAGGGGAGGGTGTTTTTTTGGGGCTGGGGCTTCTCACCCTCTTAGTGGCTTTTCTTGCGGGTGTACCTGCCTGCTTTGTTGTTGGCTTCTTCTTAGCTGGTCCCTCCTTGGCTTTGGTGGTTAGTTTTGGTTTGGCGGCCTTGGTGGCCAATGTCACCTTGGGTTGGCCACTGTGGCTGCACGTTTCCCGCACCTTGGGAGTAGGTAGTTGTGACCAAGTGGTCGGACGTGAGGAAGAAGGCTCCTCAGGCCGCTGGGGCCTTTTGCTGGTGGCCTCCTTGGCTGGTGTGGCCTTAGCGATGGCTTTTTTAACTGGCATGTTGAAAATCTCAAACAGAATGAGCTGTGTGTCCAGGACACTTTAAATCCTAATCGCATACATGTGTGTACGCCCGTTCGTCCGGCCGTGTGGAACCCGGAAACTGCTGGGGCATTACTTATCTGCTGCGGACAAGAAGAAAGATGGTGCCCACGATCTTAACCCGCCAACAACAGGAGCTGATTATGCTCATAAGTGTATTGTAAGGATTTTGATTTGCCATCTAAATGCATGCCTAGGCCTTAAGGAAGTTTGTTTTAAAAGTTAGTAAAACTCTGTGCAAAACAGAAGTATACACATGTGCGAACCAAGTCACTTGCATCTAGAAGGACAGATTGAGGCTAGAAATGTGTCTGGGAATGTCATTTAGTCAACTGATCTAGTTGTGACAGATATTTGTATGCAATTTGATCTAACAACTATGTTTAGTGTGTGTTTTTTAGACAATGCTTCAGCGCAGGTACGACTACCTGCCCAACTCGTTTGAGAAGAGGAACGTCGCCCTGGAGATCGTTTCCCGGATCCAGCAGGGGACGGACACCACCTTCACACATACGCAGATCATGCAGTATTGGTCGGAGCTGAAGCGACTACACATGCCCCGGGTGCGGCGATTTTTCGGGTTCCATTTCCCAAGTAAGTACATAGCGATTGCATGCTAGATGTAAATAATACAGAAGGTAGGCCTTTATTTATAAATGCTTTGCTTTTCTAGTGCTGTAAATGGAGTACCGAATATGACGCACCCGGAGGCGCGCAGATTCAAGTGAAGGTGGTGGATCTCCAGGGCAACGATCCAACTCCTCCTCTGTAGGGGCCTCCGACCAGCCCCTGGACCTCAAAACAGAGGAGGGGCATCACGGCATGGGCAGGGAGTCGTACCAAGCGACAGAGCCCTTAGCCTCGGGTATGTGACTCTCAATGTAACCGCAAACACATACATGTTATTTAAACAAAAGCTGGTTCCTTAATCTCTTTTTCTAGATGATTCGTTAGCGAGTGAAGGATCTGGAGCAAGGACTGCAGCAGATCATGCCCAGGAGGCACATGGAGAAGGTGGGTGATGTCACACACACATTCAAATTGTCATTTACTTAATGTTGACTCAGACATTAGAACTGACCCTATTTGACATGTCTCTACAGCCTCAACTTCCAAGCAGTGGCAGGTCCCAGAACCGAGGGTGGTCCCCAAAGCAGACCCCGGCCACCAATGAAGTTGTAATGTCATTATGGCATTAGCATGACATATGCCCTCTTCCTTTGATTAATTCCTTAGCATAATGACATATGCCCTCTTCCTTTGATTAATTCTTCAACATAATTACATATGCACTCTTCCTTTGATTAATTCCTTAGCATAATTACATATGGCTTCATGAGTTAGCTTGCAACCTAATAAACATTCCATCCCCAGCTGATAAACATGAATTTGCCAACAAATAATGTTTTATCTTTTTTTATACAGGGACCACACGTGCCAGAGTGGCAGAAATGAGTGCCAGGGTCCTTGCGTTGGTGGCCGACATGCAGGAGCTGCGCGACTCGTTGGGGACCACAGATGAAGACTAATGTTCTGGGTCCTGCCATTGCTATGTATATAGTTTTGTGTTTTTAAAAATTTTAAACAAATGTAAGACATTTGCAAATGTCATTTTTTATAAAAAACAATTTAAAAAATTGTAACATTTTTATCAAAAAAAATTTAAAAAAATAAGCCAAACTCAAAGTGGCATTTGTTAGTTAAAAAAAAAAACAAAAACAGTTTTTGTGTCATTTGCTTTTCGAAATACATTAATTAAGGATTGGTTACCACAAAACGAATGGGGCAAGAAATATTTAGATGAAGATTCACAGGACCGCGAAGTGACTTGGGTAAGTTTTAGGGGTGAGAAATGGAAGAAGAACATGACCGCAAAGTGATTTGGGTACGTTTTAGGGGTGAGAAATAGAAGAAGAATGAGACCGCGAAGTGATTTGGGTAAGTTTTAGGGGTGAGAAATGGAAGAAGAACATGACTGCGAAGTGATTTGGGTAAGTTTTAGGGGTGAGAAATGGAAGAAGAACATGACCGCAAAGTGATTTGGGTAAGTTTTAGGGGTGTGAAATGGAAGAAGAATGAGACTCTGAGGTGATTTGGGTAAGTTTTAGGGGTAAGAAATGGAAGAAGAACATGACTGCGAAGTGATTTGGGTAAGTTTTAGGGGTGAGAAATGGAAGAAGAACATGACCGCAAAGTGATTTGGGTAAGTTTTAGGGGTATGAAATGGAAGAAGAATGGGACCGCAAAGTGATTTGGGTCAGTTTTAGGGGTGTGAAATGCATGAAGAACATGACCGCAAAGTGATTTGGGTAAGTTTTAGGGGTGTGAAATGGAAGAAGAATGAGACCGCGAAGTGATTTGGGTCAGTTTTAGGGGTGTGAAATGCATGAAGAACAGGACCGCTAAGTGATTTAGCAAAGCATTGTAGCAGAATTTAGTGAACCAAATATGTAGGCGAGCACATTTATGAGTTAAGTTTGTAGTGCGCAGGCGTAAGGTCGTAAGGATTTTCGTCTGGATAATTACTTATTGTAAAATTAAATCAGAATCTAACGGGAGACGTAAATTATTCATGGGAGGAGACGATGGAAAAAGGGCAAAAACAGAAGCCTACGTTGTAACATGAGTAACATAAACGGAAAACTAAAGCTGGAAAATGACAAATAATCTAGTTAGCATACGAACAGACAAAGACTTTACTGAAGGCCCATATGGGATAGCGCTGTAACCAGGAGAAATTGGGGTTTCACACGCAATAAGATTTTATTGGCAAACTTAATTTTTTTATTACAAAAAAAACTACAAATTGCAAAAAATTTATTTTTTTGTATTTCTTTGCACACATTTCACCCAAAAGTATTAAGAATACACTAAAAAGGCCAAACAAGACATTTCATGTCTGCTTAAAAAAATATATAATTTTCCTGGAAAATCCCTGAAAATCCCTTCAAAAATCAAAGTTGAACATATGCAGCTCAAACATTCTAGGAAGGCTGGCACTTAAAGGGTTAAACCAGCCTCCAGCGGGTGCTCTGGCTGCATAAGAAACCATGTTCATGCAACAGAAGGAAGAGGGAAAAAGAAGAAGAAAAATAATAATCATTTTTTTTTCAGCTGTGTTACTGTACACATAGGTACGAAAACATTTTTGGTGAAACATAAAAAAAGTGAGGAATAAAAAGATAAATATATTATTAAGTGTTTTGAACTACCTTACACTGCCCAATATCCCTGTACTTACCCTACTACAGAGGCAACAAAGCTCAGAGAGCATACATTGGGATGGGAGGTAAAACCTTCGGATGGGCTATCTCTCTCGCCTGCAGGGGCTATAACAAACAAGATTAATCATTCTGAAAAGCCTGCCAGCTCCCTGCTGAGAGGTCCATTGAGTTACAAATTACAGCCAATTATAGCCAAATAGCAGTTATGTTATCTTAATTGTTTCTATTGTAATAATCTCTAATATTTTCTAAAGCAGTCATGAGACTAATATTGAAATTTTAGATGTGCATCACACTGTGGGATGGAAAATACTCTGTAAAGTGTAAAGATTGTCACTTTTGTATGTACTAGATCTAGCATATTACACGCATTACTTTCATTTGTAAGAAAAAGGATACACGACATCCCACAGCTGCAAAATAGTAGGCAGCATATCCAGCAGGGGAATAATAAGTATAGAAGCACACCTATGAAAGCACTTAAATATATATATATATATATATATATATATATATATATATATATATATATATATAATGGATCCCTGGATGTGTCTATTTGTATATTGGGCATTTTATTGGTCACATGACAAGCTGTCATTAAAACATGCAGGGACAGCAACTCTAAAGTAAAATAAACCTGCCCCCTGCTGCCTCTCATGTCTCCGCAATGCAAGTACTAAGGGCATGTTTTAGTTTCAAAATTCTATACTTATATAGGCAATATCAACCCCTGTACTGTAGGAGATATATATCCTTTATTGCTCACCCTGGGCGTTCGGGCTAAGGTTTTACGGACTTATAACATACCATAATATTCAAAAATATTTAATCTTGATTAATATTAAAATCAAGCATAGGAGACATTTAACTGAACTTAAAGGAGCACTGTCACATTGCGAAACTATCTACTATTAAAAATGCATACAGACAAAATGGCTAATGAGAGGAGGGGTCACTTGTGGCTTATTCTCCAATGGTAGGGAAATAATCCAAGGGTGAGGTGTTTAGTCTATCAGGAGTAACAGAACCTGTCACCCCAGATGTCCTTTTCCTTCTATTATAAGAAAGAAAAACAAGCCTGGCTGGATATTTCTTGATGTCGGGTGTATAAGTGACCCCCTCCAGCCATCCAGCACATTTATATGTTTTTTTGTAATTGGGCCATTTTCCGCTATAGTGCTCCTTTAATGATTAGGGCTGGCAAAATACAGCTCTTTAGAAAGTAATTTAAAAACATACAATATAAAGTTGTATACAAATGTATATAATTAATTATTATAGTTTAAAGCACATATATCAAACTCAAGGCCCGGGGACACATCAGGCCCTCCAAGCCTTTTTATGTCATCCTCTGACAGGTACCAGTTGGCAACACCTGGTTGGTGCCCTGTCTAGCTGACCCAGTCACTCCCAAGCCTCATAGCACCGGCAATTCATCTTTGTACCTGTGTGTGGCACTGCTGAGTGATGCACTGGTATGCTTTACTTCAATGCAGATTACCACCTCACCCTAAACTGTGGTATCTATAAAAGCTGCTGACACACATTTTTAACATTCTAGGGAAGAGGAGAGTAGTGTCTATAACTGTTCTGTGTCTCTGTGCAAGCAGCTGTCACCACCCAAGCGGGGCTCACCTAATCCACCCATTGTGCTGCCACAGCAGAGGGTGTTAAATCTGCTCAGGGTTTATTGCTAGCTATAACAAAGTGGAGCAACGTAATTTAACATCCCCATCTGTCCTGGGCAAATTAATTATACGTCTGCATTATCCTGGGCAAAATAATTATGTGTCAGCATCTTTCCTAGGCAAAATAATTCTGCATCTCTTCTGGGCAAAACATTTCGGAACCTGGGTCAGTCCTGGGCAAAATAATTCTAAATCTGTCCTGGGCAGAACAATACTAAATCTGATTAGGGCAAAATAATTCTGCATCTGTCCTGGGCAAAATAATTCTGCATCTGCCCTAGGCAAAATAATTCTGCATCTGTCCTGGGCAAAATAATTCTGCATCTGTCCTGGGCCAAATAATTCTGCATCTGTCCTGGGCAAAATAATTCTGCATCTGTCCTGGGCCAAATAATTCTGCATCTGTCCTGGGCAAAATAATTCTGCATCTGTCCTGGGCAATAAAACAATTCTAAAGCTCCATCATCCTGATAAAAAATAATTCTTTGCATGCATCTGTCCTGGGCCAAATAATTCTGCATCTGTCCTGGGCCAAATAATTCTGCGTCTGTCCTGGGCAATAAAACAATTCTACAGCTGCATCATCCTGAGAAAAATAATTCTTCACATGCATCTGTCCTGGGCCAAATAATTCTGCATCTGTACTAAGCAAAAAAAAATCTACATCTGCATCTGTACTCAGGAAAATAATTCTGCATCTGTCCTGGGCAAAATATTTCTGAACCTGCATCGGTCCTGGGCAAATTAAATTGAATCTGTTCTGGGCAAAATTATTCTGCATCTTCATTCTGCATTTTGTTTTTCCTATTAACAGACTCTTTAAGGCAACCAGAATTGGTGTATAAGTGATCCCTCCTCATTAGCCGACGTGTTTATATGGATTTTTAATATTACACAATTGTGTGTATGTAGTGCTGCTCCTTTAATAAGCATACATTGATTTGCAAGCTAATTAAATATATTTTGTTATTACAACATAATAAGTAAAAAGAAAATAAAACTAAATTGACTTTTTATTTCTGTTTCATTAGGTATTTGTACTTGAAGGCTGATTCATTACTAAGAGCGGTGCTTAGAGCGACAACTAGTAGAAGCTGTAAGCGGGTATCGGGCACTGAAACAGAGCGCCTCGGTCTCTGTAGTAACCTGGTCGGCATTGATGAATGTAATGTATGTTGGGCGCTCTAACACCAGTACAGCGCTGCAGGGAGCGAGAGGTGAGACGGACTCTCGACGCTCCACACCATGCTTTTCAAAAAAGGACACACACACACAAAGTAGGCGCTCTGAAACTGGGCGCTGTAGCATAGAACGCCAGATGCTGTTTGATTAAAGTCTGTTTTTGAACACATATCAACCAGTAACAAAGTGAAAACACATGGAATGACATTGTTTTAACACTGTGACATTAGCACTTTAATGCCAGACCTGTAATGACAATTCTGCATAAAAAATTGTTAAACACGTTGTTTAAACGCAAGCAAAAGAACGGTCATTGAAATGTATGGGAGAGTGACATTGAGCGAAAGGTAATACCTGGCGCTTATGGAAACTAGAGCTCTGCACTGAGCCGCCTGTAATATTACAAGTGACATTACATGGCGCTGTTAGAGTCGCTCACCAGATTCGCTTTCATAAATGTGGTTTTGCGTACAGCGCCTGGCGTTCACCAGACGCTGCCTGCCGCTATGAGGCACTACCTGGCGCTATCCCTTCTTAAATAACCTCCCAAATATGCACAAAATTACCCTATATAGTGTAGTTTTATTTCAAGTGATTTTGAAGAATGGGCCTGGCAGTAACATATGTGTGTGTGTCGAGTCTCAAAAAAAGTGGAAGCTCCAATGATCATGGAATCCTCTTGCCATAGAGGGACTTACATGATGCTGCTTCCAGATGTAGATGTGCCTGTGCCATGCTGAAACAGTGATATTACCCCAGGTCTCTATATACACAATTCTTCAGCTCCATGTATTTCTGCAGGGGTTTATTAGCAGGTGCAGATTTAGCAATGCATATCCTGGGAATACCAGATTGCTATAGTGTTATTATTTTTATCATCTCCATGTGTAGAACTTTCCCCCCAATGTAATTCCATCACAATTATTGTTAAGAGGCAATATCAGACAGGCCAAGCCATACATTGAGATTAGGAGAAAATAGAGTTATTTTTAAAGATATTTAAAGTGGACCCAAACCCAGGATTTTGACCTTACCGCCAGGGCACCCTGATCGGGCATGCCCCACTGAGTGAAACCCCCCAGGGTATCCGATCTTGCTCACCCTTCCTCCTCCTACAGCACATGGACAGACTCTCGTCTAGTCAGCTCTCTTGAATCCGTTCCCGCCCCTTCCTCAAAGAGCTTGTCTAAGGCCAGTGTGTCCGAGCGAGTTTGTGGCTGCTTCCCTAACTACCCTTTAGCAGTGAGCATGCCCACTCTGGCCATTCACAAATGCCAGACGCAGGCACGCCCCCTGCTAAAGGGATAACCGGGATGCGGCCACTGCTCGTGCATGCGCCGTTGGACTGGGAGTTTTCGGGTCACCTGGGGATTTAACACAGCGGGGCATCCTGATTCTGGATGCAAGTATGCTTGCCTTGGAATCTCATAGGCACCACGATGAGTTTTGGTCCACTTTAAGTACAAATGAAAATGTGTGTAAAGCCTTTCAAGTATCCAGGTCATAACATATGTTACACAAATAAATTGCACAATAAAAAACATTTCCCTTGTCTCATCCTTCCAGCTAACCAAGTATTTTCTGTTTTATAACAGGATTGAATATTGGGGGGGGGGCTGGGGCTGTTCAGCTAATGAGGGCTGCTTCCAGCAAGAGGATGGTATGGCATGGAAGGGGCTAGGCTCCGTCCTAGACAAGCTAGTGAAAATGGAAAGTAGTGTTTGGGGTGTGGTAAGGGTAGACTGGTTTGTTGGGGAGTATGAATAAGAGGGGGGTCGCCTGCAGAGTGCTGCAACAGCCCCCCCAGGAACTCGTGGGGAGTAGAGCTTTAAACCGAATTTATTACACAATAATAATATTAATTAACAATATTAATGCCACAATAAACGTAGCTACAAAGGTGGGGCTAAACGAGTCTAAAGGGGAACAACAGACCCCTTGTATTTAAGAGACTGGAAATAGTCATTTTTTTAAATTTGCTGCAGTCACAAGCCACATATACTGAAATAAAATGTTATTTCAATCAAAAACAGTCTAACAGGCCAAGAAATGTCAGAGCCCCTTTTTAATATCACCTTTACAATTCTAATAACTATTGAACTTTTCTAAAGAGTCTCTACATATATATATATATATATATATATATATATATATATATTGATAAAAACAATAAAATTGCACACCTCGCTAACGTGCAAAAATTTTAAATTAATGTATGAGAGTGCGCATGCGCGTGTGAAGCCGATGGCAGCCTGCTAATTTGGCTCCGTGCCCACCGAGTGGAAGGGGTGTTATAGAAGTGAGCGCCGCTCACCACAGCATCCAGGCAGTGAGGTGAGAGTAAGGGGACATCAGAAGAGTCCCTCCCTCATGTTAGTCTATAAGCCCCAAGCAAAAAAGGAGGCTTAATGCTAACCAGAATCAAAGATGGCCACCAGCTAAACTAGCTCCGCACACACCGAACAGAGTAAGAACTCGTGAGACTATTGCCCTTATTCATCAAGCGATAGCGCCAGGTAGTGTCTGACGAGCGCCAGGTAGCGGCAGCTAACGGCGACTACCGACTCAAGTACGCCCGGCGGCGGTCACAATGACGCATTTATCAAGCAAAATGAGGCTAGCGCCGGCGAGAGCGACGGCTAGCGCGGCATTCATCATGAAGCCGCCTGGACCGAACAGCGCCGCTGCAAATTCCCTCACAGCGCCAGGTATGAGCTGTCGCTCCCTGGCGATGTCCAATGCATTTCAATGGAGCAATCTATAATTATTCCTAATTAATTGGTATTAATTTTTTTTTTTTTTTTTTTTAATGTCAAAAAATCGTAGAGACCACTTCTGCAATGTTAGGATTTATTTTTAAGTAAAAAAAAATAAATAAAAAAAATATGTGCAGAATTGATCTAACAGGTCTGAGATTAATGTATTCATTTTACAAAATGATTCTAAAAACATGTATAATGTTACATTCAAAAAATATGGTTGTTTAGGGGTTAAAAACTAGTTAATACCCATCGCCGCCAGCGCTCTGGGGTTTAAACAAGGAATGGACAGCGACAGCACATTCGGAGCGTGATTTGTTGATGAATATGAAGCTAGCCGTTCGCTCTGGCCATTCGTTGTCAGGCGCTCACATACAACGCTGGACCTGTGAAACAGCGACCCCCCAGCCCGTATTCAACATTACCGCACACCGACTGAGTCGCTGTCATCAAGCTAATGCCGGCCAAGCACAGCGAATACTGGCTGGCGCTGAAAAAATCACGCTACAGTCGCTCATCTGTCGCTACCTGGCGCTATTAATGAATCGGCCTCTATATTTCTGTGGTAAAGCGGGAATAAAGGGGCCCAAGGATAAATCTTACCTCAGACTATTCACCAGCTTCTCAATTTTAAGGAAATACACAGTGCAGCTTACCCCAGCGCCTTAGCATAGCATGTTTAATATGGCCACCAGTTTCAGTGAGACTGAAATGCTTGAGGTGGTGGGAAGTGAGGCATCAGTTTTGGTCGGGGGGCCAGGGGAGCTGCTCTCGCCGGGTAATGTGAACCAGCATGCAAGAGGCCCTGACCTGGTAGATAAATTTGTCAATATACTTCAGAGCGCACTTTCTGCCAATACCAAGACTATTACTGATCATCTTACTAAGGAAACTGAGAAAGTGACAAGGAGCTTGGGAGCCCTGGAGAGGAAATTAGGAAATGTTATATCCACTCAGGAATCTCATGCTGATGAAATTAATCAGCTGCCGAAAGATAATAGTGCTCTGCATGCTAAGCTTGAGGATATGGAAAACAGGGATAGAAGGACAAATCTGCGTTTCACAGGGTTACCTAAACATATGGAGGATGTGAAATCTGTGGTCACTGCTCTATACCAAGAACTGCTCCCGGGAATTTCTATTGAACGCCTCGAGCTGGACCGTGTCCATAGAGCACTGGGTCCCCCGAAAGCCACCTGTGGAACCTCCACGGGACATTCTAGCGAAGTTTCACTTTTACAATACTAAAGAACAAGTGATGCAGGCTGCTCGGGACACTGTTAACCTGTCATTTCAAGGCCACAAATTCCAGGTGTTCTCCGAAGACGGAGGGAGATGAAGCAAGTTCTAAAAATTCTACAGGACAGCAAAGTTGCCTTTAAATGGGGTTTCCCATTTCGTGTATCTTTTTCCTATAGGGGCGATTCCTTTACAGCGGTATCTGTCAAGGAGTTACAAAGGTATCTGGCTTCAGCAGGTCTCCTACAGGACGCAAGGCAGAACAGCTTGGTATTGCCTCCTATGTAAGCATTCACAGTGATCAGTGATGAGCCTATATTGGCTTGAAGCGCTGGACAGAAGGCAGGTAGAGAAATTGATTGGTAATGTGAAAAAAAACATAATGGGTGGGCATAGTGACTCACTGTTTCTGTGCTGCTTCACCAATCATGCCTGTTGTTCTGCTCCCAAGTCACTGTCCCATTTTTCCCCATGGTCCATTGATGTGATTCCCTCCCTGTCGGCAGCTTGAGTTCAGCTTGTATGGGCGAGGCCCGTGGTGCCACTGTGAGCTACAGAAGCTACAGATCTCTAAGTGCTATTTATTGGGATGGGAGTTCCAAAAATTAAAATTAGGATGCATGCTCCTGCTGTGACTATATCGAACAAAATGAGTCATTCTGAAAAGCCTACCAGCTCCCTGGGGAGAGTTACATTGTAATAGCAAAAGGGCAGTTGACATGTCACTCAATTGTTTTCATTGTAATCAGCTGCGATACATTGTAAAGCAGTCATAACCCTGCTATTTAAATATAAACAGCTCACATATATCTTACAGCTTTTTGTGATGTGGGTATTGCATCCCATCTAATACGAGACCTTTCCCCACGTGATCTGGTCTACTTTCTGCAAACTGGATACCTACAACAACTTTAACCAGGGCACCCCATACACATGGGCCAGGGCCTCCACTAAAAGTTAACAACACTCTCTTGGGGAAGCTCCCAATGGGCGAAACACATCGACAGAATCTCATCGTTGTAACACAGTTTCACAATTTTGAGTATAGAGTTTATTTAATAAGAATCACAAACTTTACTACTCTGTAATCTCTATTTGTGACACCTGACAACATAATTGTAACTCTAGTTTGCATATTCTAATGTGTAAATCAAATAAAATGCTACATTAAGTTCGTGTGCCTAAGTGAGTCTGATCCTTTTTAACCCATCTATGAACCAATCCTGGGTATTTGCCTATGAAGGAGTAAGCACATCTAAGCGGTACATTCCAACTCTGGCAAATGTTATACAACAGGGTTAGCCTCTATTAGCATTCATGGAGGCAGTCTAATTTCTTTTCAAGACTCAATGTCACAACTCCTTGTTGAACCATCGCCATTGCCCTTGCCACCAGCCAGTCCCCACTAACTTTCATATTATGAGTGGGTTCCACCAGAAATACACCACCTGTCAGGCATAAATGGGAACCCACCTGCAGAACACAGTCAGTCCTCGCTGGCAAACATGTAACTTTACCCCTGGGCTTGTGGATCATCCAAACTCGCTGAATGCGTTTCTGCCTCAATGCCTGGCTTATCACAGACCTCACTTATAATGGCATGTTCCTAATCTCCGGGAAATGGAGTCCCTATCATTTTTTCTCACTTTGACGACCTTGGTAGCATACTCCTGAGTCAGTTTATTTGTAAACAGGTGTTTCTAGTACTAGAAACCTCGGCTTATTTGCTACCCCCCACGCTACCCGGCCACCATTCCTAACCCGACCAATTACATCTCCCAACCACAGCCAATTAATTACCACAATAAAAATACAACGCTTTACCCCCTTTTTACACACCAGCTATCAACCCAGGAAGCACCACACAGTGACATGCCAGCGGAAGCCACCCCACTCGATGTTGTAACCTCTTGGATACAGAATACCACTGCACCTACAAACCAGCAAATAGTATGTATACTATACCGGACAGCCTATTTCAAACTTAAACGTACACATATACATGATTAATATACTAGATACTCTCCTCATTCTTCCACAAAGGCAGCGACATAAGGCTGGCTGGGAATGAGCCCTACTACCCCAGCGTTCTCCATTCTCTATAAATATAACCATCAGTTAAGTGACCCTCAGCATATGAACATTAAATTTTTTTTCAACTGGACTAGGACAGATAGACTGCATCCCCAACAGGGATGCACCCACAGATTGTCAGGGACCGCTGGACACCCTTCTCTCGTGAGCCAACAATCCCCAATCTCCACCGCCTCTTGTGCCTATAGACAAGCCCCCGCTTGCTGGAGACACGGGTTATGCCTCTCCAGACTCGGTTGCCCCCAGGTCTTACTGGCGCAAAGATTGCTGGCTTACGATAAAGACGGATGAACTGCGGGGTATCCCAAATCAGGATTTCATGCACCAAAGTCTGTAAACGTCAAAACCAAGGGGCAAGGCAAAGAGTAGTCGGGACTGGCAAGGGTCAAGGCCGGGTGATCACAGAAGCGCGGTATCCAAGGGGTTAAGCAGAGACGAAGTCAGACAGGCAGAAGGTCGGTTCAGGCAGCGAGCAGGAGTAGTCAAGGACGAAGCCGGATCAAACACACTAAGACGAGATTCAGAAGCACACCCAAGCTAGTAAATGGCTATAACAGGCACTGGTGGTTCGGGCGGGAAAATATTTAAATGGTGACTGACCAATGGGAAGGGGAATGTGCTGATTGGTGCAACACACGATCTCACCCCTGATAGGAGAAACTCCAGGGACTGGACCGCCCTGGCCAGTCAGAGCAGAGGATTCCTGGGTCAGGATTGGTCCTTTTAAATCTGCCCCCGGCGAATGCGCTGGGAGCAGCGCCGCCGGGGGACATAAAGGGAACGTGCTAGCACGCGGGCACGTGCACGGCCGTCGGCTGCCGGTGCGCCCGACGCTGGAGGGGCGGCTGCCTGGCGCGGCCGCCGGAGGGGCCGCGCCACCAGTGAGCGTGCGGAGGCACCGCGGGACAGACTCCCAGGTAAGTTCCTTACATTACCCCCCCCTTGAGGAGGGGCCTCTGGACCCTCCAAGCTGGGTTTCTGAGGGTTCTCTCTGTGAAACTTCCTAACCAACCTCCCCGCGTGGACATCTCTGGCCGGGACCCAAGACCTCTCTTCTGGACCGTATCCCTTCCAATCTACTAGGTACTGGAGAGAGTTTCGGAAGAAACGTGAGTCCAATATCCGGGCTACCTCAAATTCTTGCTGCCCGTCTACCAGGATGGCAGCAGGGGAAGTATCTGGCTCAATACCCTTGGCAGATTTTAACAGGGAAACATGAAAAGAATTGCAAATTTTCATGGAGGGAGGGAGATCAAGGCGATAAGTAACTCGATTAATCTTCCGTAGTATAGGAAAAGGGCCAATAAACCTTGGACCTAGCTTGGCAGAGGGTTGACGTAATGCCAAATTTTTGGTGGAAAGCCAAACTAACTCCCCCACCTCATAATCAGGGTCACTAGACCGACCGTGATCGGCAAAAGTTTTCTGCTGGCCGACAGCCCTGGTCAAGTTTTGCTGGATCTTTGCCCATAAGTCCGGCCATTGGGACAACCATTCCTCAAGCGAGGGCACACTAGAGGGTTCTTCGGACAAAGCAGAAAACTTGAGGTCCCTACCGAAGACACAGCGAAACGGGGAAACCCCTGTGGAAGTATGGGTGGCATTATTTAGAGCAAACTCTGCAAACGGAAGGTACAGTAACCAATCTGTCTGGACATCGGAAACAAAACATCGAAGGTACTGCTCCAGTGATTGGTTGGTTCTCTCTGTCTGTCCATTTGATTGGGGATGAAATGCAGAGGACAGAGAGACAGAGAACCCCAACCTGGCACAAAATGCCCTCCAAAACTGAGAGACAAACTGTACCCCCCTGTCAGAGACCACATCCTCCGGGATTCCATGGAGTCTGAATATATGTGTTAAAAAATGTTGTGCAAGGTCTTGAGCGGTTGGTAACTTTTTTAACGGGATAAAGTGTGCCATCTTACTGAACCGATCTACCACCACCCAGATGACGGTAAACCCCTGCGATGATGGAAGATCGGTGATGAAATCCATGGCAAGGTGTGTCCATGGTCGGGAAGGAATGGATAAGGGCAACAGTGAACCTTCAGGAGAATGTCTAGGGGTTTTACTCCGGGCACAAATCTTACAAGCTCGAACATAATCCTGAGCATCTTTTTTAATAGAGGGCCACCAAACATGACGTGACAACATGGAAATGGTTTTCTTAACTCCAGGATGGCCTACAGTTTTAGAGGCATGAAATTGCTGTAGGATGGCCGAGCGATGTGACGCAGGTACAAACTGGACATGAGGCGGTTTACCAGGCGGAGATTCAGACTGAAACTGATTCAGGTCAGAGAGGTTCGGCTGAATCACAGCTACCACCATGTGTTGTGGCAGTATGGGCAAATTCTTCCCCTCAGGTAAGTTAGTCGTGGAAAAGCTTCGAGACAAGGCATCAGCTTTTACGTTCTTTGACCCTGGTTTGTAAGTAATTGTAAAGTTAAATCGGGAAAAGAACAGGGACCACCGAGCTTGCCTAGGGGTTAACCTCTTTGCAGACTGAATATATTCTAAATTTTTATGGTCCGTGAAGACCGTAACAGGGAACTGGGCCCCTTCTAACCAGTGTCTCCATTCTTGAAAGGCTAGTTTAACCGCCAAGAGCTCCCGATTCCCAATGTCATAATTCCGCTCAGCGGGATTGAATTTTTTCGAGAAAAAAGCACAAGGGTGAAGTCGTTCCGGGGAACCGCTGTACTGCGAGAGAACTGCCCCAACGCCAAGCTCGGAAGCGTCAACTTCGACTATAAAAGCTCGTTGACATTCTGGGTGAACTAATACTGGGGCAGAGCTAAAGACTTCTTTTAACTTTCTAAAGGCTTGAAAGGATCGTTCCGGCCAGGGTGATGGGAAGCTCCCCTTCTTGGTGAGATCTGTGAGAGGTGCTACTAGGGTGGAGAAGTTCTTGATAAATCTCCTATAAAAGTTGGCGAATCCCAGGAATCTTTGTAGCCCCTTTAAATCTCTAGGTTGCTCCCACTCAAGTACAGCTTTGACCTTAGCCTGATCCATAGATAACCCAGTGTTAGAAATTATATACCCTAAAAAAGGGACCTCAGGAACCTCGAATACACATTTCTTGAGTTTAGCGTATAAGCAATTTTCTCTTAATTTTTGTAAGACAAGGCGAACATGTTCACGATGTTCCATTAAAGAGGAAGAAAAAATCAAAATATCATCGAGGTACACTACTACAAAGCGACCCAAATACTCTCTAAAAATTTCGTTTACAAAGTCCTGGAAGACGGCCGGGGCGTTACACAAACCAAAGGGCATCACAAGGTACTCGTAATGCCCATCTTGGGTGTTGAAGGCGGTCTTCCATTCATCACCCTGACGGATCCTTATCAAGTTATAGGCCCCTCGTAGATCCAACTTGGTAAAGACTTGGGCCCCGATGATCTGTGTAAATAACCCATCAATCAGAGGAAGGGGGTATTTATTTTTAATGGTCATTTTATTCAAACCCCGGTAATCTATACAGGGGCGGAGCCCCCCATCTTTTTTTTCAACAAAGAAAAAACCCGCCCCAGCCGGAGAAGTGGATGCCCGGATGAACCCCTTCTGTAAATTCTCAGCTATGTAATCTTTCATAGCTTTGTTTTCCGCCCGGGTCAAATTATAGATTTTTCCCCTGGGTGGCATAGTCCCCGGAAGAAGTTCTATGGGGCAGTCAAAGGACCTATGAGGCGGAAGAACATCCGCCGCTTTTTCCGAAAATACATCGAGAAAATCATGATAAGGGCCTGGAACCCCATCGAGGAGTAGCTGTGTGGCACGCACCGGGACTTCCAAACAGGACTGGAAACATGACGGGCCCCATTTAGTAATCTGCCTCGCAGCCCAGTCAATCTGAGGGTTATGCTTTTGTAACCAAGGCAACCCGAGTACTAATGGAGTTAAGGGCATTTTTAAGACAAAAAAGCAAATCCATTCAGAATGCCCTGCTCCCACTCTAAGAAACACTGGTGGGGTCTTAAAGTGTATGAGGCCCCCCGCAATAGGTGTGTCATCAATGGCTAAAACCCGGATAACCTTAGACAGAGGTTGGAGCGGAATCTTCAAACTTTGAGCTAGCTCTAAGTCAAGAAAATTCCCTGCAGCCCCACAATCAAGAAGGGCCTCCAAATTTTTAAATTCAAGGTCCACTTTAATCTGGACTGGGACCATAAATTGGGAATAAATCTGAGGAAATACCTTGCAGCCTAGGTGGGTTCCCTCGACCCCACCTAGGCTCTGAAGTTTCCCGGCTGCTTCTTGGGGCAGACTCTGACCAGGTGACCGGTCCCCCCACAGTAGAGACACAGTCCTTCTGTCAATCGCCGACGCCTCTCAGCCTCAGAAAGCTTGGTAGCTCCCAGCTGCATAGGTTCCTCGAATGGTAAGGGGGCTGGAGCTCCAGCTTTCCAGCTGGTATCGGGATGCGCCCCTCTTTCAAGGCGTCTCTCCCGTAAACGCCGGTCGATTCGGATAGCGAGTTGCATGGTTTCGTCCAAAGACTGGGGTACAGGGTGATTCACAAAAATGTCCTTAATGGCGTCAGATAGGCCCAACCGGAATTGACCACACAGGGCAGGGTCATTCCACCGAGAGTCCACAGCCCACCGACGGAATTCGGAACAATACTCCTCGGCCTGCCGGCGACCCTGTCGCAAGGAACGCAGTTTGGCATCAGCAGTGGCACCCCTATCTGGGTCATCATAAAGAATTTCCATAGCTGAAAAAAACACATCGACCGATTGCCGTGCTGGGTCCTGAGGTGACAGGCCGAATGCCCAGGACTGTGGGTCCCCTTGCAGGAGGGAGATGACCAGGCCCACACGTTGTTCTTGGGAGCCAGAGGAGTGTGGGCGGAGTTGAAAATAAAGTTTGCAGGCATCCCGAAAGTTGGAAAACTTGCTTCTGTCCCCAGTGAACTTATCGGGGAGTGGGATCTTGGGTTCCACAGGATGGACGGCCGGTGCCCCCAAAGGGACTGGGTTGATAGGAGTTGGACGGTTCTCCTGGGCCGCCACTCGATGAGCCAGGTGCTCAACAGCCGCAGTCAAGGCCTGCACCTGCTCCAAAATTTGGTCCATAGTTCTGGCCTGTTATACTGTCAGGGACCGCTGGACACCCTTCTCTCGTGAGCCAACAATCCCCAATCTCCACCGCCTCTTGTGCCTATAGACAAGCCCCCGCTTGCTGGAGACACGGGTTATGCCTCTCCAGACTCGGTTGCCCCCAGGTCTTACTGGCGCAAAGATTGCTGGCTTGCGATAAAGACGGATGAACTGCGGGGTATCCCAAATCAGGATTTCATGCACCAAAGTCTGTAAACGTCAAAACCAAGGGGCAAGGCAAAGAGTAGTCGGGACTGGCTAGGGTCAAGGCCGGGTGATCACAGAAGCGCGGTATCCAAGGGGTTAAGCAGAGACGAAGTCAGACAGGCAGAAGGTCGGTTCAGGCAGCGAGCAGGAGTAGTCAAGGACGAAGCCGGATCAAACACACTAAGACGAGATTCAGAAGCACACCCAAGCTAGTAAATGGCTATAACAGGCACTGGTGGTTCGGGCGGGAAAATATTTAAATGGTGACTGACCAATGGGAAGGGGAATGTGCTGATTGGTGCAACACACGATCTCACCCCTGATAGGAGAAACTCCAGGGACTGGACCGCCCTGGCCAGTCAGGCTGTCCATTCCCTGACCTTCCCAGAGCAGAGGATTCCTGGGTCAGGATTGGTCCTTTTAAATCTGCCCCCGGCGAATGCGCTGGGAGCAGCGCCGCCGGGGGACATAAAGGGAACGTGCTAGCACGCGGGCACGTGCACGGCCGTCGGCTGCCGGTGCGCCCGACGCTGGAGGGGCGGCTGCCTGGCGCGGCCGCCGGAGGGGCCGCGCCACCAGTGAGCGTGCGGAGGCACCGCGGGACAGACTCCCAGGTAAGTTCCTTACACAGATGTTGGGGATGCGGCCACCGAAATTTACATGGGTGAGAGAGCCAAGAAGAAGGTAGGTGTGCCCTGGTGGGGGGGTCACATAGTGGAACATCCTGATTTGGGATGCCCCAGGGATTCAGGGTTTGGCTCCGCTGGGCCCTGTTCTGTTTGAAATAAAAAATGTAAATGTCCCAAGATGTGTTTTAAATTACCCGGGGTAACTGCTTAATATAATGTTTATTTACATAGACTGAGCAATGTGCCTTACAATCCCCAATCCCCAATCACAGTTGAACAAAATAAAACTAAAACAAAAATTATAGGGACTGGAAGCCAGTAGATGCGTGAGATGCTTATAGGGCCAACAAGGAAAGGGAGCCCAAAAGAGAAAGGTTAACTAGTGAGCAGCTGAAAAGCAGTGTCCAGAGTTCAAGTGTCCAACAGAAATGTCCATGTGCCAAATGTCCATTTACATAGACTGAGCAATGTGCCTTTAAATTCCCTTGTCCCTTCCTGGCTCCCTTTGTCTTGCTGTGATGCAAGTCGCTCCTCCCTTCTCCCCCTCTCCCACAGCCATTTCTAGTTTGGCATCCAAGCAGTGCACACCTGCTGCTCCCTCCTGCAGCTACAGGCTTTCTACCTGCTGCTGCTGCTATGGGTTACCTCACAAGTTTCCTGCTGTATTGAATGTACACATTGAGATTCCTGCTGTATAAAGTGTTTGCTGCAAGATTCTGTACTGAAATAAAGCTTTTGAAACTTATTCTAAGTGATTCACAGCCGATTAAGCTATCTACCAAGCCTTATGGAGTAAAGAAACATCCATCACAGACACACACACAAAATGTGGAGCTGTCTACAGGAATCACATTACTGTCATCTGGTGAGTCAGAATAAAATGCATCAATTAAATTAAAATAAATAAGCAAAAACACAATATTTAATCTCCACACTAGATTTATCTTGTGCAAAATAAACAACAAAAGGAAAAGATATGGATGGACAGGAATAAAAGCTTTGAGAATTTTACAAATGTTTTAATACAAAAAAGTTTTCTTGTAATTTTCTCAGTAATAAATCTCCTGTATTGGGTGTCATAATTGTACGGTTTTCCTGGTGAAGTGCCAAGTTCTTTCAATGATTTGGAGATCTTTTTTACACGTTTGTAGAAATCATCCCATTGAATAGGCCGCACTGAATCTCACCTTGGACGTCTTCATCACAAAACCCAATGAAGGATTTTTTTTAAGAAAAAATTATGTGTTGAGTTACAGAGTCTCACCAGTCTTACCCTCAAGGTTAATTTATTATATCTCGAGGTAATAACATTAGAGAACATCTTTTGCAAAGCACTCTTGAGGTCATGGTTTCTCAGGCTATATATAAATGGATTTAGTAAAGGAGGCACCACAATGTACAAGAGAGATATGTATTTATTAATTTCGGCAGAGCTCTCATTAGATGGGACCACGTAGATCATGATCATTGTCCCATAAAAAGAACCTACGGAGGTCAAGTGGGAAATACAGGTGGAAAAGGCTTTTCCTTGTGCCTGCGCAGAAGATATCTTTAGGACGGCGACTAAAATATAAATGTATGTTATAAGAATGAACCCGAAGGGTAAAAATACAGCACCAAAGGAAAAAATAAAGTCTTGCATCAATAAAGCAGAAACGTCTGAAGAGGACAACTCAAGAACAGAATCAAATTGGCAGAAAAAGTGATCTATTTTATTTAAACCACAAAAATCTAATTGGCACATGGGAATCATTTCACTAGAGATTATACTTACAGCCAAGATCCACAACCAAATGATAAACTGGAGACAGACCTGGCTGTTCATTAGCACAGGATATCGTAATGGATTGCAGATAGCCAAATATCTATCATAGGACATCACAGCAAGAAGAAAGCATTGTAAAGTGGTGCAAATACTGGAAAAATATAACTGGGTAAGACAGGCAGCCAACGATATGTCCTCAGCTTTGGTGCTCCCTTCGTCTTTAATGATGACTTTCAAAGCCATTGGCAGTATGATTGTGGTCTGCACGATATCCGATGTAGCCAGTTGTTTGAGAAAAAAGAACATTGGGTTTTTTAGTTTATCAAAAGTTGTTACTAAAATGATTATCAAAAGGTTTCCGATGACTATCACTAAATTTATTAGAAGGAAACATGCAAACAGCAGAATCTTAAGTTTATAAAGACCTTGAAATCCAAGAAGTCTTATTTGGGTCACCTGGGTTTGATTGACCTCGCACATTTGTATGTCCAAGAAAATGTAAACACCAGTGGTCCCTGATTGTTTCTAAAAATTAGAATATATAGAATGAAACATAAGTGAATTATCCTTAATAGAAACTTCTCACTGGTAATTCAAATTCAAAAGCATTATTTGTCCTTCTTTAGTTCCTTTCCTTTAAGGAAAATTCATTAATAAATCATACCAGTAATAACCCCGCCCTCATCTAGTTAAAGTCCAACCTCCAAAACAAGTCTCTGCCCCGGCACACACTAACTGTCTCCCCCTTATCCCCCTTAAAACAGTGTCAAGTGAGCCATTTCAAAGCATTTCTTTAAGGTTTGTAGGTCCACCACAACCCAGAACCCTGCAGCTCCCCTAGCTCACCTGCCGGTGGCTCTGCTTTCAAGGATTTCCCCAGCATTACACATGGCCACCAGCAGGTGTTCCTGCTAGTATGGATTCCTGGGACAGAGCCCTCAGCTTAAGTGCATGAGCATTATTGGGGCTGCACCCCTTGGGCTTTTATACTCTTTCAATTTAACTCCCGGACTTTAAGTCCCCTGGACTGGCACATGGACATTTCTGTTGGACACTTGAACTCTGGACACTGCTTTTCAGCTGCTCACTAGTTAACCTTTCTCTTTTGGGCTCCCTTTCCTTGTTGGCCCTATAAGCACCTCACACATCTACTGGCTTCCAGTCCCTATAATTTTTGTTTTAGTTTTATTTTGTTCAACTGTGATTGGGGATTGGGGATTGTAAGGGATTTCCCAAAGAAATGATATATTGTTTTTTTCAGCAGGGTCTGGGCTTTAACATATACATGTCTTGTTTGTCATTTTTTAGGTGTATTCTCAATATTTTTGAGTGAAATATGTGCAAAAAATTTAAAAAAATCTATTTTTTACAATTTGTAGTGTTTTTTTTGTAATACAAATTGTACGTTTGTCAATAAAATCTTATTGTGTGTGAAATTCCAATTTCTCCCGATTACAGTGGTACGACATGTGTATTGGTAGACATCCTTTCCTGCCCAGAGTTTAGGCTTTAACATGAAATGTCTTGTTTGTAATTTTTCGACCGTTTTTTGAAATATTTTTGAAAATAAAAATATATATATACTTTTTAAAATTGTCAATTTTTTTTTTTAATAAACCATTTATTTTATTAAAGAAAACCATATTGCATGTGATAGCCCCATTTCTCTTGGATACAGCGGTACCACATATGTATCGGTAGCCCCCCGTTCCTGCCCAGGAGACTCCCCAAACTGAAAAGAGCCCTTTATAACATTTACAAATAAAATACAACTAATATCCACACTATAAAGAGTTAAATAAAATCAAAGAAATTGGTGTGAGGGCCGGCATAGCCTATGGCCCCAGGCTCTTGGGGTTAATGGTAAGTCACCCTCTAGCAGCAGGTGACTTACCAGACCCAGAGTTTGTGAACTGGTATAGGGGTCTCATGGATCCCTTACCAGTTCACAAAGGGTTAAATGTGAAAAAAAACACACACAGACACAGAGAAAAAATATTTTATTGTATTTTTTTTAATACTTACCTCCCATCCATCCCAGAACACTGTGTCCCACGCTGATCAATTTGGCTTCTGCTTTCCTGCTGATGCTGGAAGCTTTTTATACCTGCTGGGTGACAGGTAACATACGGTTAATTAAAAAAAAAATGACATAGGGTCCCCCCTCCTGGGGAAGGGGACCCCATTTTTGGGGAATTTTAAGGGTTAAAAACTCTTAAAAATCCCCCCAAAAATGGCTTGAGGTCCCCCTACCCAGCTTAACCAGCTCGTGACCAGCTATGGGTGCTTGTAGAACAGGGTGCAGGAGCCATCTTAGGTAGCCACTGGCCTTGCAGGCTACAAGCCCACATAGCCTCTGTGGGGTCGGGCCCATCTGCCCCCCCTGGCCTTTGGGGTGGCCACTGGCCTTGCAGGCTACAAGCCCACATAGCCCCTGTGGGCCCGGGCCCGTCTGCCCCCCTCCCGGCCTTTGGGGAGGCAGGTAATTTGGGGGGCCAGGGGTTAAAGGCAAGTACTAGCTGCAGGTGACTTGTCAGCCCCCAGCCTTGTGAACTGGTGTAGGGATATCATGGACCCCTTACCAGTTCACAAAGGGTTAACAGTAAAAGAAAACACACACACAGTAAAAAAAATTTTATTAGAAAAAAAATACATTTTTTTTTCTTTACTCACCTCCAATCATCAGCTCCTCTGTCCTTCGCTGATCTGATGACAGATGCCAGTGATCGGCAGCCAGAGGAGGAGGGGGGCAGGCGATCAGAGAATTTCCTGCCCTATCCTTCTCTCGCCACCGATCACCGGCATCTGACAGCTGAGAGGCCTGGAGCTGGCATGATGTCCGCCGGGTGATGTCATTAGCCCCCCAAAGGGGCGGGGCATTGCGTCAAGATGGCGGCTCCCGTCGGGAGAGGAGGGGAAAAGAGCCTGTTAGGCTCTTTCCTGAAGATAGCAGAGCCCTGGGGGGGGATCGGAGGCCCCCGGGTGAAGAGGAGGGCCGGATAGAGCGAGCGCACATGGAGGTGAGTAAATGTCATTTTTTAATTTTTTTTATTTTTACAGGAAAAGCCGGCGACGACTAAAACGGGGGGAGGGGACCTAATCGGGGCACTCTCCTGCAGCCGGAGGAGCCCCAACGGGGAATCTGAGCCCCCCAGGGTGAAGAGGAGACCCGGCTGGATCAGGTAAGTCAGGGGATCAGGGGTCAGGTAAGTGTTTCTTTTTAATTTTTCGGGTGCTAGCAGGGGACAAAGTCAGGCATGTAAAATTTACGTGGCTGGCGTTTAACGGTTTAAGAGGCAGCCACGTAAAATGTATGTGGCTGGCAATAGAAGGGTTAAGCGTAATCTCAATATTTTTGGGTGAAATATGTGCAAAAATGTACTGTTTTTTGTAATAAAAAATGAAAGTTTTTCAATAAAATCTTATTGCATGTGAAATCCCATATGCTCCTGGTTACAATCGTATCACATATGTATCTTTAGACATCCTTTCCTGCCCAGGATACTCCCCCAAACTGGAACAGTGCTTTAGGAGATTTTCAGATAAAATCCAACTATGCTATGCGCACCTTGCAGTTTTTCATGAAAAACAACTATTTACATTTAAAATTACCCCCACAAACTATATATTCTCTAGAAATACACACCTCAATGTTACCTAGTTCACAGGACAGCCAGGCCCGGCAAGTCACCTGAAGCAAGCAGATGATTTGACATTAACCTTCAGCCCCCATTACCCGGGGGGGGGGGGGGAGGAAGAACCTGCAAAGGCTATGTGAGTTTGCAGCCTATAGGGCCGGGGACCCTATGTATTTTTTTTTAATAACCCATGATGTATTGTCACTTAGCCGGTATAAAAGGCTTCCAGCGGCAGGATTGAGAGCAGAAGCCAGAGTGATCGACATGGGACATAGGGATAGGTAATGGATTGGAGGTATACAAAATAAATAACTAAAAAAAAAATCTGGGTGTGTTTTTTCATTTAATCCTTTGTGAACTGGTAAGGGATCCATGAGACCCCAGCCCCATTACCTACCTCCCCAAAGTTCCCTTCAGGGCCAGGGGCCACTGAAGGCTGGTCCTTGTGGCTGCTTTTGCTGGGAAGGGGGGACCCAGTGCCTTTTAAAAAACATTTTTTAATGGTTTTAACCCCTTGTAAATGTCAAGGAGCAGGAGCAAGGGGAAGCCAATTCATGTGAGGTACCATTGTAATTGTGAGGAATGGTATTTTCACGGGCAATAATTTTTTTTTTATTGAAAAAAACACAGTAACTTTTAAAAAAAACATATATATTTTTTTCCACACAAAATTATCATGAAAGCACAGGAAAAAATGACAAACTTTATTGGCCTGATGCAGAGCCTCCCCCAATCTGACCTTATTTTGTACGGTTTTCCTCTGGCCCATTTTTTTTCCGTTTGTCTCGGGGTTCAAATGTGTTTCAGAGCTGCCGTTGGGAGAGCTCCGTTACTGATCCGTTTATGTGTCTTCATTCGGGAAGTGTTTTTTCCCCTCTCGGGGGCTTTCCGTGTGGTCGTGGGTTCCGTTGCCATTCACACGGATGATCCATTTTTGGCTCCATTTTAATGCGTTTCCAAATGTACCTTCTTGCCATCTGTTTCCGTTTTCACCTCGATTCCGATTGTTTTTCCATGTATACTTACATTTCCATGGATTTCCTGTGGACAATCTGGGTCCACGCAAGCGCACATCCCTAGTCCTCCCTCAAGCTTCCCTAATACATCAAACTGAAACTTTTACCAACACCAAAACTTACCTTAAACTACTATCCTTCTTCTTCTTCTTCCTCCTCCCTGTGTTTAATGCTTACCTGAATCTGTTCTTCTTTTTCTTCTTCTTCTTCTTCCCTGTGTTTAATGCTTACCTGAATCTGTTCTCCTTCTTCTTTTTCTTCTTCTTCTTCTTCCCTGTGTTTAATGCTTACCTGAATCTGTTCTCCTTCTTCTTTTTCTTCTTCTTCCTCCCTGTGTTTAATGCTTACCTGAATCTGTTCTCCTTCTTCTTTTTCTTCTTCTCCTTTTTGTTCCTCCTATTCCTTGTCCCATATACTTACCTTTTGGGACATGTAAGTGTATGGTTATGTTGTGAGAACGTACAGTGCCAGGAAAGAGAACACACCACAAAATGTTTTTTTTTTTTTTATCAAACTGTAAATTTTTAAAATGTATTAAAAAAATAAAATTGGGCTCAGCCACACAGGAGGGCCTTCTGCTTCCTCATTTTGGCCCTTGTCTTTGATCTGTGAATGAAAAACATCATCAGTTTTGCCTTGTAAGTATTTCTTGCTTATCTAGGGGTTTTGGTATGGGACATTTTTAGGGTTAATGTGGGCCCAAGTTATTTTATTAATGTGTCTTGGCCCATGTTTTATTTTTTTGGCCCAGGAGTTTAAACTACATGTATGATATATTGAACAAACTTACAAGGCTTGCGGCCAACAGGGCGTCTGGGGCGCAGCCTCCTCCCTCAGTCCAGCAGAACGTCCGGCTCTGAATCTGTTTGGATCCAAAACACAAGTATATTATTTACTCTTTGTGCCTCCTGAATGTCAGATTAGGTTATTCTTCTATGCATCAAATCACTCACCTTCCCCAGCCACCTCTTCTTGTTCTGCACCTCCCTCGACTATCCCTTGGGATGGGCCTGCGACGTCAGAATTTACAAAGAACAATAGTGCACATTAGTATATGTCTTTCTTGCATGGATCAGGACATATGTTATTTTTATAGTCTTACCAGAGTCAGGTTGCTGCTCGTTGAGGCTAGACTCCCTGTCGTGCGATTCCCCCCCTGCATACTGAGGTCTAATGGCCCTCATACTCACTGGCAGAGGAGGGGGTGGGCGTTGGCACTGGCGGTGGACCACCTATACCTTCCCCAGATTCTGCCAACACTGGGCTGTGGGCTCTTTTCCGGGTGGGGCGGCAACGCATATTCCATTCATGAGCTGCAATATAAACACAATCATAAAAACAGGCCCAGCCAAGGGCAGTGTGATTAGTGCATGTCAAGTAGCCACACTTACCAGGAAAATGTTTAGCGAAGTACCGCCTCACCCGGGGCCTATGTCTCCTCTTTAAGTCCGACCAGTGTTGGGCGATCTGGGTGAAGGTATAGGGGGTTCCCGAAATGCGGGCAATCGCGTCCACCACCGCCAGCGCCAATGTCCTCTTATCGAAATTGCACGGCAGGTAATCGTAGCGGTTCCTCAGCATCATCTGTTTGTTAAAAACACAATGGCACAGCATTAGTCACACAAATACATGTCAAAGTCTCATGCCCTACCTAAAGTCATTTTTTGCCCCTCATTCCTACTCACATGGGCCTAGTTCTTCAAACTGCATCTAGGCTAGTTTGCTGTTGCGCACATGTTTAAAACTAAGCTGGTTTAGTAGTTTACTTTAACAAGTCTGTTGTTCCTCACTAATCTTGCCCTGCCATAGCTATATTTTGTTTAGCGGCTTGTGCGCGCACATAAACGCATGCTCGCCTACTCACATCCATTATAATCTTGTCCTGCTCCTCTGTGTAGATCGCTGGCGACATTTTTCCCCCGCGGTGACGTGCGTGCGCGCGCACGCAGCCACACATGCTGCAGAACACGCCCACACGGAAAAAATATTTAAAGGTCAATGCACTCAGCTCTGTGTTGGATACCATATGACTATGGCCAGACCAAAAGGGAACCGTAAGACCCACAAAAGCCCAGAGGCACATACTAGCCACTCACAAAACAACACAAGAGCAGGCACAAGAGCAGGGAGGGACATGCACATACTCCAAGGGTGGAGAAGCCAGCCACACAGTCTGCTCACCAAAAATGCAGGAGCAAGGAGCCCTTGCCACATTCACCTACAGCTACTAAATCAGCCAGGCCTCACAAGGGTCACAAATCTGGTCAAACCCTGCAGCCTCCACTAACCCCACCTCAGTGCCAACAACCACTTCTGAAGTCCGCACAATAGACTCTGTGCCAACCCAGTCATTACCACCCACTCATTCTGGAGCACAACCACCCGCCCGTGCCAGTGGCAGAACTAATCCAAGGCGACATATCAGCCAAAGGAGACAGCTACAAATCATGGAGGAAGCCTGGCACCATGAAAATGTAGTATTTAACGAAAATACACAGAGATTTAACGACACTGTGTGTAACCAAATAACCAACATGTGCAATCAATTACAGTGTTTAAACGAGAATGTCTCTGGCCTGCTGGCAAAAATCAGAACACAAACCAGGCATATGGGTGAAATGGTCCACCAATGGCAGCTCGATAACCAGAGCCTTGCACATATTGCTGCTAACATTCAAACACACCAGCCATCTACTTCGACATCATATTCATCATACCACTAAATGTATGTGTTAATGTATTTGAACACACGTTAAGCTTGAAAAAATACACCAAATAATTTGTGCACTTAAAGATTATTTTATCACAAATAAAATAAGAACAAACAACAAAAATAAGGAATGTTTTTTAGCCAAAAACATTTTCCACAAGTTGTGAATGGATCGCCTGTGCTGGGCCACTTTGGGATCCAGAGTATGGAGGTGTCACTTCTTCAGATATCTGCAAAGTGTCCTCAGCCAGGTCAGTATATCTGGATACACGGCTTCAAATGGCTAGGTTGTGCAGGACCCCACACGCTATTATAATTTTTATGACCTTGGCGGGCTCATACTGCAGGGCCCCACCAGTCTGGTCCAGACAACGAAATTGCATCTTTAGCAAGCTAAAGGCACGCTCCACCACGGAGCGAGTCCTCCTATGCGCAGTGTTATACCGCTCCTGGGCCAGCGAAGATGGGTGCAGGATGGGGGTAAGTAGCCATGGTAGCAATGGATAGCCAGAATCACCTGCAAATACCAAAAAAAAAAATAAGCACTAACAATAACACAAACACACCTGACAAATGTGCCTCTTTGCAACATATGTAGTGTCTTGCACCATAACTAGTCAACACATAACTATAAGGCCAAATAAACATGTATAACAAGTCGCCAAAAAAATACCTAAAGATTAGCCACAAGTACCTTACATGCAATAAACAAAAAGGGCATGTTATGTTACTTTAAAAGGCTAAGAACATGGAACAACAGACAGAGCCCTAAGGGGAAGAACCTCAATAATGTTTTGATTTGCATTCCAGCATTAGTGAACAGGGACAATAGGTGAGCTGTGCTGTGTCAGAGCAAAGCACAGTTATGATGAGGCAACATGCACATCCAACCAGTACACTCCTGTACAATGACAGTGGGATGCAACATAGCTAAGAGGGCCAGGACAGGACGGAATAGTGGAGAATAACAACAATAATTCATAGGAGCAAATTGTGGTAAGTAAGTGATTGCCAACTTGTACTGTTTCATTGCTATCTAGCACAGATTAGTGAGGTACAGGCACCGTCAAAATAAATAAAACATGGTGCCCAGCAACAACAAGTTTGAGACACATACCCAGTAGCCATCCGCCAGACAGATCTCCAGATTGAAAACGTTGAAAGAGGTTGGAGTTCCGCAAAATGTGGGAATCATGCGTGGAACCAGGGAAGGCTGCAAATAAACTTAAAAATAGCAGATCTGGGCCGGACACTGCCTGTACATTAATCAGATGGCCCATCTTCCTGTTCCTGCAGAAACCAAAGATAATTGGAATTAGTGTGAGAAAAAGTGTAAAGATGCTCAAATATATTCTTAGACATCCACACAATATCTAAACAATGGATGTTTGAGATACACAGGGTGTAGGTCTGCTTTAAACCAACCCCCCCAAAAAAACTGACCTAAACCACATACCTGAACAGATATTCCTGGTCAGCAGGCGGGATTAACGAGACGTGTGTACAATCAATGGCACCCATGACGTTGGGCATGTCGGCTATGTTATAAAAGCCCAGCTTAACCGCATTCCAGGCTTCCGCTGTGTCAGGGAAAAAAAAAAATTTTGGTGCCAGGGTAGCCATGCCATCCAAAAACTTGGTAAGGCTGCGGCTCAGCGTAGACTGGGACATCCCCACGGAGAAGACACTCAGTGTCTGGAACGAGCTGTTTGCCAAAAACTGCAGGCAGCCAACCAATTTGTTCATACATGCAATTGCATGCCCCTTCCTTGTGGTGCGGGCTAACCATGGGCGCAGCTGGCTATACAAGTCCTGGAGAGAAATACGGTTAAGGCGGGTGAGCTCGAATAGCTCAAGGTCATGCATGCCATGGATGTCCAAACGTGTTCGGTGCAGCCTGGTTTCTGCCATGCTCAAAAGAACCAGCCCGCGGAGCTGACGCCTTTGATGATCGCACATAGAAGAATGCATTTCAAACTCCTGGAGAGCAAATACGGCTGCTAAGACTGCCCGTAAGTGAAGCATCGACACCCTCGTTAAATTGGGCTGGTTTCAATCGGAAATCAAGGCTCTGAATCAATTAAAAAATGGACCAATCAACGGGCAGTCCGTTTTCACGGAGTTCAGCCGCTTGCGAGCCGTCAATCGGAAAGGTGCATGCCGACACACCTGAGCACATAAACGCACACAAAAAGCAACGTAGCACCCTTTCATGACCTGATCACAGCCCAAAACCAACGGGAAAACGTACGGGATAGCTGAACGGGGAGGCTCTGCATCAGGCCATATGTGCTTTATGTTAAAGCCCAAACTCTGCCAAAAAACAATATACCTCCTGGAAATACCTAGAAATCAAGGCAAATAGCACATTTAAACATACTGCAAAATAGTGAAAAAATTACCTGTCAACAGAGGGTGACAAAATCTCAAATAGGCTGACGGTTAAAAAGGTTAAAAGAGTTGGAGATACAACACTGTGCAACAGCTTCTACTTGCCTTTAATTGTGATTAGTGGATTTTCCTAGATTTATTGCAGTTTACAGCTATGACACGTTTTGACACTAGATGGTTTATTCACATATGCAGTGAGAATACACAGTGTGGAATGTATTGTAAAGATGACACGAGTGATCCGGATTAAACAGCAAGTTGTTTCTGCTAAGGAAACTTTAAAGAAAGAGGGTTAGCAGAGAGTAGGACATGCTGGAGCATATAAATGCCATGCTGGTAGTAATTGCACAACTCAGATCAGTTGGTGAAAAGCTAGAGGCACAAAGATGCACAAGAAGGAAACCAGGAGTTTGTTTAAGGTGCTTCAAACAGGAAACATAAAGAGACAGTTATATGGAAAGCAGAGCAAATGGGACAGCATCCCTCACACTAAACAGATAGTCAAAGACACAATCTCTGATCCATATGAAGGAAACTGGAACACCACATTTAAAGTGACGGGCAATCATACATTTCAAGGCTGGAGCATTGATTTGGGAGCAACCAGTCACATGACAAGTGATAGAAGCTTTTTCACAGAACTGGATCTGAATAAAAATGAAAATATTTTCCTTGCAGATGGGAGTAAAATGCATGCAGAGGGTTATGGGCATGGAACCCTTGTATGCCCCAAAGATGTGGGACACAATTTAGCCATATCATTGAAGGATGTGCTCTACAATCCTGATCTTGAAGGAGGACTTTTATCTGTGAAGCGTCTGACAGCCAAAGGACTCACTATAAAATTCCAAGGTGACAAGCGTTCTATCCTGGACGGCAAGCAGACCATAGCGAGTGCCAGCCTGGATGACCATCTGTATTACCTAAACACAATGAAGGAAAAGGTGAGACTATGCACTCATGAACACACTGACTGTATACACATATGGCACAGGCGATTTGGTCACAGACATCCAGAATGCATACAAGAACTGCAAAAGAGGAATCTGACAAAGGATCTCACAGTATACCCTTGTTCAGTTACTGTAAAGTGTGAATGTTGCACACTTAAGATGGCAGGAATATGGCAGCTTTCTTCTGAACCAAAAGCACAAAATACAAGAAATAATTGAAACATTTGGAATGGAAGATGCAAAACCAGTAAAATGTCCTATGAAAACCAACTACCTAAAGGAGATAAACAGATAAAAGATATGCCACTACCAACTAACACTACAGGAAAGCAATAGGGAAATTGCTGTATATTACCACCGCTACAAGGCCTGACATTGCAGCAGCTATTTGAATCCTATGCAGAAAGGTTTCAATGCCAAGTCAGATGGACTGGAATGCTGTAAAGCATATAATTTGCTATCTTAAAGGGACTTTATAAGCTAACATTACCAGCAAGTGATAAAAGCATCCTGACAGGATATGTGGAAGCCGACTGGGACAGAGACACCAGCGACAGAAAATTGACCAGTGGCTACTTGTTTCTGCTATGAGGAGATGCTATCAGTTGTACTAGCAGAAAGCAGCTCTCTGAAAAACTTTCATCTACCGAAGCAGAGTATGATTCAGCAGTGTAAGCAATCCGAGAAGTTAAATAGCTGAGGCAACTGTTAACAGACTTGGGTCACAATTGGAACCAAGGAGAATCTTTGAGGACAATCAAGGATGCCTTGCACTTGTGAAGATGGAAAGAGTTAGCTTGAGAACCAAATACATTAATGTGAAGTTCCACTTTTTGAGGGATCTTATAGAACAGGAACTTCTTGAGTTACTACCCTACTGAAGATATTACAGAAGATAACCTCACTAAGCCCCTGACCACTCAAAGGCACTTGAGGCTTAAAAGAAGATGGGTTTCATACACTAAGTCTGAGCTATGTTAGGGGTGTTAGAGAAACAATACTTTGCAACAGCTTCTGCTTGTCTTTACATGTGATTAGTAACTTTTGCTAGATTTACTGTAGTTTACTACTGTGACACTAGATGTGTGATGACACTAGATTCTGTGTTGTATTTCCTGTGTTCATTTGCTCTATGGTACTTCCTTCTTGTTCCCTGTTTATGTTAGACACCCTGTAAAGCCTGGTATACCACTCATGTCTATCAGGACTACAACTCTGCTGCACCCAGCACTCACACTCTGCAACAAAAAGTAGCTATGCATTTAGCTTGTGTTTTCTTGTTTGCATGTTGTTTTGTTTAGCAAAATGTGTTTTTTATTCTGCTTTTTTATAAATTTTTAGGGAAACCCTGTGCAACCAAAAAAGTAAAGGATTACTTCCAGAAATATTCCAAAAAAGATACTTCCAGGGAATATATGGTTTGTGTGTGGGGGGTATTTCAAATGTAAGGAGTTGTTTTAGTTGAAAAAGGGCAAGGTGTGCACTTTGTCTGTAGAGCTGAAAGTAAAATTACCCTTACGTGCGTGCTTTACTTTGGGTTATTTGACAACTCTTCCCTTGATAGTACCTATGTATGTTGGGTATTGTTCTGTTTGAGAAAGCTTGCAATTTCAGATTTAACTTGTTTTTTCTTGTTTGCATATAGTTTTTAGGAAAATGTGGCTTTGACTCTTCATTTTTTATTCTTTTTTTTTAGGAAAACTCTGTACAACCAATGAATTCTTTAAGGGATTATATTCAGAATCTGTTAAGGTATGCCTAGAAAGTTTGAGGTGTGTATTTCCAGAGAATATATTATTATTTTCAATGTAAAGGGTTATTGTTCTTTAAAAAATGGAAGGTGCGCATATAAGTTGTGCTGTTTCAGTTTGGGAAGTCTCTTGGGCAAAAATTTTTTTTTTTTACTTTACTGGCCACATGCCTGGCGGTGCTGGTATTTGTTTTTTTACTGGTTATTTTAATTGCTGGTATATTTACTCACCCTTATAAAATATTTTTACCACGTTTTTACCACCTGGCTGGTATAATTTTTTTTTTTACTTTACTGGCCACATGCCTGGCGGTGCTGGTATTTGTTTTTTTACTGGTTATTTTAATTGCTGGTATATTTACTCACCCTTAATTACCAATAAAAAAACAAGTACCAGCACCACAAGGCCAGTGGCCAGTAAAGTAAAAAAAAAATACTGACCAGGTGGCAACCTTAACCGTGGTCGTAAACATTATAATTAACACACATAAAATGGCTTCCAAAAGTAGGTTTTACAATGGCCAAAACCTGAATCTGAGTTATTTGAAATGGTCTATAAATACAGGAGCCAACATTGTTGTCAAAGACTTAGAAAGTCACAAGAGAAGCTTCCACCACAGAAGTCCTCGGTATGACAACTAAGGGATATATGCATTGTTTTCACATCATCTTTCTTTTTGTAAATAAATAATGAAGTCGGCCATTTAGGTTCAAATAAGTTACCATTGCTGGAATACAATAAAGTTAAAATTGAACATAGATAATTTAATGTCAGCCTACTTCTTACTGGGTGCTGTGCTTCAGAAGCTTTCCTGGACCGTTGCTCAGTAAAAGGGCAGATCACTTTTTTTGGCCATGTGTAATTATTTCCACGTTGATGGCTGAGACTTTATAATATTCAGAGTAGAGAGGAGCGCTCCTGGGGGATTTGTGTAATTGCGCTAAAGAAACTTTGCAGCTGATGTTTGTTTATTTATGTATTCTGATTAATTTTACACCCTTGTGTATTCTGTGCTAAACCAGTCTTGTCCAATTATTGATCACTAATGTATTACATATGATGATCACTAACAATATTAAAGGTTAATAGACCAATAACTTGTTTGCTAGCCAAAAATGTAAAACATTTAGCCCAGTAATATATAAGGGACAGGCATGTCCTTTCTTTAAAACCTTATTCAAAGAATGGGAAATTTTAAAAGGGGATTAGAAAGATACTGAGATAATTCCACCAGAAACTCAGTGCTCAGGTACTGAGTAAAAATTGTAATCCCGGAGTGCATGGTGGTGGCTTGAGACGGCTCTGCGCCCAGCGCCCAGATAACAGGGGAGCGTCACAAGGCAAAGAGCGCTTTGAGGAGCAGAGCAGTACAGGGACCTACTGGAAGGTACCTGGGAGCCAGCGGTGGTGACGGATCGCGGGGAGCAGGCACACAGAGGCGAGTCCAGACGTCGGCAGCAGAGACACTGTCAGGCAAGATGGCAGACGAGCTGTCCCTTGCAGATCTCGAGGCGATAGATTGCAGTGAGGCATCATTCAGGGAAAGCGAGAGAGGACGAGTCAGCCTCCAGCTCACAGTATCGCAGCCTGAAGTAAGTTCAGCCGTCATAACACAGTTTGATAACATGCTGCAGAATGCCCTCCTGTCCAGCACTACACTATTGAAAGAGCACATGTCTAAGGCATTAGACAGAATAACATCAGGCCTGCAGTCACTTGAAAGAAGGCTGGGGGAAGTTGTGAACACACAAGAAACACTGGATTCTGAGTTACAACAGTTAAAAATTGATAACTCTGCTGTCAGCTAAGTTGGAAGACTTTGAAAACAGAGATAGAAGATCAAATCTTAGATTCAGAGGGCTTCCTGAGAATATTGAAGATGTTAAATCTGCAGTTACTGCCCTGTGCCAAGAACTTGTTCCTAGTATCCCTGTCGATCGCTTATAATTTGATCGTATTCATAGGGCCTTGGGCCCTCGCAGACAACCTAATGACCCTCCCAGGGATATAGTAGCAACATTTCATTTTTATAACACCAAAGAGTTAATACAAAGAACATTGAGGCAAGCAACCGCCCTTTCATTCCAGGGCCACAACTATCAAATTTTTCGGACCTTTAAGCTACCACTATTGCTAAGAGGAAGGAACTGAGACCGCTGCTAGCCATATTGCAGGAGCTTTCCCCTCCGCATATCCTTCTCCTTTAAAGAGGTCTCCTACTTAGCGGCTTCAATGAGTTAAAGTCCCATATGATGCCTGCAGGCATTATGAGATCTGCGCCAGTCAAGTCACCCAGATGTGTGGAGGACTCACTTAAAGCTCAGCGTGCCGGAAAGAGGCTGAGTCGAGGCGATCGTTTGGCGGGCTGCAGTTCTTCCCTGGCCTTCAAGACAGCACTTGAATTGTTTCGATGTTACCTGGCTAAGTCGTTAGCTTTTGGGTCATAGATCCCAGAGTGTTAGAGAATCCGGATGCTCTAGAGTTTTTTTTTTAATGAGTTGATAGAGAAGTTCTAAACCAGTAAAAGTTTATTTTTCTATTCCTTCCCCCCCCCCCCCCATTTTTTTTTTTTTTTAGTGTAACATGGTGTTTAATTTAGATTTTTGAATGGTTATATATGTTAAAGTTTTGGTTAGAAGCTTGGTTCTAGTTTTAAATAACTTAGCGTGCTACTGTATGTATAATTTTGGCTACCCCTATGGCCGCCGGCAGACGCCTGACGTGCTCCTATTAAATTGTTGGGGATTTTCCACCACGATTTACTTTCTCATTGTTCTATATTATATTGGTATTTCAAATTGTTAATCCTAGTGTTGCTAGTGTTGAAGCTACAAATAAGAGACTCTCTTGGCCCTGCAGCACCCCGGCAGGGTCAACAGTTCACTTCCAGTAGATTAGGGCACCATTCAGAGGGTCCCCCTCCGACCCTTCCCTTCCTTCCCTTTTTATCCCTCCGACCCCCCTCTTTCAACTTTTCATTCTTAACCGTCTTGTAATAGCTCTGCAATAAAAATGACGTCTGTGTTATCTTTGAATGTCCAGGGATTCAACTCTCCGCACAAGAAGAGCTCTGCCTTTAGGAAATTTAAAGCTCTTCGTCCTGATGTGATCTGTTTACAGGAAACACACTTCTCGAGATACTCCAGACCTAAGTTCCTCGATTCGTCATATCCTCAGGTATTTAATGCATGTGCAGATACAAAACAAAAGGGAGTATTAATAGTATTTAAAAGGGAAACACAATTCCAATGTAAAAGGGGAATAGTAGACCCGGAAGGGAGATATTTCATTTTGATAAGAACTATGCAGGATGCGGAGGTTACTATTGTTAATTATTATGCCCCTAATGTTGACCAAATAGTATTTTTAAGTAAGTTTTTTAAGGAAGTCTGTGAAGTGGCCCAGAGGCTACTGGTAGTTTGTGGTGATTCAAACCTCACTTTAAACCCCTTCCTAGATAAACAATCTCCTAATAGCTCCCCAGTCTCCCCCCAGTCAGCCGCAGTCTTTAAGCTTTTAGGACGCTGTTGGATAAACACCACCTGCTGGAGGGAAGCTAACCCTGGCAAACAAAACTTTACCCATTTCTCGCACCCCCATACTGTATATTCAAGAATAGATCATATCTTTTTTTTCCAGAGATCCCTTCCTGCAATGAAATCTGCTAAAATTATCCCAATATCCTGGTCTGACCATGACAGTGTGGTGATCAAACTTGAGTCGTTAACCTGCAGACATGCTGGTTACTCCTGGTCTCTCAATAATCCCCTTCTATCAGACCTGGGGATAGTGGCTTCTGTTTCCAAAGCTCTCACAGAATACTTTGTGCAGAATGAGTCCCCTGATATTTCGGCGACCATCTGCTGGGAAGCCCATAAGCCCACTATTAGGGGCCATTTGATTCAAATTGCATCTAGAAAATAGCGGGAAAGAAATAAGTATTTAATGATCTCGAGAGGGAATATCTCGATGTGGCTGAGAAGGCAAAAAAGCACCTGACCCCAACGCTACGTTCAAAACTTCATAGAGTAACACAAGAATAAAACGTAGCGTTGGCTAACCCTAACCCTAACCCTTAAAAATCCCCTCAAAAATGACATAGGGTCTCCCCTACCTGCCATAACCAGCTATGGGGGCTTGTAGGAACAGGGTGCAGGGGCCAGCTTTTGTGGCCCCCCACCCTGCAGCCTACATGCCCACATACCCTGTGTGGGCCCGGGCTCTTCTGCCCCCCCTTGGGCTTTGGGGAGGCAGGAAATTTGGGGTGCTGGGGGTTAATGGCAAGTCACCCGCTAGCTGCAGGTGACTTGCCAGCCCCCAGCCTTGTGAACTGGTATAGGGGTCTCATGGATCCCTTACCAGTTCACAAAGAGTTAACAGTAAAAAAACACACAGACACATAATTAAAAATGACTTTTATTAAAAAATAAAAACTTTTTACTCTTTTTTTACTTTACTTACCTCTGATCATCAGCTCCTGTGTCCCTGGCCAGCATGATCGCATCTGAATGAACAACAGCCGGGAGCCAGGACGACACCCGGTGAGTGACGTCATAAGCCCCACCCCTAAAGGGGTAGGGCTTAGCTGCAAGATGGCGGCGCCCATGGAGAGAGGAGGGGGAGAGGCCTGTCAGGCTCTCCCCTGAAGATGAAGAGCCAGGGGGTGTGATCGGAGGCCCCCCCAGTGAATAGGAGACCCCGCCGGAGGGATCGCTGCCACAGGGGGGTAAATGTCATTTTTTTTTACAGCTTATTGTGCCAGTGGCTGAAGCAGGGGGGGGGCGCTATTTTGGCACCCTCCTGAAGACAGAAGAGCCCCGGGGGACCCCAGGTGAAGAGAAGACCCAGCCTAATTTAACGAGGGGTCAGCTGAGTTTTTAACTTTTATATTTTTAATTCTGTGGGGGTCTAAAGTCAGCTACGGGAGTAGCTGGCACTTAAGTGGAGTAGAGGCTGCTACGTGAGACTCACGTAGCTGGCACTAGATGGGTTAAAGGAGCCACAGCACTCAACCCTGTTAGCTTGTAGACCAACCTAAAATCTGTCTCTAAACTTGGTTAAATACAGAGGGCTCGGTCACACACATCTGCAGAAGTATGCTTAAGCCGCACCACCAGCGCCAAGGTGTCTATGTGGGGTGCAGTCCTAACTCTAATCTCTGAGAGCCCCATTTGGGACATACAATGCAATAGATAAATTGGGAGCAGGCTTACCTGAGGTTGCCCAAACCTCAAGTGCAGTCCATGGGGTGGAAGGGTAAAGACCTTGCAATACAGCCTAGACCCCACACCCCATGTGCTTGCAAAAATTCAAAAGAAACAAAGGAGGGGTGGCAGGGGTGGGGTGGACTGCACCCTACAGAGGCACCTTGGCGCTGGTGGTGCAGCTTAAGCATATTTCACTGCAGCATACATACACTGCAGATGTGTTTGACCGAGCCCTCTGTTTTTAACCAAGTTTAGAGACAGATTTTAGGTTGGTCTACAAGCTAACAGGGTTGAGTGTTGTGGCTCCTTTAAGACTTTTGTATCTCACAGCTCAGCCCCGGGATCAGAATGACATCACGGGGTGACAGAGCAGAAGAGGCGGAGCTAGTGACAACAGCAGAGGGGGTCTCTTCAGGCCTTCTCCTTCCTGCGGAAGAGCCCTGGGGGATCGGAGGTAAGCAAATGTCATTTTTTTCTTACATTAAATGCAGGCGATGGCTGAAGCGGGGGACCCTTTACTGGGCCCTCTCCTGAAGACAGGAGAGCCCGGGAGAGAGATTGGAGGCCCCGGGTGAATCAATTGAGGAGTCAGGTAAGTGCCTTTTTTTCTGGCCAATTGCAGGGGGGAAAGCCAGGTACATAAAATTTACATAGCTGACGTTTTATGGTAGGAGAAGCAGCTACGTAAATTTTATGTACCTGGCGTTAGACGAGATAAGTGATCCTTTGCCACACTGACATCTGTGCTGCAAGAAAGCTCTGCCAGCCACATCCCTGCCCTTGCCTCTAGCTGTGTTTGTGCTGGTCATTCAGAAAGGCCTAGCGCAGGTGAACCTAGCTAGAGGTATGCTGTGAATGCGATGAAGGCTCAAGGAAGAGGTAAGTGGATCAGGCAATCCAGGGGGGTTGCTCCACTTTAAAGAAGCATAGCATTGTTCTGTTAAATAAATCTGTTTAGATTTATTTTGGTTATTGGGCTATTGTCATTTTGTGTTATGGCAAATATACTCTTTTTCATGTAATTTTACATTCTTGACCATTTGGTCTTCCTTCTCCACTCCTAATGTATGGGTGAGTGCGGTTGTAACTGCCCAATCTTCTCCATGCTGCCTGTTACATCCCTCGTTCTGTTAGTCAGGGCCAGGGCTGATCAGGTCTGCTGGCTGATCAGAGCCAAGTATCACATAGTGGGTTGGCTGCGAATGGTCCTTGTCGATGGGTGGGTCTGCCGACAGCTCCCTTCTGGTGGTTGAGGGTGTTGCATTGGTGCAGTGATGTAGATTCCAAGTTCCAGAGGAGGCCCGCCTCTGTTTTCCAGGGGGGAGGGGGGAGCTGGCCCCAGCGATCGGCCCCTGTCACGCCCGGGCAAGATGTCGGGAGAGAGCGGAGAAGCTGGTCCCCCTCGGACCGGCTTCGGGGGACCAAGATGGCGGCAGAGTGGTGGAGATGTAGGGAGGGCAAACCCTTACCTGCTGCCAAGCCATCGACCGCTGGAAGAGCAGACGCGAAGCGATGTGGCAGGCTTGATTGAAGCGCAGGAGCAGCTGTCCCCCGACTGCTCGGTCAGACGAGAGAGGTGGCGGAGGAAGCAACAGGAGCCGGGAGGTGCACAAAGATGGCGCCTGGCAGTGTCTCAGAACACGCGAACATGACTCGGGGGGCGGGGAGCCCGTGGATTGGTCTGTGTCACCAGAGCTACTGAGAGGGGCGGGAGAGCCCCGATGCTGCAAGTCAGGAGCATCTTGCACAGAGGTGAGTGAACTGAGCGCGGGGAGGGAGGGAGAAGTGCGGAGGTGCTGTGTGCCTCACGAGACAAGGTGCTTTTGAATATGAAGCGGCCAGATGAGCCCCCCTCCATAACCTCAACCAAAGATAGAACAGGGACAAAAGCCAATAGCTCTCCCACAGGCGATGCAACTTTCAAGCATAGCGGGGAATTCTCCAGGGCTGCCCCACAGAATGAGCCCAAAAAAGCACGGTCGGAAACCTCAGCCTCCACAAATTTGCATTCGTATCAAGAAAGGAGAGAGTTAAAGGAGAGGATGCAGGGGGCGGTGGGCAACTTTTGAGCGGGGTTCCCCCCCTGTACGGTACCCCCTCAGAGGCTTCCAAAACTGTGGCACCCGCCCCTTCTGGAGCCAGCGGAGAGAGCCAACCCCCTTTAGCCCACAATACCCACCATTGATGTTGTCCCCGGAGACCCCATGGCCCACGAGTGGGACCAGCCCGGTGCCGATGTCGCCGTCACAACTTTGCTTCTCTCCTGAGCAGGGGGAAAGCCCTTGGGACCCCTGGGTGCATAACCCCACTAACGGGACCCCCCGGTCAACCCCTACCCCCTGATGCTTGGGGGTCTGAATGACCACAAAACTCCCAAAGATGCAGATATACACCTGGAAACATTCTCGCTATTGAGGGGCCTCCCCACCAGGGCTGACATTGAGGGGTTAATTGCGAAGTATGAGAAAGCACACAAGCGCGAGCTGGGAGAGGTCAAGCAACAAATCTCAGCGGTGGCAGCGAGAGTCACAGCTCTGGAATCAGAGGAGCCCACATCCACGAGTCGACTTAAAGCGCTAGAGGAGAGATGTGACATGCAAGAGGCACTACTTTAGACCCAGATGTTGCATTTAGACGACATCGAAAACCGGAGCCGCAGGAACAAACTCCGCCTGAGGGGCATCCCAGAAGCATCTTCGGGCAAAGACCTGAAGCACATCACGACGGTAATCTTTAATTCAGTTATAGAGAGAGACCCCGCTACTCCAATTGAATTGGACAGGGTGCATAGTACGCTTGGCCCTCCTGGCCCATACCGTTCCAGACCAAAGCCTCGATTCAGAGACACATTCGTCCGGACTTCCGTAGCTGTCTGTGAAAGTTTTGGTGGGCGTTTGTCATTTTTTGCTTTTTTTTCGTCCATTTTCTACTCGCACGAACGTTCGGGAATGCGCTTCCAATGAACGGAAGCAAATCGGAACATTTCCGTTAGTTCGGATCATTTTCCAAACAAAATCGGAAATTTTCAGTTCGTTCGGATAGCTTCCGTTGCTGGGATGGGGTTCTGTCTGATTCAGAGAGCTGATTTCCGACGGATCACCACCCTATAAATCCATTTCATTTCCGATCCACTTACGAGACCTTTGAGGGCTCGGATTGCTATTGTTGAACATGTTTTGCGGCTATGTGGAGGAGTCTGTGCGCCTTTAGCACCAAGGCATTGCATGTATCAGCATGGCCGAGGCCATAAATTGTATAGCAATGCATACCTGAATTAATACATTTCATGTATGCCTTATAGATGCATTTTAATGCTGACCTTAATTAGTCCTTAGCATGTAAACATTTATTTTTCCACACATCCATATAATTGCTATATTTTTTTAGACTTATGTCCTTTGTGAATTATATTTGGATTGTTGAACTTGAATCTTAATTTGTTGTAGGAGTTATTGTTTTAGTTGGTTACCTTTGCTTTGTGCAATTATTTTAGATTTGGTTGCAGGAACTGCAAGATGTGACACTCGCCCTAGCTCCTGATGCCCGTTCTTTTCCTGCAGAATGCAGGCCAGGGGTTCTCTAATCGGGCACTATGCAAAATCCGGGCCGTGGTGGTGAGGGCCCTCTGGCTTTTGAAGTCCAGATTTAGGTGTTTGGGCCATACGGGGGGGGGGGGGGGGCACTGCAGTATGACCCCAACAAGGTTATACCAAAATTTTAATTTACGTTTTTTTAACAGGGACCAGAGTGGCACAACTGAGTGTCAGGGTCCTTCAGTTGGTGGGCGAGATGCAGGAGCTGTGCAACTCGTTGGGGACCACAGATGAAGAATAATGTTCAGTGGCCTGCCATTGCTATGTATTTTGTTTTTTATAGTTGTAAAAATTAGAAATTTTCAAAATTTTTTAACATTTTATATTTTATGATGGTATAAAAAAAATGTTACATTGTCATTTCATTTACAAAATACATTAACACAAAACTAATGGGCTCAGAAATATTTAAAGATGAATATTCACATGTCCGAAAAGTGATTTGAGTACGTTTTAGGGGGCTAAAATGGAAGAAGAACCTAACCAAGAAGTGGTTTGGGTGAGCTTTAAGGGTCCAAAAGGGAAGATGGAGGATAGTGCTAAGTGGTTTGGGTGAGCTTTAAGGGTCCAAAAGGGAAGATGGAGGACAGTGCTAAGTGATTTAGCTAAACATTGTAGTAGAAGTGAGGGTGGCAAATATGTAGGCGGGCACTTTAATGAGTTAAGTTTGTAGTGCGAAGGCGCAAGATCGTAAGGATTTCCGTCTGGAAGAATATTTATTGAAAAAGGGAAACAGAATTGAACGGGAAACGTAAAGGATTAGTTGGAGGATACGATGGGAAAAGGGAAAAAACGAAAGCCTACGTTGTAACATGTGAAAATGAAACGGAAAAGTCTGGATGGAAAATAACATCCTCGTATTCGTAATCTGCCGTACGAACGGACGGAAACTTTACAGAAGGTTTTCAATGCATGCATAGAATCGCTCGTACGCTCATACGAGAACGGAAACATTTCACAAAAAAAAAAAAACGATCAGAACTAAAACGGAACTTTTTTTTGTCTCTCTGAATCGAGGCTCAAGAGACGTGATATGCAGGGTACATCGCTACACCTTGAAAGAGGACATTGCTCGCGGTGCCTGGAGGAAAGGAAACATCGACTTTGATGGGGCTAACATTCAAATCATGCAGGATCTCTCGCGAAGAACTTTGATGATGCGTAGAGCTTTGAAACCGTTGTTAGAGGTGATACCGCACAATGGAGCATCCTACAGATGGGGATTCCCCTTCCATTTAATCGTCCGAAAAGACCGTGATACCTTCCTGCTAAAATTGACTGAGGACTTGGCAGGGCTGTTCTCCTTTATCCAATGCGAATCGATCGAAGTCCCAGACTGGCTAGCGGCAAGAGTGGAGCTACCCCCTTTCCAACCCAGGAGAGATAACCGACGGGGCCCTAGGGGTCCTGGGGGTTCCGGAAGACAACGCTGCGCGAGAAGACAAGCCAGGCCATATGATGCATAGACATGAACGCTGGGGACCCCTGGGCCGTTCCTTGCCCTCGCCCGTGGGAACAACCCCCGACTTTTCTCCCCTTCTTTGAATTCTTTGAATACGAGAAAGCTGATGGTACTCTTTGCCCTGCTCCATGCCTGTGGGGGTGGCCCTTGCAGGGGGGGGGGGTCGGTGGGGGGCCCGTCTGACTTTAAATGTTTGACATAATAGATGCCATTATATAGAGAGTTTATGTTGCTTCTAGCTAATTTACACTGATTGCCTGGCCTGGTGACTGTAGCTGCAGTTCCGTGCTGACAGGCACTCAACCCCCCCGCTAGGGTCAGCCCCTGTGTCCACCAGACCTAACAGGACTCATTTTTCTGTATAGCATAGGTTAGAGGTTAAATTGGACTGTTTTTGTTCGTTCTTTGTTTGGTGTTATCTTCTTCTTCTCTGACCCCTCCCTCCCCCTTCTCCTACCTTTTTCCCCAGGGGTCAGCACTTAGCTCACCGAGGTGATTGGCCCATCCCTCCTTGCAGGTCTGGCGGTTGGATTCTCCAGGGGAAGGTCGGGGACCAAAATTGTGTCCCTCAATGCCAAAGGCATGAACAGCCCTGAAAAAAGATCACTGATTCTAAGGAACCTGAAGGGCCTTGGCGCTCAGGTTGGCTTCCTTCAGGAAACACACTTTAAGGTGGCCAATCCTCCTTCGTTGGGGGATAGATACTTCCCCAGGGCCTACCATAGCTACTCACCTGACTCCAGATCCCGAGGCGTCAGTATAGTGATCTCAAAATCCCTCACGTGGGAACTTGTGGACTTCAAAGCAGACGGGGATGGCAGATGGCTATTGGTAAAGGGGAAGATTCAGTCTAAAATGTTTACATTTGCCAATATCTACGCCCCAAACGTGGGTGCAAATTACCTTTATAGAGAGCCTACTAGAGGTCCTGACAGGCTTCCGAGAGGGGCTGCTAGTTCTGGGGGGGGGATTTAAATCTGACGCTTTACCCACTCCTAGATACTTCCAAGGGGGGACCCCACATCGCATACTCTAAATTAAAATGCCTCAGGAGAACCCTTAATCTGTTTCAACTGGTGGACCCCTAGAGAATCCAACATCCAAGTACGCTAGACTATACCTTCTTCTCTCACCCACACAGCTCCTACTCGAGGATAGACATGTTCCTAATCCCACACCCCCAACTGACTAGAGTGGAGGGCATCTCAATAGGTAACATCACTTTGTTGGATCATGCGCCCATCGCCATTATGATTAAAAACCCCAGCCCCACCCTCAGAAGCTGGTCCTGGAGGTTGAATAATTCGTTGCTGGAGGACCAGAGAGTTCTGGAAGTTGTCCAGAATGATCTTAAAAATTACTCTGAACTAAATTCTGGCCCGGAGGTGGTGCCCGGGATCCTTTGGGGGGCCCATAAGTGCTTCATCAGGGGAGTTCTGATAGGGCAGGGGGCCCGAATCAAGAAGGAAAAGTTAGAGTGCATCACAGGCCTCCTTAAAGAGATAGGGAGACTGGAAGCCTTGCATAAAAAATCATTGTCGGCAGCCCATTTATCGACCCTTACTGCGTTGAGGGAAAAATTGAAAAACCCAGATGATAAGATGCCAACAGGCTTTCTACGAGTCTGGGGATAAATGCGGCCGAATGCTGGCCAGGGCTCTGAGAGAGTCGCAACCTATGTACCTAAAATAGCACAGGACATAGCCAAAGAGTTCAGCAGATTCTACAAAGATTTGTATAACCTGCCAGCGTCTTGAGAGGTTGGCTTTAGGCGAAGGTGTATGCAGTAAGAAAAAGAAAAAAAGAATAAGTTTGGGTTGGTCCCCCTTAGAGTGGTGTCTTCAGGGTCTTACGTAATTGCCCTGTGTGGCACCCTCTAAGCAGGTTCCAGGTGCGCACCTGGAACCCGCTTAGAGGGTGCCACACAGGGCAATTACGTAAGACCCTGAAGACACCACTCTAAGGGGGACCAACCCAAACTTATTCTTTATTTCTCTCTGAACTCCGGTTCAGAAGCGCCTTGCCCAAAACTACTCGGTACCTCCCAGACCAAAGAACACCCCCCTTCCCCCCCCACAAAACGTGTATGCAGTAAATCGAGAGTTCGGGGATGCCCAGGCTCACGGAGCAGACCATTGCAGAGCTGGAGAGACCAATCTCGATGCTGGAGCTGCAGAACGCACTAGCCAGCACAGCCACGGGCAAAACGCCGGGCCCCGATGGACTGCATCTCCAATATTATAAAAAACTCTTTCCCCAACTGGCCCCCGAAACTTCTCCTAATAATAAACTCCGTTATTGAAGGGACCCCCCCAGTGGACACGCTAAGGACACATATAGTAGTGATTCCTAAAGAAGGGAAGGATTTAAACCTGTGTGCAAGCTATAGACCAATTTTGTTGCTTAATGCAGACATTAAGCTCTTTGCTAAAATCCTGGCACCTAGGATTGCCCCGCATCTGCACTCGGTGATAGGCCCTGACCAGGTGGGTTTCATGCCTCTTAGGGAGGCCAGAGACAATAGCACCAAGGTGTTGAATCTGATACACTTGGCACACAAGCAGATTACACCCGCCCTTTTGCTCTCCACCGACGCCGAGAAAGCTTTTGACAGAGTGAACTGGCAATTCATGAGGTCGGTGCTCAGTCACGTTGGACTGGCCCCAAACATGCTGAGCTGGATACAAAGCCTTTATAGCTCCCCCTCAGTGTTGGTGAGAGTAAACGGTTGCCTGTGAGGATCATTCAAGATCGCGAATGGGGGTGCCCCTTATCGCCACTGATCTTTATTTTGACACTTGAGCCTTTCCTATGCAGGGTGCGAGGAAATCCAGACGTCGGGGGGGTGGAGAACGCGGTCTCATTGCCCAACCTCATGAAGGAGCTCAGGGAACACGGAGGCCTCTTGAGCTATAAGATCAACTTCCTAAAGTCTGAAGCGCTAAATGTCAACATTCCCCTGCACAGGTTTGAGAAAATTTAAAACGCCTTCCCATTCCGCTGGGCTAGTGAGAGTGTGAAATACCTGGGGACCAACATTTGTAGCGACCTCCTAAAAATCTACGCTCTCAACTTCCCCCCGCTGCTAAAAAATTTTGAGAAAGAGACGTCTAGATGGAGTAAGGGGAAGCTCTCCTGGTTCGGGGGTGTAACACGGTTAAAATGACCCTCCTACCCCGACTGCTTTACCTTCTCCAGGCTCTGCCGGTGTTCATTCCACGCTCATACCTCCAGAAGGTCCGCTCGGTCTTCATTAGCTTTATCTGGGCAGGGAAAAAGCCGAGACTGAAGAGGGAAATCCTGACCAGAGTAAAAGAGCGGGAGGGGGTTGGCGTCCCATACCCAATACTATACCACTCTGCAACATATCTCTGTAGGGTGCTTGATTGGTGTGTCCATGGCCGGAATAAACAATGGGTTGGCCTAGAGCAGAGCTTCCTAGAAATCCCGGTCAAGGGGGCACCTTGGTTGGCGAGTGAGGGGGGTAAAATGGGGAGACGGCATCCTACGATAGGTCCCACGCTTGGGATTTGTGAGGCCACGTTTCAGTGTCAGGAGATCTCCCCTCCCCCTCCCCCATGTACCCAGTCCTGGGAAATCCGTGCTTCACTCCAGGGTGCGGGGGCCACCCAATAAGTGCCTGGATCGAGGCAAATGTATACAGAACGGGTCACTTTGCCTCGGAGGGAGGTTGGGCAAACCTAGATGAACTGGCTCAAAGAGCCGGGACCCCTAAGTGGTCCATCTGGCAGTGTATGCAACTGGGACACATTCTGACTTCCCTGCAGGAACACAGGCAGGGTAGGCGGGTGCTCACTATCTTCGAGGAGATGTGTCGAAGCAGAGAAACTGAGAGACACACCCTCTCAGGCTCTATAAGCTGCTGGTGGCCCCACCGGATGCAGAGGACCCACCATACCTAGAAAAATGGGAAAGGGACTTAAACGTAACCTAGACGCCCAAGCAACGCCAAAAGATATTGGTGTTACCGCATAGGTCCTCAATATGTACTCGACTAAAGGAATGCGGGTATCAATTACTAACAAGGTGGTACAGAGTTCCAGTGGATCTAAACAGATGGTTCTCGGGAGTCCCCCCAAACTGTTGGAGGTGTGGCGAGGAGCTGGGTGACCTGATGCACATCGTTTGGTCCTGCCCCAAGCTAAAATAATATTGGAGCCTGGTTAGATGGGTCATGGAGAAGGTTTCAGGAACAGCGGTCTCTGTCTCAATCATGCGTCGGAGATCCCCCTGAAGCATTACCGAGGCTCCATAACGTGCCACCTGCTGAATGCAGCAAAAGCCTGCATCCTGCATGTGTGGAAGAGTAAAGAGCCCCCCTCCATAAGTGGATGGGTTTGGAAGGTGAACAACGTCATGAGGTTTGAAAACCTCATGTCCTCACGTGATGATACTTACGAGAAGTTTGCTATGACCTGGTATGGTTGGATGGCTTACACGGAGTCTCCAGAGGGTAGTTACTTGGTTTAAAGCACGGGCCCCCCTCCCCTCGCTTCACTCCAGGGTGAGGGGGTCACCCAGTAAGTGCCTGGATCGAGGCGAATGTATACAGAACGGGTCACTTTGCCTCAGAGGGAGGTTGGGCAAACCTAGATGAACTGGCTTAAAGAGCTGGGAACCCTACGTGGTTCATCTGGCAGTGTATGCAACTGGGACACATTCTGACTTGGCTTACATGGAGTCTCCAGAGGGTAGTTACTTGGTATAAAGCACGGGTCCCCCTCCCTTCGTCCCCCCTCCCTGCTGAGACGATCCCTGTGAGAAGTTCGCTGTAGCTGGGTGTGGTTGGATGGCTTGCACAGAGCCGCCGGAAAGTAAAGAGCTATTTGGTCTAAAGTAAAGGACCCCCCCTCCCCCCCCCCCCTCTTTTCCCATTACCTTTCTCCTTATACTTTCCTCTGCTCAACTCCACTTTTGATTGCTTTTATTCCTTTAATGTTAATTGCTAGTGCAGTTCAGAAAACCACTCGGCGAGAAACAAAGATCGATCCTATCTGAGCACAATAGGCCTGATCCAGGGCCTCCTGAAAACTGTGTTGTATTTGTCTCGTTATGTGTACTTTTCACTTTTTTCACGCATGATTCAGAGCCTCCATCGGAAGCCTTCCGTTTAATGTTCGTATCTGCGTACACCAACGAGAATGCCATTTTCTGGCTCTCGTTGCGTCCTCGAGAGGACGAGGTTTCCGTTTACGTTACTTAGTAAACCTCGTATACTACCATTTTTCAGCGTTTTCCAACGTAGCTTCCAAAGAAGATTTTCAGTGTCCCGCTATATTCAGCATGCAACTTTCTCAAAATATACGTCCAGACGGAAATCTGTTGGAAAGCTGCTATGTTTGCATGCATGTACGCATGCGCCCAGCTATTTAACTCATTCATGTCCCCCGTGTCAACTATTCTCGCACTCACTTCTGCTTCAATGTTTACCTTAACTCACTAGCGGTTGTTTTTATGTTCTCCCGCAATGCATGCTTACCTTAACTCACTAGCAGTTGTTGTTTGTATGTTCTCCCGCGATTCATGTTTACCTGAACTGCCTAACGGTTGTTGTTTTAAGCATCTTCTCCCACGATTCATGCTTACCTCAACTCCCATGGCACTCTTTGGTGTTTTCTATCCACATAGTTTCATGCGTACCTTAATGTTCTTGATTCTGTAGATATTTTTCATTTCCTTTTAGATGTCTTCTGATTTATGTTCTTTAGTGGATGTCTGCAAGCATTAAATGTTTAGTTGTGAGAAATGAAAGACATCCGAAACCTGCTTAACTTTTGAAAATTTTATTTTAAAATTTTGGTTTGGGAATTTTTTTTTTTCCAAATTCTTTTTTTAATATTTACAAAACGTTTTTATTTTTGTAGAAATGTTAAAAACACATTTTTTTTTTTTTTTTTATAAATAATAAATAACCATAACATTTTTTAACAAAAACATGGCAGGCCCCAGGATTCGATTCCTAGCTGGTCCCCAGTGAAGCTACCAGCTCCTCTATGTCGCCCACCAGCCTATGTACCATTGCGGTCGATATGCCTGCCAAGAGAGGTAGCCGCCAGACCCCCAAGCATGCTGCGTAGCTGCAAAAGCTCATATTCCTCCACGTACTCAGTACTCAGCAAACATCATCCCCGATCTCAACAGCTAACTTTCTCCTACAAAACGACCCCGTTTCCAACAAACTTGTTTTATTGGCCGTGTTCTAATCAACAATCAAGGCTCTGAATCATGCGTAAGCCCATACCAATAACGTAACTTTCCAGAGATTGCGAACTTTTTATGCAAAATATACGACCATCGAAAGTGCATATTCGCGTTAACGTAAACGCATATATGCATGAAAAAAGTAATGTAAATCTCGAAAAGGCATGGCAAAAGTGCATGTGAATCAGGCCTAATAACGAATGCCGGTGGCTGGTTAGAGCTATCTTTATTGATATGCAAAGTAACAAGAACAATTGACATTGTATACTTTACAACTGTCGCAAGTTGGAACTGTAAAAATGTTTTCTTTCTGAAAATCCTTAATAAATAAAGAATTTAAAAAGCCATCGCATGAGCTTTTTTTAGGGGCCATAATCTTGAGAAACACCAGGTACAGAGGCTGCAAAGGTCAGAGAACCATTTTTTGGGATGGGGGGGGAAGAAATGATCTCTTACTCCTGCTGTGACTATAATAAACATGATGAGTCATTCTAAAAAGACTGCCAGGTCCCTAGTGTGTTACATTATTTAAGCCAAATAGCATTTCATTTATCTCAATTGTTTCTATTGTAATCAGCTGTGATTAATTTTTAAAGCAGCCATAAGCCTATAATTGGAATTTAGATAGCTTACAGTGCAATGGAATGTGTGCATCACACTGTGAGATGGGAAAGACTCTCTAAAGATTGTCTCATCTCTATGTGAAACTTAAATGCTTGGTCGTTTTACAATAGGAGGCGCAACCACAAACCACATCAATTTCAAGTGTTTTGGTGTTTAAATGGTTGTTTTTCACCACCAAGGCCACAATCTGACATTTTTGAGACCGCTGATTAGCTGTTCTCAAGAATGGTGGCTGCCTTGACCCAGCACACTGGTCATGCCCCTCGTTTCTCTATAGTCTGGGGAGCACTCTCACCCCTAGGCACAGGAGTGCTCCACAACAAGGGAAACCAGCAATGTAGCCTCCAGTCAAGTGAGTTTACTGGCAAAACACAACTGGCCATCCCATTTCCCCCCGGGCAGGCTAGTAGCTGGCCCTGAAGTCTTCTGGATCGCACCGCACAGCTTTTGAACTGCTTTAAATATCCTCAAAATGGACCTATCATGATGAATGCATGAACCCCTACATGTGATTAAAATCAATCCTCTCTTTCTATGGTCACACGATCGGCTGCATCCCATGCATCTCTGCAGCAGTGAGGCGCTCTTGCGCACAGCGAATTAGGCTGTGGGCGGGAACACGATGGGCTTTTGTGCACAGCCAAGTAGACTCTGGGCAGGAGCGTTCCACTGACTGCAGGGAAACCACAGACGTGTGGTGTGTAGCTAGGGGGGAGCAGGGGAGGCACGTGCCACGGGTGCAGCAGGTCAGGGGTGTACCAAAGGGGGGCCTAAGAACAGGTGGGGGGTACCATTTCAAATGTTTGCCCCGGGTATCAGAAAGCCTTGCTACTCCTCTGCGGGTACCCTATAATGCCTGCACATGCGCTGTAGGCACAATGGAGAGGTGAGTTATGTGAGCAATCTGGGGGGTTCATAAAGCGAGGCATTCTGCATTGGGAAGCCCCATGGACAAGGACTAGTGGCCAGGATAGTAAAAATCCTCTCTAGTTTTTACTGTTCTGAATGTTTGGCCTGGCCTGTCTGATATTGCATCTAAAAATAAGTGCAATTTAATAACTTTGGGAAGAAGAGAAGTTTTCCACACGGAGATAAAAGAATAACACTAGAGCAATCTGGTATTCCCAGGATAGGCATTGCTAAATCTGTGCTCACTAATTAATCCCTGTGGAAATACATGAAACGGAAGAATTGTGTATATAGAGACCTGGGATAATATCACTGTCACAGCATGGCGCAGACACATAACCATCTGGAAGCAGCATCATGTAAGCCCCTCTATGACAAGGATTCCATCATCTCCCACACTCCCTCATGCCTCCTTTCATTAATAATATACATTTGTATACGTATTCAATCAGCCCTGTATATTGTATGTTTATTAATACTTTTCATATAGTTATATTGTTCCACACCTGATTATTGATTTTTTATTAGATATCCCTCAGGCTTGTCTTTTTATTTTGAGGTTTTATTATTAATAAGGATTATTAAAAATTAAATATTTTTGAATATTAAACATAGCCCAGGGCACATGATCAATAATGGTTATATAGTGGGAGAAGTAAGTAATAGTGAGTAAGTATACGCTGCAGATTTTGCAAAGAATGTATTTTTTTTTTCACGACAACTGTGAAATACACTACAAAATGAAATTTGAAGATCATATTGTATGATTTTTAAATTTGTATTGTTGCATGAAATTAGTTCTTCACACACTAGAAAAACTAGAAAAATGTACAATTAAAGAGTTTGGACGTTTCTTGTGGTTCCTGACCAAGTCCAAAACTTTCAGAATTCGGGGTTGTCGCCGGACAACATTGATTTTCAGCTCCCTCCAAAGATTGGGATAGATAGATTGGGTTCAGGTCTAGAGACTGGCTAGTCCACCACCGGACCTTGAAATTTGTATTATGGAGCGACTCCTTAGTTGCTCTGGCTGTGTGATTGGGGTCATTGTCATACCAGAAGACCTAACAATGACCTATCTTCAATGCTCTTACTGAGAGAAGGAGGTTGGCCAAAATCTTGTGATACATATGCATCCTTCTTTATCCTCCAGACACAGCAAGTGGGGTTGATATCAAAAAGTTCTATTTTAGTCTCTTCTGACCACATAACCGCCTCCCATGCCTCCTCTGCATCATTCAGATGATCATTGGTGAACTTCAAACAAGCCTGGATGACCTCATGATCTTGCCCTGAAAGATTTTAATCAATGCTGTCGTAGTGTGTTACTAATGGTAATCTTTGAGACTGTGGTCTCATGTGTCTTTAGGTCATTGACCAGCTCCGGCCATGTAGTTCTGGGCTGATTCCTGATCTTTTTCAGACTCATTCTTTCCCCACAAGGCAATATTTTGCATGGAGCCCCAAATCGAGGAATATAGACAGTAATCCTGTGTTGATTCCATTTTCTAATTATTGCGCCAACAGTTGATGCTTCTCACCGAGCGGCTTGCCTATTTTCCTGTAGCCTGCTCCAGTCTTGTGCAAGTCTACAATTTTGATCCTGGTGCCTGCAGACATCTCTTTGGTCCTGGCCATAGTGAAGAGGTTAGAGTGTGATTGACTGAGTGTGTGGACAGGTGTTTTTATACAGGTAATGAGTTCAAACAGGTGCAATTAATACAGGTGCAAATTAGGAGGGCTTCTTAAAGAAAAAATAGCTAAGTCTGTGAGAGCCAGAATTATTGCTGGTTGGTAGGTGATCGAATCCTTATTTCATGCAATAAAATGCAAATTAATTATAAAAACAAATCATACAATGTGATTTCCTGGAATTTCTTTTAGAAATGCTGTCTCTCACAAGTGCACTTATGATAGAAATGTCGGACCTCTCCATTCTTTGTAGGTAGGAGAACTTGCAAAACCAGTGTAGAAGTGTATCAAATACCCCCCCCCCCCCCCCCCCACTGTATATAGTAGCTATACTGAACTGGCTGACCGGGGTCCGAATGCAGACCCTGGCGCAAGATTTCCAGACTGCGCTGCAGTTGCTTCTGTGTTGCCGTGCTCAGAGATGCAAGATACATGCAAGCTTTGTTTCTACTGCTTTCTAAAACTACTGTTTTTTCCCAGTGCCCAATAGGATTTTTGACAATCTGCCTTTTTTAGTTTTGCCTGGTTGTGCTGATTTCTAACTATCCCCGCACCCATGACAGCCTCCTGCCCAGATCTTCACCTCTCACCGGATGTGATTGAGTACCCCCTGGTATACAGGGTTTTCCCCATTACAATGTTGGGGTCGATATTGCCTCCTCTCTGAAGTGTATTAGTATAACATTTCAAAAGTAAAGCACCCACTTAGTATTTGTATTATGGAGACATAAAAAGGTAACAGGGGGCAGGTTTATTCTACTAGTTATGAGTGTTGCCCCAGTCCTCATGTAATCCTCTATGGGATTCCCCCAGCTTGTAATAACAGCTTGTCACAATAAAATCATTGTTACAGATAGATGAGGTTAGACTGTAATTGATTCTGTATGGGATTGACAGATAGATATAGATTGGGGTCCACAGTGTTTTACATCCCATTCCTTATTTTTTATTTTATTGATGGGTGGGCATAGTGACACACACATATTCCAATTATGTGGCGTGTATGCAAATTAGTCTATATTAATTAGGTATAAGGACAACCAAAACTAGTTTTTGATTTGAGAATTGATTCAGTGAGATATGGTGCAAACATGGTAGTTTCACCCCCCATGCTGACTCTTAGATGAATATTATTATATCCCAACAGCTTTGCCGTATTTTGGGTTTAACTTTAGTGTGTTCTATTCATATGTTCATAATATTTTTTGTATTTATATTATAATACTTTACATGTTGTGTTACCGTGCTGTACATATGTTTTTTGATGAACATCGCATTATTCTAGTATTTTAGTGTTCTGGCTCTATTTTGGGTCAACTTTAATGTATCTCATTTACTTTATATGCTTGAATTGCCTTTTTTACTTATATTTATATATTCATTGTCTGCTATGCTGCACACACGCTTCTCCTAGCTCATGTGTGCTCCGCCGCCGCCTTTTTTCCTCCACCACTCCACATCACCGTCCCCGGTACTGTTTGGGGTATCAGTATCTTCAGAGTTGCAGGCGGTGGCTTGGTTGGCGTCCTCTCCATTGCTGGACGGCCATCTCATCCTCTCTGGACAGGCCAGGGTCGACCATGTGATGATTGCTTCCTCTCTATTGGCTGGTCCGGGCCTGCCCCTGATTGGTGGATGTGGCCCGCTCGCTGGGGGGTGACGTCACCCAACCCTTGGCGGCCCCCGGAGGACGGATGTTGCTGGCAAACGTGATGCAAAGTGGGTAAGTTACATTTATTATTTATATAGGATGTAAATGGGGGGATCCTTCATCTATGATTAAGGACAAAAGGTAGTCCGAAATGCATCAGAGGATTCCCACTTTCTGCTACGGGTTCTGGTAACTAATGGTTTTAGAGGTTGTTTTCTACATAGAGATGATATTAATTATTCTGCTAATAAAGGACAATTAAAAGTAGACCCGTCAGTGTTCCAAAATCTAATTAGCTAATCTACCCACCAATAGCCCTCTTCCTGGGAGTAGAGAAATACAGATGCAGCATTCCTCACTGTAAAGTATAAAAAACAAACATAGGCATCACAGAAAGCTGGTAGTCTGACATGAGCTGCTTAATTTTTTTAAGTGGATGTCCAGTCTACCTATAATACAAGTGAAACAATCAGCCACAGCCAGGCTGTTTCAATGTGTTACACAGCAGGGTGCCCAGAACTGTATTCCATATGGGATCTGGCCAGTGACTGGTACAGGGGTAAAATGATGCTCTGGTCATGGGCACCTATGCCCCTCTTGATGTACCCCATGATCCTGTTTGCCTTGGCAGCTGCTGCATGACATTGATCACTACAGTTTAGTTTATTATTCACTAAAACCCCTAGGTCAATTTTTATTGTTGTTTTACCCAGTGTTTCCCTATTTAGTGTGTAATTATGGCACCAACTTCTCCTGCCCATGTGGATAACCTTACATTTATCTGTAACATCATTTTCCATTATTCTTCCCATACTTCCAATGTATCTAAATCAGATTGTAGCTGCAAGCTGTCCTCTTTTGTATTAATTACTTTACACAGCTTAGTGTCATCCGTAAAGATTGAGATTTTATGGTTTATTCCGTTTCCAATATCATATATATATATATATATATATATATATATATATATATATATAAAAACCAAATGTATTAGTTTGGGGTGACCTCTACACCCCCTGCCAAAAAGCCCAACAGAGACTCACTATTGCACTCAAACAATCAATTTATAAATCCATTTTATTGTAGCATATTGTTTAAAACCAATTTAAAAACAATTTTACTGAACCATATGCATGGTAAGCCACCAGGGGGCGCACTCCCTCATTAACAATACAATCTCATATACACATAAGTAATTTCAAAGTGATTCTGTGCTAATCTATCAATAAATTCATATATATACAACTATTCTAAAACTTAATATACAATTCACAATTAATATCCTCACCCTAATAAAGTGCCAGTGCTTCCATCACAAATAATCCCTTGTGCAAAATATTTAAGCCCATTCACAGAGAGCAAGGGCACACAGACAACACACAACAAACAAGTGCTTACTGTTAGTATGGTGACAGGCAGGCCCCCCTCAGGCGCAGACCTTACTAACAGTAAGCACTTGTTTGTTGTGTGTTGTCTGTGTGCCCTTGCTCTCTGTGAATGGGTTTAAATATTTTGCACAAGGGATTATTTGTGATGGAAGCACTGGCACTTTATTAGGGTGAGGATATTAATTGTGAATTGTATATTAAGTTTTAGAATAGTTGTATATATATGAATTTATTGATAGATTAGCACAGAATCACTTTGAAATTACTTATATGTATATGAGATTGTATTGTTAATGAGGGAGTGCGCCCCCTGGTGGCTTACCATGCATATGGTTCAGTAAAATTGTTTTTAAATTGGTTTTAAACAATATGCTACAATAAAATGGATTTATAAATTGATTGTTTGAGTGCAATAGTGAGTCTCTGTTGGGCTTTTTGGCAGGGGGTGTAGAGGTCACCCCAAACTAATACATTTGGTTTTTGGGTATTAACCCACAGAGCAGTGCACCTATAGAAATATTTACTGGTGCTGCCCACATTTTTTATCCGTAGCCCAAACGGATGTTTATTACTGGATATATATATATATATATATATATATATATATATATTATTTTTTTTTAATTCAAAAATAGTAATGCTGCTTCTGTAAATCGCTATTTTTGCTTAGTCTGAGACATATTGTACGCTCGATTTTGGCGTATATTCCATGACATTTCCTCCTCAATCTCTTCCCCTCATGAAATCTCGATCTCTACTTCTTCTCAAATCTCACCTGGTCCTGCCACTCAAATCCCCAGAAATCTGGAAATCTGGACAAAGATTCATTGCTGAGAAATGAGAGAAGACAGGGTGGCAAAACCATCCAAAAGTTCCTGCATGTGGGGTAAGGGATGCGGGGAATGGCTGTAAGGCGCGGTGATAAGAGATGTGGGTGTAATATTCTTGAGTCATACTGCTCAAGGTGGCTTAATCCTTGCTCCTGTGGGTTTGTACCTCCTACTTTTTATATAGGGACCCATGAGACAAGGAGGCAATTTGAATACCAGTGGCTTCAGCATTCTCCTTGCTACAGTGACCTGGCTCTGCATTTACAGGTGCATTAAACAGTTTTTACTTTCTTTCAGCTCCACACTATTTTCTGTTCTTGAGTTGTTGAAGCTATGTGTGAGGCCAACCAAACTGAAGCAAATGATTTTCTACTTCTTGGATTTCAGGGGCTCACTCATATCAAGTATCTTCTGTTTTTGGTGTTTTTGCTGTCATATCTGATGATATTAATTGGAAACCTTACGATTATTTTTGTGATTTCATCCAATGACCATCTGAAGATTCCAATGTTCATCTTTCTTAAACATCTGGCCATTGCGGACATAATGGTTACCAATGACATGCTACCACTGATGCTGTATGTTATACTAATGGATAACATTACTATACCCGTCACTGCATGCCTCATCCAGCTCTATGGATATGGTATCTTTGGAATTGTGCAGTGCTTCCTGTTAGCCATCATGTCCTATGACCGATATTTGGCCATATGTAATCCATTGCACTACAATGCAATCATGACACCACAGGTTTGTTTGTGGTTAGTTGTAGCATGCTGGTTGCTAGAATTGTGCGTGTCATGTGAAATTATTTTAGTGTGTCAGTTGCAATATTGTGGCAGTAATATCATTGATCACTTCTACTGTGAGCTCTATCAGTTGATAGAACTGTCTACAACGGACACGTCTGTGTTAAAATTACTTGACTTTGTCTTGTCCATATTAGTGTTCTTCATTCCCTTTATATTTATCATTGTGATGTATATTTTAATTGCCATTACTATACTTAAGATTTCTTTGGATACTGGAAAGCAGAAAGCCTTCTCCACGTGTAGCTCCCACCTGGTCGTTGTATGCAGTTACTACGGAACTTTGATAGCACTGTATATCGCACCATCAAATGAAAGCTCATTGGATACCAACAAGTTTAAGTCTCTTTTGTACATTGTGCTCACCCCAATGTTGAATCCAATCATCTACAGTCTAAGGAATCATGAGATCAAAAAGACTCTTCAAAGAAGTTTGAGAAATGTGTTAAAATGTAAGCCTCTCAATTGACACTTCTCTCCCCTACATGGAATTTTCTCGATTCCCTTGTTTGTTTCACTTTGCTGCCCATGTCCCAAGTCTCTTCACCACTGGCTATGGGCTTTGTGGTATTACATGTATCTGGAGAATGTTTTATTGACACAGTACACACAGAGTGCAAACACGAATTATAGTAGAACTTTAAGGACACCTCTTGGGTTATAACAAAAAGTCGAGGGAGACCATCCCATAGGCCTCAGCAATACACAGGTTGTTGAGTTGCCTTCTCCTGGTGCAACATTGTCTGGTGTGACATGAGATAAGATACAATCCTTCCCATCTCAGAGTGTGATGCACACTTCACATTGACACATATGCTATCTGCAATCCAATAGTAGGCTCATGACTGCTTTAGAAAGTATCACAGCTGATTACAATAGAAACAATTAAGGTAAATGAATTGTTTTTTGGCTATAGCAATAGACCTCTTTTTTTTCCTAGTGGCACATCTTGTTTGTTATAGCCCAAGCAAGTGGGTAAGATAGCTCTCTTTTCCTAATGGCACATCTTGTTTGTTATAGCCCAAGCAAGTGGGTAAGATAGCACACGTTCAAGTCCCTTTTATACATTGTGGTGACCCCAATGATGAATGCCATCATCTATAGCCTAGGGAATTATGAGATCAAGAAGACTCTTCAAAATATTTTAAGAAATGTGATGAAATGAAGACTTTAAAGTGGACCAAAACTTAGGATGTTGACTATTCAGGGGTTGTCGAGTCGCAAGAACCTCTTCCTGGTTCTTCAGCGTTATGTGGTGTAACATGAGATAAAAAATAGACAGGATATCAAAAAGAGGCAAAAAATATTGGGGATATGGGAGTGAAGCGATGTTTGTAGCAGGACAGAGCACCTAGCAAGATAATTGTACACATAAAAAGTGGATACCAACAAGTTTAAGTCTCTTTTGTACATTGTGCTCACTCCAATGTTGAATCCAATCATCTACAGTCTAAGGAATCATGAGATCAAAAAGACTCTTCAAAGAAGTTTGAGAAAAGTGTTGAAATGTAAGCCTCTCAATTGACACTTCTCTCCCCTACATGGAATTTTCTCGATTCCCTTGTTTTTTTCACTTTGCTGTCCATGTCCCACGTCTCTTCATCACTGGCTATGGGCTTCGTGGTATTAAATGTATCTGGAGAATGTTTTATTGACACAGTACACGCAGAGGGCAAACACAAATTATAGTAGAACTTTAAGGACACCTCTTGGGTTATAACTAGAGATGAGCGAACTTCTTGAAAGTTCGATTCGGGCGATTCGCCGAATTTCCCCAAGAAATTCGGGTTCGCGCGAATCGAACTTTCACGAATCGCTCATCTGAAAATGAGCGCAGCCGGCCTGCTCGCTCCCACCATGCCGGCATTTTTTTTTTAAGCAAAAATGCCGGCATGGCGGGAGCGGGCAGGCCGGCTACGCTGTCAGCGGGCGGCGGAAGCCGGCCCGCTGACAGCGCAGCCAGCCTGCCCGCTCCCACCATGCCGGCATTTTTTTAAAAAGCAAACACTTACCTGCATGGTCGGAGCGTGGAGGCCGGCGCCGCTCTCAGCTGTCATCAGAGGACGCGTCATCAGAGAGCGCCTGAGAGCGGCGCCGGCCTCCACGCTCCGACCATGCAGGTAAGTGTTTGCTTTTTAAAAAAATGCCGGCATGGTGGGAGCGGGCAGGCCGGCTGCGCTGTCAGCGGGCCGGCTTCCGCTGCCCACTGACAGCGTAGCCGGCCTGCCCGCTCCCACCATGCCGGCATTTTTTTTTAATTTCAGGGAAAATTCGATCGGCACAAACCGAAAAAAATTTGGGTTCGTGCCGAATCGAATTTTCACTGAAATTCGGAGCGAATTCCGGTTCGTCCGAACCGGTTCGCTCATCCCTAGTTATAACACAAAAAGTAGTGGGAGACCATCCCATAGGCCTCAGCAATACACTTCACTTTGACACATAAGCTATCTGCAATCCAATAGTAGGCTCATGACTGCTTTAGAAAGTATCATAGCTGATTACAATAGAAACAATTAAGGTAAATGAATTGTTTTTTGGCTATAGCAATAGACCTCTTTTTTTCCTAATGGCACATCTTGTTTGTTATAGCCCAAGCAAGTGGGTAAGATAGCTCTCTTTTCCTAATGGCACATCTTGTTTGTTATAGCCCAAGCAAGTGGGGAAGATAGCACACGTTCAAGTCTCTTTTATGTATTGTGGTGACCCCAATGATGAATGCCATCATCTATAGCCTAGGGAATTATGAGATCAAGAAGACTCTTCAAAATATTTTAAGAAATTTGATGAAATGAAGACAAAACTTAGGATGTTGACTATTCAGGGGTTGTCGAGTTGCAAGAACCTCTTCCTGGTTCTTCAGCGTTATGTGGTGTAACATGAGATAAAAAATAGACAGGATATCAAAAAGAGGCAAAAAATATTGGGGATATGGGAGTGAAGCGATGTTTGTAGCAGGACAGATCACCTAGCAAGATAATTGTACACATAAAAAGTGGCCTCACTGTCCAGTTACAATCAATCGTTGTCACCAAACAAAAAGACTTGTACAGCGTAAAGATAACTTTTAAACGTAAGTAGCCAGATCATTGCATGCAATATATATTATATCAATTACAACCGATATAGTACATACACATTATTTGAGGAATTTACAATGTCTAAGGTATGAGGTAGAAATGTCCTCAGTTGCTTCACTGAGGGCAGGGTAATTTGTGGCAAGAAATTGTGTTGTCAAAACACATAGGAGGTTTTTCAGACCCTTCAGTTTGTAGCAGGTGTAAATCCAAAGGTTGCAGTGGGGTGCTCTGATGCCTTTTGCCAATAGGCACCTGCAGAAGGCATAGAAGGTCATCCTGCTGGGCTGAATAAGTTAAAAAAAAATTGGGTTTGATATTGAATAAAGTTTCAAATCAAAAGATATCATGCCAGGTGGCGAGAGGTATGGGCCACAATGCAGAGTGAGTACGGAGGACCAGGTGCCACAACTGTATGTTGTCCAAGAAGGGTGCGTGAAAGGGTCCCTAGGCATCGATATGGTACTGGGTAGTCAAAACTTATATCCTCTGTGTGGTCCTCATGTCAAGCGGGGGCCAGCTCCAGGTAGCTGCCGTGTGTGCAAGAGCGGAGCCCTGACACAAATCATGGAAGACCTTGAGAAACACTTGCCTCATGGTGAGAAAAGCTGAGGGAGACCATCCCACAGGTGTCTCCTATATAGGGGTTGTCGAGTTGCAGTGGCCTCATCCTGGTTCAGCGTTATCTGGTGTAACATGAGATAAAAAATAGACAAGATTTTAAAACGGCAAAGATTATTGGGGGTATGGTAGTGAAGCAGTGTTTGTAGCAGGACAGGGCACCTAACAAGCAAATTGTACAAATAAAAAGTGGCCTCACTGTCCAGTTACAATCAAACAAAAAGCCTAACTTGTATAGCGTAAAGATAACTTTTAATAGTAAGTAGCCAGATCATTGCATACAATATATATTATATCAATTAGAACCGATATAGCACATACAAGTTATTTGACAGAGGAATATTCAAGGTCTAAGGTATGATGTAGAAATGTCCTCAGTTACTTCACTGAGGGCAGGGTAATTTGTGGCAAGAAGTTGTGTTGTCAAGGAGGACCCGTCACTTTGTAGCAGGTGTGAATACAAAGTTGCAGTGGGATACCCTGACACGTTTCGCCAATGGGCATCTGCAGAAGGCATAGAAGTTCCTCCTGCTGGGCTGAATAGGTTAAAAAAATTGCATTTAATCTTGAATATAGTGTCAAATCAAAAAGCATCATGCTAGGTGGCGAGATGTATGAGCCCCAATGCAGAGTGAGTAAGGAGGATCAGGTGCCACAACTGTATGTTTGTCCTAGAAGGGTGGGTAAAAGGGTCCCTAGGTATCGATATGGTAGCGGGCAGTCAAAACTTGTATCCTGGCGTGGTCCTCAGGTCAAGTGGGAGCCAGCTTCAGGTATCTGCCGCTTGTGTAGGAGTGGAGCCCTGGGAGAAAAAATAGTGAGTAACCTCTCATGTTTAGGGTGGACATTAGAACCTGGAAGAGGACATGACATGTTGTTAACATTCGAACTAATGTTTAAAAATGTGTACTGTGCCTACATTGCAAATAAAATATAAACACTTTTGAGGAGTACTCTGGAACAATCTTTTTATACAAAATGGGGGTTTATCTGAACTAAACTACTCATTAAGAGTACTTACCGGCATCCTTATTCATTGGCGAGACCAGGCTCACCTGTCACCTGTGTTCACATAGTTCAGGGTCTTCCTTTGGGTTTCTGGCCAGCTGACTTCGAACCACATAACTAGAGATGAGCAAATGGAATATGACGAATCCAAATTCATTACGAATTTCAGGAAAAATTTAATTCTAAACGAATCTGAATATCGCTGTGATTCGATCGCTCAAATCGCTTCTTTAAAACTCTATTTACTGCGGTCCAGGCCATCTAAAATGGTGGATCCACATGTCAGGACATGTCCCATGGGGCAAAGAATCCTGGGTAGGCATCACATGCTGCCTATCAGCAGCCAGGCTTCCCGATGATGTCACAGCCCTATATAAGCGGCGCCCATCTTGCGGAAGCTCATTTCAGCACTGTATTGCGGCAAGAACGGGTCACGCAGAGACAGAGCGAGAGATAGATAGATAGATAGATAGATACAGCGAGGGAGAGATACATAGAGCGAGGGACAGATAGAGCCAGGGAGAGAAGGAAAGAGGCAGTGACAGTGATAGAGAGAGGCAGAGACAGTTTACAGTGTTTGCATTAGCTTTCAAGCCTATTTAGTGTTAATAACACACCTGCCTATTTAGCTTTTCTTTTTCCTGGTGTCATTCTTTAAAAAACGTGCTACCATTTATCTTTTAATAGTACCTGGCTACTTACCTTTTCCCTTTTGTAACAAAAGTCACGTTGTAAAGTTTCCAGCAGTCATCACCTTTCACCGGGGGCATCCCGAATGCTAGCATTTCTCTCTTAAGAATATCTGGCTACTTACCTTTTGCATTTTATAACAAAAGTCACATTGTAAGCAGCAGTATTTGCAGCTGTTATTCACTTTCACCGGGGGCATCCCGAATGCTACCAGTTATCTTTTAACCCTTTAAACACCAGCCACGTAAAATTTACGTGCCTGACTTTCCCCCCTGCTAGCAGAATTATTTTTTAAAAAAAGGTACTCACCTGGGGGGCTCCGATCACCCCCCCTTACTGCTAGCCCCGCCCCTTCGGGGCCGGGGAGGGGGACGTCACACATCGGGCGTCGTCCTGGCACCCGGTGGTTCTGCTATCAGATGCCAGGTGACGGCTGGGCAGAGGAGGAGAGAGGTAGACGATCCTCCAAAGCTGGCCCCTGCGCCCTGTTCTACAAGCCCCCATAGCTGGTCACAGGCTGGTTATGCTGGGTATGGGGGACCTCACGCCATTTTTTCTTTGGATTTTTAAGGGTTTTAACCCTTAAAATTCCCCCCAAAAATGGGGTCCCCCTCCCCGGGAGGAGGGACCCTATGTCATTATTTTTTAAATTAACCTCATGTTACCTGTAACCCAGTAGGTATCAAAGGCTTCCAGCAGCAGCAGGAAAGCAGAAGCCAAAGTGATCAGCGTGGGACACAGTGCTCTGGGATGGATGGGAGGTCAGTGTGTTTTTTTTTCACATTTAACCTTTTGTGAACTGGTAAGGGACCTATGAGACCCCTATACCAGTTCACAAGGCTCTGGGTCTGGCAAGTCACCTGCGGCTAGCGGGTGACTTGCCATTAACCCAGAGACCCCCATTACCTGCCTCCCCAAAGCCCGGGGGGGGCAGAAGAGCCCATGGCTATTAGGCTTTGGGTCTTGTAGCTGGCAGGGCGGGGGGGGCATCAAAACTGGAACCGCACCCTGTTCTACAAGCCCCATAGCTGGTGCCTGGGCTGGTTATGCTGGGTAGGGGGAACCTCACGCCATTTTTTTGAGAATTTTAAGGGTTTTTTTATCCCTTTATAGTGTCGATAGTAGTTGTATTTTATTTGTAAATGTTATAAAGTGCTCTTTTCAGTTTAGTGGCTACCGATACATATGTGGTATGAGAAATGGGGCTTTCACATGCAATAAGGTTTTCTTTAATAAAATAAATGTTTTAGTTAAAATAAAGGAGAAAATTTTTAAATACATATTGTCTCCGTTTGACAGCGGGATCACTTCTGGCTCTCCACCTTATTGGACCCTCGCTACTGGCACAAAATGTGGGCATTTTTTACACCCACTGAGAGGAAGGACAAACTGACCTACTACAGAGACATTCTATGTAGTCAGTTGGCCTATGCCTATCTGCGCCATCATCCGTACTCTTGCAGGTCTGACTCGGAGGGGGGACCTCTGCGCTCACCTTCCACTGCCATGGCCGCTGGGGGGGGGGGGGTGGCAGGAGCAGCAGCAGCTGCATGGTGAGGCTACTCAAGACCTGGAGCTGGACCTGAACCAGCAGGTCATGTCATACCTGGACATGACCATTCCAACGCACCTTGAGGATCTGCTGAACTTGATTTGTGGCTGCAACTGGCAGAGTTTGCCCTGGAAAAGCTGTCCTGCCGGCCAGTAGTGTGCCATCTGAGCGGGTGTTTAGTGCGGCGGGGGCCATAGTCACGTCAAGGTGAACTCGTCTGTCCATGAAAAATGTGGAGAAACTCACTTTTTTGAAGATGAATCAGGCATGGATCAGCCAGGATTTCCACCCACCAATGGCTGATCCATGGTAGTAGCTGAAGCATGGTAGCTCCTTATGCTGCTGCCAACTCCAATGTGTTTTTCAGGCAATATATCAGCTCCTTATGCTGCTGCCAACTCCAATGTGTCTTTCAGGCAATATATCAGCTCCTTATGCCGCTGCCAACTCCAATGTGTCTTTTAGGCAATATATGGGCTCCTTATGCTGCTGCCAACTCCAGGGTGTGTCTTTCAGGCAATATATGGGCTCCTAATGCTGCTGCCAACTCCAGGGTGTTTTTCAGGCAATATATGGGCTCCCTATGCAGGCACAAGCCTGGCTGCTTACAATGTATGGCTAGAACATTTTTGATTGTAAACTTAAACTGGGCTTTCACCCTGAATCAGAGCCTTCTGTATGTTTTCCCCACCCTGTACATACAGATTGCCCACATTAAAAACCATCCTAACTGCATTTACTGCATTTTACTTCATTTTCTAAACCTTTAAATATCCAAGATGGTGGCCCATGAAGTCTCAGGCTGTCTGCAAACAGGAAGTGTCTTCTGACTGTTCCGCTCTGCATTCTGGGATTCCTGACCCCAGCTCTGCTCTGTCTATGCAAAGCACAGCTATAACCCTGCACTTTTGGACCCTCTCCTCTCCTCAGTATGTGATGCTACTGAGTTGCAGGCAAGTGAGAGAAAGAATAAAAAGTAAAAACATTAAATATCTCAATTTTAGATGCTGGGGAATAGTTTTTAAAGGGTTTGGGCTTTTCATTAAATGATGCTGATGGTCCGCTTTAACAAGATTCTCAACATTGAGATTGATTGAGAAATCACTCACACATCACAGAAAGCTGTATGACAGCTGCAAGCTCTTTACATTCTAAAAAAATGTTTTCGTTACTTTATAGCACGGAATGGAAAACTACATTGAAGCAAAGACTACAGTAAATCTACATACAGTATCTAATAAGCAATGGCCATACTGAAAAAAACAGCTTAACCCTTAAAACAGTTTACATCCCTATTTGACTCTCACAGGCACCTTGGCCTGTCGCAAAGTTGGGCTGCAGACAACACAGGCCTGCAAAAGGCATATAGACATAGCAGGAAGGGGACAAAACCCGCTCTGGGTGGATGATTTACAAACAGGGCAACACGTGTCTCTACACACAGCACTTAAACCAGACCAACAGCCTGGCACAGTTGGGAAAGAAAGGTAGTGGTCATTTTGGAGCTTCCTCTCTCAGCATCTCAACTATGCTGCTGCCTGGATTCAACTGACAATGCACAGTAACAGGAAGCCCAGCAGCACTTCCTGTTTGCAGGTGGCTGACAAGCCCATGAGCGGCAATCTTGTTTTTAAAATGTATCCCTGTGAGTGTTAGAAAAAGGTAAATTATTTTTTTATGTGCAGCAATCTAAATTGCCTTGGGGAGGGATGCATATGACCATTGGGATCAATTCAGAGTCCCTTTCTTGACATTTTTTTGCATGAAAATGGCCGTTCTCGTCTATTTTTCCCCCTCATCTGATTCAGCAGAGCCCTTTATCTGCATGAAATGTTTTCATTTTTGTGTGATTTTCATTTAGTAGCAAATCCTCCCAAAAATCAGCAATAAAGGGGCTCTTAATCAACCCTGTTGTTTGTTGTGTTGGTCTGGATTAATTCATTTTTTGACTGTTGGTCCGCCTTAAGAGAGAAAGTGTGCGCCATAGCACATGGTGATCTGTTTAAGCCCGGCAGTCCCTCTGCTCTGCTCTGCTCATCAGAAGTATCAAGTAGTATAAAAAAAACATGCACATAGCATTTTTTTTAATAAAGAACATTAGCAAACTTAGAACCAAGATGAAATAATTCACGTAACTCCCTTATTTACATATTATCTGACCTGGACGCATGAAATGCTTTACAGATGGGTTTATTTGTACTTAAAGTGGACCAACACCCAGGATTTTGACTATCCTGGGTTTTGGTCAACTTCCGCGGGGCACCCCGATCGGGGATGCCCCTCTGCGTGAAACCCCCCAGATCGCCCCAAAAAAACTCACCTCACCCCGCTCCTACGCGAGCGCTCGTCCAATCAGAGCGCTCAGAGCCGCTGTGGTATGCACGTACAAGCGATGGACAACCACAGCCGCTCTGAGCGCGCTGAAGGCCACATCTCGCGCTTCCCTCTAACAGGGAGCGCGCCCGCGCCGGCCATTCACAAACGGCCGGCGTGGGTGCGCACCCTGCTAGAGAGAAGCGCAAGATGCGGCCACGGCTCGTGCATGCACCGTTGGAACGGGGATTAGGTAAGGTTTCTTGGCGTCCTGCGGGGTTTCACACAGCGGGCCATCCCAATTTCGGATGCCCCGCGGGGAGGGATCTGATCGGCCCGTGAATCTTATAGATTCCCGGGCTGATCACCCCTGGGTGTTGGTCCACTTTAAAGCGGATAAAAATTTTTTTTTTGAAGCCCGACCTCAACCTCCACCCCGCCACCAACTCGCGTGCTGCTGTCGGCTTTCCAGCACCAAATCCACTCCCTTTGGCGTGCATAAGATCACCGATTGGCTCTCTCAAATGTGCCACTGTGACGAGGCACAGCTGGCTGTGCGCATCCCTGGCACGGTGTTTGGGTACCTGCAGCTACAGAGAACCTGGGGGTGTGGCACCGGCAATCACAACGTCACAAGAACATCCCGGTTAAGGCTACAGTATTTTTCACCCAGGATTTGGAGGAGAAAAATGAAAAAATAAATATTTTGAACTAAATGGTGTGCTAAAATACCCCCTACCATACACCCTGTTATAGGTAGTGTGCAGAATCCCCCCCAATCACACCATTACAGACCCCAGGCAGTGAGCAGTATTCCACAACAAATGCAGTGAGGGGCATCCCAAATTACAGGCAATGAGCAGTATCCCACATTACAGGCAATGAGCAGTATCCCACATTACAGGCAGTGAGGGGTATCCCACATTACAGGCAATGAGCAGTATCCCACATTACAGGCAGTGAGCGGTATTCCACATTACAGGCAGTGAGTGGTATCCCACATTACAGGCAGTGAGGGGTATCCCAAATTACAGGCAATGAGCAGTATCCCACATTACAGGCAGTGAGTGGTATCCCACATTACAGGCAATGAGCAGTATCCCACATTACAGGCAGTGAGTGGTATCCCACATTACAGGCAGTGAGGGGTATCCCACATTACAGGCAGTGAGGGGTATCCCACATTACAGGCAATGAGCAGTATCCCACATTACAGGCAGTGAGAGGTATCCCACATTACAGGCAATGAGCAGTATCCCACATTACAGGCAGTGAGCAGTATCCCACATTACAGGCAGTGAGGGGTATCCCACATTACAGGCAATGAGCAGTATCCCACATTACAGGCAGTGAGCGGTATCCCACATTACAGGCAGTGAGCAGTATCCCACATTACAGGCAGTGAGGGGTATCCCACATTACAGGCAATGAGCAGTATCCCACATTACAGGCAGTGAGCGGTATCCCACATTACAGGCAGTGAGCGGTATCCCACATTACAGGCAGTGAGGGGTATCCCACATTACAGGCAGTGAGGGGTATCCCACATTACAGGCAATGAGCAGTATCCCACATTACAGGCAGTGAGGGGTATCCCACATTACAGGCAGTGAGGGGTATCCCACATTACAGGCAATGAGCAGTATCCCACATTACAGGCAGTGAGCGGTATCCCACATTACAGGCAGTGAGGGGTATCCCACATTACAGGCAGTGAGGGGTATCCCACATTACAGGCAATGAGCAGTATCCCACATGACAGGCAGTGAGCGGTATCCCACATTACAGGCAGTGAGGGGTATCCCACATTACAGGCAGTGAGGGGTATCCCACATTACAGGCAATGAGCAGTATCCCACATGACAGGCAGTGAGCGGTATCCCACATTACAGGCAGTGAGCGGTATCCCACATTACAGGCAGTGAGTGGTATCCCACATTACAGGCAGTGAGGGGTATCCCACATTACAGGCAATGAGCAGTATCCCACATTACAGGCAGTGAGCGGTATCCCACATTACAGGCAGTGAGTGGTATCCCACATTACAGGCAGTGAGGGGTATCCCACATTACAGGCAATGAGCAGTATCCCACATTACAGGCAGTGAGCGGTTTCCCACATTACAGGCAGTGAGCGGTATCCCACATTACAGGCAGTGAGCGGTATCCCACATTACAGGCAGTGAGCGGTATCCCACATTACAGGCAGTGAGCGGTATCCCACATTACAGGCAGTGAGCGGTATCCCACATTACAGGCAGTGAGCGGTATCCCACATTACAGGCAGTGAGTGGTATCCCACATTACAGGCAGTGAGCGGTATCCCACATTACAGGCAGTGAGGGGTATCCCACATTACAGGCAGTGAGCGGTATCCCACATTACAGGCAGTGAGCGGTATCCCACATTACAGGCAGTGTGCAGGCATCCCAAATGCAGGCAGTATTCTGCTATGGATTTGGTTTTAGATGTATGTCATGCTTTTTAATTTAATGTATTTAATTAATTTAATACATTTCATGCAATGTTTTGATCAAATTATGATGTGATTAATTGATCTGGGTGGATAGTGCTATTGTCATGGCGAGCTCACCTCATGCTCGGTCCCGCAGCGTCCTTGGGCGGCTGACCGGGACTCTTTATGTTCGGCGGTCACGTCCGTATCAGCCCGTGCGGCGCCAAGCTCGCTCGCCTTCTCCTCCTCCTCGCTCCCCCTGCTTCTTAGCACGCATGTGCGTGAGCACGAGTAACTTATGCCCTCTGGCAGCTGCCAGAGGTTAGTTTAAAGGGCCAATAAGCCCAAAGATTACTGTGGGCGAAACGCCCTAAGGTTTAAATTAGGCAATCAGTCCATAGGTTGTTCAATACCCAATGAGCCCAGTTTCTTCCCGTCCAATCCCCTGCACCCATGCCCTTTAAAATAATTTCCAGGTCACTCATTAATTCCTCTTGATATTGTTTAGCTGGGTGTGATATTCCTGAGACTCCAGTTTTGTTTATCCGTTGACGACCTTTCTAGTTCCTGACTGCCACCTGTACTGACCTCTTCCTGAATTAGGACTACGTACCCGTCTCATCCCTGGTGCCGCAAAGCTCTCTGATCTCCTGGTTTGACCCTTGGCATGACCTTTGACCTTACCAGTGTCCTCCCTTGGAGTTGCTATTACAAGAACGGTAATCTATGTATACCTCACCTACCCGATTACGCCCAGTCTTACCTTCGGTGCATCCATCTTCACTAGAGATGAGCGAACTTTTGAATAATTCGATTCGACTGATTCGCCGAATTTTCCGGCAAAAATCGTTTCGACCCGAATAAATTCGCAACGAATCGCTATTAAAAACGGCTATTTCTGAGCCTCCTAGAGCCTCATTAGGGTTGTAAACCATTCTGCCTTGCTGTAACACGCACAGGATGCGTTCTGGGTTAGTTAAATAATACTTTGAAGAAATATCACATGCAGATCAGAGGCATCGCTAATAGAATCGCAGAGCGGCACAATTGCAGAGAGTTGAAGTGGCATCACTATGAGGGGCAGAAGGAGCCCAAACATTGCTTTAAAGAGACACTGGAGTTGGCAGCAGCAGGAGCCCAAAAATTGGATGAATCACACCCTGGAGTTGGCAGCAGCAGCAGGAGCCCAAACATTACTTTAAAGAGACACTGGGGTTGGCTTCAGGAGCCCAAAAATTGGATGAATCACACCCTGGAGTTGCCAGCAGCAGGAGCCCAAATATTGCTTTAAAGAGACACTGGGGTTGGCTTCAGGAGCCCAAAAATTGGATGATTCACACCCTGGAGTTGGCAGCAGCAGCAGCAGGAGCCCAAATATACACTGGAGTTGGCTTCAGGAGCCCAAAAATTGGATGAATCACACCCTGGAGTTGGCAGAAGTTGGCAGCAGCAGCAGCAGGAGCCCAAATATTACTTTAAAGAGACCCTGGGGTTGGCTTCAGGAGCCCAAAAATTGGATGATTCACACCCTGGAGTTGGCAGCAGCAGCAGCAGGAGCCCAAATATACACTGGAGTTGGCTTCAGGAGCCCAAAAATTGGATGAATCACACCCTGGAGTTGGCAGAAGTTGGCAGCAGCAGCAGCAGGAGCCCAAACATTACTTCAAAGAGACCCTGGGGTTGGCTTCAGGAGCCCAACAATTGGATGAATCACACCCTGGAGTTGGCAGGAGTTGACAGCAGCAGCAGCAGGAGCCCAAACATTACTTTAAAGAGACCCTGGGGTTCGCTTCAGGAGCCCAAAAATTGGATGAATCACACCCTGGAGTTGGCAGGAGTTGACAGCAGCAGCAGCAGGAGCCCAAACATTACTTTAAAGAGACCCTGGGGTTGGCTTCAGGAGCCCAAAAATTGGATGAATCACACCCTGGAGTTGGCAGAAGTTGGCAGCAGCAGCAGCAGGAGCCCAAACATTACTTTAAAGAGACCCTGGGGTTGGCTTCAGGAGCCCAAAAATTGGATGATTCACACCCTGGAGTTGGCAGGAGTTGACAGCAGCAGCAGCAGGAGCCCAAATATTACTTTAAAGAGACCCTGGGGTTGGCTTCAGGAGCCCAAAAATTGGATGAATCACACCCTGGAGTTGGCAGAAGTTGGCAGCAGCAGCAGGAGCCCAAACATTACTTTAAAGAGACCCTGGGGTTGGCTTCAGGAGCCCAAAAATTGGATGAATCACACCCTGGAGTTGGCAGAAGTTGGCAGCAGCAGCAGCAGGAGCCCAAACATTACTTCAAAGAGACCCTGGGGTTGGCTTCAGGAGCCCAACAATTGGATGAATCACACCCTGGAGTTGGCAGGAGTTGACAGCAGCAGCAGCAGGAGCCCAAATATTACTTTAAAGAGACCCTGGGGTTGGCTTCAGGAGCCCAAAAATTGGATGAATCACACCCTGGAGTTGGCAGAAGTTGGCAGCAGCAGCAGCAGGAGCCCAAACATTACTTTAAAGAGACCCTGGGGTTGGCTTCAGGAGCCCAAAAATTGGATGAATCACACCCTGGAGTTGGCAGAAGTTGGCAGCAGCAGCAGCAGGAGCCCAAACATTACTTCAAAGAGACCCTGGGGTTGGCTTCAGGAGCCCAAAAATTGGATGAATCACACCCTGGAGTTGGCAGAAGTTGGCAGCAGCAGCAGCAGGAGCCCAAACATTACTTTAAAGAGACCCTGGGGTTGGCTTCAGGAGCCCAAAAATTGGATGAATCACACCCTGGAGTTGGCAGGAGTTGACAGCAGCAGCAGCAGGAGCCCAAATATTACTTTAAAGAGACCCTGGGGTTGGCTTCAGGAGCCCAAAAATTGGATGAATCACACCCTGGAGTTGGCAGAAGTTGGCAGCAGCAGCAGCAGGAGCCCAAACATTACTTCAAAGAGACCCTGGGGTTGGCTTCAGGAGCCCAACAATTGGATGAATCACACCCTGGAGTTGGCAGGAGTTGACAGCAGCAGCAGCAGGAGCCCAAATATTACTTTAAAGAGACCCTGGGGTTGGCTTCAGGAGCCCAAAAATTGGATGAATCACACCCTGGAGTTGGCAGAAGTTGGCAGCAGCAGCAGCAGGAGCCCAAACATTACTTCAAAGAGACCCTGGGGTTGGCTTCAGGAGCCCAAAAATTGGATGAATCACACCCTGGAGTTGGCAGAAGTTGGCAGCAGCAGCAGCAGGAGCCCAAACATTACTTCAAAGAGACCCTGGGGTTGGCTTCAGGAGCCCAACAATTGGATGAATCACACCCTGGAGTTGGCAGGAGTTGACAGCAGCAGCAGCAGGAGCCCAAATATTACTTTAAAGAGACCCTGGGGTTGGCTTCAGGAGCCCAAAAATTGGATGAATCACACCCTGGAGTTGGCAGAAGTTGGCAGCAGCAGCAGCAGGAGCCCAAACATTACTTTAAAGAGACCCTGGGGTTGGCTTCAGGAGCCCAAAAATTGGATGAATCACACCCTGGAGTTGGCAGAAGTTGGCAGCAGCAGCAGCAGGAGCCCAAACATTACTTCAAAGAGACCCTGGGGTTGGCTTCAGGAGCCCAAAAATTGGATGAATCACACCCTGGAGTTGGCAGAAGTTGGCAGCAGCAGCAGCAGGAGCCCAAACATTACTTTAAAGAGACCCTGGGGTTGGCTTCAGGAGCCCAAAAATTGGATGAATCACACCCTGGAGTTGGCAGGAGTTGACAGCAGCAGCAGCAGGAGCCCAAATATTACTTTAAAGAGACCCTGGGGTTGGCTTCAGGAGCCCAAAAATTGGATGAATCACACCCTGGAGTTGGCAGAAGTTGGCAGCAGCAGCAGCAGCAGGAGCCCAAACATTACTTTAAAAAGACCCTGGGGTTGGCTTCAGGAGCCCAACAATTGGATGAATCACACCCTGGAGTTGGCAGAAGTTGGCAGCAGCAGCAGCAGGAGCCCAAAAAATGGCCTAAAGACATAAATATGTTTTGCACCATTTGGAAAGTGTAAAACGTGGCACCATGCTGAATCTAGTCGCATGCATCAGGCATTGGTGGGTGGAAATCCTGGCTGATCCATCCCTGATTCATTTTGACAAAGGTGAGTCTCTCCACATTTTTAGTTGACAGACGAGTTCTCCTCGCCGTAACTATGGCCCCCGCCGCACTAAACACCCGCTCAGATGGCACGCTACTTGCCGGGCAGGACAGCTTTTCCAGGGCAAACTCTGCAAATCAAGTTTGGCTGCCCAGAAGTCCAGCGGATCCTCAAGGTGTGTTGGCATGGTCATGTCAAAGTATGACATGACCTGCTGGTTGAGGTCCTGCTCCAGGTCTTCCTGCTGCTCATGAGTAGCCTCACTATGCGGGTGTAGAAAGCTACTCATTAGCGACTGAAGACTGAGGCTGCTGCTGCTGATGGAGCTGCTGCTGCTGCTCCTGCCAACCCCCCCAGCGGCCATGGCAGTGGAAGGTGAGCGCAGAGGTCCCCTCGAGTCAGACCTGCGAGAGTATGGACCATGGCGCAGATAGGCATCGGCCAACTGCCTACGTAGAATGTCTTTGTAGTAGTTGAGTTTGTCCTCCCTCTCGGTGGGTTTAAAAAATGCCCCCATTTTGTGCCGGAAGCGAGGGTCCAATAAGGTGGACAGCCAGAAGTCATCCCGCCGACAGATGGAAACAATTCTGGGGTCACTACGCAAGCACGTGAGCATGCTTCGTGCCATTTGCGCAAGTGACTCGGATGGACTACCTGTCTCCATCTCCACTGCATACTGCCACGGTGTGCCCGGGTCCTCTGTCTCGCCTTCCTCAAAAACCTCTAGCTCCTCTGGCTGCTCCTGCTCCTCCTCTCCTGTCCGCTGACTAGATAAACCAGCCATTTCGCCAAGCCTAAACTGTGTTTCGCTGGGCAACTCCTCCTCCTCCTCCTCTTCCTCCTCCTCCTCCAGTTCAGCTCCAACGGGGTTCATGTGGCCGTAAGATGTAAACGCCATGTCTCCAGTGCCCTGACCAGCCATGGTTTCCAACATGTGCTGTAGTACATGAAGCAGTGGAATCACGTCGTTCATCCCGTAATCCTGCCGACTGACAAATAAAGTGGCTTCCTCAAAGGGCCTGAGCAAACGGCAGGTGTCACGTATGAGCTGCCACTGGTTGACATTGAAGTTACACAGGGGAGTCCCCCTATCTGCTTGGATCATCAGGAAATCCGTGATGGCTTTTCTCTGTTCATATAATCGGTCCAACATGTGAAGGGTGGAATTCCAACGGGTGGAAACATCGCAAATCAGACTATGTTGGGGGATACCATTCTGACGCTGTAGCTCAAGAAGGGTGTGTTTGGCGGTGTAGGAGTGGCTGAAGTGCATGCAAAGTTTCCTTGAAGTTGTTAGGATGTCTTGCAGATGGGGGGAACACTTCAGAAACCGCTTGACAACCAGATTGAAGACGTGAGCCATGCAGGGGGCATGGGTCAGGCTTCCTTGGCGCAGCGCAGACAAAATGTTCTTCCCATTGTCGGTAACCAGTTTTCTCGGAGTAAGCCATGTTTGGATTTCCTGATGAATACATTTAAGCAGTTCCTCCCCTGTGTGACTCCGTTCGCCAAGACAAACCATGTGAAGCACTGCGTGACACCTCCGTGCCCTGCACACATGGTAGACTGGAGGGGCACTGAGACTTGAGCCTACAGTGGAGGGTGAGGAGATGGCGGAGGATGAGGAGGCCGAGTCGCACGGTGTCACAGGCCCAATGGGCAGAGAGCGCGGAGGCCGAAGCGGCGTGACCTGTCCAAGTTGCTGCTGCTGCTGCAAAGGGACCACATTCACCCAGTGGGCCGTAAACGACATGTACTGCCCCTGACCGTAGTTACAGCTCCAGATGTCGGCGCTGCCATGTATTTTGCTACACACCGACAGGCTCAAGGACTGGCCCACCTTCTGTTCAACAAAAGTGTGCAGCGCTGGTACTGCCTTCTTGGCAAAGAAATGACGGCTTGGGACTCTCCACCTCGGCTCAGCACAAGCCATCAGTTCTCTGAAAGGTGCAGATTCCACCACCTGAAAAGGGAGCGACTGCAGCACCAGCAACTTGGACAGGAGCACATTCAGCTTCTGCGCCGTAGGATGAGTGGGCGCATACTGCGGTCTCTTGGACATGGCTTCGCTGATGGATTGCTGGCGGGATGCATGACTTGGAGGAGGAGGAGCAGGAGCGACAGAGGATGGGTATGATGCACAGCTGCCTTCGGCTGAGGTGCTGGAGCCTTGGCTGGCAGAAATTGGGAGCTCACTTGGTGAGGAAGCAGACTGGACCACCCCTTGGGAGCCTCGGTTCTCCCAGGTCGTTTTATGGTGACGCATCATATGTTGACGCAGGGCCGTGGTGCCAACATTTGGACCCTGGCCACGCTTCACCTTTTGCCTACATATCTTGCATGTGGCCATGTTACCCTCCTGCGGATGCCTCAGGAAAAACTGCCACACTGCCGAGTAGCTACTTTTCCCACCCCCTGGCCTCACTGATTCACTGCTGCTGTTGCCAACTCCAGGAACCCCTGCTCCACTACCTCCCGATAAGGTAGACTGCCGCACAGCAGGTGCTCTACCCCGGCCCCGGCCCCGGCCGGCTCCAGCCTTTGGAATTGTGCCCCCATGCTGACTGCTACCACCTTGCTGCCTCAGCTGCTGACTCCGGGGCAACCTGCGCCCTTCTTCTCCTGATGATGACGATGAAGCCCCTTCATCACCCGGCTCCCAAGTGCGATCGGCTTCATCGTCATCATCATCATCACCGAGTTGTGGCTGTACGTCACTGATGTTCGTGGATTCGTCAACAGTGTCTGGCGCAGGAGCTGGAACGCTCGCAGCACCCACGACACTGTCCACATCACTATTTGTCTGCCTAGCTAAAGAAGCCACCTCCATTTCTTGGCTGGGCAGTAGCTGCTGACTGTCCTCCTGTATCTGATCGTCCTCCTCACTAAAGAGTGGAGCTGAACCCAAAGCATAGGATACGTCGCTGGGGGAGGGAACGGCGTAGGACAGAGGCAATGGGAGGACAGGGACTGCTCTCGGGGCATGCCAACTCAGGGTTGTGTCAGAGGAACCTACCGACCCTAGACTGGGGGTCTCAGACGTAAGTTGTGATGATGTTGTTGATGAGCGCGTCAACCAATCTACCACGGCAGATGCGTTACTGGTGTAGACCCGACCGCTAGCAGATACTGGCAGATTAGGTCTCTCAGCGTGACTCCTGCTGCTACTGGCCCCCAGTCTGATGCGAGCTCTGCCTGCGGAATCTTGGCCTCTGCCACTCCTCTTTTCACTTCCAGGCACTTGTCTGCCCGACATAGTCTAACTGGCGTGTTAGTAGGTGATATTTAAAGAACCCCCGGGCAGCGGTGGGTCTATATGAAACAGAATATAATGCACACCAAAAGTGAGCAGTAACACTCAGCCTCCAACAGGCCTGCTTAGTGTAAATAAGAGAGCTGCTTAGTGTAAATAAAGAGGGGTATGCTATGTTACAGAATGGGATGCCCCAACAGAAGTGCACCTGGCAGGCAGCAGTAAGTCTATGCCCAGCAAAAGTGTCTTTATCAGGCTAATTTCAATTATAATAAGAGCAAATGGTTATATGGTCTTAAACAGAGGCTGCTGTAGTCACAGAATGGGATGCCACAACAGAAGTGGACCTGGCAGGGTCCAGAAGTACTATGCCCAGCAAAAGTGTCTTTATCAGGCTAATTTCAATTATAATAAGAGCAAATGGTTATATGGTCTTAAACAGAGGCTGCTGTAGTCACAGAATGGGATGCCACAACAGAAGTGGACCTGGCAGGGTCCAGAAGTACTATGCCCAGCAAAAGTGTCTTTATCAGGCTAATTTCAATTATAATAAGAGCAAATGGTTATATGGTCTTAAACAGAGGCTGCTGTAGTCACAGAATGGGATGCCACAACAGAAGTGGACCTGGCAGGGTCCAGAAGTACTATGCCCAGCAAAAGTGTCTTTATCAGGCTAATTTCAATTATAATAAGAGCAAATGGTTATATGGTCTTAAACAGAGGCTGCTGTAGTCACAGAATGGGATGCCTCACAGCAGACTTAAGATCAGTTCAGTATATATGCACAGTTAGTATAAGCAGCCTGAAAACGCTAACAAAGCCTGTCAGGCTGGATGAAAAAAAAAAAAAAAAACTCCCTGTGACAGCCTCCGATTTTTCTACCTTTCCCTGTTTTTTCGCTGACTTTCTGTCTGTCTCCTGTCTGTCTCCTGCCTGTCTCCAGCCTGTCCCTGTCTGTCCCTGCCTGTCTAACTGCCTCTCTCCCTCAGCTACACAACGTTCTGTCTCTCATGAATGCAATAGAGAAATGAGGCAGGAAAGCAAGATGGCCGGCCTTAAATAGCGCTGTGACGTCACCGGGCTTGCTGGCTGCTGATAGGCTGCATGTGACTGTCCCAGCTTGCACTGGCGCGGGGTTGATGTCTGGACATGTCCCGTCCGCCATCTTAGAATGCCTGTAATGTAAATGAATGGATGTTAAAGGAAAACTTCGAGCGATCGAATCGCAGGGAAATTCGGATTCGATCCGAATCGAATTTTTCCTGAAATTCGGATCGAATCCGGGTTCGTCCGGATCGATTCGCTCATCCCTAATCTTCACCCCTGTGAGTTTACATTCTTTAAGCTAACAAGTCCTGGGGGCAACCGTGTCTGGTGAGGCATTTAAAGCGTCCCGGCAAACAGGAGCTTTGCTAAAGTTGAGGCTATCTGCGGAGATAGGGAGTTGTGGACTCGTGTCCCCGGGGTTTGACAGCTATTTCTGCTTGAAACAAAGGAGGGGTGGCAGCCGCTCAGACCATTTTACAACTAACCTGGGAGGTACACGTGAGCAGGGCAATTAGGATACAAAGGTCTTAAAGGAGCCACAGCATTCAACCTAAAATCTGTCTCTAAATGTGGTTAAAAACAGGACTTGGGCAACCTCAGGTAAGCCTGCTCCCAATTTATCTCTTGCATTGTATGTCCCAAATGGGGCTCTCAGAGATTGGAGTTAGGATTGTACCTCACAGAGGCACCTTGGCGCTTGGTGGTGAAGCATACTTCTGCAGCTGTTTTTGCTTGCTACTTATTTGTGGTTGCTGGGGCCACATTATCTGGTATTTGGCTATTGTAAATTTGGTGGAACCTTTCTAAGCACACCACACCCATGTATATATATATATATATATATATATATATATATATATATATATATTAAGATTGGTGGTGCAGATTCTTATTTTTTCTTTTTTGACTTTGCATGTCTAATGTGATAGTTGGGTAGTTCTCCACATGGAGAAAAAAAATCACTAGAGCAATCTGGTATCCCCAGGATAGTCATTGTTAAATCTACACTTGCTATTAAATCCCTGAGGAAATACATGAAGCTGAAGAATTGTGTATATAGAGACCTGGGCTTATATCACTATCACAGCATGGCGCAGGCACATCTACATCTAGAAGCAGCATCATGTAAGTCCCTCTATGGCAAGAGGATTCCATGATCATTGGAGCTTCCACTTTTTAGGGACCTGACATGCACATATATGTAACTGCCAGGCCCACTGAAATAAAATTATATACAGCGAATTTCTGTGCATATTTTGCCACTGTATGCTTGAGTACACAAATCTTTTTTTCACTCCGTACACATGTTCGGAGCGGTGGGCCTTCCCAGAAAAGGCACCCAGGAAGCAGTTGGGGGATTGGGTGCCATGCTCAAGAGCACTTCAGGAATCAAGCCTACAACCCTCCGGTCACAAGATCAATTTCTGAACTACTAGGACATGGGGAGGCTAATTAATTTTTAGAGATGAGCGAGTAGTATTCGACCGAGTCGGTATTCGATCGAATACTACGCTATTCGTCATACTCGATTTCGATCGAGTACAGCGGCGATGGCGCACTTACAATTAGTTTCCCCTCCCACCTTCCCTGGCGCGTTTTTACACCAATCACCATGCAGGGGGGGGGGGGGGGTGGGACAGGTCCTGGGAGGACGCTGGCATCGCGAGAACGGCGTCTAGACGCATTGGCTGGAAAAACCATGTGACCTCGAATCTACAAAACTCAGCACTTCCTCTTCGTCAGCATTAGCAGCTTGAACTTAGTGAGGGATAGACGCTCACAGCAGGGAAAGACAGGCTGTAGCTGTATGTAGGCAGGCAGGGCCCCAGAAGCTCAGAATATCGCATTTACCACCATATATACCAGCTACCAGAAGACAGGAGAGTCATTGAGAGCCCTTATTAGGGCTACTATGCTGAACGGTATATAGCTCATTCTAGCTATATACACACTGCACACAACGGCTGCTTTAGTGAGGGGTAGCTGCTGCTGCTGGAATAGGGACAGAGAGGCTTCAGTGGTGTATTAGCACCTATATACAAAACTATATACACTCTGCACAAAACGGCTGCTTTAGTGAGGGGTAGCTGCTGCTGCTGGAATAGGGACAGAAAGACTTCAGTGGTGTATTAGCACCTATATACAAAACTATATTTGGCACTACTGTTTTGTGTCCTCTGTGCCAACAAAACCCTGTTATATACCCGGTGCGTATAGGCACCATTTCACCTTCTGGCAGTATACGGCTGTATAGCCAGGTGTTCTCCTAAAAAAAACCTTCTATATTTGGCACTACTGTTTTGTGTCCTCTGTGCCAACAAAACCCTGTTATATACCCGGTGCGTATAGGCACCATTTCACCTTCTGGCAGTATACGGCTGTATAGCCAGGTGTTCTCCTAAAAAATATATATATATTTGGCACTACTGTTTTGTGTCCTCTGTGCCAACAAAACCCTGTTATATACCCGGTGCGTATAGGCACCATTTCACCTTCTGGCAGTATACGGCTGTATAGCCAGGTGTTCTCCTAAAAAATATATATATATTTGGCACTACTGTTTTGTGTCCTCTGTGCCAACAGAACCCTGTTATATACCCGGTGCGTATAGGCACCATTTCACCTTCTGGCAGTATACGGCTGTATAGCCAGGTGTTCTCCTAAAAAAAACCTTCTATATTTGGCACTACTGTTTTGTGTCCTCTGTGCCAACAAAACCCTGTTATATACCCGGTGCGTATAGGCACCATTTCACCTTCTGGCAGTATACGGCTGTATAGCCAGGTGTTCTCCTAAAAAATATATATATATATTTGGCACTACTGTTTTGTGTCCTCTGTGCCAACAAAACCCTGTTTCAGGTCTCAGCTCTTGGGCCTTAATACAATTTTTAAGAGGTCTCAGCTCTTGGGACTCCACACAATGTTTGAGAGGTCTCAGCTCTTGGGCCTCCACACAATTGTTAACAGGTCTCAGCTCTTGGGCCTCCACACAATTTTTAAGAGGTATCAGCTCTTGGGCCTCCACACAATTTCTAAGAGGTCTCAGCTCTTGGGCCTCCACACAATTTCTAAGAGGTCTCAGCTCTTGGGACTCCACACAATTTTTAAGAGGTCTCAGCTCTTGGTCCTTAATACAATTTTTAAGAGGTCTCAGCTCTAAGCTTCCCTTACTGCTGGGGTGACACACTGTAACAAACCTCCTTCTGTAAGCTTCCCTTACTGCTGGGGTGACACACTGTAACAAACCTCCTCCTTTAAGCTTCCCTTACTGCTGGGGTGACACAATGACACAAGAAGACATGTCTGACCACATCTCACACACACACACACACACACAATGACAATTAGGGGTGGGGTCTATTTGTTTTCCCCCTTGCCTATGCCATCTGTGGTTGTCTTAAGGGGTGAAGAATTTTGTTCTTCTTTCTTGTACAGTTTGGCTTGGGGTCCATGGCAATGTAGAGGAAAGAAGGTTTCCTTGTCTTGTCTCACTTTACGTAGAAGTTATATTGTGTTTGGAGTGTATTGTTGAGAGGCTGTGATAGTGGCGTAATAGTGCAACTTGGGCGCGTTATATGCACCCAGACATGCTTCCCCTGCTGTCCCAGTTGCATTCCAGCAGTGTTGGCATCATTTTCTGATGTTTCAGGGTGGACTTGGTGACCTCCAAGTGGTCGAATTGAGATTTCCAAGTGGCGAGCATTTTTTTCCCATAGACTATAATGATAATCGGTCGAGTAGTCGAGTAACGCGGTCTATTCGAATCGAAATTCGAAATTTCGAATATTTCACTACTCGCTCATCTCTATTAATTATTATTTGTGCGGGCACCACTTGAGCACCTTAACCAAGACACTCAGCATTGCCCACACCACAGCGTCGGCTTCTGCCCGCCGTCGCGGCCTGCTGTAGCGTTCCCAACCAGGCAGCATTTGCAGAGCATGGATTATATGAGAGACCAAAGGGGGGTGGGAGCAGCTCAATCACTATTTATACAAAATTATCAACATTATTATTCAGGGCCTGGGAACTAATTTACCGCCCAGTTTAACCCTCTCATCAACTAAATATCAAGCAACAAACATGTCTAGCTGTGTGGAAAGACAGAGATTTGGTTGCATATATCTGCAGATACATGTGGAAGCCACACTGCCCCGGCAAGGCACTCTGTGTTTAGTGTGGTCCCTACTCTTAATTCTGAGTCCCCAAAGTTGAGACATGCAATGCAGACAAATATCTGAGAGCTACTCACCTGGGAAGCAGCCAGCCTCCCTTTGTTCATTTGAATTGCCATGAGCACAAGCAGGGAGGAATTCAGCTAATATGGATTTCTCCCTGTGAAGTGTTCTAAAGGGAGGCTGGCTGACTATGGTTTTTCTGAGGGGGCTAGCATTATAACTGGGAAACCTGAAAAAAATAAGAACATAGTATGAAATGAACATCTGCTGCCTGGATATGAGGTAGATGTAGGCATTACAATTTTTATTTTTGCATAATAGTTCATGTGTGTGATATATATGTATATATATATATATATATATATATATATATATATATATATATAATGTATCACAGCAGGGTTACAAAGTATAGCAGCCACACACCGGCTGTTTACAATGTACAGATACAACATTTTTCATTACAATCTCAACATCGCAGCTCTGTGATGGAGAAATCACTCACAAATCACATTTCAAAAGCAGGCTGGCTGTCATACAAGGGCTGATTCAGCACCATTAATTTTCTTTCTTGTGAGAAAAAAAAATAGAGATTTTTTTTTCCCTAGTACAATTCAGCACAATTTTAGCTGTGTGAATTATTTAACAGCAAGGAAAAAATCATTATCACTTTTTTTCTTCCAAAAACATGAGAAATATAAATTCTCATGGAGATTTATTAGATGTTCTTTTTTTAAATTAAATGTCTTTTCAAATATATAAAAAACATAGGATAAATACTTCATTAAAATTAATTCTACGGGGGGGGGTGGCTTGCCAATGGAGGAGTAGGACACAAAGACAAGAGGCTCCCAGTTTAACCCCCAGATATCACAAAGTCTGACAGCAGACCAAAGAACATGAGAAGAGAAGCCCTCAAAACACTACCTTCAAGGATGGATTTTGAATCAGACAAATAATATCTATGCAGAACTCCATGACAGACCTTTCTAACAGGGTAGATGCTAATAACGCTGTACAGACTGATATAAGGTAGCTCTCCAAATACAAATACAGCAAGATGACCAGGAAAACCGGAATAGACGTAATAATCTTCCGCTCACAGGCATCCCCAAATTGATTGCTCCACCAGAATTAAAGCAGGCAGTTAGAGGGTTGTTTAATAAATTACTGGACCTCCCACCTTCAGACCATATTGAAATTGATCGGATCCACCGGGCCCTGGGTCCCAGAATGGAAAATCCCAACAGACCAAGAGATGTAATATGTAGAGTGTACTTCTGACAGATTAAGGAGGCGATAATGCAAAAGGCCAAGGCCAGAGGTCTGGTTGACCTAGAGGGAGTGTAGATCACTTTGTTACCGGATCTATCTAGGAGGACTCTCCAAATGCGAACAATGTTGAAAACTCATTGTGCACAAAGACAGGAGAGCCTATATTCTAAAGACACCGGCACAGCTACCAGAGCTTTTTGAGCTTCTGAATGTTGCACCAATTAATGTACCAGACTGGTTAGCACCTATACTTGACCAGCGAGCCGATCCGCTACCACAGAGACATTTCTAAATATGGTGCACCACTGATAGTAAATGCAATATAGGCGTGCTCACTAATACAACTAACAATGGAAGAGAGAGAAGTGAACCCGTTGGTCAGTCAGACCTAGGGGTCACAAACAGGAGCACAACCAATATAAATTTGTACAAAGTTTATTATAATGCTACAAAAGACAATAACATTTAAAAACCACAACAACAACAACACATTTAAAACCCCCCTCAAACCGCCCTGAAATAATGCCTATGGATCTGTCCTAAAATACCCATGTATAACGTGGTATATCAGGGAAAAATAAATCTCTATATGGCCAAGAGTACTCCCTTTTATTTAGTAAACCTCATCTTTGTGCCGGCACAAAATACAACTGTATACAAAATTATTAATATCCTAACAAAAACCTACACCAAATATCAACCCAGATCCTCAGAGTAATATGTGCAATGTGCAAAATAATATCCAGAGTTCATTCACACAGTTTGAAAAAAATGTAACAAGTAATCAAGTGCTTTTAAATATCATAACATAAAACAAAAAAACTCAGCTCAAAAATGCCCTTCATGGCTATACACAGTGTAGCAGTGTAACCAAATCAAGAGAAATAAGTAACAAAAAAATAGAGAGAGATACTCAGCCGTGTGGAACACATGAAGCAATCACCAGGGAGGACAGTCAGGGCGGGAGGCCACTCCACCTGCGCTTCGCGGTGTGGAGACCGCTTCTTGCTTGGGTGCAGGGATAGATGTTGTGAACTCCCGCTCTTAAAAACCCCAGGGAAAGGCGGGGGGGAGAGGAGGGGCAGGAGGTCCGGCACCGCACAGCTGATGCGGTGAAAGTCATCACCGCATCGTGCGCCTGTGTGTGCCGCCGCCGTACAGCATGACGTCAGGCGCGGGGAGCCCGTTGCTACGGACGCTCCCGCGCCTGGCAACACGCGAGCAGCGGCCCGCCAGACCGCCCACCACGTCCGCCCCCCCATTGCACAGCAACGGGACGGCGCGCGCACCCTTCTGTAAAGGCCAGCTGGCCCGCGCGCTCAACCCGTGTATACAGCGCACTTGGAAACAGTGCCTGTATCAGCTGCAGTGTGACATAAGGCTGTGTCTAATCCCTCTGGAGCATAAGAAGGAGCAACTAAAACTACAATAAAACCATATCAATAGTTCAACTATATATTTATAAGAAATAACTTATTGTCCAATTATACAATATGAACTTAGAGGACCATAAACAATTTTATATGATAAACAACATATCGGTATATTTAGGTCTCTAACATTTTCCACCCTTGTTAGCTTATTTAAAGGGGACAATATATATCAAACAATCTATCAGTATATCTAGGTCTCTATCATTTTCCACCCTTATTAGCTTATTTAAAGGGGACGTTATATATCCATTTGTATGTCAGTCTATCTAAGTCTCTGACATTCTCCACCCTTATTAGCTTATTTAAAGGGGACATTCAAGGTACTTGGTTCACAAAAGAAAACAGTATCTGCTTTATACTAATCAGGCATCAAAATTTACACAGAGAATGAATCATCCGACAGGCCCATATGATTTTCTTTAGTGGGTAGTAGCATGATATTCCTTCTCCCTCCATAAGAGAGCTGCTATAGTTGGTATCTCCATCTTGTCTTCCTTGAGTCCTTGTATCCTCTCTGACCAGGCAAAAACCTCATTCGGGATGAGTTCCATTCATTCCCCAATCCTGTGAAACACAAACATGAGGTCAGTCACTGTGTCTTGGCTGACCTATTGTGCTGTGTGCGGGGCCGAGCGAAAGGCACCAAGGGTGTCCAATCGTCCGGATCCGTCCTATAGTGAAAAAAGAAGAAAAAAAACATTTACATACCTATAAACCACAATCTCGCACCAAAATATTAAAAATTGTGCGTGAAGTAACAAAGAATTGTATATGATTCAAAAAAACAGTGCAAACATGCAGAGTGGCTGAAACCACATAAAATTAGAAAAAGACCCCCCTTAAAACGTGAATGAATCCAGGAGATAATTTTAATCTCCTACACTATATAAAGCAATGTAAGTGAAAAATCACACAAAAACAAAAGTATTACTCTATCCCTATGGGTTATGCAAAGGTGTTCCCTCTTATTCAGAGAGGATGGGGTCACATGATTTATATCAAAAAAATGATGATAATGACCCAACCGGTATGTCCCCATCTATCCTAAAAAGGGAGAGAAGGACCAATCCTCGTTCATTCCCAATGGAGCTCTACTGCTTAGTTGGAAAATCCAACGTAGCTCTCTTTGGAGTAAACGTTTTTTTAAATCCCCGCCACGGGGCCCCAGAGAGACTTTCTCAATGCCTACCACCCTTAAGGTAGAAAGGTCCCCCCCATGTGCCTCCAAGAAGTGTCGTGCCACGGGAGAAACCATCTTACCTGTTAGGGTATCCCGATGGGCCAAACGGATGTGTTTGGTGTAGGTTTTTGTTAGGATATTAATAATTTTGTATACAGTTGTATTTTGTGCCGGCACAAAGATGAGGTTTACTAAATAAAAGGGAGTACTCTTGGCCATATAGGGATTTATTTTTCCCTGATATACCACGTTATACATGGGTATTTTAGGACAGATGCATAGGCATTATTTCAGGGCGGTTTGAGGGGGGTTTTAAATGTGTTGTTGTTGTTGTGGTTTTTAAATGTTATTGTCTTTTGTAGCATTATAATAAACTTTGTACAAATTTATATTGGTTGTGCTCCTGTTTGTGACCCCTAGGTCTGACTGACCAACGGGTTCACTTCTCTCTCTTCCGCTACCACAGAGACCATTGGGACGAAGACGTGACCGCGTCGGCCAGGTATTCCACCTGGTCCAAAAAGAAGAGGAGGACCCAGCCCTCAAGGAGCAGAGTAAAGGACTCAAGCCTGGAAGGACATACAGGGTAAATACATTTACGGTTAGATTAGTTAATTTCTGTTCTTGTTATTGCTTACTATCTGATCTCCCTATTAATGGAGTGGGAGAGTTACCGGGGGGCCTGTGACTGGATGATGGTGGGGGGGGGGGGGGGCATTTGGCAGAGACACTGGTGGGGTCGTCACCCAAAAGGGATTGCATCTCAGAAGGGAGATGGCCAGCTCCAATAACCCAGATCCAGATACTGGAAAGGAGACACAAAGAGTCCCGGGTGGCGGACACCGCTAGCTAAAAGTGGTACTCTTCTAGCTAGCGCCCTAAGGAAGCAATAATCTCTAAATTTCATTAGTACAATAGTGGATGGGCAGCAGCGGAAGTGGCACAAAACAAAGGACATTCCTGGAGTGTTCCAGGAATATTACCACACTCTTTATAACCTATATCCTCCGGACACCCAAAGCACCCAAGCGGTGATAAATGTTATAAGATCATATATTAAGGCTTCGGACATGCCCAAATTCAGTGACTATGTGATTGCTGAGTCAATGACACAACTACAGGCCCATGGGGAATTCCCCAGGCCTGGATGGTCTCACCATTGCATACTATAAGAAATTCCTGCCATTACCAGGTCAGCACTTTCTCCAGGCCCTAAATGACACATTAGATAAGGACAACCCAGGGACACTCCCAATGGAGGCCCTGGAAGCCCATGTCACAGGTATTCATAAGGCCCTGCACTGCACGAGCTATCGACCAATCTCACTTTTAAACGTAGACCTTATGCTATTCACTAAGATTCTAGTAAATTGTCTAGCAGCATATTTGCCGGGGCCTGATTTACAGTGACCAATGTGGTTTCATTCCCAACAGGGAGGAGTAGGAAAATATGGTCAGGACCTTGAATCTGGTCCACCAGTCTCAGGTGGTTGGACCCCCATTCCTGCTGCTTTACCCCGATGCTGAGAAGGCTTTCGACCGCATGAACTTGGGTTTTGCATTTGAAGTGTTGAGGCATATAGAACTGAAAGTTATGGCGCTTAAATACATACATACATACATACTGGAACTATACTCTAAACCCAGCGCCAGGGTTAATGTTAACGGTAACCTATCGTCATCCTTTCCAATCTCAAATGGAACCAGTCAAGGATGTCCGCTATCACCTCTTATTTTTGCACTAGTGGTAGAACCTTTTTGCAACATATAAGAAAGCAAAGAGACATCAGGGGAACCTCTGTGAGTGGCACAGAGCATAAAGTAGTTGCATACACAGATGATCTATTATTTATTTATATCCAACCCCACAGTAGGACTCCCTGTCCTTATGAATGAGTTTAAAAAAAACTCTCTAATTTTAAAATCAACTTAAGAGGCCCTTAATGTGGGACTCCCGGTTGCAACCATTTCAAGCCTTAATGCCTCCTTTCCGTTTAGATGGGCTTCCCCCACCTTAACTTATCTAGGCACGAAAATCCAGGGTGTAACTTCATGCCAATGTTGAATCGAATAAAATCGGACCTATCAAACTGAAATATCCCAACATTTACTTGGATGGGACACATTAATATTATAAAAATGATGATATCGCTGAGACTCCTCCATGTGTTCCAGATGCTCCCTTGCCACATCCCAATAAGCTTCATTAGAAATCTAAACTCGCTGTTCAGAAAATTAATTTGAAGAAACAAAAAACCCAGACTAAAATTATCCTTACCTCAGCTTTCCAAGGTTAAGGGGGGGATAGCAGTGCTGACATATAATGACAATATATTGGTAGGTCACCTACAGAGAATTGTGAGCTGGACTAGATGGGAGGGGAGGAAGAAATGGGTGTTAGTGGAGGCCAGGTTTGCGGAGACCCTGTTGCAGAAACTCCCATGGATGGCTAAAGACTCAGGACAATGGATAAATACTCATCCCCTGATCAAAGAAACTCTCTGCATATGGGACAAAATTAGAAAGCGGGCGGCTCTCTCCCCTTGGCCTTTGCCTCTGATCGCAGTGGTGGATAATCCCGATCTTCCCTTTAGACAAGTCCCGGGCAATTGTTGCAGCGGGGTGTTAGCGGTGATCAGAGGGTGGAATTTAGTTAAGAGGGTTGGAAGGGTGCCTTGGCACCTCCGACTCTTATAGCACTATTGGCAGAAGATGGGACTGAAGAGCCCCATGGAAAGAGGCCTCACAAACTTTGAAACTTTAGTTACGAGGATGGGCCCACTGAAGGGGTTAGTTTTGCAGATATATCAAAGACCGGGCCCTAGCCATAATGTGACCAAGGCTGCCCCCCCTTAGTCAGTTGCAATGCTGGGCCACCAGAATTCCATGAATGCAAGAAGCAAATATAGATAGCAGTTCATCCCCTGCAACCGTCTAATAAAAAAATACCATATTTTTTGCCCTATAAGATGGCCAAAAGTGGGGAAAATGTCAGTGTGTCCTATGCGGCAAATATAAAAAAACTAAAAAACTAAAGTAAACGTATATAATGCTGGGGTCAATGAAGTTGGTGGGTGTGCAGACCGTGCCCATTGTCCGTAATAAATGCTTGCCACATGGTGCATGGACCTGGGTGTCAACGCGCAGAGTGGGGGCAGCGGGCAGGATTAATTTACCCTCTCCCTGCTCCTTCGGAAAATAAGAGGGGAGGATTCCACACTGCCTGTAATGGAGATTGGGAGGGGGGAAAATGCCACACTGCCTATCATGGAAGATGGGAGGGGATGTGCCACACTGCCTATAATGGGAATGGGAGGGGGAAGAATGCCACACCACCTATAAAGGGAAATAGGAAGGGAATGCCCTTCCTGCAATGGGAAATTCTGCACCTTGCCTATTATTTGGTTCTTGTGGGACAGTTCTTTTACATTTGAGTCTCCTCCAAATCCTAGGTGCGTCTTATGGGCAGGATCCTCTTATAGGGTGAAAAATATGGTACACAGACACCAATAGACTCATCCAACACAAACAACACACCAGTAAGTAGCACATGTGTGCCACCCACCCCTACAGAGAGAGCCATTCGTGACTCACTTCCTGCTTAAATAATTAGCAATGCACTGGCCTCTAGTGTCCAGCCACATGCACAGCAGGCAATGCAAGCTCAGCTTTCCAACTCCCTAGGGCTGCTGGGGCAGTAATTGATGGCAATGCAGACTACATGTGGCCCCCAGGCTGCAGTTTGTGCACCCCCTATATAATGTATCACAGCAAGGCACTGATCTTGTTACAATGCATACCACCCCAAGTCTAGCTGTTTACAATGTAACACAAAACAGAGTAGTGGCTAATTTTTTGCAATGACAAATTCTGCTTGTTACATTATACAGCACAAGAGACAAAGGCCACAGTGCGAGTTTTAAAACTCCCAGCCAGAGCTTTATTACTTTTAGCGCTGCTGCCTTTGTACATCAAAAAGTAAGTACTCTGTCAAGTCTCTGTCCAGGAATTAAAGAGAACCAACCAACATGCTGGGAAGCCCTGGAGTGAAAAAGACTCCAAGGCCAGCCATTAAAGATTCCCTGCAGCATCTGTATGGTATGCAAGCACATTCATATGTCTACATTCCATTAGTTGCCATTATTCTTGCTACTATTATATGTAGGGCTATTGTTCTGGTGATGGCTGGAGGTCATGTGCCTGTATGGTTTTTGACTAATGTTGGGCTTCAGATTTAAAAGGATAAGAACCAGTACAGCTTAATAGTTTAAAACTTGTATTGTGAAATCCAAAATCACAAGGTGTCGACGTTTCGGGAATTACATAGTAATATGTTTTTATAGAGAGAGAATGATCCCTCTTTTACTTCATGACAAGCTAGAGGACTCCTTTAACAGAATTATGTACTTTCAAGAATGTGCCTATTTAATACATCATGCCATCGGCATATTAAGCCAAGGATACAAATTTATCAGGAACTAATACAGAGAAGACGGTGAGCAATATACATTTCAATATCAGGCTCATGACTGATTTACATTGTATCACAGCTGATTACAATTGAAATCATTATAATACATCAGCTACAGCCTAGCTATAACGGCATTACACAATGGTTACACAATGTAACTCTCACCGGGGAGCTGGCAGGCTTTTCAGAATGACTCATCCTGTTTGTGTTTGTCACAGTAGGTGGGAGAGATTTGTCACCTTTGTATATTGTATCATTAAACCGGACCAACACTTGTTTTTTAACAGATGTTGGTCCTGCTGTAAGCTAATCACAACAAGCTGGAGCCCCCCTTGCACATAACTCTCCAGAACACCCATAATGCTCACCTTCATTACAAACCAGAAGTTCTGCAATTTGCCAGTGGGTGGTCATGGGGGCAGGGCCGGCGCTAGCACCCAGCAATGCAGGGCATCTGCCAAGGGCCCCAGGGAAGAGGGGGGCCTACTAACAGGTGGAGGTCAGGCACAATTCCCTGAGTGAGTGCTAAGGCATTCCTCCCACCCTGAAAACCCAGGGCTGCTGGTAGCACAGGAGGGCACTGTCAGCGTGTGCATTGTCTGGCTGTGTACTGGGGATGGGATCGAGCGACCACTGTATTGCGTTCTGAGTGAGGGGGCTGGGAGCAGGCTGTAAACTCCCCCCCTCGGCTTTCAGCACACAGCTCGTTGAAATGACAGAAGCTCTGACGTGAAGCTTTTGTCATTAATCAGCCATGCAGGAGAAAGTCGAATGCAGAGCCAAGGTGTGAGCAGAGGCACGCTGCATTCATCATCCAATGGCTGCTTCCGGTAATATGGTCGACGTCATCCCGCCCCAGCGTTGCTGTGATTCAGTGTCTCTCAGCTTAGCAGCGCAATGTGACTGCAAGCCTGCCAGTAAGATGACAAGCCAGGATGAAGAATAAGTGGGGAGGAAGGGAGAGGCGACCGTGAGAGGGTTTATGACTGGAAAGCTGCAAGAGGAAGCCGGGGAGAGGAAGGGAGAAGATAGGAATAGGAGGGAATGGGAGAGAACACAGGGTATTTCTCTACATTTGTGTGTATCTCTGCACTGCTTGCATAACTGTTGCTTCTTCTCTTCCCTTCCTTGCTATCCCAATCTCCCGCCCCCAACTACTCACTCACCTACTTACCCACCAACTACCTACCTACTCCTACACTTACCTAGCCACCCACCTACCTAGCTATTCACTAAAAGACCTACTTTTAGCCACTAACTTAGTCACCCACCTATCTACCTATGAATACAGCCTACCTATCAATACAACCAAAACACAGCGGAACAAAACTCACCAGCAGCTGGCCTGAAATCTTAATACTCTGAAATGGGATGCCTCACTGTGTGAAACCCCCCAGGGCACCCATAAAAATTCACCTTTCCTGACTCCAATGGTTCATGCGCAGGCTGTCATCCAATCAGAGCCGCTTGCCCTTCGTCAACTTTGATTGTTTAAAATGGGAAATACAAAAAGCCAGGGATAAGGAAGCTTGCGCTCCCCCATTCAGTTCAATTATAGCACTTTGCCGAAGGACATCAAGGCAAAGGGCTCTGGTTGGACGAGGGCCCACACATGCACCATTGGACCTAGGAGAGGTGAGTTTTACTGAGGGGGGTTCTGGGGGGTTTTACAAAGCAAGGCATCCCAATGAGACTCCTGGGCTGGCTGATTCCCTCTCCCTGGGGCAACCTGGGGTGCTGCACTGTGTGAAAATTGAAAAAAAAAAACCATGTGGTCTGGCCCTGGAATGGCTGCTGGCTTTTCCCCAGGGGCATCCCAGATCATGTGACTATGTCATTCAGCAGACTTTGCGAATAAATTCGGACCGAAACTATTTTTCCCGGAAAATTCAGCGAATCAGCCGAATCGAATTTTTCAAAAGTCCGCTCATCTCTAGCTATAACCTATTTCTTATGTAGATATGTTGGAGGTGTGGAGACATGAGGGTGATCTGCTACGCGTTTTTTGGACGACTCTGGAATTCCAGCAGCACCTCTTACGATTGGGAAAAGGACGTCTCGGGCGGTGAAGCCCTCCGGCGATAAGGGTTATCGCTACACATGCCCCAAACAGAAAGAATTTGGGGATAAAGTCAGGGGAGTAGTCAGTAGCCTGGTAGATGAGGAGGTACCGGAGGACCCAGCTCTTTGCCTACTTCATATGGCGAAGAGACCACTGAAAAAGTATCAGGGTTCCCTATTATGTCACCGGCTTAACGCAGCTAAGGCCTGCATCCCCCAACTATGGAAAAAAGTGGACACGCCCACATACGCAATGTGGGCTCTAAAAGTAAATGAGATAATGCGGTTTGAAAATCTCATGGCTTCTGTGGAAGACAGCCACGAGAAGTTCATGGTGACATGGTTTAAGTAGATGGAATACAGTCGGATGAGTACAAAAACACCCTCACTGGGGTTTAGGTGCCCTACCCCCTGCATTGCGGGCTCCCCTGCCCACAGGCTTCCCCCCCCCATTCCCTCTTCCCCGTATTGCTGTTATAAACCCACAGCCGGCAGGTTTCCCAGAGTTCGATTAGGTAACACGAGGAGGCACACATCCCAGATGCTCAGGGGTATTGAGGGTAGGCGAGAGGGGTTGAGATCCCTTGAGCAGGGCCTTGACTCTTTAAGATGTTGTTTGAAAAAATGTAATGTGTGTATCATTGATATGATTCCTGAAGGCTGTCGTGGTTTGTCAAGGGGAAGTCACTCTGTGCACTCTGTGCAGTAGTCACAGGAGCACTTAGGACAGTGCAGGGTATACCCTGTCACTGTCACAGGACCAGGGAAGGGGGCCCACTGAGACCCTGTCGCCCAAGGGCTCACAAAACCCTAAAGCCGGCCCTGTATGGGGGCAAGTCGTTCTGGTGGTCGGCGCTAAAGATGTGACCATGGCTGAGAGCGGGACCAACACCTATTAAAGAAAAGAACGCTCCGGTTTTGTGTTACAAGTGTTGCAATTGTATAAACAAAGAGAAACCTCTAAGCTAAGGAGAAAGCTGATGCTTTAGTTTTAATTACCCCAGATTTCATGGTCTTCCCATCATGCACTTTGGAGGCATTTGGCTATTTTTAATTGCTTTCCAGAGATTCAAAAGCACAGCCTAAATTTTGCCTTGAGGACTTTAATGGGATTGAGATTCGGGTGATGCAGAACCAAAATATTGGAAAATAATCAGAAGAACTGAACGAGAACTGGACAGAGCCCGATTCGGCTCATCACTAGATTAGACCCTCTATCTGCAACATGGCCGGATTAATTGTGAGGCCACTGGGCATAAATTCTGGTGGGGGATCTATATGGTAATTTTTCTTTTAAAGTGGACATCCAGTCATAACACAACCCCTCTGTCCCGTCTCCCTCTTGTGTGTGGGGATTACAACATAAAATAATCCTTGCTATCCTTGCTCAGGGTCTAGTACTGTCACTGCCTCACCTACTGAATCCCCTGCTCTGTGCACAATCCTGCCCCCCTCATTCAAGTGAACATTCTAGACCAGGAGTACGCAACCACTTCTTGTAAAGGTCCATAGAAAGGCATCCGGTGAGAGGTGAAGATCGGGGCGGAGTGCTGTCATGGGGGGTTTAAATAGTTAGTAATCAGAACACTGGGGGGGGGCTATAGTTTCTCCAGGCAAAACTGCTTGCCCCCACCCCAAAAATTCTACAACTCTGGCCCACGGCACACTGCTTTAACCCCCCCCCCTTGCATTCTGTGCAGGCCATGTACAGTGGTGGAATAATACCCAAAATGTTACAGGCAAAAATGGTAACAAGGATGGATAGATAGCGCTCAGAGGAGAGGGATGAATTGGCGAGAAGCCGTAAGGAAGAGAGATGGATAGAAAGAGCAGGAAGGGCAGGGAGGGATGGAGGGAGAGCTGCGAGAAGGGATGGATGAGCAGAACTAGGAGGACAGGAATGAATGGGCAGAGCTGGGGGAAGGGGAGTTAGATGGCCAGAGCTGGAAGAAAGCGTAATGGACTGGCAATCCAAGGTTGGGGATTGGATGGGCAAAACTGGGAGGATAGGAGTGGGTGGGCAGAGAGACTGAGCGGCATGGGACAGAGCTGAGGGAACAGGGATTGGATGTGGCAAAGTTGGGAGGACAGGAATGGATTGGGCAGAGAAACTGGGCTCACTGGAGGGGAGAGATGAGGGGACAGGGATATATGGGGCAAAGCTGGGGGGGGGAAGGAATGGATGGGGCTGAGCCTGGGGGAGGCAAGGTTGGATGGGGAAAAGCTGGGGCGACAGGAATGGATGGGGCTGAGCTGGGGGGACAGGAACAGATGGATTAGAGAGACTGGACTGGATGGGGCCGAGCTGAGGGGACAGAAATGGATGAGCTGGGGTGGGGGGAAAGTATTGGATGGGGCAAAGAAACTGAGAAACAAAGTTTGTGTGTACCTTTAAATGCCACCTTCCTCCCAAGCAGATCTTCATATTGCAATGCAATGTAAAATACTCACTCTACTCTTGAGGAAAACCGGGACTGTTTTGATATTTTCATATCTAACTTCAAAATAGGTCTGGAATCATGGTGGAAAATGTTGGAGAGGATGTCAGGGACTAGATGGAGAACTGTAGGGACTGGGTGTTTGAACTATATTTTCTGAATATGACTGTGGTACAATATTACCGAAGAAATTTTTGTCCAGGGCCCCACTTTGCCTAAAATGGCCCCTGCATCTGGCTGCTAAACAATATATCCCATCAGGGTGCTGCATATGTGACAATGTATAGCAGCCAAAAGCCTAGCAATTTACAATGAAACACAAGGGGCTGGTTGGCTTTTGCAATGTAAGAGCATGACCGACTCATGCAGAGAAGGAGGGAGACAAAGTGTTGCTGCCAGGGCTTATAGTAGTGTTCCTCAACCCCTTTCCTTGAGAGGGGCCAACAGGTCATGTGTTGTGTTGTGGATCTTCGCACAGCTGCTGTACAGATCTGATGCCGCACTAATTCACCTTTGTATTTGCAAAACCTGATCCATTGGTGGCTCTACCAGAGAAGTTTGGGGAACACTGATAGGAAACTCTCTACATATCTACATAGCAAATGGGACATAATATGAAAGTGAGCTACATAGGAGACACACATTGCACTGCAAGCTCTCTACATTCCATAAATAGGCTCATGGCTGCTTTAGAAATGATCACAGCTGATCAAAATTAAAACTGAAACAATTAAACTGGACCGAAACCCATTTTACAAAACATGGGTGTTGGTCTGCTGTGGGGGGGAGGGGGGGCGGCCACACTGATTGCCAGGATCTACTACTCAATTGAGCACTGTACCATTCAATTGAACCTTACCTAACAACTCACACCCTCTGAGAAATGCAGACCTGCGATTGGCCGGCGGCCCTCCCATGCACGGGATATATGACTGCCGACAGACCATCATGGTGCTTCACTGTCCCAAAGGAGTAGGTTGTCAGGTAAGTTTTGCAGGCTTTACATCGCTCAATCAAGGGGGGACCTTCTGCAAACAGGATGCCCCACCTTGCAGCAAACCAATACATTTTGTAAAATATGTGTTGGTCCGGATTTAGATAAATGAATTCCTCCTTGGCTCTAACAATGTAACACAATTGGCCCCTCAGCAGGCTGGTGGGCTTTTCAGAATGACTCAACTTGTTTTAGCCACAACAGGAGTGAGAGATAGCCCATCCCAATATCTTAAACTCCCATCCCAATATATGACTCTGTTAGATCTGTTACACAATTTTGGTAATTTTGATAATCACACAATCTATTTCTAGGAAAATATCTTAACTGTCAGAGCCCTCTTGATCTCATTGTTCCTCAGATTATATATAATTGGATTCATTAAAGGAGGCACCATAACATACAAGAGAGATCTGTATTTGTTCATGCTTGTGAGCTCCCGTCAGACGGGACCATGTAAACTAAGAGTAATGTTGTGTAATAAGAACATACGCTGGTCAAGTGGGAACTACAGGTAGAGAAGGCTTTTCTTCTCCCCAGAGCAGAAAAGATCTTCAGGATAGTGACTAAAATGCAGAGGTAGGTGGCAAGGATAAACACAAATGGTAAACATATTGTAACTAGAGATGAGCGAACTTCTTGAAAGTTCGATTCGGGCGATTCACCGAATTTCCCCAAGAAATTCGGGTTAGATGAGAATTTACTAATGATTTGGCACGTGCACTTTGGGATACCACATCAATTGGATTTTATCATGTTTTATTGAATATAAATAGCTCTGTGTTTTTTCAAGTGTATAATTACAAAACAAGCCACAGTAACTAGATCATGTTAAATGCATGTCGACTTTACTTTGACAAAAAGTAAAAACAGTTGTGGGCAGATGAATTCCCTAAATTGGTCTAGTAATCAGTTAAAATACACACTCTGCTTGCTCTTAATCCACAAACGTTTTTGCTTAATACAGTGTCAGGAATTACTTAGAGGCGCCAGCCAGTATTCGCTGTGCTTGGCCGGCGTTAGCTTGATGACAGCGACTCAGTCGGTGTGCGGTAATGTTGAATACGGGCTGGGGGGTCGCTGTTTCACAGGTCCAGCGTTGTATGTGAGCGCCTGACAACGAATGGCCAGAGCGAACGGCTAGCTTCATATTCATCAACAAATCACGCTCCGAATGTGCTGTCGCTGTCCATTCCTTGTTTAAACCCCAGAGCGCTGGCGGCGATGTGTATTAACTAGTTTTTAACCCCTAAACAACCATATTTTTTGAATGTAACATTATACATGTTTTTAGAATCATTTTGTAATATGAATACATTAATCTCAGACCTGTTAGATCAATTCTGCACATATTTTTTTTAATTTTTTTTTTTACTTAAAAATAAATCCTAACATTGCAGAAGTGGTCTCCGATTTTTTGACATTAAAAAAAAAAAAAAAAAAAAATTAATACCAATTAATTATGAATAATTATAGACGGCTCCATTGAAATGCATTGGACATCGCCAGGGAGCGACAGCTCATACCTGGCGCTGTGAGGGAATTTGCAGTGGCGCTGTTCGGTCCAGGCGGCTTCATGATGAATGCCGCGCTAGCCGTCGCTCTCGCCGGCGCTAGCCTCATTTTGCTTGATAAATGCGTCATTGTGACCGCCGCCGGGCGTACTTGAGTCGGTAGTCGCCGTTAGCTGCCACTACCTGGCGCTCGTCAGACACTACCTGGCGCTATCGCTTGATGAATAAGGGCATTAATTGCTTTTTTGACTGTTTGGAGGAAGGAGGACTTGGCGGTGAGGATCGCTGGACTTCTTTTTATTTGATAAGCGTTTTCACCTTGTGTGTTTGTGAGTGTATTTTTTACTATTAAATAGCCTGTGCTTTTAAGAACGTATTACACTAGTGCGGCTGTTTTTGTGCTTTTTTTCCTACATGATGTTATATGAGCCCCTTGAAGGAACTTGAGCTTGGAAAAGATATAAAACGTGGATAATTTCTATTTTTATACGCTTCTGTTACTGAAAATTGTCCTCTATCGAGTTTTGATGATTTTATACATAAGAAGAAGATCTTCCCTATACCAGGAGTTTACATGCGTGATTAGTGGTGCAATTTGTCCACGACACATCTGGTAAGAGTTTTGGGTGCCCGGTGGCGGTTTCACTTCAGGATTATACTAGGAGCACGCACTGTGGGATGCACTAAATTATTGGACCTTCAAAAAATAGCTCTGTGTTATTATTACTACTTGGACTTTACATATGTTTTAGAGGACTTTGCACACGTTGAGCTTTATAATAATAGTTTGTATTTCTGCGCGGTAATTTCACTGTTTGTATTTACGGTGTCAGGAATGTTTTGGGTCACAAAGGCGAGGTAGCTGTGAAGGCAAATAGTTTTCTGGAATGCTTCAATAGAGCAGAACTGCATTAACATTGTTGGGCCTCATACAACAACAATGTCCCCATAAGCTATATTTAATGGCCCAGGTCCCTAGTTTATACAGGGCCTCGGGGCCACCCTTACATTAATGAATTTGTGATACCTAATGGGAGCCAGCCAGCCAGCAATGTAGGATACAAGGATGGATCAACAACAAATGGGAGGCACTGCTCTACAATATGTCTTGTATTAGACTAGACATCATGTCTTGTGAAGACTGTACTACAACAGGTATACATTTTTATTATCACATGACTGCTTCTATACAACAACAACAACAACAACAATGCAATAGACACATTAAAATTAATTAAAAAAACATACATATAAACAAACACAAGATGAGGTGTGGTGGGAAATTGTGTTGATGAAAATGCACAAATTCTTCAATATCAAATACTATAATGAATGTCCTACATAAGATCCTGATCTCTGTATGTCTGACAAAATGTATAAAGTGCTGAAGTGCCTGAAAAAAAAAAATATATATATATATATTAGTAAGGGAATCCTATAGTTCAGCAATGCCTGAAAACAAAGCATTCCACGAAGCAAAAAAAGTCCTAAAAAAGAGACTCCAGAAGGACACATGTACTCACAAAGGACACGCAAAATATATACCATTACACATAATCAAAAAGACAGATCTCTCCCAAAGACACAAACATCATCTCACCAAGCACCGGATATACGTTGTGTAGGGCACATGCCCGCTTCATCAGCCAGCAATTTAATGCCCAGTCTCAGGACTGCCATCAGAGTTGCCTGGTCGAGGCTAAGGCCCTCCTTTGTAACCAGGCCCCATACTGGCTGTCCTGACAGTGACCCTGACTAGAAGCATCCCCAGATAAAGTAAGGAGTAACTAGTCCCACTTTAGATCTGTAGCAGAAGACCCCTGCTGAATACTATGTCGGGTAATGCAGATCTTACCTACAAAAACAGAGATTAAAAGTATCAGGAGGAAAATAAGCTGTAAATATTTAAAAGTGTTCTTTATTATCATTTTGAGAGCAGTAGATGCTTTAAACTAATTTATGAAGCTTCAGCCTCTGTTAATATCGCTCAGTGTGCGGCTTAAGAAACCAAAAAGCAGGCAGTGCTGATGTGATGCATCTATGTAATACCGGCGCTGCAAACAGGTGCTATAGGCTGCAGTAAGAAATGGCCCGATTCTTAAATAAGGCCCTACATTTAAAAATTCTTAGGCTAAAAGAAAGGTTGTCTATTGACTACAAAATAAAAATAAAACAAAATAACAAAAACTACAGGTCAAACTTGGATAATTGGTCTTTTGTATTATTCTGTATAGGTCTGTCCAATACTTCTGGTCATGTTGCATACCCCAATTCTTTTATTCTTAAAGTTACAAATTATGATTTATAAAAGCTTTCTTTTTAAAAATAAAACAACAGGTATGAGCTAGCCACCAATGTGGATGCACATGTTCAGTTTTAAAGCTTTATTGTGCCTCCAATGGATTGCTGGTCAGTAGAGCTGACTGCATTTGCTCGGCAATGTCTGATACTTCCTCCGTGTTGATGGAACTTTATAATGTTGAATGAGAAGGGGAGCACTCTCAGGAGGTGTGAGGAATAGGTCAAATATTATATTGCACCTTATCACCATTGTCGGCATTCCCCTTTAAGAAACCCCACATATCCAGGTCTAGAGTTTCCCTTTATCCCCCCTGTTATATATGCACAAGTCCGTATCTCCCTTCAGGAAGAGATAATTAGCATGTATGTGTTGAACAGCACAGAGCACAGACCCCCCCCCCCCCCCCCCCCCCCGCTGATCCTGTCACACCTTAGTCTGGGAAGATGCCGGTTAGTCTGTAGCTCGCTGGACCCCTTGCTGTGAATTTGTCATATCAAGGATGAAAACCGCAGACTGACGGCACCAACAGAAATTGCTCCATAACTGCACGTCCATGTATCCCAGCACCAAACCAGGTACAGGATCAGAACCGGCTCACAAACCCGCATAAGGGGATAGGTAATTGCATTCTCAGAAATAAAGCAAAGCCCCGCAAACAGAGATCTAAGGTTCTGATCCGCTTAGAAACACCATGTTTGGACTCATTGGGTGCACGGCGTCCAGCCCGATAGTTTGGTACCGCTTCCAAGGCCATACGACCCCCCTGCTCCAAGTTATAACCTCTAAAGGGTTTTAGGGCAAAAGCACGCTCCAGAACCATGGGAGGGGACATCCCGTCCCACAGAGGGGAGGGGGCGGAGGGCCCTTGCAGCATAAATAGGGTGGTCTGGAGCCAGGTAGCTGTCACTCATCTGGAGGGGATATGTGGTCAGCATACTGGAGGTGCCCATCATCATCATCATAAGCTCTTGACATACCCCTTGTGAGAGCTCCCCCATCACTACTCCAACTGCATATTAAGGTAACTGCTTATTGTTTCTCTGTGTAACGCACTCTATCCTGTAACCGTCTCAGAATAGCATATTTGTATCACCTGTATCATTTCATATTACCTCATAGTTAAATGTTTGTTATTACTGCCTCGTGTGCTTATAGCATTAAAACTTATATTTTAACTTGAGCGATCTGTTTGCCTTAAACCAAGAATCTGTGTGTCCGCAGGCTTTGGGCCTTGTATCCCTGATAGGAGGGGTCGGACAAAGGGTTTTGGGAACGCCTCCCTGACAGGAGGATTTTCTAATTGCATTTCAACCCCATGATTATCCAAACTTCACAGCTGAGGTTTTGTTTGCGTTACTATTAATGGGCACATATGTTATTGTGTAACTCATTGCCCTCATTATTAATGACCATTGTTTTGGGTCCTACTAACAGAGCTGGTGTAATTGCTGGAATTATTTGGCATTTTAAGTTATCATCATTACTATCATAATTAAGGAGCCTTCACACCCCTTCCAAGATGCGGCCTTAAACTGGACCTTCACCATGATTTATTGAAAAGCCCAAACCCTTATAAAACTATTCCCCAGCATCTAAAATTAATATATTTTAAATTTTTAGTACTTATCATTCTTTCCCCCACTGGGCTGCAACTCTGTTCAGGACTTTAGGATACGGGCGCCGCCATCTTGCCTCCGAAGCATCATACTTACTGAGGAGAGGAGAGCCGGATAAAGTACAGGGTCACTTTAAGTCACGGTCTACAAACTCTGTGGTGCCTTATCAAACCAGCAATCAACAGATTGCAGATGTTTATTTCAATAAGTTTACACACAACAAAATGTGACAATTAACAATCAGAACGAATTTAACGTGAATTCATATTATTTAGTTTGGTATGCAAGCACATTTACATGTCTACATTCCATTAGTTGTCATTGTTTCTTGCTACTGTTATATGTAGGGCTACTGTTCTGGTGATGGCTGAAGGTCATGTGTCTGTGACTATCGCTAATATTTGGATTCAGATTTGAAAGGAAGAAGTATCAGCACAGCTTTATAGTTCAAAACTTTTCGTGATCCCCGAAACGTCAACACCTTGTGATTTAGGATTTCACAGTAGAAGTTTTGAACTATTAAGGAGAGCTGGTTCTTCTTCCTTTTGACTTTGGATTACGGCGAACCGATGCACCCACCCTCCCTGGAGGAGTTAACATTTAGGTAAGAGTGCGGCTGTTACTTGTACTTTGGGCTTCAGATTTGGGTCAAAGGTAAATTTCATCAGAATATAGGCTAAATTGAAATCCAATTCAACCAGATCCGATTCAACACCAGTAATGTATCTGTAGATAATGGCAGAGGTCACCAATTGCCAACTAATGCATTTAAAAGTAGTAAAAGATAGAAGAAACCCTGCTAGAGGTCCTCTTTAACATAATAATATGTTTTTACAGGGAGAGAATGATCCCTCTTTTACTTTTTATGACAAGCTAACAGAATGATGTACTTTCAAGAATGTCCCTTTTTATTACATCATGTCATCTGCAAATCAAGCCAAGGATACAAATGTTTCAGGAACTAAAACAGAGGAAACTATCTTCACAGTGTTCAATCCATAATGGCAGCGCAATGCACACATCGTAGAAAACTTCAAGCTATTGGTGAGCTGTATACATTTCAATATCAGGCTCATGACTATGTATCACAGCTGATTACAATTGAAACCCTCTGTAACTGGTGGGACCCCAGGGCTAGCCCACCAACCGGTCCACAAAAATGCTAGTTGCACACTACTATATCTAATATCCAGTTTATTAGAGCATAGAGTATAAACACATAGTACTACATACACACACCAACATTGTATACAAACAATTAAAAAACATGTAATAAAACCCAAAAAAGTGGGGAGGAACTTCGGGGCTATAATTATACCCAATTAATAATCAATTAATTATACATGCAAATAATCAATATGAATAGCATACATCACGATGTGCAAAGGCGCTTATAGGAAGTGCTGAGTGCAAAAAGGTGCCTAGTGCTTCCTGATATGGTGTCCTGTCTATCCGTGGTATAATGCACTGCTAAGAACTTGCAGTGCTCACAGCAATTCAAAACCCGTGCAAAGCATGCAAAACTGAAACTATACAAAGAAAGTGCCAAGTGCAAAAAGAGGTGCATCTACCCTAAGTCTAGACCTATACTGTGCTGCTATAATGTCCAATAAGCGCCATCCACATGCAGTGTATCATATATAAACATCTTATCACAATGTGCAGTATCGCTGCACAGACCTCAAATGGAGCCCACTGTCCTCCCCACTTACCTCACCGGCGCGCTGCGTGGTCCTCCACCACTTCGTTCGGGTGTTTTACAATTGAAACCATTATTATACATCAGCTACAATCTAGCTATAACAACTTAACACAAAAGTTACACAATGTAACTCTCACCAGGGAGATGTCAGGCTTTTCAGAATTTCTCATCTCATTTGTTATAGTTACAGCAGAAGGGAGAGATTTGTCACCTTTGTATATTCTGTCATTACGTGTTGTGTATAGAAAAACGAGAAGCCTCTTAGCTAAGGTGAAAGATGATGCTTTAGTTTAATCATCCCAGATTTCATGGTCTTCCCATAATGTACTTTGTGGAAGCATTTGGCTACTTTTAATTGCTTTCCAGAGACCCAACGGCACACCCTAAATTTTGCCTTGAGGACTTTAATGGGATTGAGATTCGGGTGACGCAAAACCAAAATATTGAAAAATAACCAGAAAAACTGAGCCAGAACTGGAATGAAGCCGCTTCAGCTCATCAGTAGATTAGATCCTCCATCTGCAACATGGCTGGATTAAATGTGAGGCCACTGGGCAGAAATTCTGGTGGGGCCCTATCAAAGTGGACATTCGCACCTACTGTATCCCCTCCTCTGTTTTTCCCCACACCCAAAGAATTGACCCTATGATCCAACTTCTCTTGCAGTGCAGAGCAAGGGGAAGTGATTATCTTCTCCTCAGTACCTATTCTCCTCAACTGATGTTTGTGTTTAGTAGTAGCACCTCCATACCAAACAGTGAAGAAAGAGCTTAGGATGCAACTAATATCTGCATTGTAGAATGTAACCAAGACATTTGGAGGCATATTTCCTAAGATAAGATCAGACCAAAAATAAAAAGGGGCCAGTTCCTCCCCCATTGGCCCCTACTTACCTTTTGGCAGGCAGCGGCGACTTATGGCTGCTTCAAGGCCTGATCCTTTGTGCCCTCCACCAGCTTATCCATCTGTAAGTGACAGCATTGCTTTAGCCGTGGTCTTCAAAGTTCTGCGCAACTCAGCAAAGTATCGCAGGATTTCGGGCTATTCCATTGCATCACATTCATGGGCACTGCACAGGCGCGAGATCGGGGGACGTGTGCAGTGCCTGATGGGATGCAAGATGGAGCAGCCCCTCAGAAAGTCGTCCAGAATCTGAGGGACCCAGAAGATGGATCCCCTGGTGAGTTTAGTAAATAGCGCCCAAAGGTAAAACCGGAAGGGGGCAGCAGATTGGTGAGGTTTGGGGAGGTTATAACCTCCCCCGATGTTCCTCTTTAAAGGGATTGTCCACACAAATAAAAAGCATCACTTAACTAACAGCCCACAAGCTCTATTCCTCATAGTTCATAGTTAGAGATGAGCGAACCGGTTCGGACGAACCGGAATTCGCTCCGAATTTCAGGAAATATTCGATTCGACACGAACCCGAATATTTTGTGGTTCGTGCCGATCGAATTTTTCCTGAAATTAAAAAGAAAAAATGCCGGCATGGTGGGAGCGGGCCGGCCGGTTCCGCTGACAGCGGAGCCGGCCGGCCCGCTCCCACCATGCCGGCAAAAATGCTTTTTTTTTTTTTTTGCCGCGCCCTCAGATGACAGCTGAGAGCGGCGCCGGCCTCCACGCTCCGGACCTGCAGGTAAGTGTTTGCTTTTTTTTTTAAATGCCGGCATGGTGGGAGCGGGCCGGCCGGTTCCGCTGACAGCGGAACCGGCCGGCCCGCTCCCACCATGCCGGCATTTTTGATGGGGAACTTCGTAAAAGTTCGATTCGGCCGAACCCGAATTTCTTTGTGAAATTCGGCGAATCGGCCGAATCGAACTTTTCAAAAGTTCGCTCATCTCTATTCATAGTCATCCAGAATCACCCAAAATGGGACTGGAATGACTAATTGAAGTCTATGGGAGAATGACACTGAGCGTCTGATGTGATGTTGCACTGTAGGGAACACAGTGCTGGCGCTAACAAAGCATCCGGCACTGCTGAATGGTGGAACGCTACATGGCACTAGTATGATGGATGGAGTTCAGCATAATAAAAATAATATACATTATAGTGAAAATTCCCTCCCTCCCTTTCCATGTGTCTCTCTGCATTGTATGCTTAGTGGCTAATAGAGGTGAAATAAACCCCAAGCAGCCACTTGTCTCTCAATAATACTTTGCCTATCATGAACTCAGGGTAGTAAGAAAAATATAATTACAACGTATGCTTCTACTAATATATTACTCTGTCAAAGATGGCACTGGTACTGCAGCCAGCACCCCTGTTTCTTCTGCCTCTAGGCATAGCTAACATTCCAGAGAATGCGCTTGTTCAGCAAGGCAGACCAATCACTGAGCCAGCTATTGCATTTTCTACCTTATATGATGTGTTTCCTGTAGATGATGTATGTTATGTTTTTTTAATTTGATAAAGAGAACTATCCTCCTTCTGACAGCTTGAATACATACACTGCCATCCATTATATCTGGCGCTGGTAGCAGGATTGCCGTGGATCGTGATTAGAGATGAGTGAACTTTTGAAAAGTTCGATTCGGCCGATTCGCCGAATTTCACAAAGAAATTCGGGTTCGGCCGAATCGAACTTTTACGAAGTTCCCCATCAAAAATGCCGGCATGGTGGGAGCCGGGCGGCGGGCCGGTGAAGCCGGCCGGCCCGCTCCCACCATGCCGGCATTTAAAAAACAAAAAACAAAAAAAAAAAGCATTTTTGCCGGCATGGTGGGAGCGGTTCCGCGCTGACAGCCTCTGATGACGCGCCCTCAGATGACAGCTGAGAGCGGCGCCGGCCTCCACGCTCCGGACCTGCAGGTAAGTGTTTGCTTTTTTTTTAAATGCCGGCATGGTGGGAGCGGGCCGGCCGGTTCCGCCACCATGCCGGCTTTTTTTTTTTTTTTAATTTCAGGAAAAATTTGATCGGCACGAACCACAAAATATTCGGGTTCGTGCCAAATCGAATATTTCCTGAAATTCGGAGCGAATTCCGGTTCGTCCGAACCGGTTTGCTCATCTCTAATCGTGATCAGCCATATTTACTCCCCTATATAGTTTATGTGTAATACTAAGGTCTTGTTCACGTCTATATTCTTTGTTTTTATTTACTTTTAATCCTTGTCGCGAGCAGCTGATTTTTTTTTTTCTCTTGTTAAATTCTGTAATACTTTGAATGATTTGAGTTTGGCGTGGAGATATTCAGTTGCTCATGTTCTGTATGCTTCAATACAGGGTTTGTTTGACTGCCAGATAGGGCATATTAGGCTCGATTCAGAGAGACAACAAAAAACTTCCGTTTTAGTTCCGATCCGTTTTTTTTTTGGAAATGTTTCCGTTCTCGTATGAGCGTACGAGCGATTCTATGCATGCATTGAAAACCTTCTGTAAAGTTTCCGTCCGTTCGTACGGCAGATTACGAATACGAGGATGTCCTTTTCCATCCAGACTTTTCCTTTTCATTTTCACATGTTACAACGTAGGCTTTTGTTTTTGCCCTTTTACCATCGTATCCTCCTACGAATCCTTTACATTTCCCGTTCGATTCTGTTTCCCTTTTTCAATAAATATTCGTCCAGACGGAAATCCTTACGATCTTGCGCCTGCGCACTACAAACTTAACTCATTAAAGTGCTCGCCTACATATTTGCCACCCTCACTTCTACTACAATGTTTAGCTAAATCACTTAGCACTGTCCTCCATCTTCCCTTTTGGACCCTTAAAGCTCACCCAAACCACTTCTCGGTTAGGTTCTTCTTCCATTTTATCCCCCTAAAACTTACCCAAATCACTTCCCGGTCATGTGAATATTCATCTTTAAATATTTCTGGGCCCATTAGTTTTGTGTTAATGTATTTTGTAAGTGAAATGACAATGTAACATTTTTTTTTTTATTCCATCATAAAATATAAAATTATAAAAAATTATGAAAATTTCAAATTTTTACAACTATAAAAAACAAAATACATAGCAATGGCAGGCCGCTGAACATTATTCTTCATCTGTGGTCCCCAACGAGTTGCGCAGCTCCTGCATCTCGCCCACCAACTGAAGGACCCTGACACTCAGGCTCGTGTGGTCCCTGTTAAAAAAACGTAAATTAAAATATTGGGATAACCTTGTTGGGGTCATACTGCAGTGCCCCCCCCCCCCCCCGTATGGTCCAAACACCTAAATCTGGACTTCAAAAGCCAGAGGGCCCTCGCCACGGGCCGGGTTTTGCATAGTGCCCGATTAGAGAACCCCTGGCCCGCATTCTGCAGGCAAAGAACGGGCATCAGGAGCAAGGGCAGGAGTGGCACATCTTGCGGTTCCTGCAACCAAATATAAAATAATTACACAAAGCAAAGGTAACCAACTAAAACAATAACTCCTACAACAAATTAAGATTCAAGTTCAACAATCCAAATATAATTCACAAAGGACATAAGTCTAAAAAAAATATAGCAATTATATGGATGTGTGGGAAAATAAATGTTTATAAGCTAAGGACTAATTTAGGTCAGCATTAAAATGCATCTAGAAGGCATACATGAAATGTATTGATTCAAGTATGCATTGCTATACAATTTATGGCCTCGGCCATGCTGATACATGCAATGCCTTGGTGCTAAAGGCGCGCAGACTCCTCCACATAGCCGCAAAACATGTTCAACAATAGCAATCCGAGCCCTCAAAGGTCCCGTAAGTGGATCATAAATGAAATGGATTTATAGGGTGGTTGACCATCGGAAATCAGCTCTCTGAATCAGATGGAAACCCATTCCAACAATGGAAGTTATCTGAACGAGCGAAAAATTTCCGATTTTGTTTGGAAAATGATCCGAACTAACGGAAATGTTTCGATTTGCTTCCGTTCATCGAAAGCGCATTCCCGAACGTTCGAACGAATGAAAAATTAACGAAAAAAAGCAAAAAAATTACAAACACCCACCAAAACTTTCACAGACAACTATGGAAGTCCGGTCGAATGTGTCTCTGAATCGAGGCTATTGTATCAGAAGAAGCCATATATCTCACTGTTATATTTAAGGTTCTTGGTTAATAATAGGTAATCAGTTGACGAAGTGTTGACATTTTTTAGTGTACCCTTACACCCTGATGGCCAGTACATCTTCGCTCACTTTGACACACCAGGGTCTCAATTGACCTGGATGGTCGTGGCACAAGACTCCCCCTCGCGGTTCAGTAGAGCAATGAGTCAGGTTCTGACACCTTGGATTGTCTCCCACCCTGAAGTGACCCTCCTACGGTATGTGGACGACCTTCTCCTTTGCAAGAACACATGCCCCAGATGGAGGCTCTCAATGTCTCCCTTCTTCAATTCCTAGGGTGTAAAGTCTCCAAGGATAAAGGCCAATGGTGTCAGAATAAAGTCGTTCTTCTTGGACATTGTGTTTCCCATCAAGCAAAACACCTAACAGAGGACAGAAAATTGGCCATCAGCAAAATGAAACCCCCTGACACCCCTAAGGCCTTGAAGGCCTTCCCAGGTATCTTGTCTCCTGCTGCAGAGCATGGATCCCACATGCCTCTATACTCGTGCAAGAATTGTATGACTACATTCCTCTTGAACCCTTTTCCCTTACCTCAGAGGCCTATGATTCTTTTGAGATCTAAAGGATTCTATCCTTACTGCCCCAGCAATAGACATAGCCCTTTCTTGTGGAAAGGGAAGACCATGCACAGGAGTCCTCAGGCAGGACCATGGCAGGCATCAGCACCCCTTGGAATACTACTCCGCAAGATTGGATCCTGTTGTGGAGCACCCTCTTGTATGAGAGCTGTTTCTGCTGCTCACGCACTGCTGGATAAAACTGCAGACATTGTACTAGGACATCCCTTAGAGGTCCTAGCACCTCATGACATTTCAGACATCTCAAACAGACACAGCCCAAACACTTCAGCCAAACTCGCCACTTCAAGCCACCATTCTTCTCCCAGTAAATGTCACCCTTACCAGGTGCCAGGTACTGTCACTTACAAAGGGGGAGTATGACACTGATGATGACCCATTGGGTTCTACACCACATTACTGTTTTAAAATGATGGCTGAAGAATCCAGTAATGGACAAGCCTTTACTGGATGCAGAAATGACCCTTTTTGTAGATGGAAGCAGGTATGTAGACCAGTATGGAAGATTCTACACAATCACACACAAACAGAGATTTTGTGGCAGACAGCACTAGATTCAAGCTTGTCAGCCCAGGCAGCATTAGCCAAAGCCTGCCAACTAGCAGAGGAGAAGAAAGCTAACATCCACATGGACTCACATTATAGTTATGGGGTTGCGCACAACTTCGGGCATCTTTGGGCCACTAGAAAGTTTGGTACAGCCTCTGGAAGCATGGTCAAACACCATGACCTTACTAAGACTCTTCTAGATGCCCTTACCCTACCTGCAGAAGTGGCCATACTGAAAGTGAAAACACACAGGAGGACAGACTCCCATGAGGCCCAAGGTAATCACCTGGCGAAAAGTGCAGCCATGGGACAGGTGAAAGTGGGAGAAGAGGGCCAGGTGGGCATGATAGTGAGAGCAGTAGTGCCTGAACAAGAACTTGATGAGAAAAGATAAACCCACCCATCAGGGCATAGCCCCTCACCCAGTTAGACCCCCTCCCTTGGCCGTGATCTGAAAGAAACCCAAAACTGCCACCCCTGAAGACCTTAAGACATGGAGAAAGAAACAGGCAAGCCAAGACCCTGATGATGTCTGGTGGGGGCTGGTAAACCTTGCCTACCTAGAGCACTTTTTCCCCAAATTGTACAATTGGCCCATGGCCAAGACCACAGGTCAAAGATGCAGATGCAGTCTGGAATCACAGTACTCACTGCAAGGTATGTTTCCAGTTGCCTCATTTGTGGACAATGTAACCCTGGGTCCGCTGAGAAGATCCCACAGAAACACTTTGCTAAGCCCCTGTACCCTTTCCAGAAGATCCAAATTGATTACATACAAATGCCCCTGTATTCTGGTTTTCAGTACTTGTTGATGGTAGTTGATATGTTTTGAGGCTGACCTGAGGCTTACCCCACTAGAAACCAATCTGCTAAGACCACTGCCAAGAAACTATTGAGTGAGGTGGTCTGCTGATTTGGTATACCGGAAGTGATAGAAAGTGATCAAGGCCCTGCCTCCATTGCTAATCTGACCAAATAAATCTGGGAAGCAGTAGGCACTCAGTTGGTGCTGCACAATCCATATCACCCATAGAGTAGCGGTAAAGTAGAAAGGCTGAATTTAACCATCAAGAATAGGGTCCTGAAGGCCACCAGAGAAGCAGGAAAGACCTGGGCAGAGGTGCTGCCCTTGGCCTTATTTAGCATCAGGCACACATCAAAGGGGGAGGAGAAGCTCTCTCCCCATGAAATACTGTTTGGCACCAGCGTAAGGTTAGGCTTCTACTTCCCCCAACAACTGAGCGTGAAGTATGAGTATGAGTTTTCTCATCCATTCCAGCTAACCACCTCAAACACAGCCACATCTTTAGGCCCACAAACAAGGTGGGGGTGTTGGGGTTCTACTCTCAGAGCCCAGTCCCTGCCTTGCCATCATTATTCCTTCCTACCTTCGAAGTTCACTCTGTCCGCCTATACTATACCCCTTCATCTTTGAAATGCAGTCATCTATCACCCCCCTGTCCCCACTGCACTTTTTCTTGACCCCTTCTCAACCTGACCCCTTCACTTTCTGTCGACTGACATACCTGCAATAATAATGGTAGATATTAGCATACCTGTTGACACTGCCAGTCCTGCTGCTACCAGACTATTCTGACTAACCTCCTCCTTTGGACTCACGCAGTGCTCCTCCTCTCTCACCTACATAGATGGCCATACCTTACACCTCCTTTTTACAAACCTCTGCTCAGTATCAAACTTCCATTCATCCCCTCTACCACAAGAAAAAACATTAAAAAATCCCGGGAGATCCCACATGCACTTACATGTCCTTTGCACTGCCCGGGAAAAGACAACTTATACCCAGTGCCTCATTAACCACCTATTAATTATATCAAATATACACAAACACTGTTTAAATGTGAGGCTGGCACAAAGGACGATCAGAGGCACATATTGCCACTCAGACACTATTTATTGATCATATAAACATGTAAATATGGCACAATATGGCACACATTTTTATATAAACCCAGATTGCCTCTGATTGTCCTTTGTGCCGACCAGTGTTTTGTGTGTGTTTGATATCCCCTCTACCACTGACCAAACCTGCTAACCCTGACCCTCTCTTCTACTCTCTCTCTACTTTTGCTACCCACACACAGGCAACCTTGCGCTGAAACATACGCTTGCTTGACCTTCATTCACACTGCATACTCTCTCGTCTTTCACTGACACAGATTCTGCAGCCTTGCCCTGGACTCCCCTTACCCACTTGCTCCCCTTACCCACTGCCACTCTCAACATGCTAACAAACAACCATGGCTAAAAATAAACATCACTAAACCGAAATGGCATTCCTGAGTCACTGAACGGGGCTGGCAGAAATTAAAATCCAATGAGGCTTTTCTTCTATTAAAAAGCCCTTCAGGGCCTCTGGACTGCTCTTTTATCCACTAAGCAAGCGTACTTTACCTCTCTCATATTTACACAGGCCCAGAATCCCAAACAGCTGTTTAAAACTTTTAACTCTCTGCTTCACCCACTACCTCCTCCCCTTTACCTCCTAAATAACATCTGAGCAGCTGCCACATTCTTTCCTAACAATATTGACAGCTTTCAAGCTGGCTTAAATTCTCTATCTACCTCATCCCACATGATTCACCCTCTAACGACTTCCCTAACCCATTTCACTCTGCTATCAAAACAAAGACTGTCCTCCTTGATATCTAAGGCTCACTATTTGCCCTCTAGACCCCATTCCATCTCACCTTATTCCACAACTGACCTTATCCCTCACACTGGTTCTTACACCACTATTTAACCTTTCTTTTTGCATCTGGCACCTTTCCTTCACTATTTAAACATGCCGTTATAACCTAAATGCCAAAAAAATCCTATCTGGACCTGTCGGCCCTCACCAGTTAATCACCTATCTCGCTGCTTCCTTTTTCATCCAAACTTTTGGAATAGCATGTTCACTCTGAATTGGAGCACTATATCTCTGCTAACTTCATACTAGATCCTCTTCAATCTGGATTCCACTCCGTCCCCTCTACTGAAACCGCACTTACCAAAGTAACTAATGATCTATTAACAGCAAAATCCAAAGGCCGCTACTCTATCCTTATCCTCCTTGACCTATCCTCTGCATTGGACACATCCTCTTCTACTCCATATTCTGACATCTCTGGGATTTCAAGACCATGCACTTTCTCGGCTTACCTTTCTGTTCGCACATTTAATGTGTCCCACACAAACATGGTTTCCTCTCACCACCCTCTGTCAGTTGGTGTAACACAAGGTTCTTTTCCTGAACTGCTTGTCTTCTCTGATTACACCTATGGTCTTGGACAACTCATAAACTGATTTGGCTTCCAACACCACTTCTATGCAGATGACACTCAAATCTACCTCTTTGGCCCGGATCTCTCTTTTCTCCTATCCTGTGTTCCTGACTGTCTGACAGCTATTTCATCATTCATGTCTCCACACTGCCTCCACAACAACTATCTCTCACTGACCTCAAAATTACTGCAACTACGCAAGCACAATGCCTTGGGGTTATACTGGACTCTCTCATTCACATCTCAGGTTTAATCACTTGCCACCTCCTGTCGTCTTCAACTCAAAAGCATCTCCCACATCCACCACTTCCTCTTACCTGATACCACCAAAATCCTAGTGCATGCCCTGATTATCTCCCAACTAGATTACTGCAACACTCTCCTTTGTGGTCTACCAACAGACTGGCACCACTCCAATCTATTCTAAACTCTGCTACTCAACTCATTCATCTCTTATCTCGCTTCTCTTGTGCTTCTTCTCTATGTCAGTCCCTCCACTGGCTGCCAATATCTGAGAATTCAATTTAAAATACTAATATTTAAATCTCTCTAAAATCAAGCTCCTGCCTACATCTCATCGCTTACCAACCCAGACGCAATCTCTGCCTTTCCCAGGACCTCCTCCTATCCTCAACTCTAATCACCTCCTCCCACTTCCCGGACTTTACACACACCACCCCATTGCTCAGGGCCATCTCTCCTAGTGTAATTCAGTAAGACTATGTATTTGTCCTTTTCTGTCATGTATTGTAAGCTAGTTGTTTTACCCTGTTTGAAATTTTACATTGTACAGCACCATGGAAGATGATGGTGCTTTATAAATAAACTTTAATAATAATAGCATGGGGCTGGTTTGCTTCTGCAATGTAAGAATATGACTCTTGCATAGCAGGAAGGTAGACAGTGGCTGCAGCCCGAGTTTCATTACAGTCAGTGTTGCTGCCTCGGCCTATAGCAGTGTTCACCAACCCCTTTCCTTGAGAGCCATCAACAGGTCATGTGTTGTGGATCTTCACATAGCTGCTGTATAGAGCTGCTGCTGGACTAATTAGGTCAATTTGCATCTGCAACACCTGATTCATTGGTGGCTCGCCCAGAGGGGAACACTGATCTATAGGAAACTATCTAAATATCTACAAAGCAAATGGGACATAATATGAAAGTGAGTTACAGAGGATACAATCTCAACAGAGTCGTTCCCATCACACAGTGCGATGCACACATCACATTGCACTGCAAGCTATCTACATCCCATAAATAGGCTCATGGCTGCTTTAGAAAGTATCACAGCTGATTAAAATAGAAACAATTAACATAAATGTATTGCTCCTTGGCTCTAACAATGTAGCACAATGGATCCCTCAGCAGTAACTGACAGGCTTTTCAGAATGACTCAACTTGTTTGTTACAGTCACAGCAGGAGGGAGAGATAGCCCATCCCTATAACTTTAACTACCATCCAATATATGGCTCCGTGAGATCTGCCAGCTCTGCATTTTGGTAATCACACAATCTATTTCCACTAAAAAATCGTAACTGTCAATAACATGTTTTGCAGAGCCTTCCTGATCTCACTGGTCCTCAGACTGTATATAATTGGATTCATCAAAGGAGGCACCATAACGTACAACAGAGATCTGTATTTGTTCATGTTGGCCGAGCTCTCATTAGACGGGACCATGTAAACTATGATTAATGCTGTGTAATAAGAAAATACGGTGGTCAAGTGGGAACCGCAGGTGGAGAAGGCTTTTTTTCTCCCTTGAGCAGTAGAGATCTTTAGGATAGTGACTAATATGCAGAGGTAGGTGGTAAGGATAAATACAAATGGTAAACATATTGTGACAATAGAAAGAACAATGTCTAGCATCATTAGGGCAGATGTGTCTGACGTGGACAAATTCACAACCGGGACATAGTCACAGAAGAAATGGTCGATGCTATTAGAACTACAAAAATTCAGTTGACACACCACAATGATTTGACTGGACTCTATGGTTACAGCCAAGATCCACAATCCACTGATAAGCTGGTGGCAGACATGGGAGTTCATAAGCACAGGGTATCGTAGTGGATTGCAGATCGCCAAATATCTATCATAAGCCATGGCTGATATAAGGAAGGATTGGAAGTAGCTAAAAACACAAAAACAGTAAAGCTGTATAATGCAGGCGGCTAAAGTGATTTCTTCCCCTTGTGCACTCCCTTCTTCTTTGATGATGATGTGCAAAGCTAGTGGCAAGACAGTCGTAGCAAGCAGGACATCCGACATAGCCAAGTATTTAAGAAACAAGAACATCTGACTTTTGAGCTGATGAACGGTGCTCACTAAAATGATTATTAAACAGTTGCCACTCAGGATAACTAAATAGGCTAATAGGAACACCATAAACAACAGCATTCTGAATTTTTGAAGACCTCTAAATCCATATAGACTGATCTGAGTCACCCGAGTCTGATTGACCTCACACATTTTAGGCCTGAAAATACTCAGAGTTTTAGGTTGTTTCTGAAAAATAGAAAATCAAAAGAATAGTAACAGATTATGCATATCTGATTAAAAAAATAAATAAATGAAACCACATGACTTTGGAATCAAACCATCAAATTAAAAATGTTTCCATTAGTTAACACAACCTCGAAAAAATAGGTATAGTTAAGTTGTAAGAAATACTTTTCTATGCCGCATGTTTCTTTTTCTGGCAGAAACATCCCATGTTAAGGGTGGCCTTCCCTCCAGATGCCCTGTGTGTGTTGTGGTTGGGGGCAAAGCAACAGGGTGTGAAGACCCTTGGAAGGTATGGGAAGCAACAGCTAGTTTGGGTAGCAATGAGCACAGTATGCAGGTATTTTATTGATATGAGGCCATGGTGAATAGGCTACAGAGTTGTATATGAGGGGGATTCTCCACTATATATTGTTTGGGAATGGTGTTGAGTACTATTCAGCCTATGAAAGCTAAGGGACAATACAGTTTAAGCATACTCTAATGTATAGATACAGTTTGTGTTGGTGGGTCAGAGATGGTTTTAAGAGGAAGTTTGTTAGATCCACAAAAAAGTAGTGGCCCACTGACCTATATGTTGGGCCCTTATAACAATAAAATTGGTATGGGAGTGTGTATAATTGTATAGGGGTCCTTGGAAAGGCACCAAATTCTACACTGTCCTCATGTATGGAACCAGGTGTAAGAGGTGACAAATTCTGGGCTGTTGGGGCCCAGAAATGACTGAACTGTGTTTATTACAGAGGCATAAAGAAATATCAGCCTAAATAAGCATTCAAAATGCTTCAACTTAGCCACAGTAACTAGATCATCTTAAAAGCACGTATGCATGTCAGCTTTTCCTTGACAAAAAGTAAAAACAGTTGTGGGCAGATGAATTTCGCAGATCGGTCTTACAATCAATTAATATACACTCTACTTGCTTCAAGTCCAAGAACATTTTTGTTTAAAGTAGACCAACACCCAGGATTTTGACTCCTGGGTTTTGGTCCACTTCGGTGGGGCACCCCGATCGGGGGTGCCCCGCTGTGTGAAACCCCCCAGAAAGACCCAAAAACTCACCTGTCCCCGCTCCCACGTGACCGCTGCAGGACAAGAGAGGTCCGCACCGGCCATGAACAAACGGCCGGCGCGGGTGCGCGCCCTGCTAGAGGGATGCGCGAGCTGTGGCTCGCGCATGCGCCGCTGGATCGAGGAGCAGGTAGGGATTTTGGGCCTTTCTGGGGGGTTTCACACAGCAGGGCACCCCCGATCAGGATGCCCCGCAGGTCCGATGCTGATCGGCCCGGGAATCTTATAGATTCCCGGGCCGATCAGCATCGGGTGTTGGTCCACTTTAATACAGTATGTTAGGAATATTTTGGGTCATGGAGGCAAGGTTGCTGGGAAGGCAAAGAGTATTCTGGAAAGCTTCATACGACCACAACGTCCCCATAAACTATATTTAATGGTCAGGCCCCTAGTTTAAAGTGGGCCTTAAGGCAACCTAACCACCTATACATTAATGAAGTTGCTGATACCTGATGGGAGCCAGCCAGCCAGCAATTTAGAGTACAAGGATTAAAAACACATGGGAGGCATTGCTCTAAAATATGTCTTGTACTAGACTAGACAACATGCCTTGTAAAGACAACAAGTACAAGTCTTTATTATCACATGATTGCTTCTATACAACAGCAACACAATAGACACATTAAAATCAATAAAAAAAAATACATCAAAACACAAACACAGGATGAGGTGTGGGGGGAGATCTGGAAATCGTGTAGATGTAAATTCACGTTTTTAAAAATACATCAATACAATTTCAATTACTATAATGAATGTCCTGCATAAGATCCGGATCTCTGTATGGTTGACAAAACGTAAAAAAGCGTAAAAGTGTTGAAGTGTCTGAAAAATAAATAAATATATATTATTAAGTGCATGTAGCAATGTCTGAAAACAAAGCAATACACAAAGCAAAAAAAGGAACAGTCCCAAAAAAGACTCCAGTAAGATACCATCACACATACCATCATCAATTGCCCGCCAGTAAAGAAGAGTGTGGAAAAGTTAGACAAAAAAAACACTAATAAGAGAAAGCGTGAGTGAAGAGCCACGACAGTGTTATGAGGATCAATACTATGTATGGAGCATAGTGTAATATGTATATTTAAATGAAATTGTGTGTCTTATAATTTGATAAATAAACGTGAGGATACTATCCTCTTGAATTTTTACGAGTAGTGGGTCATAATCAATTGCTCATGAAAAAAGACCGGGTATGGCCTGAACCAGGAACCAGCAGAATACCATCAAAAAGACAGACCTCCCCCACAAAAAACATCATCTCACCAAGCACCGGACACACGTTCTGTAGGGCACATGTCCCGCTTCATCAGGCAGCAATTAGGGCCCAGTCTCAGGACTGCCATCAGAGTTGCATGGTTTTGGCTGAGGCCCTCCTTTGCCACCAGGCCCCCTACCGGTTGTCCTGTCCTAACAGTGACCCTAACTAGAACCATCCACAGATATCGTAAGGAACTCCTAATCCCACTTTATAGAGCTGGAGCAGAGGACTCCTGCTGAATACCATGTCCGGTAGTGCAGATCTTACCTACAAAAAAAGAAATTAAAGGTAGCAGGAGAAAAATAAGCTGTATATCTTTAAAAATGTTCTTTATTGTAATTGTGAGAGCAGTAGATGCTTTGAACTAATTTATGAAATGTCAGCCTCTGTTAATACAACTCAGTGCACGATTTAAGAAGTCAAAAAGCAGGCTGCCAGCCTGCATCTAATTTATTAACAAGGCTGAATAGGTCACAGCGCCGGGCGCTCCGGTAGATGCTGCGCCAGTTTATAGTGGTATTGTAGGTCAAGATTCCATAGAGCACAATAGCCAGAACTGGATTGAACTGGTTTATTCCTATAATTAATATTACATTCATTTTTTATACAGAATTTGCATTAGGTCTTGTCAATAATGGAAACCAAATGTCATTTTTTTTCTTGTGAAATAATTTTTCATGGCTTCTTTTGCTTACCAACATCTAAAATGCAGCCTAAGCGCACTGTAAAGCTTGTCCCCTGTAAAAATTGTCATGATTAAGGGCATGCTGCCCGAAACGCGTCGACGCCTTTCATAATGTTTTTGGATGGATTATTTTAATTTGAACTTCAAATAAAACTGGATGTTTTTATCTACAAACCGGATGTCGGCTGGCCCTATTGTTGTATGGTATTGACTACATAAGAGGTGAGCGCTCTTGGCCGTGCAGCTTCCTGCGGTTTGATCCAGATCAGCAATTCAGAGCTGGCAACTGTCTGTCCGTAAAGCTTGTCCCCTTTGTCCCCAGCAGTGATATCCTGTAACTGTAATGATGAAACGCAGCCCAGAGCTGGAAAAATACAGCGCCACTTTTTAGGGTGCCAAAAAGTTATAAATATGCTGTGGAGTGCCGAAGATACGGCGATACAAAGTGGTACTGACACAGGCCGGGAAATACTTAATGCAACAGTCAAAGCAAATTAGTTAGCATCGGACGCTGTGACTTCCAGCATCATCATAGACATAATAGTAGAACCTTAAAAAGAAAAACATCCTTGCGCTCCAAAACTGGCGCTATAGCCACCAGCAAGATGCTATATGGCTCAATTCTTAAACCGGACCTTCAGCATGATTAAATGAAAAGCCCAAACCCTAAAAAAAACTATTACCCACCATCTAAAATGAATACATTTTACATTCCCGTCTCTTACTTATTATTCTTTCCTACAATGGACTGCAACTCTGTTCAGGACTCTAGGATACGGCACTGCCATCTTGAATTAGAAGGTCCGCTTTAAATAAGGTCCTACATTTAAAAATACTTAGGCTAAAAAGCAAGGTTACTATAAGGGGTAATACCGCGCTGCTCTAAGTGGGAATAGATAGCTCAACGTGTAGGTGAGAGGGTCCTTCTCCCCACTGACATAGAATTGAACAAAATGAAAAATACACAGAGCTATAAAGAGGCCGATTCATTAATAGCGGCAGGTAGCGACAGTTGAGCGACTGTAGCGGCATTTTCAGAGCGCCCGCTAGTAGTCGCTGTGCTTGGCTGTTGTTCGGTAGTTGATAGCGACTCAGTCGGTTTGCCGTAATGTTGAATATTGGGTGAAGAGTCGCTATTTGACAGGTTCCGCGCTGTATGGGAGCGCATGATAGCGAATGGCCATAGCGACCGGCTCCCACCATATTCATTAACAAATCAGGCTCAAAAAATTCTCGCGCTGTGAAATGCATGTTTAAACCCCAAAGCGCTGGCGGCGATGGGTTAAAAGTATTTTTTTACCATATTTTTTTAAACCAAAAAAAACAAGTTTTTTTAAATAATTTTGTAATAATTTTGTAATATGAATACATTAATATCAGACCTGTAATATCAATTCTGTACTTTTTTTTTTTTTTTTACCTTAAAAAAATTATTAAAAATGGCAGAAGTGGTCACATAATTTTTCACATTAAAAAAAAAAAAAAAACAATTAATTATGAATATTTAAAGATTGTTCCATTGAAATGCATTGGAGAGCGCCAGGTAGCGAGAGGTCATACCTGTCGCTGTTCAAGGTCGGACGCTGGCGCTGTGGGCTGAGGCTGGAATAATGATGAATGAGTCGCTATATGGCGCTATCTCAGTCGCTAAGCAGAATCGGCTTGATAAATGTGTGATTGTGGTGGGGAGCCGGCGTTCTCGTGGAGGTGCCCGTCATTACCGGTCGCTCACCAGTCGCTACCTGTCGCTATTCCTTCATAAATAAGGGTCTTAGGCTAAAAAGCAAGGTTACTATAAGGCGTAATACCGCGCTGCTCTAAGAGGGAATAGATAGCTCAACGTGTAGGTGGGAGGGTCCTTCTCCCCACTGACATAGAATTGAACAAAATGAAAAATACACAGAGCTATTAAGTGTCCAAGTATGTGAAAGTAAATCCACAAATAGTCTCCACAAGGTGAATAATCCACCACCGGTAGCATAAGCTTCTTACCAGAAACCTGGCATATAAGCGCAGGACAGTAGATCTGTGTTGGTTTCTGCTTCACAGGTTCAGACAGGAGATTTCAATCAAAAGCCTGATATATAAGTGTAAACCAAAGGATCTGTACTGGTCTTCACTTCACAAAAGCAGACAGGGGACTCGTATCCAAATTCTCAAATCCAGTTATGTCACAGCAACAGTTGCATATAGTAAACCATATGGGAGAAAATAGATACAAATCTAGTGCAGACTGCTAAATTAAAAAACGAATGTAATAGATTAAAAATGCATTCACAAACAATTGGGATAAATAGGCATCAATACAGCATTCCACAGCGCTGCTAGCAGTTCTCACCACACTGATGTCCAAATCCAACAATAGTGCTCCAAGAGTTCAAAAAGTGGAACCACTTATAAATAAAATGAGCTGACCGTTCCAATGCGTTTCGTCCCTCCGTGGGGACTTTAGCTGGGATGGGAATTTGGATATGAGTCCCCTGTCTGCTTTTGTGAAGTGAAGACCAGTAAGAAGCTTATGCTACCGGTGGTGGATTATTCACCTTGTGGGGACTATTTGTGGATTTACTTTCACATACTTGGACACTTAATAGCTCTGTGTATTTTTCATTTTGTTAAAAAGCAAGGTTGTCTTTTGAATGCAAAATAAAATAAAACAAAATAACAAAATCTACAGGCCAGACTTGGATCATCGATCTTTCCTATTATTCTGTATGGTTGTGTCCAATACTTACGGCCATGTTGCACACACCAATGATTTTGGTTCTTAAAGTCGAAAATTATGATTTTAAAAAAGCTTTCTTATGAGACTAAAATAAAACAACACGTATGAGCTAGCCATCAATGTGGATGCACCTGTACAGTTATGACACACCTTTTGTATCCTTCTTTGGGATGCTTTATTACGCCTCCGATAGATTGCTGGTCAGTAGAGCTGATTGCATTTGCTCTGCAATGTCTGATACTTCCTCTGTGTTGATGGAACTTTATAATGTTGAATGAGAAGGGGAGCACTCCCAGGAGGATTTTCTAATTGCATTTCAACCCCATGAGTATCCAAACTTCACAGCTGAGGTTTTGTTTGCGTTACTATTAATGTTCACATATGTAATTGTGTAACTCATTTCCTTCATTATCAATGACCATTGTTTTGGGTCCTACGTGTCTAGTAACAGAGCCTGCATAATTGTTTGAATTACTTCAAAATATTGGCATCTATTAAGTCATTATCATTAGAGATGAGCGAACTTCTTGAAAGTTCGATTCGGGCGATTCGCCGAATTTCCCCAAGAATCGAACTTTCAGGAATCGCTCATCTGAAAAAAAAAATGCCGGCATGGTGGGAGCGGGCAGGCCGGCTACACCTGTCAGCGCAGCCGGCCTGCCCGCTCCCACCATGCCGGCATTTTTTTTTTAAGCAAACACTTACCTGCATGGTCGGAGCGTGGAGGCCGGCGTTGCTCTCAGCTGTCATTAGAGGACGCGTCATCAGAGAGCGCATCATCAGAGGGCGCCTGAGAGCGGCGCCGGCCTCCACGCTCCAACCATGCAGGTAAGTGTTTGCTTTTTAAAAAAATGCCGGCATGGTGGGAGCGGGCAGGCCGGCTGCGCTGTCAGCAGGCCAGCTTCCGCCGCCCGCTGACAGCGTAGCCGGCCTGCCCGCTCCCACCATGCCGGCATTTTTTTTTTTTTTTTTTTTATTTCAGGGAAAATTCGATAGGCACGAACCAAAAAAAAATTCGGGCTCGTGCCGAATCGAATTTTCCATGAAATTCGGAGCGAATTCCGGTTCGTCCGAACCGGTTCGCTCATCCCTAATTATCATCACTATTGTAATTAAGGAGACTTTACACCCTAACCAAGATGCTGCCTAAAATTGCTTCCTGTGACTGAGTAGGAAGTTACTGGTACAAGAAGGCCTTGTTTGTGCAGGGCTCACTTCTCTCTTCTTGTAGATCCTGGTGTACAGACTAGGGGGTTTATTCATTAAGGGTTAGCGGCAGTTAGAGAACGATGAATACCACACACACACATTTATCAAAGCAATTCCGTTGAGCGACTCTAACAGCGTCATTTAGCATCCGATTCATCATCACAGATGGCTCAACGTATACCGCCGGCGCTCTGGCCTATTTAAAATCATTTTTGAAATCTTTTTGGATTTTTTTATATTTTTATGCATAACAGGCTGTGTGACAGAACCCCCCATAACAGGCTGTGTGACAGAACCCTCCATAACAGGCTGTGTGGCAGAACCCCCCCCCCCCCCCATACCAGGCTGTGTGACAGAACCCTCCATAACAGGCTGTGTGGCAGAACCCTCCATAACAGGCTGTGTGACAGAACCCTCCATAACAGGCTGTGTGACAGAACCCTCCATAACAGGCTGTGTGGCAGAACCCTCCCATAACAGGCTGTGTGGCAGAACACCCCCCCATACCAGGCTGTGTGACAGAATCCTCCATAACAGGCTGTGTGAATGAACCCTCCATAACAGGCTGTGTGACAGAACCCTTCATAACAGGCTGTGTGACAGAACCCTCCATAACAGGCTGTGTGGCAGAACCCTCCATAACAGGCTGTGTGACAGAACCCTCCATAACAGGCTGTGTGGCAGACCCCCCATAACAGGCTGTGTGACAGAACCCCCATAACAGGCTGTGTGAAAGAACCCTCCATAACAGGCTGTGTGACAGAACCCTCCATAACAGGCTGTGTGGCAGAACCCCCCCATACCAGGCTGTGTGACAGAACCCTCCATAACAGGCTGTGTGACAGAACCCTCCATAACATGCTGTGTGACAGAACCCTCCATAACAGGCTGTGTGACAGAACCCTCCATAACAGGCTGTGTGGCAGAACCCCCCCCCCATAACAGGCTGTGTGACAGAACCCTCCATAACAGGCTGTGTGGCAGAACCCCCCCCCATAACAGGCTGTGTGAAAGAACCCTCCATAACAGGCTGTGTGACAGACCCTCCATAACAGGCTGTGTGACAGACCCTCCATACCAGGCTGTGTGACAGAACCCTCCATACCAGGCTGTGTGACAGAACCCTCCATAACAGGCTGTGTGGCAGAACCCCCCCCCCATAACAGGCTGTGTGACAGAACCCTCCATAACAGGCTGTGTGACAGAACCCTCCATAACAGGCTGTGTGGCAGGACCCTCCATACCAGGCTGTGTGACAGAACCCTCCCATAACAGGCTGTGTGACAGAACCCTCCCATAACAGGCTGTGTGGCAGAACCCCCCCATACCAGGCTGTGTGACAGAACCCTCCATAACAGGCTGTGTGACAGAACCCCCCATACCAGGCTGTGTGACAGACCCTCCATAACAGGCTGTGTGACAGACCCTCCATACCAGGCTGTGTGACAGAACCCTCCATACCAGGCTGTGTGACAGAACCCTCCATAACAGGCTGTGTGGCAGAACCCCCCCCCATAACAGGCTGTGTGACAGAACCCTCCATAACAGGCTGTGTGACAGAACCCTCCATAACAGGCTGTGTGGCAGGACCCTCCATACCAGGCTGTGTGACAGAACCCTCCCATAACAGGCTGTGTGACAGAACCCTCCCATAACAGGCTGTGTGGCAGAACCCCCCCATACCAGGCTGTGTGACAGAACCCTCCATAACAGGCTGTGTGACAGAACCCCCCATACCAGGCTGTGTGACAGAACCCTCCATAACAGGCTGTGTGACAGAACCCTCCATAACAGGCTGTGTGGCAGAACCCTCCATAACAGGCTGTGTGGCAGAACCCCCCCCATAACAGGCTGTGTGACAGAACCCTCCATAACAGGCTGTGTGACAGAACCCTCCATAACAGGCTGTGTGGCAGAACCCTCCATACCAGGCTGTGTGACAGAACCCTCCCATACCAGGCTGTGTGGCAGAACCCCCCCCCCCACCATACCAGGCTGTGTGGCAGAACCCTCCCATAACAGGCTGTGTGGCAGAACCCCCCCCCATAACAGGCTGTGTGACAGAACCCCCCATACCAGGCTGTGTGACAGAACCCTCCATAATAGGCTGTGTGACAGAACCCTCCATAACAGGCTGTGTGGCAGAACCCTCCATAACAGGCTGTGTGACAGAACCCTCCATAACAGGCTGTGTGACAGAACCCTCCATAACAGGCTGTGTGGCAGACCCTCCATAACAGGCTGCGTGACAGAACCCTCCATACCAGGCTGTGTGACAGAACCCTCCATAACAGGCTGTGTGGCAGACCCTCCATAACAGGCTGTGTGACAGAACCCTCCATACCAGGCTGTGTGACAAAACCCTCCATACCAGGCTGTGTGGCAGACCCTCCATAACAGGCTGTGTGACAGAATCCTCCATAACAGGCTGTGTGGCAGACCCTCCATAACAGGCTGTGTGACAGAACCCTCCATAGCAGGCTGTGTGGCAGACCCTCCATAACAGGCTGTGTGACAGAACCCCCCATACCAGGCTGTGTGACAGAACCCTCCATACCAGGCTGTGTGGCAGACCCTCCATAAAAGGCTGTGTGACAGAACCCTCCATAACAGGCTGTGTGACAGAACCCTCCATAACAGGCTGTGTGACAGAATCCTCCATAACAGGCTGTGTGGCAGAACCCTCCATAACAGGCTGTGTGGCAGAACCCTCCATATCAGGCTGTGTGACAGAACCCTCTATACCAGGCTGTGTGACAGAACCCTCCATAACAGGCTGTGTGGCAGACCCTCCATAAAAGGCTGTGTGACAGAACCCCCCATAACAGGCTGTGTGGCAGAACCCTCCATACCAGGCTGTGTGACAGAATCCTCCATAACAGGCTGTGTGACAGAATCCTCCATAACAGGCTGTGTGACAGAATCCTCCATAACAGGCTGTGTGACAGAATCCTCCATAACAGGCTGTGTGACAGACCCTCCATAACAGGCTGTGTGACAGAACCCTCCATAACAGGCTGTGTGACAGAACCCTCCATAACAGGCTGTGTGGCAGACCCTCCATAACAGGCTGTGTGACAGAACCCTCCATACCAGGCTGTGTGACAGAACCCTCCATAACAGGCTGTGTGACAGAACCCTCCATAACAGGCTGTGTGGCAGACCCTCCATAACAGGCTGCGTGACAGAACCCTCCATACCAGGCTGTGTGACAGAACCCTCCATAACAGGCTGTGTGGCAGACCCTCCATAACAGGCTGTGTGACAGAACCCTCCATACCAGGCTGTGTGACAAAACCCTCCATACCAGGCTGTGTGGCAGACCCTCCATAACAGGCTGTGTGACAGAATCCTCCATAACAGGCTGTGTGGCAGACCCTCCATAACAGGCTGTGTGACAGAACCCTCCATAGCAGGCTGTGTGGCAGACCCTCCATAACAGGCTGTGTGACAGAACCCCCCATACCAGGCTGTGTGACAGAACCCTCCATACCAGGCTGTGTGGCAGACCCTCCATAAAAGGCTGTGTGACAGAACCCCCCATAACAGGCTGTGTGACAGAACCCTCCATAACAGGCTGTGTGACAGAACCCCCCATAACAGGCTGTGTGACAGAACCCTCCATAACAGGCTGTGTGACAGAATCCTCCATAACAGGCTGTGTGGCAGAATCCTCCATAATAGGCTGTGTGACAGAATCCTCCATAACAGGCTGTGTGACAGAATCCTCCCATAACAGGCTGTGTGACAGAATCCTCCATAACAAGCTGTGTGACAGAATCCTCCATAACTGGCTGTGTGACAGAACCCTCCATAACAGGCTGTGTGGCAGAACCCTCCATACCAGGCTGTGTGACAGAATCCTCCATAACAGGCTGTGTGACAGAACCCTCCATAACAGGCTGTGTGACAGAACCCTCCATAACAGGCTGTGTGGCAGAACCCTCCATAACAGGCTGTGTGGCAGAACCCCCCCCATAACAGGCTGTGTGACAGAACCCTCCATAACAGGCTGTGTGACAGAACCCTCCATACCAGGCTGTGTGACAGAACCCTCCCATAACAGGCTGTGTGGCAGAACCCCCCCCCACCATACCAGGCTGTGTGGCAGAACCCTCCCATAACAGGCTGTGTGGCAGAACCCCCCCCCCCCATAACAGGCTGTGTGACAGAACCCCCCATACCAGGCTGTGTGACAGAACCCTCCATAACAGGCTGTGTGACAGAACCCTCCATAACAGGCTGTCTGGCAAAACCCTCCATAACAGGCTGTGTGACAGAATCCTCCACAACAGGCTGTGTGACAGAATCCTCCATAACAGGCTGTGTGGCAGAACCCTCCATAACAGGCTGTGTGGCAGAACCCTCCATAACAGGCTGTGTGGCAGGACCCTCCATACCAGGCTGTGTGACAGAATCCTCCATAACAGGCTGTGTGACAGAATCCTCCATAACAGGCTGTGTGGCAGAACCATCCATAACAGGCTGTGTGACAGAACCCTCCATACCAGGCTGTGTGACAGAACCCTCCATAACAGGCTGTGTGACAGACCCTCCATAACAGGCTGTGTGACAGAACCCTCCATAACAGGCTGTGTGACAGAACCCTCCATAACAGGCTGTGTGGCAGACCCTCCATAACAGGCTGTGTGACAGAACCCTCCATACCAGGCTGTGTGACAGAACCCTCCATAACAGGCTGTGTGACAGAACCCTCCATAACAGGCTGTGTGGCAGACCCTCCATAACAGGCTGCGTGACAGAACCCTCCATACCAGGCTGTGTGACAGAACCCTCCATAACAGGCTGTGTGGCAGACCCTCCATAACAGGCTGTGTGACAGAACCCTCCATACCAGGCTGTGTGACAAAACCCTCCATACCAGGCTGTGTGGCAGACCCTCCATAACAGGCTGTGTGACAGAATCCTCCATAACAGGCTGTGTGGCAGACCCTCCATAACAGGCTGTGTGACAGAACCCTCCATAGCAGGCTGTGTGGCAGACCCTCCATAACAGGCTGTGTGACAGAACCCCCCATACCAGGCTGTGTGACAGAACCCTCCATACCAGGCTGTGTGGCAGACCCTCCATAAAAGGCTGTGTGACAGAGCCCCCCATAACAGGCTGTGTGACAGAACCCTCCATAACAGGCTGTGTGACAGAACCCCCCATAACAGGCTGTGTGACAGAACCCTCCATAACAGGCTGTGTGACAGAATCCTTCATAACAGGCTGTGTGGCAGAATCCTCCATAATAGGCTGTGTGACAGAATCCTCCATAACAGGCTGTGTGACAGAATCCTCCCATAACAGGCTGTGTGGCAGAATCCTCCATAACAAGCTGTGTGACAGAATCCTCCATAACTGGCTGTGTGACAGAACCCTCCATAACAGGCTGTGTGGCAGAACCCTCCATAACAGGCTGTGTGACAGAACCCTCCATACCAGGCTGTATGACAGAACCCTCCATAACAGGCTGTGTGACAGAATCCTCCATAACAGGCTGTGTGACAGAATCCCCCATACCAGGCTGTGTGACAGAACCCTCCATAACAGGCTGTGTGACAGAACCCTCCATAACAGGCTGTGTGGCAGAACCCTCCATAACAGGCTGTGTGGCAGAACCCCCCCCCATAACAGGCTGTGTGACAGAACCCTCCATAACAGGCTGTGTGACAGAACCCTCCATACCAGGCTGTGTGACAGAACCCTCCCATAACAGGCTGTGTGGCAGAACCCCCCCCCCCCCACCATACCAGGCTGTGTGGCAGAACCCTCCCATAACAGGCTGTGTGGCAGAACCCTCCCATAACAGGCTGTGTGGCAGAACCCCCCCCCCCATAACAGGCTGTGTGACAGAACCCCCCATACCAGGCTGTGTGACAGAACCCTCCATAACAGGCTGTGTGACAGAACCCTCCATAACAGGCTGTCTGGCAGAACCCTCCATAACAGGCTGTGTGACAGAATCCTCCACAACAGGCTGTGTGACAGAATCCTCCATAACAGGCTGTGTGGCAGAACCCTCCATAACAGGCTGTGTGGCAGAACCCTCCATAACAGGCTGTGTGACAGAATCCTCCATAACAGGCTGTGTGGCAGAACCCTCCATACCAGGCTGTGTGACAGAATCCTCCATAACAGGCTGTGTGACAGAATCCTCCATAACAGGCTGTGTGGCAGAACCCTCCATACCAGGCTGTGTGACAGAACCCTCCATAACAGGCTGTGTGACAGAACCCTCCATAACAGGCTGTGTGGCAGAACCCTCCATACCAGGCTGTGTGACAGAATCCTCCATAACAGGCTGTGTGACAGAATCCTCCATAACAGGCTGTGTGACAGAACCCTCCATAACAGGCTGTATGACAGAACCCTCCATACCAGGCTGTGTGACAGAACCCTCCATAACAGGCTGTGTGACAGAACCCTCCATAACAGGCTGTGTGGCAGACCCTCCATAACAGGCTGTGTGACAGAACCCTCCATACCAGGCTGTGTGACAGAACCCTCCATAACAGGCTGTGTGGCAGAACCCCCCCCATAACAGGCTGTGTGACAGAACCCCCCATACCAGGCTGTGTGACAGAACCCTCCCATAACAGGCTGTGTGACAGAACCCTCCCATAACAGGCTGTGTGGCAGAACCCCCCCCATAACAGGCTGTGTGACAGAACCCCCCATACCAGGCTGTGTGACAGAACCCTCCATAACAGGCTGTGAGACAGAACCCTCCATAACAGGCTGTCTGGCAGAACCCTCCATAACAGGCTGTGTGACAGAATCCTCCATAACAGGCTGTGTGACAGAATCCTATATAACAGGCTGTGTGGCAGAACCCTCCATAACAGGCTGTGTGGCAGAACCCTCCATAACAGGCTGTGTGACAGAACCCTCCATACCAGGCTGTGTGACAGAACCCTCCCATAACAGGCTGTGTGGCAGAACCCTCCATACCAGGCTGTATGACAGAACCCTCCATAACAGGCTGTGTGACAGAACCCTCCATAACAGGCTGTGTGACAGAATCCTCCATAACAGGCTGTGTGACAGAATCCCCCATACCAGGCTGTGTGACAGAACCCTCCATAACAGGCTGTGTGACAGAACCCTCCATAACAGGCTGTGTGGCAGAACCCTCCATAACAGGCTGTGTGGCAGAACCCCCCCCATAACAGGCTGTGTGACAGAACCCTCCATAACAGGCTGTGTGACAGAACCCTCCATACCAGGCTGTGTGACAGAACCCTCCCATAACAGGCTGTGTGGCAGAACCCCCCCCCCACCATACCAGGCTGTGTGGCAGAACCCTCCCATAACAGGCAGTGTGGCAGAACCCTCCCATAACAGGCTGTGTGGCAGAACCCCCCCCCATAACAGGCTGTGTGACAGAACCCCCCATACCAGGCTGTGTGACAGAACCCTCCATAACAGGCTGTGTGACAGAACCCTCCATAACAGGCTGTCTGGCAGAACCCTCCATAACAGGCTGTGTGACAGAATCCTCCACAACAGGCTGTGTGACAGAATCCTCCATAACAGGCTGTGTGGCAGAACCCTCCATAACAGGCTGTGTGGCAGAACCCTCCATAACAGGCTGTGTGACAGAATCCTCCATAACAGGCTGTGTGGCAGAACCCTCCATACCAGGCTGTGTGACAGAATCCTCCATAACAGGCTGTGTGACAGAATCCTCCATAACAGGCTGTGTGGCAGAACCCTCCATACCAGGCTGTGTGACAGAACCCTCCATAACAGGCTGTGTGACAGAACCCTCCATAACAGGCTGTGTGGCAGAACCCTCCATACCAGGCTGTGTGACAGAATCCTCCATAACAGGCTGTGTGACAGAATCCTCCATAACAGGCTGTGTGACAGAACCCTCCATAACAGGCTGTATGACAGAACCCTCCATACCAGGCTGTGTGACAGAACCCTCCATAACAGGCTGTGTGACAGAACCCTCCATAACAGGCTGTGTGGCAGACCCTCCATAACAGGCTGTGTGACAGAACCCTCCATACCAGGCTGTGTGACAGAACCCTCCATAACAGGCTGTGTGGCAGAACCCCCCCCATAACAGGCTGTGTGACAGAACCCCCCATACCAGGCTGTGTGACAGAACCCTCCCATAACAGGCTGTGTGACAGAACCCTCCCATAACAGGCTGTGTGGCAGAACCCCCCCCCCATAACAGGCTGTGTGACAGAACCCCCCATACCAGGCTGTGTGACAGAACCCTCCATAACAGGCTGTGAGACAGAACCCTCCATAACAGGCTGTCTGGCAGAACCCTCCATAACAGGCTGTGTGACAGAATCCTCCATAACAGGCTGTGTGACAGAATCCTCCATAACAGGCTGTGTGGCAGAACCCTCCATAACAGGCTGTGTGGCAGAACCCTCCATAACAGGCTGTGTGACAGAATCCTCCATAACAGGCTGTGTGGCAGAACCCTCCATACCAGGCTGTGTGACAGAATCCTCCATAACAGGCTGTGTGACAGAATCCTCCATAACAGGCTGTGTGGCAGAACCCTCCATAACAGGCTGTGTGGCAGAACCCTCCATACCAGGCTGTGTGGCAGAACCCTCCATACCAGGCTGTGTGACAGAATCCTCCATAACAGGCTGTGTGACAGAATCCTCCATAACAGGCTGTGTGACAGAACCCTCCATAACAGGCTGTATGACAGAACCCTCCATACCAGGCTGTGTGACAGAACCCTCCATAACAGGCTGTGTGACAGAACCCTCCATAACAGGCTGTGTGGCAGACCCTCCATAACAGGCTGTGTGACAGAACCCTCCATACCAGGCTGTGTGACAGAACCCTCCATAACAGGCTGTGTGACAGAACCCTCCATAACAGGCTGTGTGACAGAACCCTCCATAACAGGCTGTGTGACAGAACCCTCCATACCAGGCTGTGTGACAGAACCCTCCATACCAGTCTGTGTGGCAGACCCTCCATAACAGGCTGTGTGACAGAATCCTCCATAACAGGCTGTGTGGCAGACCCTCCATAACAGGCTGTGTGACAGAACCCTCCATAGCAGGCTGTGTGGCAGACCCTCCATAACAGGCTGTGTGACAGAACCCCCCCATACCAGACTGTGTGACAGAACCCTCCATACCAGGCTGTGTGGCAGACTCTCCATAAAAGGCTGTGTGACAGAACCCCCCATGACAGGCTGTGTGACAGAACCCTCCATAACAGGCTGTGTGACAGAACCCCCCATACCAGGCTGTGTGACAGAACCCTCCATAACAGGCTGTGTGACAGAATCCTCCATAACAGGCTGTGTGGCAGAATCCTCCATAATAGGCTGTGTGACAGAATCCTCCATAACAGGCTGTGTGACAGAATCCTCCCATAACAGGCTATGTGACAGAATCCTCCATAACAGGCTGTGTGACAGAATCCTCCATAACTGGCTGTGTGACAGAACCCTCCATAACAGGCTGTGTGGCAGAACCCTCCATAACAGGCTGTGTGACAGAACCCTCCATACCAGGCTGTATGACAGAACCCTCCAAAACAGGCTGTGTTACAGAACCCTCCATAACAGGCTGTGTGGCAGAACCCTCCATAACAGGCTGTGTGACAGAATCCTCCATAACAGGCTGTGTGGCAGAACCCTCCATAACAGGCTGTGTGACAGACCCTCCATAACAGTCTGTGTGACAGAATCCTCCATAACAGACTGTGTGACAGAATCCTCCATAACAGGCTGTGTGACAGAACCCTCCATAACAGGCTGTGTGACAGAACCCTCCATAACAGGCTGTGTGACAGAACCCTCCATAACAGGCTGTGTGGCAGACCCTCCATAACAGGCTGTGTGGCAGACCCTCCATAACAGGCTGTGTGACAGAATCCTCCATAACAGGCTGTGTGACAGAACCCTCCATACCAGGCTGTGTGACAGAACCCTCCATAACAGGCTGTGTGACAGAATCCTCCATAATAGGCTGTGTGGCAGAATCCTCCATAGCAGGCTGTGTGACAGAATCCTCCATAACAGGCTGTGTGACAGAATCCTCCATAATAGGCTGTGTGGCAGAATCCTCCATAACAGGCTGTGTGACAGAATCCTCCATAACAGGCTGTGTGACAGAACCCTCCATAACAGGCTGTGTGGCAGAATCCTCCATAACAGGCTGTGTGACAGAATCCTCCATAACAGGCTGTGTGGCAGAACCCTCCATAACAGGCTGTGTGACAGACCCTCCATAACAGTCTGTGTGGCAGGTTCCTCCATAACAGGCTGTGTGACAGAATCCTCCATAACAGGCTGTGTGGCAGACCCTCCATAACAGGCTGTGTGGCAGACCCTCCATAACAGGCTGTGTGACAGAATCCTCCATAACAGGCTGTGTGGCAGAACCCTCCATAACAGGCTGTGTGACAGAACCCTCCATACCAGGCTGTGTGACAGAACCCTCCATAACAGGCTGTGTGACAGAACCCTCCATAACAGGCTGTGTGACAGAACCCTCCATAACAGGCTGTGTGACAGGCCCTCCATAACAGGCTGTGTGACAGAACCTACAGGTCTGGTATCAAAGTGTCAATGTCACAATGTTACAACAATGTCCTTCCATGTGTTTTAGCTTTGTTACTAGCGGATATGTGTTCAAAAACGGATTTTAATCACACAGCTTCTGGCGCTCTTGGCTACAGCGACCCAATTTTGAGCGCCGGCACTGTGTGAGGCTGTTTTTTTGATGAATATGGTTTGAGTCGCTACCGTTCGCTCCCATATAGCTCTGCACTGGTGTTATAGCGACTCACACATCAAATCAATGCCGGCCAGAGACTGAGGCGCTGGGTAACAGCAACCCATAGCCGATCACAGCGACTACTAGTGGTCACTCTGAGTGCCTCGTTCCAGATGCTCATCTGCTGGTACTTGGCGCCTGTAATGAATCAGAATGGTAAATAGATCACAGTTAGCAAAAATGCTAAAATTTGAGGTGCAATGAATTTCTGATTTAAGAGCTACTTGCAATGATTTATTTATTTACAGATGTAGCAATCAATATCCGACATATCACAGCTTAGCCCATTGTGATATCTCACAAAGAAGCCATTGAAAAGCATTTAAGGTTTCAAGATAGCACGATGCACCAGTGCAATACATGGACGGGGAAAGAATGCTGCATCTGTAGATGAATCTTTAAACCAGAGATTTTGTTAAGTTTAGTAAGAATATTAAATAGTTACATAGTTAATATGGTTGAATTAAGACATATGTCCATCAAGTTCAACCAAGGGTGTGGGGGTAGGGGAAGTTATGTTTTATTTCATTTTGTTTTTACTGATAGCAGCTAATAGTAACTGTTAATGTTATTTTCTTCTAAATAAGCATCTAATCCTTTTTTGAAGCTGTTACCGGTTGATGCTGTAACAAGCTTCTGTGCGAGGCTATTCCACAGATTTATAGTTCTTATAGTAAAGATTGTGTGTCGCCTCCGGAGACTATATTTCTTTTTTTCCAGTCGAAGGGAGCGCCCCCTTGTCTTTAGAGAGGATTTTACCTGAAATAGTGTTTACCCATATTTTTGGTATTGCCCATTTATATATTTATACAAGTTCATAATGTCCCCCCTCAGTCGTCTTTTCTCAAGACTAAACAGATTTAATTCCCGTAATATTTCCTCATAACTAAGATCTTTCATTCCTCTTATTAGTTTGGTGGCTCCTCTGCACCCTTTCCATAGTCAGAGCGTTGTTTCTATGAACGGGTGCCCAGAACTGGACGGCAGTTTCCAGGTGAGGGCGCACCACAATTAGTAAATGTTGTTATCAGGGATGTAACACAAATCAAGAGATTGTTTGCAAATAACATGTTATTCAGACCAGCTATCTCCTAACCTCAACTATAAGGACTCTGTCTAAGATATTGCACTGAAGGCTATGGCCAAAGCAAATAAAATTTGTGATAATGGGCATCCCTGACGTGTTTCACTTTTGATATCAAACATGTACGAGAGGGATCCCTCTTAGCACTTGGGAAGCTATAAAGAGCATTAAAGTGGACCAGGATTTTGACTATCTTGGGTTTTGATCCTTTCTCCGGGGGCACCCTGATTGGGGGTGAAACGCTGTGTGAACCCCCCCCCCCCGATCGCCGCAGCCAACTCACCTCTTCCCGGTCCCACGGTGCGTCTAAGAGCAGCGGCTCTGACGGACGCATCCTCAGCTTCCCTCTAGCAGTGCGGCGTGCCCATGCCAGGCATTTGTGAATGGGCCACGTCGGCACACTCCCTATTAGAGGCAGGCGGAGGATGTGGCCGTCAGAGCCGCTGCTCTTAGACGTGCCATGGGACCGGGAAGAGGTGAGTTGGCTGCAGCGTCCTGGGGGGTTTCACACAGCGGGGAACCCCTGATCGGGGTGCCCCCAGGGAAAGGATCAAAACCAAGGATAGTCAAAACTAGGGATGAGCGAACCGGTTCGGACGAACCAGAATTTGCTCCGAATTTCAGGGAAAATTCGATTCGGCACGAACCCGAATTTTTTTTGGTTCGTGCCGATCGAATTTTCCCTGAAATAAAAATAAATAAATGCCGGCATGGTGGGAGCGGGCAGACCGGCTACGCTGACAGCGCAGCCAGCCTGCCCCCCCCCCACCATGCCGGCATTTTTTTAAAAAGCAAACACTTACCTGCATGGTTGGAGCGTGGAGGCCGGCGCCGCTCTCAGGCGCCCTCTGATGACGCGTCCTCTGATGATAGCTGAGAGCGGCGCCGGCCTCCACGCTCCGACCATGCAGGTAAGTGTTTGCTTTTTAAAAAAATGCCGGCATGGTGGGAGCGGGCAGGCCGGCTGCGCTGTCAGCATTTTTTTTTTCAGATGAGCGATTCGTGAAAGTTCGATTCGGGCGAACCCGAATTTCTTGGGGAAATTCGGCGAATCGCCCGAATCGAACTTTCAAGAAGTTCGCTCATCTCTAGTCAAAACTATTGACTATCCTGGGTTTTGGTCTATTTTAACCCAAGCTACAGATGCAGCTTTCTTTAACACTCAACTTGGTGCACTGGTGCATCGTACTATCTTGAAATCTTCAGTGCTTTTCAATGGCTTCTGTGTTGAGATAATCCAATTAGAGGAGCTGTGATATGTCGGTTAACAATAACTGCATCTGTAAAAAGTTATTCTTAAAGGGATTTTTAGGCAATACCTCATGTGCTTCCTCTAAACGGTGTCAGAGCACTATGTGGGGGGGGACGGATTGTAAATTCTAGGCCGCCCAGACATCCGCCCTTACATGGAGGAATGGAATCCTGCTTTCTCAACGCGTAGCCTCCCACTAAACATATATCATTACTCCTATATGCCTGCCCCACCCCTGTGTTTAGCCACGCCCCCCTCTCCGTTTGATTTGCTCCTGTATATGAGCCGTTCTTGTATCCCTGCCTGTCATGCTAGACTGGTGCTCCACTGGACACATCAAGCCACCCACACTCCTAGACCCAGAATCCAGACCCCCCCCCCCCCAACAAAAGTCATTGAAAAATATAAGTGCGCCAGGGAAACAAGTCTCAAAGTTACAGGTGGCACTTAGCTCACATCCACAGTGCCGATGAGGTACATCCTGTCTCTCATCATCTCAGCAGTCCCCCTGCAGTATTAGAGAAGCTGTGGGCAGCTTCATTTACAACTGTCTCTGCTAGACTAAGGGGGTCATTTAAGAAGGGATAGCGCCAGGTAGCGCCTTGTAGCGGCAGGCAGCGTCTGGTGATTGCGGGGCGCTGTAGGCAAAACCACATTTATGAAAGTGAATCTGGTGAGCACCTCTAACAGCGCCATGTAGCGTCACATGTATTATTACAGGAGGCTCAGCTTATAGCGCCGGCGCTCTAGTTTCCAGAGCGCCAGGTATTACCTTTCGCTCACTGTCGCTCTCCCATACATTTCAATGGCTGTTCATTTGCTTGTGTATAAACAGCGAGTTTGACAATTTTTTTGTTTTTTGCTCCAATCATTGTGTGACCTCTCCTGGCTGCAAACAAACACTTTTAGAAACGTTTTTGACTTTTAATATTTTATGCAGAATTGTCAGTACAGGTCTGACACTAAAGTGTTAGCGGGCACGTGCCCTGATAGAGGGATAGTGGGAATGCGGGCATGGGTCTCGCATGTGCCGTTTGCTTAGGAAACAAGTTAAGTTTATGGGGGGACCTGGGGGGTTTCACACAGCGGGGCATCTCGATTTTGGTTGCCTCTGGGGGGACGGAATCGATCGGTGGGCTTTGGTCCACTTTAACATGATTGCATTCCTTCCAGCTGTCCCTGATTTGGAGGGATTGTCCCACTTTTGAGTCCATGTTCCCGTGTCCCTCATTGTTCTTCTCTGCCCCTCATTGAAGTGTAACATGCAGATTTGTATCAATACATGATTCATTCTTCTATTCAAAGCTTTTCTATTGTTGTAACTGTTACACCCTATCACCTATCCATAAATCAATGAGAGGGCGTGGCTTAATTTAACAATTGTCCCTCTTTCCCACACTGAAAAGTTGGAAGGTATGTGATTGCGTCCTTCCATCACTGCTACTCCTGATTCAAGAGGCTGATTTCAGTCATAGGCCCTTATTTATGAAGGAATAGCGACAGGTAGCGTCTGGTGAGCGGCCGGTAACGACGGGCCCCGCCATGAGAACGCCGGCTCCCCACCACAATCACATATTTATCAAGCCAATCCTGCTTAGCGACTGAGATAGCGCCATATAGCGACTCATTCATCATTATTCCAGCCTCAGCCCACAGCGCCAGCGTCCGTCCTTGAACAGCGACAGGTATGACCTCTCGCTACCTGGCGCTCTCCAATGCATTTCAATGGAACAATCTTTAAATATTAATAAATATTAATAATTAATTGTTATTAATGTTTTTTTTTTTTTTTTAAATGTGAAAAATTCTGTGACCACTTCTGCCATTTTAAGGAAAAAAAAATTAAAAAAAAATTGTACACATTTGATATTACAGGTCTGATATTAATGTATTCATATTACTAAATTATTTAAAATACTATTTTTTTTTTTTGGTTTCCAAAAATATGGTGGTTTGGGGGTTAAAAAACTACTTTTAACACATCACCGCCAGCGCTCTGGGGTTTAAACATGCATTTTACAGCGCGATAATTTTTTGAGCGTGATTTTTTGATGAATATGGTGGAAGCCGGTCGCTCTGACCAGTCGCTATCATGCGCACCCATACATCGCGGAACCTGTCAAATAGCGACTCGTTACCTTGTATTCAACATTACGCCACACCGACTGAGTCGCTGTCAACAACCGAACAACGGCCAAGCACAGCGACTACTAGTGGGCGTTGTGAAAATATCGCTACAGTCGCTCAACTGTCGCTACCTGCTGCTATTAATAAATCAGCCTCATAATGTTGATCAGATACACCAATATCAGAAGTTAGCCAGTGGGGAGTGTTAACGTAGACCTATTACCAGGATTTTCACTCCCCTTCATCTTTCATGGGGCATCCCGATAGACCATAGTGGACCAAAACCCAGGAAACCCCCTCCAAGCGGTTCTGGCACCCCAGAATCACCATGTGAGGACCTCTGGTGGTATGCCTCACAGAGCCAGGCAGACCTGAATGACTGGGGTGCACACAGGGCACAGAGAGCAGGGATCCCACTGAGTGCAGCAACAATGACAACAGCACAGTCATCCTTGCCACAGCACCTGGCTTTCTGCTCTGTCAGCCTTGCTTGCACTCACCAACAGCCATTCAGATCTGGGGGTACCCACATGTGCATCTGGGGATGCGCCGATGAGCGTTTGGGAGTGCACGCTTGTATATGGGAATGCTTCCATACGCAAATAGGGAGTGCGTGTATGTGGGTAGGAGTGCATGCATATGCTTCTAGAAGTGCATGAATGTGTGCGGGAGTGTGGGCATGTGCATCTGGGGTACATGCATGTGCCTTTTGGAGCGCAGGGATGGGAATGTGTGTTTGGGACTACAGGGGTGCATGCATATGTTTGGGAGTGCAGGGGTGCGCACATGCTTGTCTGGGAGTGCAGGCATTTGCATCTGGGAGTGCTGGTTCAGGCTTTCAATGTCAGCTAGCAAAATAAGCCCTACCCCCAAAAATAAGCCCTAGTTACAATTCATAATCCAGCTGCCGGGCTTCAGCAAAGGGACATGAGTGGCTGTACTGGAAGGCGAGGACACATGATGGCTGTAAAGAAGGTTAAGGACACATCACGGCTGTAAAGGGGGACAAGGACACATCACAGCAGTAAAGGGGGGCAAGGACACATCAAGGCTGTAAAAGGGGAAGAGGACACATCATGGCAGTAAAGAAGGTTGAACACACATGATGGCTGTAAAGGAGGGTGAGGATACATGCCTGCTGTAAAGGGGGACAAGGACACATCACAGCTGTAATGAAGGTTGAGGACACATGACGGCTGTAAAGAGGGACGAGGACACATCATGGCAGTAAAGAAGGTTAAGCACACATGACGGCTGTAAAGGAGGGTGAGGACACATCACAGCTGTAAAGGAGGGTGAGTACACATTAAGGCTGTAAAGGAGGGTAAGGACACATTAAGGATGTAAAGGAGGGTGAGGACACATTAAGGCTGTAAAGGAGGGTAAGGACACATTAAGACTGTAAAGGAGGGTGAGGATGCATCACGTCTGTAACGGGTGCTGAGGACACATTAAGGCTGTAAAGGAGGGTGAGGACGCATCACATCTGTAACAGGCACTGAGGACACATTAAGGCTGTAAAGGAGGGTGAGGACACATTGAGATTGTAAAGGAGGGTAAGGACACATTAAGACTGTAAAGGAGGGTAAGGACACATTAAGGCTCTAAAGGAGGGTGAGGACGCATCACGGCTGTAACAGGCACTGAGGACACATTAAGGCTGTAAAGGAGGGTGAGGACACATTAAGGCTGTAAAGGAGGGTAAGGACACATTAAGGCTCTAAAGGAGGGTGAGGACGCATCACGGCTGTAACAGGCACTGAGGACACATTAAGGCTGTAAAGGAGGGTGAGGACACATTAAGATTGTAAAGGAGGGTAAGGACACATTAAGACTGTAAAGGAGGGTAAGGACACATTAAGGCTGTAAAGGAGGGTGAGGACACATTAAGGCTGTAAAGGAGGGTGAGGACACATTAAGGCTGTAAAGGAGGGTAAGGACACATTAAGGCTGTAAAGGAGGGTAAGGACACATCAAGGCTCTAAAAGAGGGTGAGGACACATCAAGTCACACAGGTAAACTTGACTTTCAGGAGTGAAATGTCCGATCTTGCTGGCTCTACCCCAGCCTGTCGACATGCCAGGCGCTTGGCTGAATCCCCCCACTGCCAGCCGGCTCTGTGCACCTTCTGTACTGAAATGCCACCATCTTGCCAGCTGCCAGCCGTCCCACGATGGCTCGTAGTGAAGGTGAGGATTACTGGCGTTCTGGGGGTTATGTGCGGGGGGACCCCAGCATTCCAGATGCCCCCCATCTGAGCTTGTTTTGATTAGCTGATTGTGGGACCAACACTTGTTAAAGAAAAAATGGGTGTTGGTCCGGTTTAAATTTGTGGCTGTTTAAAGTGGATCACTTAACTCCGCAGAGCTGTCACAATGCCAGGTTTTGGACCCCCCCCCCCCCCCGGTGCACCTCTGTGTAAAACCCCACCCTTTTACCCACTAAACTCAACTCTCGTCTGTCCAATGGTGCATGCGCAGCCGCTCATATTGAATGGAGTCCCAGACGCACACATCGGTGGCACGGGCAATCACTCGCATCCTTCAGCTGTGCGTGGCCACGAACAGCCATTCATTTGCGGCAGCCAAAAGAGAATGCTAGTGATGCGGCATGAATTGTGGGCGACGGCGGGGTTTCACACAGTAGGGCATCCCAGTTCGGGAATCGCCGGTTTTGGCCCGCTTTAAATAAGTTCAAGCAATATGAATGCTTTTTCATGGCACTGCATTTAGAAAACCTACAAGTGCCATCTCTAAATATATTTCGTTATTTAAGTACAACCTGGGTGGTACATACGATGTCATGATTAAGGACCTTTGTGTCTGAAATGCGTAGACTGGAGGACCTTATTTTTGTCTCATTTTATGGGATTGTCTGTTTTTGATACGACTTATAATCTCAAGAATAAAATAAGTTTTATTGCACATGCTGGCCCGGCACTTCTTGGATTCTTAAATACAGCCAATCAGCGTTCTCTCTCTCGTCCAAGTCTGCGCCATGGGAGCGAAAGGAAGGTGAGTGAAACGGGGGACCTGGGGGAATACACACAGCGGGGCATCCCAATTTGGGATGCCGCCGCACAGAGGAACAACATAAAGTAAGTAAAATTTCTGTTGTTTCTCCCTAAAAACACACTTATAACCATCTAAAGGCCATGAAAGTAACACAAATGTATTTTAGAAGTTTTATATTCATGGCGCCAGTCAGGTTTGGCCAGGTAATAGGTATATTGGCTGCAGGTGGGTGTGCAGGTCAGTCTGCAGCCTTTGCGGAGTGCCTCCTGATAGGATCTTGAGTACCAGCAGTAATACCCGTACAACTGGTCAAAAACCTTGAAACTGGACAGTAAAATTCTCCAGGATTTTGAATACCCTTGGTTTTGGTCCTTGACCCCCGTGGCACCCCGATCAGGGATGCCCCACTGTGTGAACCCCCCCAGGTCACACAATCTAACTCACCCTTCCCTGGTCCTATGACGCATGAGCGGCCTCTCGTCCAATCAACGCTTGGATCTGCCCCGCCTCTTCAGCTAAGGAACCGTCTAAGCGAGAGGATGTGAGCGCGCCTGGTGACCGCATTGCCCGCTACCCTCTAACAGGGAGCATGCCCGAGCTGGCCATTCACAAATGCCTGGTGTGCCCCTTGCTCAAAGGATAGCAGGAAGTGGCTGCTGCTCGCACATGCTCCGTTGCAGATGGAAAGAAGTTGAGTTTAACCAGCGACATGAGGGGTTTCAAACAGCGGATGCCCCGGGGGGAAGGAATCAAGCGGCCCAGAAATCTTATAGATTGCAGCGCCATTGGGCCATGGGTTTTGGTCTATTTTACGTTTTTTATGGCCATTTTTCAAGCTTCTAGAAATGCGTGCAGTAAGGAAAAGAAAACCATTGATGTCATGCTTACTATGCTGAGGAAGGTGGTTGTGTCCAGAACAGGGGGGGGTACTCCAGTGCAGTAATAATGGTTGGCTCCAGTCCTTTATAAGAAAGGCTGTGACATGTCTGGGCAAGTTAGAGATGTATCAGTAGAAGTGAGAGGAGGCAAGAGAGTGATAGTGTGAATGCAGATAAGGATCCTTTTTGAGGACTGAGAGGAGGGTCAATGTGTGTGTTCCCTGGTGCCTTGGAGTATGGAGGGACAGAGGAATCACACTCCTGGAGACATTTTGGACAGGCCAGTCGGAGTAGTACCCCTCTGGGTTTGATGCACCATGGACCATGCCGAGGTCCATGCCGTGCGTTCCTTGGTTGCCCTGAAGATAGAACACCGAGCTGTGATAATGTGGAAGTAACTGGAGAAAAATAATACCCAAATAAGTGCCGCTAGTGTCCATTGTGAGCTGTTGTGTAACAGACTGTGCCAGTGAATAAAGATCTTTTGTTGAGCGTGAACCTACTGTCATTATATTCATCTTCAAATGGACCTAAAGTCATTAGGACCTTCTACTGGCATCCCTCATCCCAGAAATGGAGTACCTAGCGACTTTTCCCATAATCCAGGGAGAGACCCATCATAAGCCTGGCCCTGTCCTAGTGTCGCTTCATTAGGGTTGATTCATGGTCGTGCACCTAAAAACCGCAAAGCAAGCACCTAGAAACCTGATTCATGGTTTGATGCTAACGCATGGCTTGCGCCCTGAGCCTCAAAATGGCTTGCGCCCAGAGCAACGCAAAAATCCTCTTCAGGCACCTTCTTTCCTGAAATTCTGCTGTTTTGAGGCACAAATGGGCTTTTGGCTGGCTAAGCCATTATCTATTCCCGATAGACCCCCACGTTTCTCCCCTTTCTTCACTATTTCTCGAATGTGATTTGGTCTCAGGTGACACGCTATACACTCCAAAATGGAGAATAGAGATCTACCTAAAACACAGAAAAAACACAAAAATCGAGAAACAGTAAAAAAAGGGAGACATATTTGGGTGTTGTTTTTTTATAGATGCTAACTTCTCCTTATTTTTAGGTGTCATGTTTTATTGGGGATATCCTGATTCCAGGTCACCTTCAGTTTTGTTTTTCTAAATGGATAGTCCCAGATGTTCTCTTTACCCGTCTAAGCCCTGTTTTGCGTACTAGTGCTTAATAATTTTATTTTTTGCTTATTTTTTTTTTTTTTTTGGGGCCCAATGTCCACCTTTTTGGTGTTTTATCATTAAACAATTTGAGATTTGTCAACTTTGACAACTTTTAACCATTTTTTTTCTCACCGAAACCCGCCAAAAAGTGAAAAATTACTCCAAAAATCCTGCAGCTGACACTTTCATTGCTACAAAACATGCCGGATGCTGCCAACATGTGTTTTAGAAATGAATAAGTCAGTGAAGTCGGCAATTTATTCCAGCTTTTTGCTGGAGGAAACTCACTCTTGAAATTTACACATATTTGTGCATGCTTTTCTGCCCTCTAAATGTTCCATAAATCAGTTTTTGCGCTTGTGCCAATTTCCACATTAGCACCCAGTCGGGCACAAATTTAATTTCCGCATTGGCAGAAGTTTTCGCATTGACACCCTGTCGGGCACAAATTTGCGCCTTAAAAAATGCACGTAAAAATTGAGTGCGCATGTGCGCGGGGAACTAATGGCAGCACATTAGTCTTGCTCCGTGCCCGCCGGACAGAACGCGGACCTTGAAGGAGCTGCAGGCATCTGACTTGAGCAGGAGATCAGCTGGAGTGCGGGAGGAGACCGGGCGGCAGCTCAGCGGCACGCTGCAAGCAGAAGGAGAGCCGTCGGGAGCTGCGAGAAGCGGCGGCCCCGCGGTGCGTGCTGGCAAGATGGCGGACAGCCTGTCTGCAGAAGAGATGCACGAAGTGGAGAGCAGCGAGGTCTTTTTTCTGGTGAGTGAGAGGGAGGGTGCTTCACTGGATACTCCTCAGGCAGGTCCCTCAGTCCCAGCACAGGTCAGCGCTGATATGTTGCCCAAGATTGAACAGCTGCTGCAGACAGCACTATCTTCTCACACCCAGCTCATTATGGACCATTTATCTAAGGAGTTTGACAAAGTCTCCTGTAATATCTCTGTCCTAGACAAGAAACTGGGTGAGGTGGCTTCCACCCAGGAAGTTTTGGAAGCGGAAGTGCAACAATTAAAGGCTGCTAATCTGTTGTTGTCATCTAAAATTGATGACATGGAAAATAGGGAAAGAAGAGGTAATTTACGTTTTAGGGGTCTCCCTGAGCACTTGGAGGACACTAGAGCGGTAATTATAGCATTATGCCAAGAATTGATCCCGGGAATATCAACAGATAGGCTTGAGCTGGACCGTGTACACAGGGCTTTAGGCCCACGGAGAGCACCTGAGGAACCCCCACGGGACATAATTGCTAAATTTCATTTTTATAGCAGTAAAGAGCTGGTTCAGAGAGCTGCCCGAGATGCCACTAACCTCTTATTTCAGGGGTATAATTACCAAGTGTTTTCGGACCTTTCTGCGGCTACCATGGCAAAGAGGAAGGAGTTAAGGCCATTTTTGTCAATACTACGTGAAAACAACATCAAGTATAAATGGGGCTTCCCCTTCCGTGTCTCTTTTGATTATAAGGGCAGAGTTTATGCCGCTACGTCTCTAGAGGAACTACAACACCATCCCCTCGATTCAAAGAGCAAAAGTTAATTGATTTCGGATCGAGAATCGTAAGTTTGGGTGGGTGTTAGTCATTTTTTCCAGTTTTTTTGGCCATTTCCGACTCGCACGAGCCTACGTACGAATGCGTATATGCTCTTACGATCATCGCAAGTTCGTTCCTAAATTTTAGGATCAAAACGTAAAACTTAGGATCAAATCCTAAAACTTAGGATCAAAACGTAAAACTTAGGATAATCGAATGTGTTTAGGTGTGATTCAGAGAACAGTTTTCAAACCTCTAAATACGTTTTAAAAGAAAGCCACTGCCGACACCTTTTAGCAGTCGGATTGCTGTTCTTGAACAGGTTTTTTGGCTATGTGGAGGAGTCTGCGCGTCTTGAGCTGCAATGAACTGCATGTATCAGCATGGCCGAGGCCATAAATTGTATGGCAATGCATACCTGATTCACGTATGCCTTATAAAAGCATTTTAATGTGGACCTTAATTAGTCCTTTGCATGTAAACCTTTATTTTGCAATATATTTACATTAATTAAAGAAACTTATGTCCTTTGGTATTTATTTTTAAATTGATGTACTAGAATAATATTTTTAGATTGCATTTATTGGTGTAGTTGTTTACCTTTGCTTTGTTTAATTATTTAAGCACATCTTTGGTCAGATGCATCACACTTACTGAGGAGAGGAGAGCGGGATAAAGTGCAGGATGTGGGTTACTGCTGTATTTTGCACAGACACAGCAGAGCTGGGGGCACGGAAAGGTCAGAAATCAAAGAATGCAGAGCAACACAGTCACAAGGCCCTTTCTGTTTGCAGGCTGCCCGATAATACCTGAGCCGCCATCTTGGCTGTTTCTAGACTCATAACATGCAGAAGTTGCTGGGTGTTTTTTTATATTTGAGAGCAAATCTGTATGTAGAGGGTGTGGGTAACCACACACAAAATTTAAAGTTGTACCATTTGAAGCCAAAATATTAAAATTAAATCCACAAGTAAAAAATGCAAGTTAACTAAAAATTAAACAAAGTAAGATTTACTTATGCAAATGCATTCATTAATGGTTGGTTACTACAAAATGAATGAAATAAAGAAAAATAAGACCAAATATTTAGAATGCACTTTAATGAGGTAAGTTTGTAGTGCGCAGCCGCAAGATCAGAAGGATTTACGTCCAGACAAAAAAGGAAAAAGGGCAAAACCAATGTTGCAACCTGAGAAATGAAACGGAAAATTCAGGATGGAAACTGACATAGGTCTGATTCCCGAACTGCCATACGAACGGACGTAAATTTTAGGATAGAAACGTATTTGCTTATAGAATCACTCGCAAGTTCATACGAACGCACGAGCGGACGGGAAAAATAGGATGATCGGCACCAAAATCCAAGCTGTTACATGTTTCTTTGAATCGACCCTCATGTCTCATCACTTAATTTGTCAAAGCCCTCAAGTTCTAAATCGACAAGAAGCGTGGATGAATCCCCTAAACTGCAAAGGGCAGGAAAGAGGCAGAAGCGTTGGTCGATATCAAATTCCCGAAGCTCCCGTTTGGCGTTCGAGGACACTTGAAGATCCTTTTTAATTTGATATTTTTGAAAAATACCAGATAAAGCATTGATTTTCTCTTGTTAAGTATATGCCTTAATATGTTACATAGAGATTTTGATAAATCCCTGGATTATTGCTTTTTAGTTTATTACTTTTATGTGAATTGCTTATGCTTCTTATATTGTTCTTCTAAGTGTTAATCGTATATATATATACATATATATACTTATTATTTTGCGTATGGATATGTATATATTTATTTATATATATATCATTTTGTTCTCATATGCCTGGGATTTCTCTCGCTTGTATGTATATACATAGATTTATTTATTTTTTTTTTTTGCTTATGGATATATATATATTCATTTATATATATATCATTTTGTTTTTATATGCAGTATTTGTTTCCTGGGATTTCTTTTAACTCGGTAGTTTTTAGGTACTGGTTCCTGTTATTAGCTCCTGTATGTTGATACTTTGCGATTATTAGACTCCCGTCTGTCCGGTGGCATTCCCATGTCGCCCTCCTGTTAAATCAGAGGTGTATAGCCTCTTGGTTTTGTACTTATGTAAATATAACCACTACAGTTTCCTTTTAGATAACTGTTTTAGTTACAGTGCTTTTATTATTATTATATGTAAGCGTGCTCACAGGTTACGGCTAGCTCGTGATCACCCTTGCTGCTTGCTCGGTTCTGGGCTGAGAGGAAATTGCCTCGGTGTCTCTTAAGTATAGAGGAGATATATTTTTACAGGGGAGCACCTTTCGGTCCGGAAGCGAGTGAGGTTTTTTTTTTTTTTTTGTTCTTTTCTTTTTCCCTTTCCTTTCCCTTTTGCCCTCTCCTTGACCCTCCCTGACCCAAGTGTTGTCCTATTGTCCGTCTGTTGGGAGAAGTTATGGCGACGGTTTTCTCTTTGAATGTTCAGGGTTTTAACTCCCCTAACAAGCGGTGTATGGCTTTCCGCAAGATTAATTCTTTACGGCCGGATGTTGTTTGTCTACAGGAGACACACTTTTCGAGCTCCTCCAAACCGAAATTCATTAATGCCAGATATCCACAAATTTTTACGTCTTGTGCTGATGTTAAACAGAAAGGGGTTCTTATAGGGTTCCGTAGAGGTTCCCAGTTTTCGTGTAAAAGGGAAATTAGCGATCCAGGAGGTAGATATTTGATTCTCAAAGGAGATCTACAGGACGTGGAAGTGACAATTGCGAGTTACTACGCCCCTAATACAAATCAACTGCCTTTTTTGTCAGACTTTTTGGACAAAGTTATGTCTGTAGCCAAAGGCACCACTATAATATGCGGGGACTCAAACTTGGTTTTAAACCCTCTTTTAGATAGACAGTCTATAACAAACATCCTGGCTAGCTCTCAATTAGTTTCGGCCTCTAAAGCATTTAGGAAATTGCTAGACTCACACTCGATTGTAGATTGCTGGAGAGAAGCACATCCGGGCACTCAAAATTTTACGCATTACTCTCACCCCCATAGTGTGCACACAAGAATAGATCATATTCTGTTGCCGTTGCCCACTTTGGCTCAAATGAGAGAGGTCAATATTATCCCGATATCATGGTCGGACCATGATGGCTTGCTACTCAGTTTGAAATCTCTCCTTAGTAGGCCTCCAGGCTTCCTTTGGTCTCTCAATGTTTCTCTTTTATCGGATCCGGTGCTGGTCCAGTCCATTACGGACGCATTGACTGAATATTTTGAATTAAATGCGACACCGGATGTCTCATCCACGATCTGTTGGGAAGCCCATAAGCCTACTATAAGAGGTAAATTAATACAGCTAGCTTCCAAGAAAAAACGTGACAGGAACTTATATATTGATAAACTTGAGAAGGATTATCTAGAATTAGCTGAAAAAGCCAAAAGATTAATGACAAGCGAGATCCGATCTGATCTGGATAGTGTTACTCAGGACCTTAATTTAGCACTAGCGGGTAGAGCCGAAAATACCATGAAGTGGCTTAAACATAAGTTCTATTGTAAAGCCAATAAGCCTTACTCCTTATTAGCCAAAAAGCTAAAAACCCCCGATCAATGCTATCGTCCGATCAGACTGCGGAGTAGTAGGGGGGATATCTCTAGTAATCCGTCCAAGATTATCGAAATATTTAAGTCACAGCTCTGGAAATTATACTCCAATCCTGTTGGATCAAAGACGGCTGCGATTCATGAGTTTCTTAACGATCTCTCACTGCCAGAATTACCTGAACATCTTAGGGAGATTTTGGAAGGTGATTTTGATGTGAAGGAGGTACAGCGGGTAATCTCTGGGTTGAAACCTAATAAGAGACCAGGCCCGGATGGCTTTCCATCAGCCTATTATAAAACCTTTGCTCCGATTTTAGCTCCGAGATTGACTGCTGTATTTAACGCTATCCGTAAGGGAGATTCCTTTTCACAAGAGTCCCTTACTGCATCAATTAGCATGATCCCAAAACCGGACACTGACCACACAATATTGGTCTAATTTTAGGCCAATTTCTTTAATTAATCTGGACGTCAAGATTTTTGCTAAAGTTTTATCAGACAGATTATCTGGATACTTGCCACTTATGATTCATAATGATCAAACCGGATTTGTGCCGGGAAGACAGACTGGAGATAATATCAGGAGAGTACTCCAACTGTCTCATGTCGCTAGAGAGAGAGCACTACCTGTTATGCTGCTTTCTTTAGATATCAAGAAAGCATTTGACTCAGTTTCTTGGGAATACCTCTTTAGTTTACTGGAAAAATGGGGTTTTGGACCGAGATTTCTAAATATATTAAGAGCTATATATAATGCACCAGTGGCTTATGTTAAATATTGCGGTTATAAGTCAGAAGCGTTCCCCTTGGCTAAAGGAACTAGACAGGGGTGCCCTTTGTCCCCCCTGTTGTTCGCATTGGCTATGGAGCCGCTGGCCCGTAAAATCAGAGAGAACCCAGATATTTCAGGAGTTGAAATTGGGGGTGAGCAGTATAAGCTTAGCTTATTTGCTGATGATGTTTTGATGACCATCTCTAATCCTCTTATTTCTATTCCAAATTTACTCCAAGTTTTGAACCAATTTGCTGAAGTCTCCGGTCTTCAAGTGAATACCGCTAAGTCTAAAGCACTAAATGTTAATCTCTCAGTGGATATACAGAGTCAATTGCAAACCACTTATAACTTCGTTTGGGAGGATGAAGCTCTGAAATACCTGGGAGTTGCTCTGACTAATCATTATGAGTCCCTTTTTGCTGCGAACTATCTACCTCTAAGAAGGAAATTTAATATTTTATTGTCTCAGTGGAAGGGGTATAATTTGTCTTGGCTGGGTAGAATCGCGGCAGTTAAGATGACCCTTTTGCCTAAATTTCTTTATCTAGCCCGCTCTCTGCCGATACAACTTCCATTTACGTTTTTAAAGGAACTACAAGGCCGGGTCTTTGCATTTATTTGGGATGGCAGAAAACAAAGGATAGCGAGAAAGATTATGATCAGATCTAAATCAACAGGTGGTTTGGGAGTCCCGGATTTTAAGAAATACTACCAAGCGGCTCAGGTGGCTCAGCTTCTTTCATATCATGTCCTTGAAGATGTTCCGGGTACGTATTGAATCAGCTGTAGCGAACCCATTAATGCTTAAAGATATCCTTTGGCTCACTCCAAAAAGTAGGAAATCGTTAAATAACCCGATTATGGCCCATTCCTTGCGGTTATGGGATGACATCAAATTCTCTGGTGGGCTCGCCTCCCCACATATGCCATTAACGCCACTGTGGGGTAACTTATCGTTTCCTCCAGGGGTGTCTGACATATCTAGGTTTAGAAGGTGGAGAGAAGCCGGGATTTTTTGTATTAATGATTGTCTTCAAGGATCAGCTCTTGCTTCCTTCCAGAATCTTAAAGATAGATATGGCCTACTACCACGGGATCTTTTTGGATACCTTCAGGTTTCCCATTTTATAAAATACATAGTGAAGAATTCATCAAATTTGGACAGCTTTACCTGCTTTGAACGGCGCTGTAAACATGACCCAAGAGGTAGAAACACTATAGCAGAGATATATAAGGCACTACTTTCGATTTTGGACAATGGACCCCTGCCCTATAGAAATAAATGGGAACGAGATTTTGAAGAAGAGATTCCTCTAGAAGTTTGGCAGAAGATGTGGCGGGAGTCATTTGGGAAGTCGGCATCGGTGCAGGCTATAGAAGTCAATATTAAAGTCACTCTACGTTGGTATATGGTTCCGGCGCAGTTGGCGCATATGGGAAGAGAAAAGCTAGGTAATTGCTTTCGTGGTTGTGATAGTTTGGGCTCATATAGTCACATTTGGTGGGACTGTCATATAGTTGCAGATTTTTGGAGTAAAATTTTTGACACAATTAGTAGGATTATGGGCACACAGGTGAACCCAGACCCATGGGTGGCGCTATTAAACAAACCCCTACCGGGCACCACGAGTAAACAGAGACGATTGATTTTCCATATTTGTACTGCTGCTAAGATGGTCATTGCGAAGGCCTGGAAAACGTCTTGGTTAGGATTTGGAGAGTTCATAAATAAGGTCAACAATACACTGGCAATGGAAAAGATGTCGGCTATCCATGCGGATAAGATGGAGGAGTTTCGAGAGGTGTGGACTCCTTGGACAAGGGCGATCTTACCTGCCTCTTTTGATAGTAATCTTTTGCTTATATGAATGCAAAACCAGACATGTATTACTTTTCCCCTCTTGTTTCTTCTTCTTTCCTTCCCCTTCTTCCCCTCCCCCCCCCCCGTTTTTTTTTTTTTTTTTTTTTTTTTATGTTATCTGTTTTTGTTCTTTTATGTTACTGTTATTTTATTGTATTTTGTTTTTTTTGCGCGATGTTATAGTCGACACTATATGGTTGGATTGGGGTTAGTGCGAACCCCGTTTATAGGTATCATATTCTTCTTTAAGGAAATGTTGTCAAACTATGTTGTTAAAATATGCCTTAGTAGTCTGAATCTTGTAATTTTACTGTTGCTGATCTGAAATGTTGATCCTAATGTTATACACGGCGACTATGCTAAATCTCATTTCATGTCTATACGAGCAATAAAAATTTATTGAGAGAAAAAAAAATGCACGTAAAATTCAGACGACCATGAATCAGGAGGAAGGCCACGCACAACTTGGTGCTCCAAAAAAATACTCAAATGCACAGACACACGACCATGAATCGAGTCTATAGTCTCACATACATCTGCTTGCTGCAAGGTGTTAAACACAGCTACCCTGCTCCCAGGCCCTGGAAGAACCCCTCTGCCAACTAGGCCCTATCCAGGAGTCATCCACCTCGCTATCCCTAACACACCCTAACCCAATGGGGCATCCCAAAAATTACACCCCTGCATTATATGATACATTGTATTAAAGTGTTTTTTAAGTTATGGTTAAAAGAAAATTTTATTTCCAAGAGTAAGTCCAAGAGTAAGCCCCAACTGCCACTATCTTCTGTAGAGCACTCCGGAGCTCCAGGGTCCTCAGACTATACATAATCGGATTAATTAAAGAAGGCACCAAGATGTACAAGAGGGATCTGTATTTGTTCATGCTGGCCGAGCTCCCATCAGACGGGACCATGTAGACAATTATTAGTGTTGCGTAATATGAACACACTGTGGTCAAGTGGGAACCACAGGTGGAGAAGGCTTTTCTTCGCCCATGAGCAGAAGTTATCTTCAGGATGGTGACTAAAATGCAGAGGTAGGTGGCAAGGATAACAACAAATGGTAGACATATTATTACAATAGCAAAAAAAAAGTCTAGCAGCATCAGGGAAGATGTGTCTGAAGTGGACAATTCCACAACCGGGCCAAAGTCACAGAAGAAATGATCAATGCTATTCAATCCACAAAAGTTTAATTGGCACACCACGATGATTTCACTGGACTCTATGGTTACAGCCAAGATCCACAATCCACTGATGAGCTGGTGGCAGACATGAGAGTTCATAAGCACAGGGTATCGTAGTGGATTGCAGATCGCCAAATATCTATCATAAGACATGGCTGATATAAGGAAGGACTGGAAGTAGCTAAAAATACAAAAACAGTAAAGTTGCGTGATGCAGGCGGCCAACGAGATAGCTTTACCTTCTTCTTTGGTGATGATATCCAGAGCCATTGGCACCACAGTGGTGGCGACCATAGCATCAGACGTAGCCAAATATTTAAGAAACAAGAACATCTGACTTTTAAGCTGTTGAACAGTGCTCACTAAAATGATAATTAAACAGTTGCCACTTAGGATCACCAAATAGGCCAGAAGGAACACCATGAACAATAGAATTCTGAATGCATAAAGACCTCGAAATCCAAAAAGACTGATCTGAGTCACCTGAGTCTGATTTACCTCACACATTTTGCGTAACAAGAATATTCAAACTTTAAGTGAGTTCCTGAAAGAAATGAAAAAATATTGTTACAAAGCATGAATATTTGGGTTTTAAAAATACAGATGAAGCAGAGCTAAACGTACCTTTTACTGAGTTAAAGAAGAAAAGGATGCAGCGCCGGGAGCTCTGGTTGAAGCAGCGCCAGATCAAACCTGGCGCTGTAGGTCAAGATCCCATAGAGCACAATGGGTAGAACTTTATTGAAGTGTTTGATGCTTACAATTAATATTAGACATATTTATTTGTACAGAACTTGCATTGGAACTAGGGATGAGCGAACCGGTTCGGACGAACCGGAATTCGCTCCGGATTTCAGGGAAAATTAGATTTGGCACGAACCCGAATTTTTTTTGGTTCGTGCCGATCAAATTTTCCCTGAAATAAAAAAAAAAATGCCGGCATGGTGGGAGCGGGCAGGCCGGCTACGCTGTCAGCGGGCAGCGGAAGCCGGCCCGCTGACAGCGCAGCCGGCCTGCCCGCTCCCACCATGCCGGCATTTTTTAAAAAAGCAAACACTTACCTGCATGGTCGGAGCGTGGAGGCCGGCGCCGCTCTCAGGCGCCCTCTGATGACACGCCCTCTGATGATGCGTCCTCTGATGACAGCTGAGAGCGGCGCCGGAGCGTGGAGGCCAGCGCGGCTCTCAGCTGTCATCAGAGGACGCGTCATCAGAGGACGCGTCATCAGAGGGCGCCTGAGAGCGGTGCCGGCCTCCACGCTCCGACCATGCAGGTAAGTGTTTGCTTTTTAAACAAATGCCGGCATGGTGGGAGCGGGCAGGCCGGCTACGCTGTCAGCGGGCCGGTGGTGACCCGCTGACAGGCGTAGCCGGCCTGCCCGCCCCCACCATGCCGGCATTTTTTTTTTTTCAGATGAGCGATTCGTGAAAGTTCGATTCGGGCGAACCCGAATTTCTTGGGGAAATTCGGCGAATCGCCCGAATCGAACTTTCAAGAAGTTCGCTCATCTCTAATTGGAACAATTGGAATAATTGAAATATAGCTGCGATAAGGGCCAAAATGTATTTTTTGAGGGGGTGTTATTAAAATTAATTTGCATATAATTAATTGCAGCTTAAAATAATTGCATCTTGGTTGCTTAACAGTGTGTAAATTGGACACTTACAACTAAAATGCAGCCTAAATAAAGTTTGTCCTCAGCAGTGATTTTGTGTAACTGTAATGATGAAACGCCGACCAGCGGCAGATAAATACAGCGTCAAAGATTTCAAAAATCCTAAATATGCAGAGAAGCGCCAGAAAAATGGCAGTACAGTACAGTACAGTGGCACTCACTGGCGCTAAGATAATCGGACAAAGGAGGGGTGGCAGCCGCTCAGACCATTTTATAACTAACCTGGGAGGTGCATGTTAGCAGGGCAATTAGGATGCAAAAGTCTTAAAGGAGCCACAGCACTCAACCCTGTTAGCTTGCTGACCAACCTACAATCTGTCTCTAAACTTGGTTAAAAACAGAGGGCTCGGTCACACACATCTGCAGAAGTATGCTTAAGCCGCCCCACCAGCGCCAAGGTGCCTCTGTGGGGTGCAGTCCTAACTCTAATCTCTGAGAGCCCCCTTTGGGACATACAATGCAATAGATAAATTGGGAGCAGGCTTACCTGAGGTTGCCCTAAACCTCAAGTGCAAGCCATGGGGTGGAAGGGTCAAAGACCTTGCAATACAGCCTAGACCCCACACCCCAAATTCAAAAGAAACAAAGGAGGGGTGGCAGCCGCTCAGACCATGGCTCCATGCACCTCCCAGGTTAGTTATAAAATGGTCTGAGTGGCTGCCACCCCTCCTTTGTTTCTTTTGAATTTGTGCAAGCACATGGGGTGTGGGGTCTAGGCTGTATTGCAAGGTCTTTGACCCTTCCACCCCATGGGCTGCACTTGAGCTTTAGGGCAACCTCAGGTAAGCCGGCTCCCAATTTATTTATTGCATTGTATGTCCCAAATGGGGCTCTCAGAGATTAGAGTTAGGACTGCACCCCATAGAGGCACCTTGGCGCTGGTGGTGCAGCTTAAGCATACTTCTGCAGATGTGTGTGACCGAGCCTCTGTTTTTAACCAAGTTTAGAGACAGATTATAGGTTGGTCAGCAAGCTAACAGGGTTGAGTACTGTGGCTCCTTTAAGACTTTTGTAAGATAATCGGACATTGGGTCCAACAGGCGCGACATATGCCGGCCAATACCTAAGTACAACAATCAAAGCTAATTAGCAGCATTCCACTCAGTGACTGCTAGTACCAGTGTAGTACACCACACAGCGCCAGATAGGACAGGAATGCTGGCACTCTGAAGCTGGCACTATAGCCAAGGAAATAATGCTAAAAGGCGCACATCATAAATAAGACCCAAAGATTCTATGAAGACCTAAAGTGATAATTCTTGCAAAAAACAACATAACATTGATTCCTATGGGGGTTTACCACTAAAAGGTGGCAAACGCAAAAGGTGTTCGCCAGCATTCGCCAAACTGAAGTAGAAGTAAATCCAAAAAACATGAAGACATGGCCGGCGGAACAAAAATGCAGAAACTACCGTAACTCCGGCGAATCCTTTTCATAAACCCCTCATAATGTAATGTAAGAATGTACCGCTTTTAGTTAGAGGGTCACAGGTTGTGGTAGTATGTGTGGGCCTCAAAAAGGCAGGGGCCACCTTACCTGGTGTGTGGTATTGAAGTACAATGGTGTCGGGGAGGAGTTCCCAACCTCTTTTCAGCAAGTAACACTTTCCATTTTCTTAATATTTCGAGTACCAACTGGGTGACACAGATACTGTTTTTGAGCATGCATAACCCAGCAAACATGATGTGGAGGCAAATTTATCGATCTCATTGCGCTACTTGAGTGTCTGCAAAAAAATGCTACTAACGCCGCAGCCACAGACAGATGGCACTGTTAGTGTTCCACTCTGTAACCTACCCATGACACTTTGGCCCTTATTTATGAAGGAATAGCGACAGGTAGCGAACGGTGAGCGGCCGGTAATGACGGGCACCGCCACGAGAACGCCGGCTCCCCACCACAATCACACATTTATCAAGCCAATCCTGCTTAGCGACTGAGATAGCGCCAGATAGCGACTCATTCATCATTATTCCAGCCTCAGCCCACAGCACCAGCGTCCGACCTTGAACAGCGACAGGTATGACCTCTCGCTACCTGGCGCTCTCCAATGCATTTCAATGGAACAATCTTTAAATATTAATAATTAATTGTTATTAATGTTTTTTTTTTTGTTTTTTTAAATGTGAAAAATTCTGTGACCACTTCTGCAATGTTAGATAATTTTTTTAAGGGGAAAAAAAAAATTTGTGCAGAATTGATATTACAGGTCTGATATTAATGTATTCATATTACTAAATTATTAAAAAATTGTATTCTTTTTGGTTTTCAAAAATATGGTGGTTTGGGGATTAAAAAACTACTTTTAACACATCGCCGCCAGTGCTCTGGGGTTTAAACATGCATTTCACAGCGCTTGAATTTTTAGAGCCTGATTTTTATGAATATGGTGGGAGCCGGTCGCTCTGACCAGTCGCTATCATGCGCTCCCATACAGCGCGGAACCTGTCAAATAGCGACTCGTCACCTTGTATTCAACATTACCGCACACCGACTGAGTCGCTGTCAACAACCGAACAACGGCCAAGCACAGCGACTACTAGCGGGCGCTCTGAAAATGCCGCTACAGTCGCTCAACTGTCGCTACCTGCTGCTATTAATGAATCGGCCTCCCCGTCTGGATTGTTTTTTTTGTCAATGGAGTTAGCGACAGATAGCGCAGGTGGGGAAGGACAGAAATCATTTGTATGTAACATGTAAACGAACAGCGCCAGCGTGGGTGCTGTTGAAACCTCGATACTCGTGATAGATAGGCATACAGCACCATGTGCAATACAAAAAAGAGGCTTTAACTGGGGATGGCTGCACAGTGACCAAGCGAAAAACACATGGAATGACATCAAGAACATACAAATGACATGACACCTGATTGGCAGACATGAAAACGCAAGTTAGCCTAGTTAACCTAGGAGGCCGATTCATTAATAGCGTCAGGTAGCGACAGTTGAGCGACTGTAGCAGTATTTTCACAGTGCCCGCTAGTAGTCGCTGTGCTTGGCCATTGTTCGGTTGTTGTCGGTGTGCGGTAATGTTGAATACGGGGTGACGAGTCGCTATTTGACATGTTCCGCGATGTATGGGTGCGCATGATAGCGACTGGTCAGAGTGACCGGCTCCCACCACATTCATCAAAAAATCACACTCCAAAAATTCTCGCGCTGTGAAATGCATGTTTAAACCCCAGAGCGCTGGCGGCGATGTAGTTTTTTAACCCCCAAACAACCATATTTTTGGAAACCAAAAAAAAAGCAAGTTTTTAATTACATTTTGTAATATGAATACATTAATATCAGACCTGTAATATCAATTCTGCACACAGTTTTTTTTTTTTTACCTTAAAAAAAATATCTAACATGGCAGAAGTGGTCACAGAATTTTACACATTTAAAAAAGAAAAAAAAAAAAAAACGTTATTATGAATGAATTATGAATATTTAAAGATTGTCCCATTGAAATGCATTGGAGAGCGCCAGGTAGCGAGAGGTGATACCTGTCGCTGTTCAAGGTCGGACGCTGGCGCTGTGGGCTGAGGCTGGAATAATGATGAATGAGTCGCTATATGGCGCTATCTCAGTCGCTAAGCAGGATCAGATTGATAAATGTGTGATTGTGGTGGGGAGCCGGCGTTCTCGTGGCGGTGAGCGTCATTACCGGTCGCTCACCAGACGCTACCTGTCGCTATCCCTTGTTAAATAAGGGCCTTTGTCTGGATTGTTTTTTTGTCAATGGATTTAGCGACAGATAGCGCAGGTGGGGAAGGACAGAAATCATTTGTATGTAACATGTAAACGAACAGCGCCAGCGTGGGTGCTGTTGAAACCTCGATACTCATGATAGATAGGCATACAGCACCATGTGCAATACAATAAAAAGGCTTTAACTGGGGATGGCTGCACAGTGACCAAGCGAAAACACATGGAATGACATCAAGAACATACAAATGACATGACACCTGATTGGCAGACATGAAAACGCAAGTTAGCCAAGTTAACCTAAGCGCCAGATAGCGACTGGGGAGCCGGCCAGTAAAGCCAGGTACCGCAACTAGAACGCCGGCTCCCCTCCACAATCACACATTTATCAAGCCGATACTGCTTAGCGACTGAGATAGCGCCACCTAGCAACTCATTCATCATTATCCCAGCCTCATCCCACAGCGCCAGCGAACATCCTTGAACAGCGACAGGTATGACCTCTCGCTACCTGGCGCTCTCCAATGCATTTCAATGGCAGAATGTATTTTAATTAATAATTATTTTTTAATATATATAATTTTTTTTTACATTTCAAAAAAAAAAATCTGTGAACACTTCTTCCTTTGAAATGTATTTTTTGGGGATTTTTAAAACATTTTTTTTTTTGCAGAATTGATATTACAGGTCTGATTTTAAACTATTCAGGTTTGAATATTATTTCAAAATCATTCCATTTTTTTTTTTGGGTGGTTTGGGGGTTAAAAAACTACTTTTAACACATCGCCTACTGCGCTCTGGGATTTAAACATGCATTTCACAGCGCTAGGAATTTTTAAGGCTGATTTTTTAATGAATATGGTGGGAGCCGGTCGCTATGTCCAGTCGCTATCATGCGCTCCCATACAACAGCGAACCTGTCAAATAGCGACTCAGCATCTTGTATTCAACATTACGGCACACCGACTGAGTCGCTATCATCCACCGAACAATGGCCAAGCACAGCGACTACTAGCGGTCGCTGTCAAAATACCGCTACAGTCGCTCAACAGTCGCTATCTGTCGCTATTAATGAATCAGCCTCTAAGTAAAATAATAAGCAAGGAAAACATTCAGAAATGGATTGCAGGTAACCAGCTCACCCAATAATGAAAAATCCCTCCAGCACGGATCCAGGAAAAAACTCTTGAAGTTTTCCAACAAAGACTAGAAAAAGTAAATCCAGCTCCCGGGATAAAACATAACTTTTACTTGTAATAGAATTAAAACTGAAATATGCTCCATAAAAAGGTGCAAAGCAAAGTGTCAGCGGCAACACGAAATCACCTCCATCCCTCACCAACAAACATTACGCGTTTCAGCTTCACGAGCCCTTAGTCATAGAGGGATGGAGGTGATTTCGTGTTGCCGCTGACACTTTGCTTTGCACCTTTTTATGGAGCATATTTCAATTTTAATTCTATTACAAGTAAAAGTTATGTTTTATCCCGGGAGCTGGATTTACTTTTTCTAGTCTTTGAAGGAAAACATTCAGAACAGGCCGGAGATCCCGTGTCACTTGACTAAGCACAAAAAAAATTTAAATATTCTAACCAGAAGTCACCATAATGGGACTGGAATGGTTAATTAAAGTCTATGGGAGAACGACACAGAGCGCCTGATGTGATGTGGAGCTGTAGATACATAGGCCCTTATTTAACAAGGGATAGCGCCAGGTAGCGAATGGTGAGCGAACGGTAATGACGCTCACCGCCACGAGAACGCCGGCTCCCCTCCGCAATCACACATTTATCAAGCCGATCCTGCTTAGCGACTGACAGAGCGCCAGATAGCGAATCATTCATCATTATTCCAGCCTCACCCAACAGCGCCAGCGAGCGACCTTGAACAGCGACAGGTATGACCTCTCGCTACCTGGCGCTCTCCAATGCATTTCAATGGAACAATCTTTAAATATTCATAATTAAATGCTATTAATGTTTTTTTTGTTTTGTTTTTTTTTTAAATGGCAAAAATTCTGTGACCACTTCTGCAATGTTAGATATTTTTTTTAAGGTAAAAAAAAAAAAAAATTGTGCAGAATTGATATTACAGGTCTGATATTAATGTATTCATATTACAAAATGTTTGTAAAAACATGTTTTTTTTTTTTTCTAAAAATATGGTTGTTTGGGGGTTAAAAAACTACTTTTAACCCATCGCCGCCAGCGCTCTGGGGTTTAAACACGCATTTCACAGCGCGAGAATTTTTTGAGCGTGATTTGTTAATGAATATGCTGGGAGCCGTTCGCTATGGCCATTCGCTGTCATGCGCTCCCATACAGCGCGGAACCTGTCAAACAGCGACTCCTAACCCCGTATTCAACATTACCGCACACCGACTGAGTCGCTGTCAACAGCCGAACAACGGCCAAGCACAGCGAATACTAGCGTGCGCTGTGAAAATACTGCTACAGTCGCTCATCTGTCGCTACCTGGCGCTATTAATGAATCGGCCTCTTAGCGCTAGGAGAGGTGCCAAACTTTTTTTGCATCATAAATATGACTTGCTGATGGCGCCAATGAAAAAAACCTGCCGGTGTCATGGCGTGTCGCTACATGGCATTAGTATTTCTTAAATAAACCCCATAGTGCATCGTAATATCTATGTGTTGTCAGCGTTTAAAGCAGTATTAAAAACACACAGGACAACTTTTTAAATGATGTAATGCAAAAGAAAAAAAAAATGCACATAACCTGATGTGGACTATTTGGTCTTTTCCATTTATCTCAATAGTTCTGTCCAGTACCTTTGGTCATTAAGCATAAATCAATGCATTTATTTCTAAAATAGCAAATTATGATTTAAAACAGCAGCCCTATAGGTCTAAAATAAAAACAGTGCCATAAAAGAAACAATCAAAAACATAAAACCTAAGCATTAAATCATGCTGGTCACCTGGGTATTCTTCTTTTATGGGATAGTGTGTACTCCAACAGATTGTTGGCCAGCCGACTGGCTTTTCTCGGCAATGTCTGACAATTCCCCGGTGTTGAGTGAACTTTATAATGTTGAATGTGAAGGGGAACGTTCCCGAGAGATTTTCTTAATTGCATATTAACCCCGTGAGGATCCAAACCTCACAGCTGAGGTTTTGTTTGCGTTTCTATTAATGGTCACATGTGTAATTGTGTAACTCTTTGCCTCATTATCAATAACCATTGTTTTGGGTCCTATGTGTCTAATAAAAGGACCTGGTTAATTGTTGGACCGACATTAGTAGTTTTGGCATCATTAAAGCAGACCTTCGACATGATTAAGAGCCTATCTTGTATGTTTCCGTCATCCAGTACATAAAGATTGCCCACATTAATCTGGACCTTCGCTCTGAATAAGAGCCTATCTTGTATGTTTCCCCCCATGTACATACAGATTGCCCACATTAATCTGGACCTTCACTCTGAATAAGAGCCTATCTTGTATGTTTCCCTCATCCAGTACATAAAGATTGCCCACATTAATCTGGACCTTCACTCTGAATAAGAGCCTATCTTGTATGTTTCCCCACCATGTACATATAGTTTACCCACATTAATCCGGACCTTCACCCTGAATAATAGCCTATCTTATATGTTTCCCTCATCCAGTACATACAGATTGCCCGCATTAAATAATCATCCTACCTGCACCTTTAACATTTTAACATCCAAGATGGCGGTTTGCAGACAGGAAGTGTCTTCTGACTATGCCACTTTGCGTTCTGGGATTGCTGTCTTTTTCCTGATCCCAGTGCTGCCTGCGAAGCACAGCTATAACCCGCCCCCTGTACTTTACACCCCTCTCCTTAATAGGTGAGGCTTCTGAGGCACGATGGTGGCACCCGTATCCTAGATTCCTGTACAGAGTTGCAGCCCAGTTGGAGAAAGAATAATAAATAAGAGATTAAACATTTAAAATATATTAATTTTAGATGCTGGGAAACATTTTTTATGGGTTCAGGCTTTTCATTAAATGATGCTGAAGGTCTGGTGTAAAGAAAAGCCCCCTGTTTGTCACTGCCTGGCAATTAAGCTGTAGTGGTATGTTGAAATTGTATACGTTTGGTGATAATTATTCTTAACAAGTTTAAATATATCTGGAGGGGGCTCTTACCTCAATAGGTATGAGTAATCCTTCTACAGCTGATTAGTGTCTGGGGGGGATTTACCCCTCTCAATTTGTAGCATGTCCTCCATTTGTAGCAAAAATTGTTGGTGTTTTACCATTCAATTTGCAGCCACTATTATGGAAGTGTTCCCTTTTTTTTTGTATATTTTTAGTAATTCAGTTGATAAACTGAAACTCATCTATTATATTGAATCAATAAAAACAAAGGGAACTTTTCCAAGTGCTCTTTATGTTAATGTTGATAATTATGGTTTACAGCCAAGGAAAACCCAAAATTCATTATCTCAGAAAATGTGTAAATCCCCCTTAGGCCAACACACAATTTGCCTGATTCCTGCCCACATTCTGTAGCTGCATTTGCTACATCTGGGGTTGTTGACCTGGCTTGGGCCCCTTATATTCAAATAGGGTGGGTGGGTGTGTATAAACAACCATAGCTGGTGATGTAGCCACTTGTGAAATGGTTTTGGGGTCAAAGAGCTGCTTTACAAACATCATATATGCCCGCAAAATGGTTATGCACAGTGGCACACTTTAAAGTTGATATTTGTGGACAGTCTAGGGCACATATGTCATATTCAAGGCCCGGGGGCCACATGTGCCCCTCCAAGACATTTTATGTGGCCTTTCTGCAACTGCCACCCAGCCAAAAGCTTCTGCCACTGCCACCCAGCTGCATGCTTCTGCCGCCCAGCCACAAGTTTCCAACTTCGGCCACCCAGCCACAAGCTTCTTCCACTGCCACCCAGTCACATGCTTCTGCCACTGCCACCCAGCCACATGCTTCTGCCACTGCCACCCAGCCACATGCTTCTGCCACTGCCACCCAGCCACATGCTTCTGCCACTGCCACCCAGCCACATGCTTCTGCCACTGCCACCCAGCCACATGCTTCTGCCACTGCCACCCAGCCACATGCTTCTGCCACTGCCACACAGCAGCATGTTTCGACCGCTGCCAGACAGGCTGCTTCTGCCACTTCCAGACAAAGACAAGCCCACACACAGATGAGGACAAGGAGAAGATCAACTCATGCAAGGGCGGCCCTTGATTTGACAGAAACACAAGGGCTAAGATTTCATCAGTCTCAAACTTGACATTTTGATATATTACGACGATATACATAGAATGGCACTGGGGCTGCAGGAGCAAAAAATGGGACCTTTATTTATAATAGGGACCTTTTTAACCCTTTAAATGCCAAGCACGTAGTTTCTACGTGGTTGCTTCTCCTACCGTTAAGTGCCAAGCACATAGAAACTATGCGCCTGGTATTTCCCCCTAACAGTTAAAAAATAGAAAAAAAAAACCACTTACCTCTGGTATCCCCGTGAAGCTTGGGGTCCCCTCTTCCTGGGGGGGGGCATCCGACCCCCCCCATCGTCCTCCGTCTTCAGGAGGGGGTCCGAAACCAGCCTCCCCCCCCCCCCCCGTTTCCAGCGCTGACATCGCCGCTGTAAAAAAAAACAAACTGTCATTTACTTACCTCCGCGCCCGAGCCTTCTGTTGGGTCTCCTCTTCACCAGGGGGGGTCCGATACCCCCCCCCTGGGCTGCGCAGGCTTCAGGGGTCCATGACCCCTATACCAGTTCACAAGGCTGGGGGGATGGCAAGTCACCTGCGCTAGCTGGTGACTTGCCATTAACCCCCGGCACCCCCATTACCTGCCTCCCCAAAGGCCAGGGGGGGGCAGAAGAGCCCGGGCCCACGGGCTATGCGGGCTTGTAGCCTGCAGGGCCAGGGGCCACAAAAGCTGGCCCCTGCGCCCTGTTCCTACAAGCCCTGCATAGCTGGTCCCGGGCTGGTTACTTTGGGTAAGGGGGACCCCACGTCAATTTTTTTTTTGATTTTTAAGGGTTTTTAACCCATAAAAATAAGAAAAAAAATGGGGAGGGGGGACTCTATGTCATTTTTTTTCTCGATTTAACCCTTTGTAGTGTGGATGGTATTTGTATTTTATTTGTGAATGTTATAAAGTACTTGTTTCAGTTAGGGGGGTCTCCTGGGCAGGAACGGGGGGCTACCGATAAATATGTGGTACCGTTCTAATCGGTAGAAATGGGGCTTTCACATGCAATATGGTTTTCCTTAATAAAATACATTTTTTATTTAAAATAAAGGAGTCAATTTTCAAAAAAATTTTTTAATATTTATTTTTTTTACTTAATAATATTGTAAAAAAAAAAATAAACAAGACATTTCATGTTAAAGCCTAAACTCTGCTGCAAAAATATATATATAATTTTCCTGAAAGTTCAAGCAAAAATGGCGCAAAACATGGCGCAAAATGAGGAAAAATGACCTGTCAACAGAGGGTGACAAAATCTCAAGTAGGCTGGCAATTAAAAGGGTTAAAAGTAGCTATGCATGTTAGGTATTGTTCTGTTCGGCAGACCTTGCGCTTTCTGACTTAGCTTGTTTTTTTCTGGTTTGCATATTTATATTTTAGGAAAAGGTGTTTTTTATTCAGCTTTTTTAATAAATTTTTTAGGGAAACCCTGCGCAACCAAAGAATTCTTTGAGGAAATAATTCCAGAAAGATGAGCCCACTACAACAAGCTGGGTACGCTTAGAAAGCTTAACATGTGTACTTTCAGATAATATATGGTTTATGGGGGATATTCCAAATGTAAAAGGTTGTTTTGGTTGAAAAATCGCAAGGTGCGCACTTTGTCTGCAGAGCTGAAATTTTCAAGCAAAATTACCGTTACGCACATGCTTTACTTTGGGGTGTTTGGCAACTCTTCCCTTGACAGTAGCTATGCATGTTGGGTGTTGTTCTGGTCGGGGGATGTTGCTTTTGCAGATTAAACTTGTTTTTTCTTGTTTGTATATAGTTTTTTTAGGAAAATGTGGCTTTGATTTTGCTTTTTTATCCGTTTTTTAGGGAAACTCTTTGCAACCAAAGAATCCATTGAGGGATTACTTCCAGAAAACTGTGGCCACATCAACAAGCCTGGTACACCTAGAAAGCTTGAGGTGTTTACTTCCAGAGAATATATAGTTTGTTGGGGGTATTTCTAATGTAAAGGGTTGTTTTTCTGGAAAAATTGCAAGGTGCGCATAGTTGTATTTTATCTGAAAATCCCCTAAAGCTCTGTTTCAGTTTGGGGGAGTCTCCTGGGCAGGAAAGGGTGTCTACCTATACATATGTGGTATTGCTGTAACCGGGAGAAATTGGGATTTCACACGCAATAAGATTTTATTGACAAACTTACATTTTTTATTACAAAAAAACTACAAATTGTAAAAAATATATATTTTTTTTGCACATATTTCACCCAAAAATATTGAGAATACACCTAAAAAATGACAAACAAGACATTTCATGTTAAAGCCCAGACTCTGCTGAAAAAAACAATATATAATTTTCCTGGGAAATCCCTGGAAATCCCTTCAAAAATCGCATTTGAACATGAGGAGCGCAAAATAGTGCAAAATGGTCTGGCAACAAAGGGTGACAAAAAGGGTTAAATGCTTAGGGAGCCTTTGCAGATATTCTGGGTTAATTGAGATTGAGATAATGAATTTTTGCCTTTCCTTGGCTGTAAGCCATAATCATCAACATTGAAAAAGTTCACTCTATTTGTATCAACTAAATATAATAGATGCGTTTTAGTTTTTCAACTGAATTACTAAAAATATACAAAATGTTGATGATATTCTATTTTTTTGCAATGCACCTGTAAGTAGTTCTCCAAATGATCGGAACCCGTAAGGCCAAACAAGATTGGGCAGGTGAACAGGTTGAAGTAGAGCAGGAAGGGGGCAGCAAACCTGTGAGCTCACAAGTGTTTAGCGTCATCTCTGCTTCAGGCAACCCAATGATTTGCAAGCCACAGTTTTGAAGAGCCTGATGTGGCAAACAAACATCTGTATGTGTCTTTTTTGATCAATGTTAAATATTTGAATAATATATATGAGTAATTAACTTGCAACTTACACAGATTTACAGACACAGAAAATAAATCAGAGTTGGGTGCAGTAGTTTTATTGAAAACCAATGTAGATACACCCAGCGGTGCCAATAACCAGTCAATTTACAAGTTAAAAGGTTGATAAACCAAAAAACAAAAAGATTCCCTGAATGGTTTTAGAGATGCTGCACATTTTTTTAGGCCCACAGCAATCTCTTTTGGATAGCATTGTTCGCCTTATGGTGAGTGTTCGGCTGATGACTGTGCTTTGGCTTTTGCTCATTTTGACATAGAGTAAATTAATATTTTCCTGGAGCAACACCTCAATTTTTGCTCCTGTAGCCCTAATGCAAAATCTACGTGTATTTGATTTGTTTTCGTAATATTTCACAATGTCGAGTTTGAGACTGATGAAATCTTAGCCCTTGTGTTTCTGCCAAATCATGGGCCTCCCTTGCACGAGTTGATCTTCTCCTCGTCCTCGTCTGTGTGTGGCCTTGTCTTTGTCTGGAAGTGGCAGAAGCAGCCTGTCTGGCAGCGGTGGAAAAATGCTGCTGTGTGGCAGGGGTCGAAGCATGTTGTTGTGTGGCAGTGGCAAAAGCATGCAGCCGGGTGGCAGTGGCAGAAACTTGTGGCTGGGTCGCAGGAGCATGCGGCCGGGGGGCAGTGGCAGAAACTTGTGGCTGGGTCGCAGGAGCATGCGGCTGGGTGGCAGTGGCAAAAGAATGCAGCCGGGTGGCAGTGGCAGAAACTTGTGGCTGGGTCGCAGGAGCATGCGGCTGGGTGGCAGTGGCAGAAGTTTGTGGCTGGCTGGCAGTGGCAGAAGCATGTGGCTGGGTGACAGTGGCAGAAGCTTGTGGCTGGGTGGCAGTGGCAGAAGCTTGTGGCTGGGTGGCAGTGGCAGAAAGGCCACATAAAATGTCTTGGAGGGCCACATGCGGCCCCCAGGCCTTGAGTTTGACATATGTGCCCTAGACTGTCCACAAATATCAACTTTAAAGTGTGCCACAGTGCATGTGTGGCCTCTCGTTAAATCATAACCGTTTTGAAGACATATGAAATGTTTGTAAAGCAGCTCTTTGACCCCCAAACCATTTCACAAGTGGCTACATCACCAGCAATGGTTGTTTACACACACCCATCCTATTTCAATATCAGGGGCCCAAGCAAGGTCAACGTCCCCAGATGTAGCAAATGCAGCTACAGAATGTGGGCAGAAAGCAGGCAAATTGTGTGTTGGTCTGAGGGGGATTTACAGTGGTGCACTCAAATATGGGATGCCCCATGGGAACTGCTGTGGAAGGGAAGCTATTTGCTTTGGGATCCACTTCAAGTTAACCTACAAAACCATATTTTTGGTTTGTCTGGTTTTGGGCCTCCCTGGTGGTGCAATCCCTATTTATCAACAGGCACTTGGCTTCCAGTGTCTGATTCACCTACATGGTAGCCAATGAAAGTAGGTACAATTCTTGTGAACTACAAAGTAGAGTTATTTTTAACAGGGAGAGCAATAGGCCATAATGTAAAAACAATTAGCAAGTTTACCATGAGACTAATGTGTGTGAACATGTTCTAGAAACATAGCAAGATGCTTTTTCTTACATTCTTTCCACAGACAATGATTTGTACTAGATACGATTACTGATAGGCTTCCCTGATGGGGTCAGGAGATGTGCCATATGCTGTGCTCCCCCCTCTTCAGCAACAGTGTATGTTGCATATGCCTGCTTGGCTGCCAGTGTCCTCGATAATGGGGGTGGTCATCTTCTCGTAGCCCCTGCTGCTACATGCTGATTATGTTTTCACTGAAGCTCCACTGTTAAAGCTGAGTCCGTCTTTTCTAAGAGGACCACCCATCCTAAGCATTGAGCACAGCACCCCCCCCCCAGGAACACACATTCTAAGCATTGAGCACAGCACCCCCCCCAGGAACACACATTCTAAGCATTGAGCACAGAACCTCCCCCCAGGACCACCCATTCTAAGCATTGAGCACAGCACCCCCCCCCCCCCCAGGACCACACATTCTAAGCTTCTAAGCATTGAGCACAGCACCCCCCCATGGCCACACATTCTAAGCATTGAGCACAGGACCCCTCCAGGACCACCCATCCTAAGCATTGAGCACAGCACCCCCCCCCCAGGAACACACATTCTAAGCATTGAGCACAGCACCCCCCCCCCCCCCAGGAACACACATTCTAAGCATTGAGCACAGCACCCCCCCCCCCCCCAGGACCACACATTCTAAGCATTGAGCACAGCACCCCCCATGGCCACACATTCTAAGCATTGAGCACAGAACCCCTCCAGGATCACCAATTCTAAGCATTGAGCACAGCACCCCCCCCATGGCCACACATTCTAAGTATTGAGCACAGCACCCCCCCCATGGCCACACATTCTAAGTATTGAGCACAGCACCCCCCCCATGGCCACACATTCTAAGTATTGAGCACAGCACCCCCCCCCATGGCCACACATTCTAAGTATTGAGCACAGCACCCCCCCCATGGCCACACATTCTAAGCATTGAGCACAGGACCCCTCCAGGACCACCCATTCTAAGCATTGAGCACAGCACCCCCCCCCCCCCCCAGGACCACCCATTCAAATTATTGAGCACAGCGATCCCCCCCCCCAGGACCACCCATTCTAAGCATTGAGCACAGCACCCCCCCAGGACCACCCATTCTAAGCATTGCGCACAGCACCACCCCGAGGACCACCCATTCTAAGCATTGAGCGCACAGCCCCCACCCCTGAGGATCACCCTTTCTATGCATTGAGCACAGCACCCCACAGCCCTTGCTTTGATTCCGGTGCACATTGGCTGTGGCATAATTTCCACAAGACTCTGCAGTGTGCTGGATTTTGTTCTCTTTAACAAACTATTCTAGGCACAGCACAGCAGGGCTGGTGTGACCATAAAGTCACGGGACATTTTTTTTGCCTCAGTCCCACCCCTGAATGTTATTATCCATGGTGTGCCTTTAAAGAAGAATGCTTTTATTTCGGGGGTAGGGGGTAATGACTGACGCACTCTTTCGTAGTGAAGTAATAAAGCGTGGGTGCATCAATTTGTGGAGATGCCGAAAGTCCAGATGTTCAAAAAGTACCAGCACTCCAAAGATGACCATTCATGTCAGAATATTTTTCAAAGAAATCCAAATATCTAGTAAGTCCAAACATGCACACAGGTCAACATTTCAATGACCAGCAGGCCCCCTTCCTCAGGAACAAGCAGTATTAACAAGAAGGTAGTAATACTAACAGTTAAATAAGTCTCTGGGACAATCACAGACAGCCAGTCATTCGTCATAAATGATATCATTGGCGCTGTCATCATGTAAACAAACATTGCTGCATATTAGAGAAAAACAATATCTAGTATGCAAATAATGTGTGCCTTTTTTCCTTAATCGCAATGTATCTGTCCCTTTTTTTGTGTGTTTTTTTTGTGGATTAAATCTACGCATGGAGTAAGATTTAAGGCACAAATTTACTCAGAGTATATTTGCGTGAAATTCATGGTTTGAGAGGGGGAAGAGTGTGTATCTGTTTTCATGCAGCATGTTCCTCCAGCAAAAAGCATGCTTATTTCATTAATAAAACACATGCAGGAAATGGGTGACAAGTTTTGTATGAATGAAAGTGTCATCTGACACTTTATTTGCATATTTTAGCATTTTTATGAAAAAATAGACTTGAAAATAGTTCTAAAAGTTTACAAATGTGATATTTTTTAAAGCGTCAAACCCAAAGGTGGACATTTGGCCAAAAATGTAAAAAATAACCTAAAGAAACAATACATTATTAACGCAATTATTAAGCACTTATACCACCACAAACATGATAGGGAGGGATGTATACAGAGAAAATCATGGACAGAACATTGGGAAACATAACATTGGAGGGTAACTGGAATCAGGATATTGCCCACTAAAACTCTACACATGAAAATCAGGAGAAGACACTTGCCACAGGGCAAACACTATAGACTGATGAATAGAAATGTACCTATAACCCAGTAGATAGAGAGCTAAAAATCGCCAATGCTAGGGTAAAGACAGGGGAGAAACATGGGGGCCATGGGGAACTTCGACTGCCTTAGCCAGCACATGCATTGTGGATGGCCCTTACCACATAAAAAGACCAGCTTTTTAGGCGCAATATGAAAATTTGTGCTTGATTCAGAAACTTGCGATTCCATTTCTTGCATGCCATTTGGTGCGATCCGCATATGCATGAAGCAGTCGCACGATACCATGAATTGTGCGCCTCAACACATGTTTCTGCATGCGGAAGCACTGGCGCATGGTTTGGGTTTTTTTAGCACAGGACCATGAATCCACCCTATAGTAAGCATTTTTAACTATAAATATGTTAGGGTTTTGTTACATTTAATATTATAGTACAGAGGTGACAGATTTCACAATACCAAATATTGAAATACATTATCTCTCCATCCTGCTGTGACTACAGCAAACAAGATGAGTCATTCTGAAATACCTCCTGGCTTCTTGCTGAGAGATATATTGTGTTACATTGTCATACCCAAGGTGCAGATGATGTATCATAATTATTTCTATTTGTAGTCAGCTGTGATACATGGTAAAGCAGTCATGAGCCTGCTATTGAAATGTAAATAGTTCACAGATAGCTCTCAACATTTTGTGAAGTGTGCATCGTGCTGCTGTGATGGAGAGCACATTGTGAAGATTGTCTTATCTGTATGCACACTAAACACACGCCATACGCTTTACAACAAAATATGTCTTCTTTAATAAAGTACTCTAAAATCTCTAATAATTGTTTGCAGTGTTTTCCTGATCTCATGGTTCCTCAGGCTGTAGATAATAGGATTCAGTAGAGGAGTCACCACAATGTACAAAAGGGAACTGAATTTGTTTAGGGTGATGGACTTTTGATTAGCCGAAGTTAAAGTCAAGTTCATTAAGGTCCCATAATAAGCACAAACAGTGGCCAAGTGGGAGCTACACGTGGAAAAGGCTTTGCTCCTCCCGCTATTAGACGAGATCCCTAGGATGGTGAACGAGATGGCGACGTATGTTAGAACCGTAAAAGCAAAAGGCAATAATATCATAAAAACAGAGATGACCAAGTCAATCTGCAACAAAACAGACGTTTCAGAGGTGGCCAACGCCACTGTCGGGCTAAAGTCACAGAAGAAATGGTCAATGGTGTTCAGGCCACAAAAATGCAATTGATACACCAAAATCATCTCACCTGAGATAGCAAAAACCAGAAACCAAGATCCTCCCACTAACCAGAGGACCACGTCAGGTCTCATGATCAACGCGTAACGCATGGGAGTGCAAATAGCCAGACATCGATCGTAGGACATGAGAGCAATGAAAAAGCATTGCACAAAGCCGAATATGAAGATAAAGAACATCTGAGCAAGGCAGCCTCTAACAGAGATGCTTCTTCTATTCAATAAGATGATCTCCAACATCAGGGGCATCACAGTGGTGGTCAGCAGGATGTCTGCGGTGGCCAAGTGTTGAAGGAAGATGAACATTGGAATCCTGAGACGGTCGCGGGTGGCTACCAGAAACACAATGAGGAGATTTCCATTCACTATAACGATAAAGACGAAGAGGAACGCAGCGAAGAGCAGAAACTTCAATTCATGTAGAGCCCGGAACCCGAGAAGTAGGAATTCTGTTATTTCAGTCTCATTGTCCTTACACATCTCCTGCAACATATAACATTTTATTTACGTTTTCTATGCCGATAATGAAGTATAGCCTTTTTTATTTACTTATTGTTACAAAAAATAACCCCCCTTCACACAGGCCATGCTGCTAAACCTATAGGAACCGTTTTTGCATGGAGCATGGAGAAACAAATGTAAGTTTCCTCCTCACACAGAATTCTTCCAGCAGCAGTTTATTCAGTGTGTGTATAGGTATAATAGTAGACAACCATGTCCCGTGTTTGAGGCATATTTCTCGCTGAGTTTGGTGTGAATTGATGCTGCAGCAACCCCTGTCATGTTCATGTGTAAGCAGGGCTGTCTGCTGTGTAACAAGATGGTCGCTCCCATGGGGCACAACAATTTTGAAGTATCTACATGAGGTTAAAGTGGACCAAAAGCAGCTCTGGATCTATGAGACTCCAGAGCTGCCTTATTCCCGCTCCCTCGAGAATCCCCACTGTGTGACCCCCCCCAGTCGCCCAATATACATACTTTGCCAGCAGGCCCACGGCGCATGAATGGCTGGCATGGCCACACACAACCAAGAGATTCGAGTGATGCCGTGTGCCAATTGTGTGTGCTGCTGGGATTCCATTTAGCTTCTCCATCAGCGCAATATGCACGTCCAGAGAAGCTGATTGGAGGAAAGCAGCAACTGCACCTCCGGCTCATGGAAAGGTAAGGAAGATGGGCGAATTCCGCACTGGGATGCCATAGGAGGACAGACCAAAACCCGGGATAGTAAAACATCCTGGGTTTTGGTCAAATTTAAGCCCTCTCAAACACTGATCATCTGAGGGGTGGTTTAGGGAAGTGATTTATGCAGCTGATACTCAAATATACCTCTTTGGCCCCAATCTCTCCTGTCTCTTCTCCCCAACTGCCTTACAATCATATCTTCATTTTATATCATCTCGCCCCCTCAAGATAACATGGACAAGACATTTGCCCACCACTTAACTCCCCTCCCCTCTCTAACACAGCTATCTCTATTAATAGCTGTACAATAACTGCAACTCCCCAAGCTTGGTGCCTGGGCGTCATTCTGGACTCTGCCCTTTCACTTAAACCTCATATTTACTACCCAGATTCCTCCTTTCGCCTCGAACTTAAAAATTTCTCCTGAATCAAACCCTTTCTCACACCTGACACTAAAATGCTAGTACATGCCCTGGTCATATCCTGGCTGGATCACTGCAACACCCTTCTTTGTGGTTTACCAACTAACAGACTGGCACCCCTCCAATCTCCACTGAACCCTGCTGCTCGCCTCATCCATCTTTCCTCCTGCTTATCCAGCTCTGCTCTTCTCTGCCAATCCCTACACTGGCTGCCAGTCCCACAGCGAATCCTGTTCAAAACTCTTAACTCTCACCTACAAAGCTCTCTCCAGCCAGGCTCCTCCCTACATCACATCTTTAACCCAAAAATATCATCCTAGACGCAGCCTCCGCTCTGCTGCCCACCTTCTCCTGTCCTCCACCCTGATCACCTCCTCTCATGTCCGCCTCCAAGACTTCTCATGTGCCACTCCAATTTTCTGGAATGCCCAGCTCAATAGCCACTCCCCAACCCAGCACGCTTTCAAAATCCTTATTCAGACACAGCATAAAACCTAGCTTGAAGTGGACCAAAACTCAACCTAGAGTCTATGAGATTTCAAGGCAGGCTTACTCTACCCCTCCGGGGCATCCCCAAACTGGGATGTCTTGCTGTGGGAAACCCCCCAGGGCAAGCAATATTCTTTAAGATTTCCCCCTAATCGAAGGCGCATGCGTGGCCTGCATCACTCGCCTCCCTGCAATTGAATGGCTGTGCAGGCTCCGAAGGGAGCGGAGTGCAGCTAGGATTCCATTCTGCTGCTCTAGCCTCATCATGGGCTTGTGGAGAGGTGAGTAAGTCCTGCGACCCGGAGGAGTTCACACAGCCGGGCAGCCCAAACTGGGGAGCCCTATGAGGAAGGACCAAAACACACATTAAGGCCACATGCCACAACCTTTTCCTTTGTCCCCATGGCTTATCCTTTAGACTGTAACCACGGAAAGGCAGAGCTCACTTCCATTGTATTATTATTGTTTATTTATATAGCGCCATCATCTTCCGTAGCGCTGTACAAAGTAGTAATTACAGACAGGGTAGAAACATACAGTACATAGACTATTACAAATGCAGTGTTACAGAGTTTTACAATGAATATTTGGAATACAAGATACAGTAGGAAAGAGAGCCCGGCCCTTGAGAACTTACAGTCTAGAGGATGCGGGATGGAGATGAAGGGGAAGGATCACACACAGTCAGTATTGAGCTTTGTGGCATGTGCCCTTTAGAGAATTGCTTAAGCCAGATAATATGCTTGTCTGAATAGGTGGGTTTTAAGGGCACCTTTGAAAGCTTTGATGATTGAGGAGTGGTGGATTGGGTGGGGCAGGGCATTCCAGAAGATTGGAGTTGCACATGAGAAGTCCTGGAGGTGGGCGTGAGAGGAGGTGACCAGGGTGGAGGACTGGAGAAGGTCGGCAGCAGAGCGGAGGCTGTGTCTCGGTTGATATTGTTGGATTAGAGATGAGATGTAGGGAGGGGCCTGGTTGGAGAGAGTTTTGTAGGTGAGAGTTAATGTTTTAAACAGGATTCACTGTGGGACTGGCAGCCAGTGTAGGGATTGGCAGAAAGGCGCAGAACTGGAGGAGTGAGAGGAGAGATGGATGAGGTGAGCAGCAGAGTTAAGAATAGATTGGAGGGGACCCAGTTTGTTAGTTGGTAAGTCACAAAGAAGGATGTTGCAGTAATCTAGACGGTATATGACCAGGGCGTGCACTAACATTTTAGTGGTGTCAGGTGAGAGGAAGGGACGGATGCGGGAGATGTTTTTAAGTTGTAGGCAACAGGAGGTGGACAGGGAATGAATATGTGGTATGAATGAGAGTGCAGAGTCCAGAATGACCCCCAGGCGCCGAGCTGGGGAGTTGCAGTTATTGTATAGTAGTTGACAGATATAGACCTGTTAGAGAGGGGAGGGGTGTTAGATGGTGAGAAAATGACCAGTTCTGTCTTTTCCATATTTAGCTTGAAATTGTATCTTGTATTCAGAAAAATGATTGAGAACTTGATAACACCACAATTGTAAGTCTATGCACTGTACAGAGGAGTAGATAGGCTTTCTGGCACTCGGGCCAAAGATTCAAAATGGCACCCCCCACCTGTTCTCAGACCTCACTTTGGAGCTCCCCTGACCTGCTACACTCGGGCAAAGTGCCCCCCTGTGCTCCCCCCTAGCTACGCCCCTGGCATTCTGTGCTCCCTGTCTATAATCACTACACTACAAATTCACTAAACTGGAAGTCCACTTTAAACCAGTGCTTTATCATGAATAAGAGCCCACATTAAAATCATTCTACCTGCATCTACTGCATTTTATGAGCCTTTAAACATACAAGATGGCGGCTCAGGGATCTCACCGTGCCTCTCTGCATTTTGGGATAGATGTCCTTTTCCTGACCCCCAGCTCTGCTCTGGATATAACCTGCCCCCTGCACTTTTCACCCCTCTCCTCTATTCAATATGTGATGCTTCTAAGGCAAGATGGCTGTGCCCATATCCTAGAGTCCTGAACATAGCTACAGCCCATTGGGGGAAAGAATAATAAGTAAGTGACTAAAATCGTAAAATATATTAATTTTAGATGCTGGGGAATAGATTTTTAAGCGTTTGGGCTTTTCATTAAATGATGCTGCTTGGAGTATATAGCACATATACCCCTCCCGACAATTCCTGAGGAATCCTCTACCTAGCCGGAGACCCCTTTCACTGACCTAGAATGCCTGAGAGCTTTCAAGCCCCCTCCGGAAAAGGCCAGGACCAGACGGCTTCCCCCCTAGGTTCTACAAGACCCTAGCAGCACAGCTCTTCTGGTGAAAGCCTTCAACCACATTGAGGCCAAAAACCCCTTCCCAAAACAAGCTGTAGAAGCCACGATTGAGCCACATGATCTCCAAACCAGGCAAAGACTCATCGACCTGCGGCAGCTATAGGCCAATCTCATTGCTAAACATCAACAAGGTCCAGTTTAAGAAAAAATTGTATTAGACAGATTTGCTTTTGATAATGAATACATACAAAGAGCACTTAGATCTGCTGAAAATAATACCTGGAACACATACATTTACCCCTAACGAAGAAAAATTACAGCCTTTGTCCCCCCCCTGCCACACACAAAAACATGTGACCGATCTTCTAGAGATGAATGAACATATAACCTCCACAAGGATAATGCCTCTATGAATAAATAAAAGTCACTGAACAATCTGCTAATATTCACAAGGGGCTCTTCAAATATAAATTTGGCGATTACACATCATAAATGGAAGTAATATACTTACAGAAGGTGACTTGGGGATTGTGGGCCCTGTGTGGTCTCTTCTCCAATATCATGCCGGCATTGTTTGAAAATGGCACATCTTGGGTCTGCGGTTTCTTTTATAGGGAAGAAAGGTTTGGATAATTATTCCATCAGGGAATAAAAGAGAAACACCTGCTGAGCGTTGACTAATGTGTCTAATGTTAATTAACAGTCATGTAAAAGTTTCTAAGTGCAAGCTCTTGTTCTGTGGGCTAACTTGTGTCATTTAAAGGGGCAATGCAGGGGATGGCGATGGCACAGGCTACAGCTGAGTTTCGTGATGTCATATTCTTGCCATTGACTATCACTTTTATTAGCACATCATCAGCAGTATACAACTCAGTGACTGTAAGAAATGGCAATTGTTAGGCACTGTCCTAAACTGTTTTCCGTTTTTAAATTGAAGAAAAAATGGCCGAGATATTGAGGTTTAAAATTTCACCATATCATTTCTCTTCTGAAGCAAGTGGATGTGGCCATTGGCTCTGTGATGCTGGGTAATATATATATATATATATATATATATATATATATATATATATATATATATATATATTTAAATGAATACCATATTTTTCGCCCTTTAAGACTCACTGATTTTTCCCAAAAGATAAATGTCAGTGCGTCTTATCGAGTGGACTTGGGGGGGGGGCAACTCACCTTTCCATCCTTCCCACTCGCGCTGTCCCCGCCGTCTTCATGGCCCCTGCACACACAGACATCCGGCTTCCTACAGTAGGTGGATGTAGCCCACCGCTGTATGAAGCCGGGTGTCTGTGTGTGCTAGCGCCGCAGAGACGAAGTGGAAGGGACAGCGCGACCGGTGGAGGAAGCTGTATCTGCCACTCGCGCTGTCCCAACTCTTCTTCTCCACCGTTCCAGCACACACACAGACACCCGGCTTCGTACAGCGGATGGGCTCGAGTATCGGCCACACCAACTGTACAGAGCCGGGTGTTCTCTCTGTGTAGTGTGGCGCCGCGGAGAAGAAGCATCTGTATATGCAGCTCCTTCTCCATGGTGTCAGCACACACAGATACCCAGCTTTATACAATAGTGGGCATGGGCACGATCGAGCATCGGCCACACCAACCACTGTGTGTGTAGGTGGCGGTGACAGATATAGCTAGGTGCGTCCTATGGGCAGGTGCATCTTATAGGGTGAATACAGTATATACTGTACACTATAAGCACTTTTTTTTATATAACATAAGCCAAACAATAATAAAAAAAAATATATGGCAATAACACTTTATTATATGTATTTATCAACTATTACCAGTGTTCTAATGCATTGGTTAGAATTGGTTTATACACCAGACCAATGATCAAGGTGCAGGCATTGTCTTACTTCAAATCACAACTACTGTACAACCACACAGGCAGCCACATGCAATTTAAATGCTTATTAGGTGCGACTATGATTGAAAATCTTAGACAGCTATTCATAAGCCAATTAGGATTGAGCAGAGAATACAGAGGGAGGGAAGAGGGGAGAACAAGCTGATAGCTGAGCTGAGAAACAGGGGTGGAGCTATGGTCAATATGTATAATTGGTGGTTTACAGCAACGGAATTCAGGGGGTGTGTCACTACTCTGCCTTGTTTCTAGTTACAGGAGCAGCTGTGTGCTGACAGGAAGTGAGAGGGCAGCCATGAGGAGGTGAGCCATTGTTTAAGTATTTTGTCTACAGTGTTCCCTTGAGGTCCCTGTCCAGATGTACACAAACTTCCTCCCCTTTTCCCCCCATCTCGAGAACAGTCTCAAATGAGCCAATACCAAGCATCTCAAAATTATATGTTGAATTGCCTCAATTTCTGTGTTGTGGCTGAGCTGGGAAGGGCATGTCTCAGCACAGCATTATAAATCTTGAGCATGCTCTGCTGTGGTCAGAGTACTGTAGGACTACATTGATTAGCCATTCTTAGGCTCAGAGCACCAAAGAACAGAGTGTCTGTTGGACCACTTTTCTGTGTGGTCCTGCAGGCATGAAATGTAAAGGAGGACAAAATTTGAAGCCCCGCTAGAGTTTCTACCCTATGCTGCAGGAAAATACAATTCTGTGAGAATCTCACCTGTAGAATTGGTATTATATGCATACAGCACGTCCTGCTCCAGAACATATTCATAACGTATGGGTATACCTCCGCCTTCAGCGCCGTGCACTGCAGATCATGAAGAAAACAAGCTCCTCCCAGCCCTACATATACCAGAGGACCTCCCACAATCCCCAGCATTGAAAAGCAGTGAGAAGAGAAGACAGGAGAAACAAACCACCCAGAATGTCTGGCAATAACACCAAGAGAGTACAATCACCATACAGGGGATCCAGAACAAAGTGAAACCAGGGTAGGGTGGAGCAGGACGTGCTGTATGCATATAATACCAATTCTACAGGTGAGATTCTCACAGAATTGTATTATTCTAAGCATACAGCACGTCCTGCTCCAGAACATATTCATAACGTATGGGACATCCAAAAGCAGTGTCCACAATAGGGTGGGATCCCCGTGAAAAGGCACAGCCAACAGTAAAGCGCTGTCACCCTTAATCATGCTATCAACGAGAGCAATGCTCTAACCTCAACCTTTGAACCTTGTAAAGGGAGAACTGGGCGCAAGCAGCGGACTCGCCAGAACATAGTGCTACAGGGCAAGCCAAGCACTAATAGTAAAAGAACGAAAAACAATAGGGAGGAAGAATCTTCCTCTAGAAGGATAGGCCCAAAATAACTGCCTAACCATGCCGCTACAAGAGGGGGTAGCCATGGTAACTCAAAACTTTTCCCAACGGGGAATACATGTCCAGGTCACAGACAGAACCAACAGAATAGCTAACAACAATACTTCAGCATAGCCGAAAGAGTCCTACAGGTCCGGAAGGACGACCAACCAACTAGGACCAGGCCAGAGGGCCCTTAATCCATGGAAACAATCAATCCGGTGCTTCAAGAAGGGGGCACTGGTAGACCCCAAGATAAGGTCCCATCAGGGACAAGACAGTTCCGGCAGATCTCTAACCCCAGTAGAGGGGCACAGATCCATTTCATCTCATAGTAATTTAGATCATAGTCCAGAGACCAGAGGAACCGTCCAAGGCAGGAGGCACGAAATAACGCCTGAATCCAACTCAGTGAGAGGCGGGTACCCTCACCTCATGGTATAGATCTATACCAAGGTATGCATATATATAAGAAATATATATATAATTACTAGGACCACCAATAGTGCCGTTCCTTATGGCACACCACTGCCTGGAGTAACCTTCCCAGAAGAGCCACCTGATGGAAGGAGCAGTTCAGACAGGGACCTGACTAAGAACCGTGGGAACCCTTGGTAGGGCTTCAGAATAAGTCCTCCCCCCCCAAAGGGGGAACTAGGGATCCCCTAGGAATGCACCTGAGCAGACCCTGAGGAATGCAAACAAAAGATTGGATCAGGTCTCGTAATAGAAGAACAGATCAGGCCCCAACCATAGACCGAGTCAATAGTGAGCCCATGCCAAACACTGCTTGTAGGATCCTAATCCCAGGAGCAGATACTATCCCGCCAGGGAAGGGGCTTAGACCCAGCGAAAGGCAGAAGGAAGAGAATAGGGAGGAAGACAAGGTCCAGAGCCTCCAAGGAACAAGACACCCCGAGATCTGTCATCTCCGGCAGGGTAAGCCCCAGATCCTGCCAATGCTAAGTAGGTCTAAAGTAAAGGCACCATACTATGTTAAAAATAGTCCTCATGAGGGAACATACCGTCCGGCTGTACTCAGCAGAACTCCCTGAGAACCCACACCCCACTGGGCCTCCCAGGCCCCAAACATAAGGTGCTGCTTGTCATCAGGGACTAGCGCAAGCTCTCCCCACACCCGGTAGGGCAAGGGTATAACATCTTCAAGTAAATTACCCAGCCAGAACCACTAGCCCCAACCAGGGCAGACCAATCTGGCCAATAACAGGGGTAGACCTCTGTAATAGAGGTGGGGTCCCACAGAACCCTGCCAGTGTGAGCCCAGAGGCACAACAGAGAACCTCCCAAGGGAGGGATACTTCAGGAAGGACAAGGAATATCAAGTCCTCTAAGGAGTCAGGGCTCCCCTTGAAAGGATCCAGGCCCAAGAATTCCGCAGGAACAAGGAGCAGCCATTGTCCTATTAGGGCAAAAAGTCCCCCAATGGACGGATACAAGAAGGAGTAGTCCCCAACTAGGACCCACAACGTGCTCTTTATGACCAAAATTCATCTAGGAAACCAGAACCTTCAAGGTCCCTTCCTAGGAACCCCCGAGGAATTCAGAAGAATAGGCCCCCTTTGTCATCCTGCCAGAATAGGTACCATGGTAACCATCAGGGAAAGGCAAGGAGTATGGAATGCTCCCCCACGGTACCAACAAGTAACCAGTAGAAGAGTAAGTGCCTCCACAAGGGGTTAGGGTAAGCAAAACCAGGCCCAGGGTGCAAACCCCTCATCCAGGGCTAATGGCTAAGTCACATCAGAGTCCAAGATCCCCGAGACAAATGGTGTCCAAGGACGAACCGCCAATCAGCTCACCAGAAAGCGAATCTGTCTGGAGGAATCATTATACAGGAGGTCTCATACCTGTAAACTCCTTATAGTCAAGGAAGAAAAGGGGGCACTGGGTGAAACCTACGTCTGGTGTAAACCAGGGATTAGAGGGTGGAGCCGAGTAGGACTCCGGTGAGGGAACAGGAGAGCCTGAAAGGTCCCCTGTAAAAAACGCCCCTTGGTGTCGTGTGAGCCAACACACCCTTCCTGAACCCAGTGCATACGAGGGCGCAAACAGGGGGCATAGTTTAAGTCTCGACGGTGTTAGTGAACACCAATACCAGTCGTAGAGGGCTCAGTATCCCGAAGGTTCCCCAAAGCCTGGAAAAATCCAAACACGCCCAGCAGCCAGGGGGTCCCTGGGGCATGGGGCACAGACAGCCCTGTAGAGGGCGCCAGACCGAAAGATTATGGTACAGATGCCACACCCTCCTAGGTGTTAGGCAGATAAGCTCCCTCATCCTAGAAGGGAGAGAAGGAGGGAGAGAAGGAGGGGCAGACCCGCTCAGGGGCCCCAGATTCTATATGATAATGACGTTCAGCAGGGAAGCCATACCTGGCAGGCCCAGTTAAGCCTGCTCCCATGCCTGAAAAAGGGCATGGAAACATAGTCCTCTTAACCGACTCAGGGAAGGACTGTCCAGCAAACACCGTTCCATCTCTGGTGTAACTACCTAAAGCCACCAGAGCGAGGCAAGATGCCTCCTGATAGGAGTAATGTGCTGTGGCCTTCTCCTCACCCAGGTGGGTGAGGGCGTCCCATCATGCATGAGGGAAATCAGGGAAGGAAAAAGACTTAGCCCGACCGGAGGGCCCCGGGCCCTGAACGTCACTCCTGGGGCGGGAGATTGGGCCAGGTCCAGCAGGGGGAAACCTCGGTTCCTGTTCAACGGAATGATATGGAGGGGGAGGGGTCCCTCTGCCCCGCGGGGGACGCAGCGGCCGCCTCTGACTGGGTGGAGTGGCCTGTTTCTGAAAAAAATCCAGACGTGCCCCAAACAGGTGATGTCCTCTAAAGGGGAGCCCCGTCAAGATCCTCTTAGTGTCATCGTCTGCCCCCCACTGACGAAGCCAGAGAAGGCGACGTATAGCCACCGACTGGGCAGAGGTCCTAGCACACATTTTGATGGTGTCATCCAAGGCCATAAGGATAAATTTAAGAAAAATATCGCAACTAGAGAGTGCATAAAAGACTTCCCAGGGTAAATCTTCAGGCTGATGCTCTAGGGACTTACATATAAGAGTCTTAGCGGCCACAGCCGTGATTGCCGCGGCACAGACAGGTCGCAGCGTCGTGCCAGCGCAGGTAAAGGCGTGGGAAGCAAGCCTATCGAAACGCCGCTGTAAGCCGGAGAAGTAAGGAATGGGGGGTTAGGAACCCCAATAATCGGAGCGTCCACGGCTGGGGACGAGGACCAAACATCTATCATGTCGGGGGGGAAAGGGTATTTCCAAGCCCAGTCATCCGGCGTCTTTTGAAGAGCGGCAGGACATTCCCACCCTTTAAGAACAAGTGCATGGAAGTGAGCCTGCTCGAGAAATTCCAACCGAGGAGGCGCGGTATGAAAGCGCCCCCCCCTCTCGGCCCAGGGACTCGGGAGACGAAACGGACAGTACCTTAAAAATCCTGAGTAACATGCCGTCAATGTCAAGCTGGTCCAAGACATCCAGATCAGCGTCATCCTGACCCCTCGGTCTCTCGTCCAGGGAACCTAGGTCAGAGAACAAGCCCCCTTCTTCCGAAGTGGTGCTAGCACGTGTAGACAAGGACTCAGCCGAACCCATAGCACAGGCCGAAGCCGTGGGAGAAGCAGGCCGTTGTCTAACTGGGCTGATCCGGCCAGACAAGCCTTCCACGATCTGGGCCAGCGTGGGCCGTCTAGGAGAGGGATCTATTTGTACCCCCTCACCTGTACAAGACTCAACGGGAGTGAGGTTTGAGGAAGGGTTAAGGGGTGGGAAGGGGCGAGGAACAACCGCAAGCATCGCTTGCAGTTCCAGCGTCTGTTCAGAACATGACGCGCAGACCCGTGCCCCATCCGCCTCAGCATGGGGGAGACCACACGATATACACAGCCGGTCCTGTCCCGATGGGACCCCGGTAACACAATCCTGAGATGCCTCCATATGGTGATTGTTCGATTATAGTATGTCGATAGGGATTTATGCCGTAAGCCACCCTGGATGCCCCAACTACCCGCTGATCAATGTGGGAGATTTTGGGAAGGCCCGCTCCTTATTCTAGTGAGTATAGCAATGTATACGTATAAGGTACTTATATGAATGGTATATATGTATATGAGGCCGGGACAGGCCACCGGGAACTCAGCATTTGAAAGACACAATGGGAAAGAGATGTCAGGAACATGCGCAGATGGGCAGACAATAATGAAAGGGGCTCGCCCGCAAGGGCACTTACAGCTCAGGTGGAGGAGGAGACCGTCATGACGCGTGCGTGGGAAGCTAACCAAAATGGCGCCCAGCGAAGCTCGAAGAGCGGGCTAAATACTCCGCCGTGACGCGGAGCGTGCCAGACAAGGGCCCCGCCCATTCTGAAGAGCGCGAAGCTCTGAAGGAAAATTAAAGCAATGGAGTAATAGCCGGCCTAACGTACCATAGAGCGGACGCCGACAGTAAGCTCGGAGACCGCGGCAACTCTATTAAGTGGCAATCAATTAGAAAAAAACACACGGGCAGTCGAAAGAAACGATCAGCGCGGCCCTGACATCTCTGATGTTAGTGAAGGCAGAATATAAGCCACGAGCGTGACAAACCGGTACACTAAGACCGCCACACGTGTACCCTCCCCCCCCCCTTCTTTTCCCCCGAAGACGAAGGAAAAAAGAGGGAGAATGGAGACCCTAATAGGGCTCAGGACTACACGGGGTACGGGATAACAATGCGGGAGGGGCATCCCTTAGAGGCTCACCATCAGCCTAAACCACCTACCCTGTGGTTGGGGAATTGCGGTGGAGTCTAGCTCCATAAGCACACTAGGTGCTGCCTACCTTCACCCGACCCGCGCAGCCCAGGCTGGGAGGCATATATTTCACAATGAGGACGGGTGGAAATAGTCCCGCAGGGCCTCGGGCTGTCAAGCCCCGTTCGCCTGCGAGAGCGTGATACTTCATGTCTTCGCAGTTCCAGCACTGCAGAGAAATCTGGGGGATTGTGGGAGGTCCTCCGGTATATGTAGGGCCGCGAGGAGCTTGTTTTTGTTCATGATCTGCGGTGCACGGCGCTGAAGGCGGAGGTATACCCATACGTTATGAATATGTTCTGGAGCAGGACGTGCTGTATGCTTAGAATATTAAGGAGGGGCACATGGGGCGGGTATGGGTTGAGCTGCTTCCAGCCTTATTATTGCAGTTGGGTGTGCAGCCTATTTAAAGTCAAACTGCAGGGAAAAGTTTCCTCTAAGTATGCCCCCAACCATAGAGTAAGATAATAGTTATAGCAAATAACCTTGACTCAAAAGGGTACAAACTCCAACATGGCTGACCCTGGTATCCAAAACCCTGGCCTTCTGGTGCATTCCAAACTAGGATGCCCTGCTGTGGGACTCCCCAATAGCACTCCTAAACTCACCTTCTTCTTGGTTCCGGTAAACACCGGCGGGTGCATCCTGAACCGTTTTGGGGTCATGAGCATGCTCCAGCCCCCTGCAGGACCCTGGTATCCAAATTGCTGGCCTTCTTGTGCATTCCAAATCAGGATGCCCTGCTGTCTGACTCCCTTGGGCTCCCCTAAACCCACCTTCTTCCTGGTTCCCTCACCGATGTAAACACCGGTGGTGCATCCTGCACCTTTTTGGGGCCTTGGGCACGCGCCTGCCCCCAGCCATTCAGATAGATTTGAGAGAGCGTCCACCGCTCCTGCCAATTGCCACAAACTGATCCCTTTGCCAGACATTACATATGCACGGCAAACAGCTCTGATTGAGCGAGAGTCCATACATGCACTGTAGGACCAGGAATGGTAAGTTATAATGCCCCCAGGCATGTAGCAAAACCCGGGATAGTCAAACCACATTGGCTTCAATTCTTACACCCAGGGCAGTTTGAAGTATTGGCCCATTTGTTTTTGGAAAAGTCTCCAGGAAACCTGTATGTAGAATTGCCTTCTTTTAATGATTTGGGATTGGAGCAGATGTCCGTTCAAGGCCGCATAGATTGCAATGGGGATATCTGGGCAGTGGTCACATATAGAGATGAGCGAACTTTTGAAAAATTCGATTCGACTGATTCGCCGAATTTTCCGACAAAAATCGTTTCGACCCGAATAAATTCGCGACGAATCGCTATTAAAAACGGCTATTTCTGAGCCTCCTACAGCCTCAATAGGGTTGTAAACCATTCAGCCTTGCTGTAACACGCACAGGATGCGTGCTGGGTTTGTTAAATAATACTTTGAAGAAATATCACATCCAGATCAGAGGCATCGCTAATAGAATCGCAGAGCGGCACAATTGCAGAGAGTTGAAGTGGCATCACTATGAGGGGCAGAAGGAGCCCAAATATACACTGGAGTTGGCCTCAGGAGCCCAAAAATTGGATGAATCACACCCTGGAGTTGGCAGAAGTTGGCAGCAGCAGCAGGAGCCCAAATATACACTGGAGTTGGCTTCAGGAGCCCAAAAATTGGATGAATCACACCCTGGAGTTGGCAGAAGTTGGCAGCAGCAGGAGCAGGAGCCCAAATATACACTGGAGTTGGCCTCAGGAGCCCAAAAATTGGATGAATCACACCCTGGAGTTGGCAGAAGTTGGCAGCAGCAGCAGCAGGAGCCCAAATATACACTGGAGTTGGCCTCAGGAGCCCAAAAATTGGATGAATCACACCCTGGAGTTGGCAGGAGTTGACAGTAGTAGCAGCAGGAGCCCAAATATACACTGGAGTTGGCCTCAGGAGCCCAAAAATTGGATGAATCACACCCTGGAGTTGGCAGAAGTTGGCAGCAGCAGCAGCAGGAGCCCAAATATACACTGGAGTTGGCCTCAGGAGCCCAAAAATTGGATGAATCACACCCTGGAGTTGGCAGAAGTTGGCAGCAGCAGGAGCAGGAGCCCAAATATACACTGGAGTTGGCCTCAGGAGCCCAAAAATTGGATGAATCACACCCTGGAGTTGGCAGAAGTTGGCAGCAGCAGCAGCAGGAGCCCAAATATACACTGGAGTTGGCCTCAGGAGCCCAAAAATTGGATGAATCACACCCTGGAGTTGGCAGGAGTTGACAGTAGTAGCAGCAGGAGCCCAAATATACACTGGAGTTGGCCTCAGGAGCCCAAAAATTGGATGAATCACACCCTGGAGTTGGCAGAAGTTGGCAGCAGCAGCAGCAGGAGCCCAAATATACACTGGAGTTGGCCTCAGGAGCCCAAAAATTGGATGAATCACACCCTGGAGTTGGCAGAAGTTGGCAGCAGCAGCAGCAGCAGGAGCCCAAATATACACTGGAGTTGGCTTCAGGAGCCCAAAAATTGGATGAATCACACCCTGGAGTTGGCAGGAGTTGACAGTAGTAGCAGCAGGAGCCCAAATATACACTGGAGTTGGCTTCAGGAGCCCAAAAATTGGATGAATCACACCCTGGAGTTGGCAGGAGTTGACAGCAGCAGCAGCAGGAGCCCAAATATACACTGGAGTTGGCTTCAGGAGCCCAAAAATTGGATGAATCACACCCTGGAGTTGGCAGGAGTTGACAGCAGCAGCAGCAGGAGCCCAAATATACACTGGAGTTGGCTTCAGGAGCCCAAAAATTGGATGAATCACACCCTGGAGTTGGCAGCAGCAGCAGCAGGAGCCCAAATATACACTGGAGTTGGCTTCAGGAGCCCAAAAATTGGATGAATCACACCCTGGAGTTGGCAGGAGTTGACAGTAGCAGCAGCAGGAGCCCAAATATACACTGGAGTTGGCTTCAGGAGCCCAAAAATTGGATGAATCACACCCTGGAGTTGGCAGGAGTTGACAGTAGCAGCAGCAGGAGCCCAAATATACACTGGAGTTGGCTTCAGGAGCCCAAAAATTGGATGAATCACACCCTGGAGTTGGCAGGAGTTGACAGTAGCAGCAGCAGGAGCCCAAATATACACTGGAGTTGGCTTCAGGAGCCCAAAAATTGGATGAATCACACCCTGGAGTTGGCAGGAGTTGACAGCAGCAGCATCAGGAGCCCAAATATACACTGGAGTTGGCTTCAGGAGCCCAAAAATTGGATGAATCACACCCTGGAGTTGGCAGGAGTTGACAGCAGCAGCAGCAGGAGCCCAAATATACACTGGAGTTGGCTTCAGGAGCCCAAAAATTGGATGAATCACACCCTGGAGTTGGCAGAAGTTGGCAGCAGCAGCAGCAGGAGCCCAAATATACACTGGAGTTGGCTTCAGGAGCCCAAAAATTGGATGAATCACACCCTGGAGTTGGCAGCAGCAGCAGCAGGAGCCCAAATATACACTGGAGTTGGCTTCAGGAGCCCAAAAATTGGATGAATCACACCCTGGAGTTGGCAGAAGTTGGCAGCAGCAGCAGGAGCCCAAACATTACTTTAAAGAGACCCTGGAGTTGGCTTCAGGAGCCCAAAAATTGGATGATTCACACCCTGGAGTTGGCAGCAGCAGCAGCAGGAGCCCAAATATACACTGGGGTTGGCTTCAGGAGCCCAAAAATTGGATGAATCACACCCTGGAGTTGGCAGCAGCAGCAGCAGGAGCCCAAATATTACTATAAAGAGACACTGGGGTTGGCTTCAGGAGCCCAAAAATTTGATGAATCACACCCTGGAGTTGGCAGCAGCAGGAGCCCAAATATTACTTTAAAGAGACACTGGGGTTGGCTTCAGGAGCCCAAAAATTGGATGAATCACACCCTGTGGAGAGTCATGTGGAGAAAAAGTAGCTTAGTTAGTAATATCTACATAAAATTATGAATAAACAAATGCAAAAGTATTGCCAAAGTGAAGTTTTGTTTGAGGGTGTGTTTCCACCTTTTAATTAAATCAGAAACAAGAAGGTATCATTGCCTCTGACTAATTAGCCCTCAAAAATTCTTGGAATTTTTAATCTGGAATCATGTCTGATCCGTCTTATCCGAAGAATATTAATAAAAAGTAAGAGTAACGGAAAGGATTTTTTATCAATACTTACTTGTGGTCCGATGCGGAGGAATGTCTGTAACTGGAGAGCAGCGCCTTAAATCTGTTTTGCACGATCCATCTTTCTTTAGTGTAGGTCTGGCCCCGTCATCAATCTACTGGAATACATCAGGCATTGTTGGGAGGAAAGCTTGGATGATCCAAGCGCCATTCATTTCCACGCAGGGCAGTCTCTGGAAAAAAAAAGTCTGTATAAACCAGGGTCTTTTTCATATAAAAACAAATGGTTATTCTTGCTTGTAAACCATATGTTCCACAGATTTACCAGTCATTGTGTCAGCCAATGAAGCAACTTTGTCTCGAAGTGCTGCAAAAGCAGTCCACTGCATCACAAGTGGCATCTGACACCCCCAGTCAACTGTCTGTCTGTTATGCTTTGGGTTCAGCTCCACTATCCATTGATGAAGATCTGATAATCATAAAATTCAGCAGCTACTGCCCAGCCAAGAAGTGGAGGAGACACTCGCCTCTTCTTCCAGTAGCCGGCAATTAGTGATGAGGAGAGTGTCGTGGGAGGAGGTGTTGCAAGCCGAGGTAGTGGAAGAGGGTCCCTGGAGTCTGCGGCGGTGGCGGCGGCAGCAGCAGCAGATTATTGCGGACTGTTGTTCGGAAAAATCAGCTACTCAGCGATGTGGCAGTGTTTCATGCAGCATCCTGGGGAGAAAAAGTAGGTTAGTTAGTGTATATACATAAAATTATGAATAGACAAATGCAATAGTATTGCCAAAGTGAAGTTTTGTTTGAGGGTGTGTTTCCACCTTGTAATTAAATCAGAAACAACTAGCTATCATTTGCCTCTGAATAATTAGCCCTCAAAAATTCTTGGAATTTTTAATCTTGATGTCTGAGGGATTTCTCCTCTCAGACAGCGTCACCATAAGTCCAGCCTGCTGCATTACACTTGGAAGAACATCTTGTTTGCGCTGCGACAAGGAAGCCAAAGTCATGCGTCCTCACATGGCACACGTGTTCAGTCTAGTTTTTAAGTCTTGCCCCCATCTGAAAGAACAACAGGAAAGAAAGTTAGCATGCACTTCTGGCACTCCTACACCACGAAGCACAACCCTATTGAGCCTCAGCGTCACAACGGTGTACCCCACCATAGTCTGATTTGCGATGTTTCCACCCGTTGGAATTCCACCCTCCATATGCAGGATCCACTATAGCAGTGGTCCCCAACCCTGTCCTCAAGGCCCACCAACAGGCCAGGTTTTGCAGATCTCCACAAAGATGCACAGGTGGAGTAATTAGTGCAGCTGCAGAGCAATAGAGCTGGCTATTTGGAGATCCAAAAAACATGACTTGTTGGTGGGCCTTGAGGACAGGGTTGAGGACCACTGCACTATAGGAACAGAGAAAAGCCATCACGGATTTCTGGATGATCCAAACGGATAGGGGGACACCTGTGTAAATTCAATGTAAACCATTGGCAGCTCATACGTGACACCGACCGTTTGCTCAGGCCCTTTGAGGAAGCTACGTTATTAGTCAGTTGCCAGGACTATGAGATGAACGATGAGATTCCACTGCTTCATGTACTACAACACATGTTGGAAACCATGGCTGGTCAGGGCACTGGAGACATGGCACATACATTTCACAGCCACATGAAGCCTGTGGGGGCTGAAGTGGAGGAGGAGGAGGGGGTGGGGCAAAGCAAACCACAGTTTAGGTTTCACAAAATGACCATTTTATCTAGTCATCTGACAGAAGAGGAGGAGCAGGAGCAGCCACAGGAGCTAGAGGGTTGTGAGTAAGGTGAGACAGAGGACCCAGACACACCGTGGCAGTTTACAGTGGAGATGGAGACAGGTAGTCCCTCCGAGTCATTTGCACAAATGGCACGATGCATGCTCACATGCTTGCGTACTAGTGAGCGCAGAATTGTCTCCATTTGTCAGCGGGAAGACTTCTGGCTCTCCAACTTATTGGACCCTCGCTTCCGGCACAAAATGGGGGCATTTTTTACGCCCACTGAGAGGGAGGACAAACTGACCTACTACAGAGACATCCCACGTAGTCAGTTGGGCGATGTCTATCTGCGCCATGGCCCATACTCCCGCAGGTCTGACTCGGGGGGACCTCTGCGATCACCTTCCACTGCCATGGCTGCTGGGGGGGTGGAAGGAGCAGCAGCAGCAGCTCCATCAGCAGCAGCCTCAGTCTTCAGTCGCTAGTGAGTAGCTTTCTACACCCGCATAGTGAGTCTACTCATGAGCAGCAGGAAGACCTGGAGCTGGACCTCAAACAGCAGGTCATGTCATACCTTGACATGACCATGCCAACACACCTTCAAGATCCACTGGATTTGCTGGGAAGCCAAACTTGACTTGTGCCCGCAACTAGCAGAGTTTGCCCTGGAAAAGCTGTACTGGCCGGACAGTAGTTGATTTAGATGGCAACTGGGCTGCTCTATATAACGAGGCAAAATGGCAAATTTACCTCACTATATAAGCTATTGCCCCTCAGATTTACACAGGGGCTGCTCTATATTATGCTGCAAAATGGCAAATTAACCTCACAATATAAGCTATTGCAGCTCTATATAAATAAAAATAAATAAATAAAAAAAGGGCCTGTAGAAGCTTATTTAGTATAACAGATAGGGTGACATGTGCTGGTTTGGGATGCCCATATGGGCTAGTGTTTTGGCAGCAGTACAAAAACCAATGCAAAATGCAATAGCTTAATAAAGCTGATGCTGATCAACGCTTATTTAGTATAACAGATGGGGTGCAACATGCAGGTTTGGGATGCCCTGCGGCCTGGTGTATTTAAAGCAGACCAAAACCAATTCAAAATGCAATAACTTAATAAAGCTGAGGCTGTAGATGCTTATTTAGTATAAACAGGTAGGGTGCAAGGTGCAGCTTTGGGGTGCCCTGCGGCCTGGTTTATTAAAATCAGTCAAAAACAAGTGCAAACTGAAGTAGCCTGATCAACGCTTATGTTGTATAACAGATAGGTTTAAAATAGCATGTGCCTTGGGATGCCCGTGTGGCCTGTTATATTTCAAGCTGAACAAAAAGTAACAATAATTCAAGTATGAGACATCATTTTGACCTTCTTCACAGCGCCATACTTTGAAAAAAAAAAATTAATTTCATGCCGATCAATCCAAAGGTCAATGCCCCTAACAAAAATAGTGTTCGGCATAAGTTTTCCTTCTGGAAGGACGTAACCTTTAGTTTACATGGTTGGGGTAGGTTATCTTACAAATTGGGATACCACAGGCAGCAGTGTCATTGAAAGAGACAGATTGTAATGCAGGCCATACGCAAGCAGAGAAACTCAGGCTGCAACAGGCCTATTTAGTTTACATGGTTGGGGTAGGTTATCTTACAAATTGGGATACCCCACTGTATATGAAACCGAATATAAATGCACACCCAAAAGTGGACACTCAGCCTCCAAGAGGCCTGCTTAGTTTAAATAAGAGAGCTGCTTAGTATGGTAGGTAGGTTATGTTATGTTACAGAATGGGATGCCCCAAGCAGACTTGAGATCAGTATATATGCACACAGCAGCAGTGTGTTAGCAGGCTCATACAGGCCAAATTTCTTTAAATAAATGTGCAGCTTACAGTAAATGCAGAGGCTAATGGTATGTTACAGAATGGGATGCCCCAAAGCAGACTTGAGATCAGTATATATGCACACAGCAGCAGTGTGTTAGCAGGCTCATACAGGCCAAATTTCTTTAAATAAATGTGCAGCTTACAGTAAATGCAGAGGCTAATGGTATGTTACAGAATGGGATGCCCCAAAGCAGACTTGAGATCAGTATATATGCACACAGCAGCAGTGTGTTAGCAGGCTCATACAGGCCAAATTTCTTTAAATAACTGTGCAGCTTACAGTTAATGCAGAGGCTAATGGTATGTTACAGAATGGGATGCCCCAAGCTGACTTGAGATCAGTATATATGCACACAGCAGCAGTGTGTTAGCAGGCTCATACAGGCCAAATTTCTTTAAATAACTGTGCAGCTTACAGTTAATGCAGAGGCTAATGGTATGTTACAGAATGGGATGCCCCAAGCTGACTTGAGATCAGTATATATGCACACAGCAGCAGTGTGTTAGCAGGCTCATACAGGCCAAATTTCTTTAAATAACTGTGCAGCTTACAGTTAATGCAGAGGCTAATGGTATGTTACAGAATGGGATGCCCCAAAGCAGACTTGAGATCAGTATATATGCACACAGCAGCAGTGTGTTAGCAGGCTCATACAGGCCAAATTTCTTTAAATAACTGTGCAGCTTACAGTTAATGCAGAGGCTAATGGTATGTTACAGAATGGGATGCCCCAAGCTGACTTGAGATCAGTATATATGCACACAGCAGCAGTGTGTTAGCAGGCTCATACAGGCCAAATTTCTTTAAATAACTGTGCAGCTTACAGTTAATGCAGAGGCTAATGGTATGTTACAGAATGGGATGCCCCAAAGCAGACTTGAGATCAGTATATATGCACACAGCAGCAGTGTGTTAGCAGGCTCATACAGGCCAAATTTCTTTAAATAAATGTGCAGCTTACAGTAAATGCAGAGGCTAATGGTATGTTACAGAATGGGATGCCCCAAAGCAGACTTGAGATCAGTATATATGCACACAGCAGCAGTGTGTTAGCAGGCTCATACAGGCCAAATTTCTTTAAATAACTGTGCAGCTTACAGTTAATGCAGAGGCTAATGGTATGTTACAGAATGGGATGCCCCAAGCTGACTTGAGATCAGTATATATGCACACAGCAGCAGTGTGTTAGCAGGCTCATACAGGCCAAATTTCTTTAAATAACTGTGCAGCTTACAGTTAATGCAGAGGCTAATGGTATGTTACAGAATGGGATGCCCCAAGCTGACTTGAGATCAGTATATATGCACACAGCAGCAGTGTGTTAGCAGGCTCATACAGGCCAAATTTCTTTAAATAACTGTGCAGCTTACAGTTAATGCAGAGGCTAATGGTATGTTACAGAATGGGATGCCCCAAAGCAGACTTGAGATCAGTATATATGCACACAGCAGCAGTGTGTTAGCAGGCTCATACAGGCCAAATTTCTTTAAATAACTGTGCAGCTTACAGTTAATGCAGAGGCTAATGGTATGTTACAGAATGGGATGCCCCAAGCTGACTTGAGATCAGTATATATGCACACAGCAGCAGTGTGTTAGCAGGCTCATACAGGCCAAATTTCTTTAAATAACTGTGCAGCTTACAGTTAATGCAGAGGCTAATGGTATGTTACAGAATGGGATGCCCCAAAGCAGACTTGAGATCAGTATATATGCACACAGCAGCAGTGTGTTAGCAGGCTCATACAGGCCAAATTTCTTTAAATAAATGTGCAGCTTACAGTAAATGCAGAGGCTAATGGTATGTTACAGAATGGGATGCCCCAAAGCAGACTTGAGATCAGTATATATGCACACAGCAGCAGTGTGTTAGCAGGCTCATACAGGCCAAATTTCTTTAAATAACTGTGCAGCTTACAGTTAATGCAGAGGCTAATGGTATGTTACAGAATGGGATGCCCCAAGCAGACTTGAGATCAGTATATATGCACACAGCAGCAGTGTGTTAGCAGGCTCATACAGGCCAAATTTCTTTAAATAACTGTGCAGCTTACAGTTAATGCAGAGGCTAATGGTATGTTACAGAATGGGATGCCCCAAAGCAGACTTGAGATCAGTATATATGCACACAGCAGCAGTGTGTTAGCAGGCTCATACAGGCCAAATTTCTTTAAATAAATGTGCAGCTTACAGTTAATGCAGAGGCTAATGGTATGTTACAGAATGGGATGCCCCAAAGCAGACTTGAGATCAGTATATATGCACACAGCAGCAGTGTGTTAGCAGGCTCATACAGGCCAAATTTCTTTAAATAACTGTGCAGCTTACAGTTAATGCAGAGGCTAATGGTATGTTACAGAATGGGATGTCCCAAAAACCAGAGAGCACCTGGCAGGCAGCAGTAAGACTATGCACAGCAAAAGTGTCTTTATCATGCCTAATTTCAATTAGAATAGGTGCAAATGGTTAGGTTCTTAAATAGAGGCTGGTGTAGTCACAGAATGGGATGCCCTAAAAACCAGCAGTAAGTACACCTGGCAGGGACAAGTTGTGCTATGCCCAGCAAAAGTGTCTTTATCAGGCCTAATTTCAAATATGATAAGAGCAAATGCTTATATGGTCTTAAACAGAGGCTGCTTTAGTCACAGAATGGGATGCCCCGGGCAGGAATCGAGCTGGCAGGGTACAGTAGTGCTTTGGCCAGCAAAAGTGTCTTTATCAGGCCTAATTTCAAATATGATAAGAGCAAATGCTTATATGGTCTTAAACAGAGGCTGCTGTAGTCACAGAATGGGATGCCCCGGGCAGGAATCGAGCTGGCAGGGTACAGTAGTGCTTTGGCCAGCAAAAGTGTCTTTATCAGGCCTAATTTCAAATATGATAAGAGCAAATGCTTATATGGTCTTAAACAGAGGCTGCTTTAGTCACAGAATGGGATGCCCCGGGCAGGAATCGAGCTGGCAGGGTACAGGAGTGCTTTGGCCAGCAAAAGTGTCTTTATCAGGCCTAATTTCAAATATGATAAGAGCAAATGCTTATATGGTCTTAAACAGAGGCTGCTTTAGTCACAGAATGGGATGCCCCGGGCAGGAATCGAGCTGGCAGGGTACAGGAGTGCTTTGGCCAGCAAAAGTGTCTTTATCAGGCCTAATTTCAAATATGATAAGAGCAAATGCTTATATGGTCTTAAACAGAGGCTGCTTTAGTCACAGAATGGGATGCCCCGGGCAGGAATCGAGCTGGCAGGGTACAGGAGTGCTTTGGCCAGCAAAAGTGTCTTTATCAGGCCTAATTTCAAATATGATAAGAGCAAATGCTTATATGGTCTTAAACAGAGGCTGCTGTAGTCACAGAATGGGATGCCCCAAATAGGAGTGCACCTGGCAGGGTCCAGTAGTGCTATGCCCAGCAAAAGTGTCTTTATCAGGCCTAATTTCAAATATGATAAGAACAAATGCTTATATGGTCTTAAACAGAGGCTGCTTTAGTCACAGAATGGGATGCCCCGGGCAGGAATCGAGCTGGCAGGGTCCAGTAGGCCTTTGGCCAGCAAAAGTGTCTTTATCAGGCCTGATTTCTATGAGAATAAGTGCAAATGTTTATTATGCTATTAAATAGAGGCTGCTTTAGTCACAGAATGGGATGCCAGTGCCACAAAAACCAGAGAGCATGCACAGCAAAAGTGTCTTTGTCAGGCCTGATTTCTATGAGAATAAGTGCAAATGTTTATTATGCTATTAAATAGAGGCTGCTTTAGTCACAGAATGGGATGCCAGTGCCACAAAAACCAGAGAGCATGCACAGCAAAAGTGTCTTTATCAGGCCTGATTTCTATGAGAATAAGTGCAAATGTTTATTATGCTATTAAATAGAGGCTGCTTTAGTCACAGAATGGGATGCCAGTGCCACAAAAACCAGAGAGCATGCACAGCAAAAGTGTCTTTGTCAGGCCTGATTTCTATGAGAATAAGTGCAAATGTTTATTATGCTATTAAATAGAGGCTGCTTTAGTCACAGAATGGGATGCCAGTGCCACAAAAACCAGAGAGCATGCACAGCAAAAGTGTCTTTATCAGGCCTGATTTCTATGAGAATAAGTGCAAATGGTTATTGTGCTATTAAATAGAGGCTGCTTTAGTCACAGAATGGGATGCCAGTGCCACAAAAACCAGAGAGCATGCACAGCAAAAGTGTCTTTATCAGGCCTGATTTCTATGAGAATAAGTGCAAATGTTTATTATGCTATTAAATAGAGGCTGCTTTAGTCACAGAATGGGATGCCAGTGCCACAAAAACCAGAGAGCATGCACAGCAAAAGTGTCTTTATCAGGCCTGATTTCTATGAGAATAAGTGCAAATGTTTATTATGCTATTAAATAGAGGCTGCTTTAGTCACAGAATGGGATGCCAGTGCCACAAAAACCAGAGAGCATGCACAGCAAAAGTGTCTTTGTCAGGCCTGATTTCTATGAGAATAAGTGCAAATGTTTATTATGCTATTAAATAGAGGCTGCTTTAGTCACAGAATGGGATGCCAGTGCCACAAAAACCAGAGAGCATGCACAGCAAAAGTGTCTTTATCAGGCCTGATTTCTATGAGAATAAGTGCAAATGTTTATTATGCTATTAAATAGAGGCTGCTTTAGTCACAGAATGGGATGCCAGTGCCACAAAAACCAGAGAGCATGCACAGCAAAAGTGTCTTTATCAGGCCTGATTTCTATGAGAATAAGTGCAAATGTTTATTATGCTATTAAATAGAGGCTGCTTTAGTCACAGAATGGGATGCCATTGCCACAAAAACCAGAGAGCATGCACAGCAAAAGTGTCTTTATCAGGCCTGATTTCTATGAGAATAAGTGCAAATGTTTATTGTGCTATTAAATAGAGGCTGCTTTAGTCACAGAATGGGATGCCAGTGCCACAAAAACCAGAGAGCATGCACAGCAAAAGTGTCTTTATCAGGCCTGATTTCTATGAGAATAAGTGCAAATGTTTATTATGCTATTAAATAGAGGCTGCTTTAGTCACAGAATGGGATGCCAGTGCCACAAAAACCAGAGAGCATGCACAGCAAAAGTGTCTTTATCAGGCCTGATTTCTATGAGAATAAGTGCAAATGTTTATTATGCTATTAAATAGAGGCTGCTTTAGTCACAGAATGGGATGCCAGTGCCACAAAAACCAGAGAGCATGCACAGCAAAAGTGTCTTTGTCAGGCCTGATTTCTATGAGAATAAGTGCAAATGTTTATTATGCTATTAAATAGAGGCTGCTTTAGTCACAGAATGGGATGCCAGTGCCACAAAAACCAGAGAGCATGCACAGCAAAAGTGTCTTTATCAGGCCTGATTTCTATGAGAATAAGTGCAAATGGTTATTGTGCTATTAAATAGAGGCTGCTTTAGTCACAGAATGGGATGCCAGTGCCACAAAAACCAGAGAGCATGCACAGCAAAAGTGTCTTTATCAGGCCTGATTTCTATGAGAATAAGTGCAAATGTTTATTATGCTATTAAATAGAGGCTGCTTTAGTCACAGAATGGGATGCCAGTGCCACAAAAACCAGAGAGCATGCACAGCAAAAGTGTCTTTATCAGGCCTGATTTCTATGAGAATAAGTGCAAATGTTTATTATGCTATTAAATAGAGGCTGCTTTAGTCACAGAATGGGATGCCAGTGCCACAAAAACCAGAGAGCATGCACAGCAAAAGTGTCTTTGTCAGGCCTGATTTCTATGAGAATAAGTGCAAATGTTTATTATGCTATTAAATAGAGGCTGCTTTAGTCACAGAATGGGATGCCAGTGCCACAAAAACCAGAGAGCATGCACAGCAAAAGTGTCTTTATCAGGCCTGATTTCTATGAGAATAAGTGCAAATGGTTATTATGCTATTAAATAGAGGCTGCTTTAGTCACAGAATGGGATGCCAGTGCCACAAAAACCAGAGAGCATGCACAGCAAAAGTGTCTTTGTCAGGCCTGATTTCTATGAGAATAAGTGCAAATGTTTATTGTGCTATTAAATAGAGGCTGCTTTAGTCACAGAATGGGATGCCAGTGCCACAAAAACCAGAGAGCATGCACAGCAAAAGTGTCTTTATCAGGCCTGATTTCTATGAGAATAAGTGCAAATGTTTATTATGCTATTAAATAGAGGCTGCTTTAGTCACAGAATGGGATGCCAGTGCCACAAAAACCAGAGAGCATGCACAGCAAAAGTGTCTTTATCAGGCCTGATTTCTATGAGAATAAGTGCAAATGTTTATTATGCTATTAAATAGAGGCTGCTTTAGTCACAGAATGGGATGCCAGTGCCACAAAAACCAGAGAGCATGCACAGCAAAAGTGTCTTTATCAGGCCTGATTTCTATGAGAATAAGTGCAAATGTTTATTGTGCTATTAAATAGAGGCTGCTTTAGTCACAGAATGGGATGCCAGTGCCACAAAAACCAGAGAGCATGCACAGCAAAAGTGTCTTTATCAGGCCTGATTTCTATGAGAATAAGTGCAAATGTTTATTATGCTATTAAATAGAGGCTGCTTTAGTCACAGAATGGGATGCCAGTGCCACAAAAACCAGAGAGCATGCACAGCAAAAGTGTCTTTATCAGGCCTGATTTCTATGAGAATAAGTGCAAATGTTTATTATGCTATTAAATAGAGGCTGCTTTAGTCACAGAATGGGATGCCAGTGCCACAAAAACCAGAGAGCATGCACAGCAAAAGTGTCTTTATCAGGCCTGATTTCTATGAGAATAAGTGCAAATGTTTATTATGCTATTAAATAGAGGCTGCTTTAGTCACAGAATGGGATGCCAGTGCCACAAAAACCAGAGAGCATGCACAGCAAAAGTGTCTTTGTCAGGCCTGATTTCTATGAGAATAAGTGCAAATGTTTATTATGCTATTAAATAGAGGCTGCTTTAGTCACAGAATGGGATGCCAGTGCCACAAAAACCAGAGAGCATGCACAGCAAAAGTGTCTTTGTCAGGCCTGATTTCTATGAGAATAAGTGCAAATGTTTATTATGCTATTAAATAGAGGCTGCTTTAGTCACAGAATGGGATGCCAGTGCCACAAAAACCAGAGAGCATGCACAGCAAAAGTGTCTTTATCAGGCCTGATTTCTATGAGAATAAGTGCAAATGGTTATTATGCTATTAAATAGAGGCTGCTTTAGTCACAGAATGGGATGCCAGTGCCACAAAAACCAGAGAGCATGCACAGCAAAAGTGTCTTTGTCAGGCCTGATTTCTATGAGAATAAGTGCAAATGTTTATTATGCTATTAAATAGAGGCTGCTTTAGTCACAGAATGGGATGCCTCACAGCAGACTTAAGATCAGTTCAGTATATATGCACAGTTAGTTACTATAAGCAGCCTGAAAACGCTAACAAAGGCTGGATGAAAAAAAAAAAATCTCCCTGTCACAGCCTCCGTTTTTCCTACCTTTCCCTGGCTTTCTGTCTGTCTCCTGTCTGTCTCCTGCCTGTCTCCTGCCTGTCTCCAGCCTGTCCCTGTCTGTCCCTGCCTGTCTAAGTGCCTCAGCTACACAGCGTTCTGTCTGTCACGAATGCAATAGAGAAATGAGGAAAAGCAAGATGGCCGCCGTTAAATACCGCTGTGTGACGTCACCGGGCTTGCTGGCTGCTGATAGGCTGCATGTGACTGCCCCAGCTTGCACTGGCGCGGGATACATGTCCAGACATGTCCCGCCCGCCATCTTAGAATGCCTGTAATGTAAATGAATGGATGTTAAAGGAAAACTTCGAGTGATCGAATCGCGGGGAAATTCGGATTCGATCCGAATCGAATTTTTCCTGAAATTCGGATCGAATCCGGGTTCGTCCGGATCGATTCGCTCATCCCTAGTCACATATTATCGCTGCAGATCGACAGGTAAGTGCGCATCGGCATCATAGTCAGCACGGTCGGCTCTAGGTTTGTGGGGGACCTTGGGCAGGAGAGTCATAGTGGGCCCCAAAGTAGTGTGTCACATGATGTAACCTTTTAACTCCGCTGTCACAAATGGGTCATCTTCTGCTGCTAATCGCCCTCCAGTCCTAATTGCCTTCCCTATAGCCACCAATTGTCAATTGTATTCTCTACTGCCACCACACACCCTTCAGCCCTTACTGCTTGCTCTGCTGCTACTAAAGACTTCATCATTGCTATAGGTTGTCACCTGGTTCTCGCCACCTTATGAGCTTCCATCAGTTGCCCTCTATTCCAGGCCACCTTCTCCATTGTTGCTGATCATCCCCTGTTGCTGAGACCAGCCATGAGCAGGTCTACACACAACACCCGGCATTTGGTGTTTTGGGTCTACTGTAAAATAATACCATGGCCAAGTGTGAGTCTGAGTGAGCCCCTGAAGATGCCAGGGCCCCTGGCAATTGCCCAGGTTTGCCCTTTGCTGGTGCTGGTGCCGGCTCTGATAGTCAGCTATGCCTTAATAAGGCCAAGGGACTGCAATCTGCCCCCTTCCTCTACCCACACATCACTACACCCTACAGTATGTATACTGCCACCACTTCTGCTAATGAAGAAAACTGTTTGTTAGATATTTTAAAAAATTTGTAATAATTGAAGTATCTTAATAAATTAAGTTATCTGGCATCATATTTCCATTATAAAATCGAATGACTGAATAGGTCTGATAAGGGAGTGAGGCATTTCGGGGTTATCTGCATCTCAATTAAAAAAAAAATAAAAAAATACACAATTAGCCTTTATGTACTGTATTGCTACTAATACCTTTTTTGGGTGGGATGTTAAACCCTGGCCAGACTGGCCCTTTTATGTTAAAGTACAACCAACCTCCACTTGTGATTGTAGCCTGAGGTTATAAAGGGGAGGACCAAGTTCTTGGTGAGATGGGAATAGATTCAGTCTAGGATTCTGTGAAGGGTACAAGCTCATGCGGAGCACCTACCAAGCAGTGCCTGCCTCTATGGAACACTTGACGGGGGTCCTAGAAATTTCTACAAACAGGGTATACTCCCTCTTGTTATGACTGAGATACGAGACTGTGCCCCGAAGCAGTGTACACCCCTCCAGACATCAAAAAAGCATAACCAACACAAACAACCTAATTTAACTACCTACAAACCAGGTAAGCGCATCTTTCCCTCCCCTGTGCAATCAGCACTCATTACAAGTCCTAATACCTTATACTCTTTCAACACCAACAGACACCAAGGGGCCTCCCATACTGAAACTCGACCCCCCCCCCCAGTTGACCCAACCATCAACAACTATGCTTTGCATATTATCTGCTCTACCTTTGACTGCATTGCATTACGCCAAGTGTTAATGAAGTGCATTTGTTTATGTAGATGTTTTTCTGAGTACTGAGGAAGCCCCAACAGGCGAAACGCGCCCTACTTTGCCAAAGTAAAGGTTATTCACATATGCATTGGGATATGGCCTTCTTCAAATTGTCCATTGGGAGAGCTTCTTTTTTTATTTTTTAGTTCTCCTATTCTTTGTTTATTTCTTTATATCTATATATTCTTTGTTTCTATCTTTCTATTTATGTGTTGTTTCTTTCTTTCATCTGTTATGCAATTCCTTTTATTGTTTTCTGTCATTCCTTATATTCTTTCTTTCCTTCCAGCTCTTTTTTCTCCCATTCCTTCTCTCTGTCTTACCCATTTTTTTTTCATTTATTCCTTCTTTGTTTCTGTCACGTATTCATTCTTTTTCGTTGTTTCTATATTTCATTTTGTGCTTTTGTTCTTTGCATTTATTTTTTATTTCATTACATCTTTTTTCTTTTTTTGTGATTCCTTCTTTCTTTTCTGCTTCCATTTTTTCTTTCATTCCTTCTATTATTCTGTTCCTTATTTCTTTTTCTTTCTCTCATTCCTTCCATACTTTGTCATTCCTTCTATTATTTTTGTCTTTTTATTTTTATTCTTTAGCAGTATTCATCATACATGCAATCCTATCACCATGTACGGAGTCATATCAAGCCGCAAACGGCCCACTTATAACATATGGCCCAGGGGCTCGCATAAACCTGCAGCTGGCCCTGCTCAACATTATTTAAAGCAGACCAAAACTCACTGAACTTGCAAAATAAGCCCCTGCTGATCCGTTCTTAGTGTGTAGAACTAGAAATGGATATTTTCGCTTTACAATTTTGCTGGAACTCTGTAAGATGTCAGATCAGTCATTGCACAGGTGTGGTAATTACATCATTGCCACACACAACAGTGCCAATGAATGGAGGAGGCGGAGCTTCACATCTAAAACAGGCACCATTATCTGAGATTAGAGCAAGGCAGGAGCACTAAAATTTGGCAAAAGGTGCTCGTGAAAAAATGTGTGTTTTGGTCCTCTTTAACAAATGGGGTGCCAGCACTTGATGATTACCAAATATGGCCCTGGTGATGTACTCTCTGACTTGCCACTTGTCTGCAGAGAAGATCAATAAAGTGTGCCATCTCAACCACGAGAGTCCTGCATGCATGACTCCAATAGAGTCTCCACGACTGCAGTGAGTACCACTAAGCACCCCACTGAGCTCCCCCTAAATGCAACAATCCCAATCTCTCCTGCACATCCCACTACCAGAATGTGTATACAACACTGACTGAATGCTAGAACCATAAGACCAGGAAACTGCAACTGAAAGAATCCATTAAGTTTTACTGGTTGGAAGTTTTGTTACGGTCAGAAGTGAGCTGCTAGGTCCTACTGCTAGACCTTCCCCGATCATGGATGCAAAAAACAATTCACATTCTCCTGATGCTGCTGCTCAATAATGTGGATGTAGCAGTACAGGATGGAGTCAGAGGGGAGCTGGATGGATAGTAGGGGTACAGAATGGAGTCAGAGGGGAGCTAAATGGATAGTAGGGGTACAGGATGGAGTCAGAGGGGAGCTGGATGGATAGTAGGGGTACAGAATGGAGTCAGAGGGGAGCTAAATGGATAGTTGGGGTACAGGATGGAGTTAGAGAGGAGCTGGATGGATAGTTGGGGTACAGGACGGAGTCAGAGGGGAGCTGGATGGATTGTAGGGGTACAGGATGGAGTTAGAGAGGAGCTGGATGGATAGTTGGGGTACAGGACGGAGTCAGAGGGGAGGTGGATGGATAGTAGGGGCACATGATGGAGTCAGAGGGGAGGTGGATGGATAGTAGGGGCACATGATGGAGTCAGAGGGGAGCTGGATGGATAGTAGGGGTACATGATGGAGTCAGAGGGGAGCTGGATGGATAGTAGGGGTACAGAATGGAGTCAGAGGAGAGCTGGATGGATAGTAGGGGTACAGGATGGAGTCAGAGGGGAGTTGGATGGATAGTAGTGGTACAGGATGGAGTCAGAGGAGAGCTGGATGGATAGTAGGGGTACAGAATGGAGTCAGAGGGGAGCTGGATGGATAGTAGGGGTACAGAATGGAGTCAGAGGGGAGCTAAATGGATAGTTGGGGTACAGGATGGAGTTAGAGAGGAGCTGGATGGATAGTTGGGGTACAGGACGGAGTCAGAGGGGAGGTGGATGGATAGTAGGGGCACATGATGGAGTCAGAGGGGAGGTGGATGGATAGTAGGGGCACATGATGGAGTCAGAGGGGAGCTGGATGGATAGTAGGGGTACAGGATGGAGTCAGAGGGGAGCTGGATGGATAGTAGGGGTACATGATGGAGTCAGAGGGGAGCTGGATGGATAGTAGGGGTACAGGATGGAGTCAGAGGGGAGCTGGATGGATAGTAGGGGTACAGAATGGAGTCAGAGGAGAGCTGGATGGATAGTAGGGGTACAGGATGGAGTCAGAGGGGAGTTGGATGGATAGTAGTGGTACAGGATGGAGTCAGAGGAGAGCTGGATGGATAGTAGGGGTACAGAATGGAGTCAGAGGGGAGCTGGATGGATAGTAGGGGTACAGAATGGAGTCAGAGGGGAGCTAAATGGATAGTTGGGGTACAGGATAGAGTTAGAGAGGAGCTGGATGGATAGTTGGGGTACAGGACGGAGTCAGAGGGGAGGTGGATGGATAGTAGGGGTACAGGATGGAGTTAGAGAGGAGCTGGATGGATAGTTGGGGTACAGGACGGAGTCAGAGGGGAGGTGGATGGATAGTAGGGGCACATGATGGAGTCAGAGGGGAGGTGGATGGATAGTAGGGGCACATGATGGAGTCAGAGGGGAGCTGGATGGATAGTAGGGGCACATGATGGAGTCAGAGGGGAGCTGGATGGATAGTAGGGGTACAGGATGGAGTCAGAGGGGAGCTGGATGGATAGTAGGGGTACATGATGGAGTCAGAGGGGAGCTGGATGGATAGTAGGGGTACAGAATGGAGTCAGAGGAGAGCTGGATGGATAGTTGGGGTACAGGACGGAGTCAGAGGGGAGCTGGATGGATTGTAGGGGTACAGGATGGAGTTAGAGAGGAGCTGGATGGATAGTTGGGGTACAGGACGGAGTCAGAGGGGAGGTGGATGGATAGTAGGGGCACATGATGGAGTCAGAGGGGAGGTGGATGGATAGTAGGGGCACATGATGGAGTCAGAGGGGAGCTGGATGGATAGTAGGGGTACAGGATGGAGTCAGAGGGGAGCTGGATGGATAGTAGGGGTACATGATGGAGTCAGAGGGGAGCTGGATGGATAGTAGGGGTACAGAATGGAGTCAGAGGAGAGCTGGATGGATAGTAGGGGTACATGATGGAGTCAGAGGGGAGCTGGATGGATAGTAGGGGTACAGAATGGAGTCAGAGGAGAGCTGGGTGGATAGTAGGGGTACAGGATGGAGTCAGAGGGGAGCTGGATGGATAGTAGGGGTTCAGGATGGAGTCAAAGGAGAGCTGGATGGATAGTAGGAGTACAGGATGGAGTCAGAGGGGAGCTGGATGGATAGTAGGGGTACAGGATGGAGTCAGAGGGGAGCTGGATGGATAGTAGGGGTACAGAATGGAGTCAGAGGGGAGCTAAATGGATAGTTGGGGTACAGGATGGAGTTAGAGAGGAGCTGGATGGATAGTTGGGGTACAGGACGGAGTCAGAGGGGAGCTGGATGGATTGTAGGGGTACAGGATGGAGTTAGAGAGGAGCTGGATGGATAGTTGGGGTACAGGACGGAGTCAGAGGGGAGCTGGATGGATTGTAGGGGTACAGGATGGAGTTAGAGAGGAGCTGGATGGATAGTTGGGGTACAGGACGGAGTCAGAGGGGAGGTGGATGGATAGTAGGGGCACATGATGGAGTTAGAGGGGAGCTGGATGGATAGTAGGGGCACATGATGGAGTTAGAGGGGAGCTGGATGGATAGTAGGGGTACATGATGGAGTTAGAGGGGAGCTGGATGGATAGTAGGGGTACAGGATGGAGTCAGAGGGGAGCTGGATGGATAGTAGGGGTACAGGATGGAGTCAGAGGGGAGCTGGATGGATAGTAGGGGTACAGGATGGAGTCAGAGAGGAGCTGGATGGATAGTAGGGGTACATGATGGAGTCAGAGGGGAGCTGGATGGATAGTAGGGGTACAGGATGGAGTCAGAGGAGAGCTGGATGGATAGTAGGGGTACAGGATGGAGTCAGAGGGGAGCTGGGTGGATAGTAGGGGTACAGGATGGAGTCAGAGGGGAGCTGGATGGATAGTAGGGGTACATGATGGAGTCAGAGGGGAGCTGGATGGATAGTAGGGGTACATGATGGAGTCAGAGGGGAGCTGGATGGATAGTAGGGGTACAGGATAGAGTCAGTGGGGAGCTGGATGGATAGTAGGGGTACAGGATGGAGTCAGAGGGGAGCTGGGGGGATAGTAGGGGTATAGGATGGAGTCAGAGGGGAGCAGGATGAATAGTAAAAGGTACAGGATGGAGTCAGAGGGGAGCTGGATGGATAGTAGGGGTACAGGACGGAATCAGAGGGGAGCTGGATGATAGTAGGGGTACAGGATGGAGTCAGAGGGGAGCTGGATGGATAGTAGGGGTACAGGAAGGGTCAGGGGGGAGCTAGATGGATAGTAGGGGTACAGGATGGAGTCAGAGGGGAGCTGGATGGATAGTAGGGGTACAGGATGGAGTCACAGGGGAGCTGGATGGATAGTAGGGGTACAGGATGGAGTCAGAGGAAAGCTGGATGGATAGTAGGGGTACAGGATGGAGTCAGAGGGTAGCTTCATGGATAGAAGGGGTACAGGATGGAGTCAGAGGGGAGCTGGATGGATAGTAGGGGTACAGGATGGAGTCAGAGGGGAGCTGGATGGATAGTAGGGGTACAGGATGGAGTCAGAGGGTAGCTCCATGGATAGAAGGGGTACAGGATGGTGTCAAAGGAGAGCTGGATGGTTAGTAGGGGTACAGGATGGAGTCAGAGGGGAGCTGGATGGATAGTAGGGGTACAGGATGGAGTCAGAGGGGAGCTGGATGGATAGTAGGGGTACAGGATGGAGTCAGAGGAGAGCTGGATGGATAGTAGGGGTACAGGATGGAGTCAGAGGGGAGCTGGATGGATAGTAGGGGTACAGGATGGTTTCAAAGGAGAGCTGGATGGATAGTAGGGGTACAGGATGGAGTCAGAGGGGAGCTGGATGGATAGTAGGGATACAGGATGGAGTCAGAGGGGGGCTGGATGGATAGTAGGGGTACAGGATGGAGTCAGAGGAAAGCTGGATGGATAGTAGGGGTACAGGATGGAGTCAGAGGGTAGCTTCATGGATAGAAGGGGTACAGGATGGTGTCAAAGGAGAGCTGGATGGATAGTAGGGGTACAGGATGGAGTCAGAAGGGAGCTGGATGGATAGTAGGGGTACAGGATGGAGTTAGAGGAGAGCTGGATGGATAGTAGGGGTACAGGATGGAGTCAGAAGGGAGCTGGATGGATAGTAGGGGTACAGGATGGAGTTAGAGGGGAGCTGGATGGATAGTAGGGGTACAGGATGGAGTTAGAGGAGAGCTGGATGGATAGTAGGGGTACAGGATGGAGTCAGGTGGGAGCTGGATGGATAGTAGGGGTACAGGATGGAGTCAGAGGGGAGCTGGATGGATAGTAGGGGTACAGGATGGAGTCAGAGGAGAGCTGGATGGATAGTAGGGGTACAGGATGGAGTCAGAGGGGAGCTGGATGGATAGTAGGGGTACAGGATGGAGTCAGAGGAGAGCTGGATGGATAGTAGGGGTACAGGATGGAGTCAGAGGGGAGCTGGATGGATAGTAGGGGTACAGGATGGAGACAGAGGAGAGCTGGATGAATTGTCGGGGTACAGGATGGAGTCAGAGAAGAGCTGGATGAATAGTCGGGGTACAGGATGGAGTCAGAGGAGAACTGGATGGATAGTAGGGGTACAGGATGGAGAAAGATGGGAGCTGGATGGATAGTAGGGGTACAGGATGGAGTCAGATGGGAGCTGGATGGATAGTAGGGGTACAGGATGGAGTCAGAGGAGAGCTGGATGGATAGTAGGGGTACATGATGGAGTCAGATGAGAGCTGGATGGATAGTAGGGGTACAGGATGGAGTCAGAGGGGAGCTGGATGGATAGTAGGGGTACAGGATGGAGTCAGAGGGGGCTGGATGGATAGTAGGGGTACAGGATGGAGTCAGAGGAAAGCTGGATGGATAGTAGGGGTACAGGATGGAGTCAGAGGGGGGCTGGATGGATAGTAGGGGTACAGGATGGAGTCAGAGGGGAGCTGGATGGATAGTCGGGGTACAGGATGGAGTTAGAGGAGAGCTGGATGGATAGTAGGGGTACAGGATGGAGTCAGAGGGGAGCTGGATGGATAGTAGGGGTACAGGATGGAGTTAGAGGGGAGCTGGATGGATAGTAGGGGTACAGGATGGAATCAGAGGGGAGCTGGATGGATAGTAGGGGTACAGGATGGAGTTAGAGGGGAGCTGGATGGATAGTAGGGGTACAGGATGGAGTTAGAGGAGAGCTGGATGGATAGTAGAGGTACAGGATGGAGTCAGAGGGGAGCTGGATGGATAGTAGGGGTACAGGATGGAGTCAGAGGAGAACTGGATGGATAGTAGGGGTACAGGATGGAGAAAGATGGGGGCTGGATGGATAGTAGAGGTACAGGATGGAGTCAGATGGGAGCTGGATGGATAGTAGGGGTACAGGATGGAGTTAGAGGAGAGCTGGATGGATAGTAGGGGTACAGGATGGAGTCAGGTGGGAGCTGGATGGATAGTAGGGGTACAGGATGCAGTCAGAGGGGAGCTGGATGGATAGTAGGGGTACAGGATGGAGTCAGAGGGGAGCTGGATGGATAGTAGGGGTACAGGATGGAGTCAGAGGAGAGCTGGATGGATAGTAGGGGTACAGGATGGAGTCAGAGGGGAGCTGGATGGATAGTAGAGGTACAGGATGGAGTCAGAGGGGAGCTGGATGGATAGTAGAGGTACAGGATGGAGTCAGAGGAGAGCTGGATGGATAGTAGGGGTACAGGATGGAGTCAGAGGGGAGCTGGATGGATAGTAGGGGTACAGGATGGAGTCAGAGGGGAGCTGGATGGATAGTAGGGGTACAGGATGGAGTCAGAGGAGAGCTGGATGGATAGTAGGGGTACAGGATGGAGTCAGAGGAGAGCTGGATGGATAGTAGGGGTACAGGATGGAGTCAGAGGGGAGCTGGATGGATAGTAGGGGTACAGGATGGAGACAGAGGAGAGCTGGATGAATTGTCGGGGTACAGGATGGAGTCAGAGGAGAGCTGGATGAATAGTAGGGGTACAGGATGGAGAAAGATGGGAGCTGGATGGATAGTAGTGGTACAGGATGGAGTCAGAGGAGAACTGGATGGATAGTAGGGGTACAGGATGGAGAAAGATGGGAGCTGGATGGATAGTAGTGGTACAGGATGGAGTCAGATGGGAGCTGGATGGATAGTAGGGGTACAGGATGGAGTCAGAGGAGAACTGGATGGATAGTAGGGGTACAGGATGGAGAAAGATGGGAGCTGGATGGATAGTAGTGGTACAGGATGGAGTCAGATGGGAGCTGGATGGATAGTAGGGGTACAGGATGGAGTCAGAGGGGAGCTGGATGGATAGTAGAGGTACAGGATGGAGTCAGATGGGAGCTGGATGGATAGTAGGGGTACAGGATGGAGTCAGAGGGGAGCTGGATGGATAGTAGGGGTACAGGATGGAGTCAGAGGGGAGCTGGATGGATAGTAGGGGTACAGGATGGAGTTAGAGGGGAGCTGGATGGATAGTAGGGGTACAGGATGGAGTTAGAGGAGAGCTGGATGGATAGTAGGGGTACAGGATGGAGTCAGAGGGGAGCTGGATGGATAGTAGGGGTACAGGATGGAGTCAGAGGGGAGCTGGATGGATAGTAGGGGTACAGGATGGAGTCAGAGGAGAGCTGGATGGATAGTAGGGATACAGGATGGAGTCAGAGGGGAGCTCTATGGATAGTAGGGGTACAGGATGGAGTCAGAGGGGAGCTGGATGGATAGTAGGGGTACAGGATGGAGTCAGAGGGGAGCTGGATGGATAGTAGGGATACAGGATGGAGTCAGAGGGGAGCTCTATGGATAGTAGGGGTACAGGATGGAGTCAGAGGGGAGCTGGATGGATAGTAGGGGTACAGGATGGAGTCAGAGGGGAGCTGGATGGATAGTAGGGGTACAGGATGGAGTCAGAGGGGAGCTGGATGGATAGTAGGGGTACAGGATGGAGTCAGAGGGGAGCTGGATGGATAGTAGGGGTACAGGATGGAGTCAGAGGGGAGCTGGATGGATAGTAGGGGTACAGGATGGAGACAGAGGAGAGCTGGATGAATAGTCGGGGTACAGGATGGAGTCAGAGGAGAGCTGGATGGATAGTAGAGGTACAGGATGGAGTCAGATGGGAGCTGGATGGATAGTAGGGGTACAGGATGGAGTCAGAGAGTAGCTGGATGGATAGTAGAGGTACTGGATGGAGTCAGAAGGGAGCTGGATGGATAGTAGGGGTACAGGATGGAGACAGAGGAGAGCTGGATGATAGTAGGGGTATAGGATGGAGTCAGAAGGGAGCTGGATGATAGTAGGGGCACAGGATGGAGTCAGAGGGGAGCTGGATGGATAGTAGGGGTACAGGATGGAGTCAGAGGAAAGCTGGATGGATAGTAGGGATACAGGATGGAGTCAGAGGGGAGCTGGATGGATAGTAGGGGTACAGGATGGAGTCAGAGGGGAGCTGGATGGATAGGGGTACAAAATGGAGTCAGAAGGGAGCTGGATGGATAGTAGGGGTACAGAATGGAGTAAGAGGGGAGCTGGATGGATAGTAGGGGTACAGGATGGAGTCAGAGGGGAGCTGGATGAATAGTAGGGTTACAGGATGGAGTCAGAGGGGAGCTGGATGGATAGTAGGGGTACAGGATGGAATCAGAGGGGAGCTGGATGGATAGTAGGGGTACAGGATGGAGTCAGAGGGGAGCTGGATGGATAGTAGGGGTACAGGATGGAGTCAGAGGGGAGCTGGATGGATAGTAGGGGTACAGGATGGAGTCAGAGGAGAGCTGGATGGATAGTAGGGGTACAGGATGGAGTCAGAGGGGAGCTGGATGGATAGTAGGGGTACAGGATGGTTTCAAAGGAGAGCTGGATGGATAGTAGGGGTACAGGATGGAGTCAGAGGAGAGCTGGATGGATAGTAGGGGTACAGGATGGAGTCAGAGGGGAGCTGGATGGATAGTAGGGATACAGGATGGAGTCAGAGGGGGGCTGGATGGATAGTAGGGGTACAGGATGGAGTCAGAGGAAAGCTGGATGGATAGTAGGGGTACAGGATGGAGTCAGAGGGGAGCTTCATGGATAGAAGGGGTACAGGATGGTGTCAAAGGAGAGCTGGATGGATAGTAGGGGTACAGGATGGAGTCAGAAGGGAGCTGGATGGATAGTAGGGGTACAGGATGGAGTTAGAGGAGAGCTGGATGGATAGTAGGGGTACAGGATGGAGTCAGAGGGGAGCTGGATGGATAGTAGGGGTACAGGATGGAGTCAGAGGGGAGCTGGATGGATATTAGAGGTACAGGATGGAGTCAGAGGAGAGCTGGATGGATAGTAGGGGTACAGGATGGAGTCAGAGGGGAGCTGGATGGATAGTAGGGGTACAGGATGGAGTCAGAGGGGAGCTGGATGGATAGTAGGGGTACAGGATGGAGTTAGAGGGGAGCTGGATGGATAGTAGGGGTACAGGATGGAGTTAGAGGAGAGCTGGATGGATAGTAGGGGTACAGGATGGAGTCAGAGGGGAGCTGGATGAATAGTAGGGGTACAGGATGGAGTTAGATGGGAGCTGGATGGATAGTAGAGGTACAGGATGGAGTCAGAGGGGAGCTGGATGAATAGTAGGGGTACAGGATGGAGTCAGAGGGGAGCTGGATGGATAGTAGGGATACAGGATGGAGTCAGAGGGGAGCTCTATGGATAGTAGGGGTACAGGATGGAGTCAGAGGGGAGCTGGATGGATAGTAGGGATACAGGATGGAGTCAGAGGGGAGCTCTATGGATAGTAGGGGTACAGGATGGAGTCAGAGGGGAGCTGGATGGATAGTAGGGGTACAGGATGGAGTCAGAGGGGAGCTGGATGGATAGTAGGGATACAGGATGGAGTCAGAGGGGAGCTCTATGGATAGTAGGGGTACAGGATGGAGTCAGAGGGGAGCTGGATGGATAGTAGGGGTACAGGATGGAGTCAGAGGGGAGCTGGATGGATAGTAGGGGTACAGGATGGAGTTAGAGGGGAGCTGGATGGATAGTAGAGGTACAGGATGGAGTCAGAGGAGAGCTGGATGGATAGTAGGGGTACAGGATGGAGTCAGAGGGGAGCTGGATGGATAGTAGGGGTACAGGATGGAGTTAGAGGGGAGCTGGATGGATAGTAGAGGTACAGGATGGAGTCAGAGGAGAGCTGGATGGATAGTAGGGGTACAGGATGGAGTCAGAGGGGAGCTGGATGGATAGTAGGGGTACAGGATGGAGTCAGAGGAGAGCTGGATGGATAGTAGGGGTACAGGATGGAGTCAGAGGAGAGCTGGATGGATAGTAGAGGTACAGGATGGAGTCAGAGGGGAGCTGGATGGATAGTAGGGGTACAGGATGGAGTCAGAGAGTAGCTGGATGGATAGTAGAGGTACAGGATGGAGTCAGAAGGGAGCTGGATGGATAGTAGGGGTACAGGATGGAGACAGAGGAGAGCTGGATGATAGTAGGGGTACAGGATGGAGTCAGAAGGGAGCTGGATGATAGTAGGGGTACAGGATGGAGTCAGAGGAAAGCTGGATGGATAGTAGGGATACAGGATGGAGTCAGAGGGGAGCTGGATGGATAGTAGGGGTACAGGATGGAGTCAGAGGGGAGCTGGATGGATAGGGGTACAAAATGGAGTCAGAAGGGAGCTGGATGGATAGTAGGGGTACAGAATGGAGTAAGAGGAGAGCTGGATGAATAGTAGGGTTACAGGATGGAGTCAGAGGGGAGCTGGATGGATAGTAGGGGTACAGGATGGAATCAGAGGGGAGCTGGATGGATAGTAGGGGTACAGGATGGAGTCAGAGGGGAGCTGGATGGATAGTAGGGTTACAGGATGGAGTCAGAGGGGAGCTGGATGGATAGTAGGGGTACAAGATGGAGTCAGAGGGGAGCTGGATGGATAGTAGGGGTACAGGATGGAGTCAGAGGAGAGCTGGATGGATAGTAGGGGTACAGGATGGAGTCAGAGGGGAGCTGGATGGATAGTAGGGGTACAGGATGGTTTCAAAGGAGAGCTGGATGGATAGTAGGGGTACAGGATGGAGTCAGAGGGGAGCTGGATGGATAGTAGGGATACAGGATGGAGTCAGAGGGGGGCTGGATGGATAGTAGGGGTACAGGATGGAGTCAGAGGGTAGCTTCATGGATAGTAGGGGTACAGGATGGAGTCAGAGGGGAGCTGGATGGATAGTAGGGGTACAGGATGGAGTCAGAAGGGAGCTGGATGGATAGTAGGGGTACAGGATGGAGTTAGAGGAGAGCTGGATGGATAGTAGGGGTACAGGATGGAGTCAGAGGGGAGATGGATGGATATTAGAGGTACAGGATGGAGTCAGAGGAGAGCTGGATGGATAGTAGGGGTACAGGATGGAGTCAGAGGGGAGCTGGATGGATAGTAGGGGTACAGGATGGAGTCAGAGGGGAGCTGGATGGATATTAGAGGTACAGGATGGAGTCAGAGGAGAGCTGGATGGATAGTGGGGGTACAGGATGGAGTCAGAGGGGAGCTGGATGGATAGTAGGGGTACAGGATGGAGTCAGAGGGGAGCTGGATGGATAGTAGGGGTACAGGATGGAGTTAGAGGGGAGCTGGATGGATAGTAGGGGTACAGGATGGAGTTAGAGGAGAGCTGGATGGATAGTAGGGGTACAGGATGGAGTCAGAGGGGAGCTGGATGGATAGTAGGGGTACAGGATGGAGTCAGAGGGGAGCTGGATGGATAGTAGGGGTACAGGATGGAGTCAGAGGAGAGCTGGATGGATAGTAGGGGTACAGGATGGAGTCAGAGGGGAGCTGGATGGATAGTAGGGGTACAGGATGGAGTCAGAGGAGAGCTGGATGGATAGTAGGGGTACAGGATGGAGTCAGAGGGGAGCTGGATGGATAGTAGGGGTACAGGATGGAGACAGAGGAGAGCTGGATGAATTGTTGGGGTACAGGATGGAGTCAGAGGAGAGCTGGATGAATAGTCGGGGTACAGGATGGAGTCAGAGGAGAACTGGATGGATAGTAGGGGTACAGGATGGAGAAAGATGGGAGCTGGATGGATAGTAGAGGTACAGGATGGAGTCAGATGGGAGCTGGATGGATAGTAGGGGTACAGGATGGAGTCAGATGGGAGCTGGATGGATAGTAGAGGTACAGGATGGAGTCAGATGGGAGCTGGATGGATAGTAGGGGTACAGGATGGAGTCAGATGGGAGCTGGATGGATAGTAGAGGTACAGGATGGAGTCAGATGGGAGCTGGATGGATAGTAGAGGTACAGGATGGAGTCAGATGGGAGCTGGATGGATAGTAGGGGTACAGGATGGAGTCAGAGGGGAGCTGGATGGATAGTAGGGGTACAGGATGGAGTTAGAGGGGAGCTGGATGGATAGTAGGGGTACAAGATGGAGTTAGAGGAGAGCTGGATGGATAGTAGGGGTACAGGATGGAGTCAGAGGGGAGCTGGATGGATAGTAGGGGTACAGGATGGAGTTAGATGGGAGCTGGATGGATAGTAGAGGTACAGGATGGAGTCAGAGGGGAGCTCTATGGATAGTAGGGGTACAGGATGGAGTCAGAGGGGAGCTGGATGGATAGTAGGGATACAGGATGGAGTCAGAGGGGAGCTCTATGGATAGTAGGGGTACAGGATGGAGTCAGAGGGGAGCTGGATGGATAGTAGGGGTACAGGATGGAGTCAGAGGGGAGCTGGATGGATAGTAGGGGTACAGGATGGAGTCAGAGGGGAGCTGGATGGATAGTAGGGGTACAGGATGGAGTCAGAGGGGAGCTGGATGGATAGTAGGGATACAGGATGGAGTCAGAGGGGAGCTCTGTGGATAGTAGGGGTACAGGATGGAGTCAGAGGAGAGCTGGATGGATAGTAGGGATACAGGATGGAGTCAGAGGGGAGCTCTATGGATAGTAGGGGTACAGGATGGAGTCAGAGGGGAGCTGGATGGATAGTAGGGGTACAGGATGGAGTCAGAGGGGAGCTGGATGGATAGTAGGGGTACAGGATGGAGTCAGAGGGGAGCTGGATGGATAGTAGGGGTACAGGATGGAGTCAGAGGGGAGCTGGATGGATAGTAGGGGTACAGGATGGAGTTAGAGGGGAGCTGGATGGATAGTAGAGGTACAGGATGGAGTCAGAGGAGAGCTGGATGGATAGTAGGGGTACAGGATGGAGTCAGAGGGGAGCTGGATGGATAGTAGGGGTACAGGATGGAGTCAGAGGGGAGCTGGATGGATAGTAGGGGTACAGGATGGAGTTAGAGGGGAGCTGGATGGATAGTAGAGGTACAGGATGGAGTCAGAGGGGAGCTGGATGGATAGTAGGGATACAGGATGGAGTCAGAGGAGAGCTGGATGGATAGTAGGGGTACAGGATGGAGTCAGAGGGGAGCTGGATGGATAGTAGGGGTACAGGATGGAGTTAGAGGGGAGCTGGATGGATAGTAGAGGTACAGGATGGAGTCAGAGGGGAGCTGGATGGATAGTAGGGGTACAGGATGGAGTTAGAGGGGAGCTGGATGGATAGTAGAGGTACAGGATGGAGTCAGAGGGGAGCTGGATGGATAGTAGGGATACAGGATGGAGACAGAGGAGAGCTGGATGAATAGTCGGGGTACAGGATGGAGTCAGAGGAGAGCTGGATGGATAGTAGAGGTACAGGATGGAGTCAGAGTAGAACTGGATGGATAGTAGGGGTACAGGATGGAGAAAGATGGGGGCTGGATGGATAGTAGAGGTACAGGATGGAGTCAGATGGGAGCTGGATGGATAGTAGGGGTACAGGATGGAGTCAGAGAGTAGCTGGATGGATAGTAGAGGTACTGGATGGAGTCAGAAGGGAGCTGGATGGATAGTAGGGGTACAGGATGGAGTCAGAAGGGAGCTGGATGATAGTAGGGGTACAGGATGGAGTCAGAGGAAAGCTGGATGGATAGTAGGGATACAGGATGGAGTCAGAGGGGAGCTGGATGGATAGTAGGGGTACAGGATGGAGTCAGAGGGGAGCTGGATGGATAGTAGGGGTACAGAATGGAGTAAGAGGAGAGCTGGATGAATAGTAGGGTTACAGGATGGAGTCAGAGGGGAGCTGGATGGATAGAAGGGGTACAGGATGGAATCAGAGGGGAGCTGGATGGATAGAAGGGGTACATGATGGAGTCAGATGAGAGCTGGATGGATAGTAGGGGTACAGGATGGAGTCAGAGGGGAGCTGGATGGATAGTAGGGGTACAGGATGGAGTCAGAGGGGAGCTGGATGGATAGTAGGGGTACAGGATGGAGTCAGAGGGGAGCTGGATGGATAGTAGGGGTACAGGATGGAGTCAGAGGGGGGCTGGATGGATAGTAGGGGTACAGGATGGAGTCAGAGGAAAGCTGGATGGATAGTAGGGGTACAGGATGGAGTCAGAGGGTAGCTTCATGGATAGAAGGGGTACAGGATGGTGTCAAAGGAGAGCTGGATGGATAGTAGGGGTACAGGATGGAATCAGAGGGGAGCTGGATGGATAGAAGGGGTACATGATGGAGTCAGAGGTGAGCTGGATGGATAGTAGAGGTACAGGATGGAGTTAGAGGGGAGCTGGATGGATAGTAGAGGTACAGGATGGAGTCAGAGGGGAGCTGGATGGATAGTAGGGGTACATGATGGAGTCAGATGAGAGCTGGATGGATAGTAGGGGTACAGGATGGAGTCAGAGGAGAGCTGGATGGATAGTAGGGGTACAGGATGGAGTCAGAGGAAAGCTTCATGGATAGAAGGGGTACAGGATGGTGTCAAAGGAGAGCTGGATGGATAGTAGGGGTACAGGATGGAGTCAGAGGGTAGCTTCATGGATAGAAGGGGTACAGGATGGTGTCAAAGGAGAGCTGGATGGATAGTAGGGGTACAGGATGGAGTCAGAGGGGAGCTGGATGGATAGTCGGGGTACAGGATGGAGTTAGAGGAGAGCTGGATGGATAGTAGGGGTACAGGATGGAGTCAGAGGGGAGCTGGATGGATAGTAGGGGTACAGGATGGAGTCAGAGGGGAGCTGGATGGATAGTAGGGGTACAGGATGGAGTTAGAGGGGAGCTGGATGGATAGTAGGGGTACAGGATGGAGTTAGAGGAGAGCTGGATGGATAGTAGAGGTACAGGATGGAGTCAGAGGGGAGCTGGATGGATAGTAGGGGTACAGGATGGAGTCAGAGGGGAGCTGGATGGATAGTAGGGGTACAGGATGGAGTTAGAGGGGAGCTGGATGGATAGTAGGGGTACAGGATGGAGTCAGAGGGGAGCTGGATGGATAGTAGGGGTACAGGATGGAGACAGAGGAGAGCTGGATGAATAGTCGGGGTACAGGATGGAGTCAGAGGAGAGCTGGATGAATAGTCGGGGTACAGGATGGAGTCAGAGGAGAACTGGATGGATAGTAGGGGTACAGGATGGAGAAAGATGGGGGCTGGATGGATAGTAGAGGTACAGGATGGAGTCAGATGGGAGCTGGATGGATAGTAGGGGTACAGGATGGAGTTAGAGGGGAGCTGGATGGATAGTAGGGGTACAGGATGGAGTTAGAGGAGAGCTGGATGGATAGTAGGGGTACAGGATGGAGTCAGGTGGGAGCTGGATGGATAGTAGGGGTACAGGATGGAGTCAGAGGGGAGCTGGATGGATAGTAGGGGTACAGGATGGAGTTAGAGGGGAGCTGGATGGATAGTAGAGGTACAGGATGGAGTCAGAGGAGAGCTGGATGGATAGTAGGGGTACAGGATGGAGTCAGAGGGGAGCTGGATGGATAGTAGGGGTACAGGATGGAGTCAGAGGAGAGCTGGATGGATAGTAGGGGTACAGGATGGAGTCAGAGGGGAGCTGGATGGATAGTAGGGGTACAGGATGGAGACAGAGGAGAGCTGGATGAATTGTCGGGGTACAGGATGGAGTCAGAGGAGAGCTGGATGAATAGTCGGGGTACAGGATGGAGAAAGATGGGAGCTGGATGGATAGTAGTGGTACAGGATGGAGTCAGAGGAGAACTGGATGGATAGTAGGGGTACAGGATGGAGAAAGATGGGAGCTGGATGGATAGTAGTGGTACAGGATGGAGTCAGATGGGAGCTGGATGGATAGTAGGGGTACAGGATGGAGTCAGAGGGGAGCTGGATGGATAGTAGAGGTACAGGATGGAGTCAGATGGGAGCTGGATGGATAGTAGGGGTACAGGATGGAGTCAGAGGGGAGCTGGATGGATAGTAGGGGTACAGGATGGAGTCAGAGGGGAGCTGGATGGATAGTAGGGGTACAGGATGGAGTTAGAGGGGAGCTGGATGGATAGTAGGGGTACAGGATGGAGTTAGAGGAGAGCTGGATGGATAGTAGGGGTACAGGATGGAGTTAGATGGGAGCTGGATGGATAGTAGAGGTACAGGATGGAGTCAGAGGGGAGCTCGATGGATAGTATTGATACAGGATGGAGTCAGAGGGGAGCTCTATGGATAGTAGGGGTACAGGATGGAGTCAGAGGGGAGCTGGATGGATAGTAGGGGTACAGGATGGAGTCAGAGGGGAGCTGGATGGATAGTAGGGATACAGGATGGAGTCAGAGGGGAGCTCTATGGATAGTAGGGGTACAGGATGGAGTCAGAGGAGAGCTGGATGGATAGTAGGGATACAGGATGGAGTCAGAGGGGAGCTCTATGGATAGTAGGGGTACAGGATGGAGTCAGAGGGGAGCTGGATGGATAGTAGGGGTACAGGATGGAGTCAGAGGGGAGCTGGATGGATAGTAGGGATACAGGATGGAGTCAGAGGGGAGCTCTATGGATAGTAGGGGTACAGGATGGAGTCAGAGGAGAGCTGGATGGATAGTAGGGATACAGGATGAAGTCAGAGGGGAGCTCTATGGATAGTAGGGGTACAGGATGGAGTCAGAGGGGAGCTGGATGGATAGTAGGGGTACAGGATGGAGTCAGAGGAGAGCTGGATGGATAGTAGGGGTACAGGATGGAGTCAGAGGGGAGCTGGATGGATAGTAGGGGTACAGGATGGAGTCAGAGGGGAGCTGGATGGATAGTAGCGGTACAGGATGGAGTTAGAGGGGAGCTGGATGGATAGTAGAGGTACAGGATGGAGTCAGAGGAGAGCTGGATGGATAGTAGGGGTACAGGATGGAGTCAGAGGGGAGCTGGATGGATAGTAGGGGTACAGGATGGAGACAGAGGAGAGCTGGATGAATAGTCGGGGTACAGGATGGAGTCAGAGGAGAGCTGGATGGATAGTAGGGGTACAGGATGGAGTCAGAGGAGAGCTGGATGGATAGTAGAGGTACAGGATGGAGTCAGATGGGAGCTGGATGGATAGTAGGGGTACAGGATGGAGTCAGAGAGTAGCTGGATGGATAGTAGAGGTACTGGATGGAGTCAGAAGGGAGCTGGATGGATAGTAGGGGTACAGGATGGAGACAGAGGAGAGCTGGATGATAGTAGGGGTACAGGATGGAGTCAGAAGGGAGCTGGATGATAGTAGGGGTACAGGATGGAGTCAGAGGAAAGCTGGATGGATAGTAGGGATACAGGATGGAGTCAGAGGGGAGCTGGATGGATAGTAGGGGTACAGGATGGAGTCAGAGGGGAGCTGGATGGATAGGGGTACAAAATGGAGTCAGAAGGGAGCTGGATGGATAGTAGGGGTACAGAATGGAGTAAGAGGAGAGCTGGATGAATAGTAGGGTTACAGGATGGAGTCAGAGGGGAGCTGGATGGATAGTAGGGGTACAGGATGGAATCAGAGGGGAGCTGGATGGATAGAAGGGGTACATGATGGAGTCAGAGGTGAGCTGGATGGATAGTAGGGGTACAGGATGGAGTCAGAGGGGAGCTGGGTGGATAGTAGGGGTACAGGATGGAGTCAGAGGGGAGCTGGATGGATAGTAGGGGTACAGGATAGAGTCAGAGGGGAGCTGGGTGGATAGTAGGGGTACAGGATGGAGTCAGAGGAGAGCTGGATGGATAGTAGGGGTACAGGATGGAGTCAGATGAGAGCTGGATGGATAGTAGGGGTACAGGATGGAGTCAGAGGAGAACTGGATGGATAGTAGGGGTACAGGATGGAGAAAGATGGGGGCTGGATGGATAGTAGAGGTACAGGATGGAGTCAGATGGGAGCTGGATGGATAGTAGAGGTACAGGATGGAGTCAGATGGGAGCTGGATGGATAGTAGGGGTACAGGATGGAGTCAGATGGGAGCTGGATGGATAGTAGGGGTACAGGATGGAGTCAGATGGGAGCTGGATGGATAGTAGGGGTACAGGATGGAGTCAGAGGGGAGCTGGATGGATAGTAGGGGTACAGGATGGAGTCAGAGGGGAGCTGGATGGATAGTAGAGGTACAGGATGAAGTCAGATGGGAGCTGGATGGATAGTAGGGGTACAGGATGGAGTCAGAGGGGAGCTGGATGGATAGTAGGGGTACAGGATGGAGTCAGAGGGGAGCTGGATGGATAGTAGGGGTACAGGATGGAGTTAGAGGGGAGCTGGATGGATAGTAGGGGTACAGGATGGAGTTAGAGGAGAGCTGGATGGATAGTAGGGGTACAGGATGGAGTCAGAGGGGAGCTGGATGGATAGTAGGGGTGCAGGATGGAGACAGAGGAGAGCTGGATGGATAGTAGGGGTACAGGATGGAGTCAGAGGAGAGCTGGATGAATAGTCGGGGTACAGGATGGAGTCAGAGGAGAGCTGGATGAATAGTCGGGGTACAGGATGGAGTCAGAGGAGAACTGGATGGATAGTAGGGGTAAAGGATGGAGAAAGATGGGGGCTGGATGGATAGTAGAGGTACAGGATGGAGTCAGATGGGAGCTGGATGGATAGTAGGGGTACAGGATGGAGTCAGAGGGGAGCTGGATGGATAGTAGGGGTACAGGATTGAGTCAGAGGAAAGCTGGATGGATAGTAGGGATACAGGATGGAGTCAGAGGGGAGCTGGATGGATAGTAGGGGTACAGGATGGAGTCAGAGGGGAGCTGGATGGATAGTAGGGGTACAGGATGGAGTCAGAGGAGAGCTGGATGGATAGTAGGGGTACAGGATGGAGTCAGAGGGGAGCTGGATGGATAGGGGTACAAAATGGAGTCAGAAGGGAGCTGGATGAATAGTCGGGGTACAGAATGGAGTAAGAGGAGAGCTGGATGAATAGTAGGGTTACAGGATGGAGTCAGAGGGGAGCTGGATGGATAGTAGGGGTACAGGATGGAATCAGAGGGGAGCTGGATGGATAGTAGGGGTACAGGATGGAGTCAGAGGGGAGCTGGATGGATAGAAGGGGTACATGATGGAGTCAGAGGTGAGCTGGATGGATAGTAGGGGTAAGGGAGGGAATCAGAAGGGAGCTGGATGATAGTAGGGGTACAGGATGGAGTCAGAGGGGGGCTGGATGGATAGTTGGGGTACAGGATGGAGTCAGAGGGGATCTGGATGGATAGTAGGGGTACATGATGGAGTCAGAGGGGATCTGGATGGATAGTAGGGGTACATGATGGAGTCAGATGAGAGCTGGATGGATAGTAGGGGTACAGGATGGAGTCAGAGGGGAGCTGGATGGATAGTAGGGGTACAGGATGGAGACAGAGGGTAGCTTCATGGATAGAAGGGGTACAGGATGGTGTCAAAGGAGAGCTGGATGAATAGTAGGGGTACAGGATGGAGTAAGAGGGGAGCTGGATGGATAGTAGGGGTAAATGATGGAGTCAGATGAGAGCTGGATGGATAGTAGGGGTACAGGATGGAGTCAGAGGGGAGCTGGATGGATAGTAGGGGTACAGGATGGAGTCAGAGGGGGGCTGGATGGATAGTAGGGGTACAGGATGGAGTCAGAGGAAAGCTGGATGGATAGTAGGGGTACAGGATGGAGTCAGAGGGGAGCTGGATGGATAGTAGGGGTACAGGATGGTGTCAAAGGAGAGCTGGATGGATAGTAGGGGTACAGGATAGAGTCAGAGGGGAGCTGGATGGATAGTAGGGGTACAGGATGGAGTTAGAGGAGAGCTGGATGGATAGTAGGGGTACAGGATGGAGTCAGAGGGGAGCTGGATGGATAGTAGGGGTACAGGATGGAGTCAGAGGGGAGCTGGATGGATAGTAGGGGTACAGGATGGAGTCAGAGGGGAGCTGGATGGATAGTAGGGATACAGGATGGAGTCAGAGGGGAGCTGGATGGATAGTAGGGGTACAGGATGGAGTCAGAGGGGAGCTGGATGGATAGTAGGGGTACAGGATGGAGTCAGAGGAGAGCTGGATGGATAGTAGGGGTACAGGATGGAGTTAGAGTGGAGCTGGATGGATAGTAGGGGTACAGGATGGAGTTAGAGGAGAGCTGGATGGATAGTAGGGGTACAGGATGGAGTCAGAGGGGAGCTGGATGGATAGAAGGGGTACAGGATGGAGAAAGATGGGGGCTGGATGGATAGTAGAGGTACAGGATGGAGTCAGAGGGGAGCTGGGTGGATAGTAGGGGTACAGGATGGAGTCAGAGGGGAGCTGGATGGATAGTAGGGGTACAGGATAGAGTCAGAGGGGAGCTGGGTGGATAGTAGGGGTACAGGATGGAGTCAGAGGAGAGCTGGATGGATAGTAGGGGTACAGGATGGAGTCAGATGAGAGCTGGATGGATAGTAGGGGTACAGGATGGAGTCAGAGGAGAACTGGATGGATAGTAGGGGTACAGGATGGAGAAAGATGGGGGCTGGATGGATAGTAGAGGTACAGGATGGAGTCAGATGGGAGCTGGATGGATAGTAGAGGTACAGGATGGAGTCAGATGGGAGCTGGATGGATAGTAGAGGTACAGGATGGAGTCAGATGGGAGCTGGATGGATAGTAGAGGTACAGGATGGAGTCAGAGGGGAGCTGGATGGATAGTAGGGGTACAGGATGGAGTCAGAGGGGAGCTGGATGGATAGTAGGGGTACAGGATGGAGTCAGACGAGAGCTGGATGGATAGTAGGGGTACAGGATGGAGTCAGATGGGAGCTGGATGGATAGTAGAGGTACAGGATGGAGTCAGATGGGAGCTGGATGGATAGTAGGGGTACAGGATGGAGTCAGAGGGGAGCTGGATGGATAGTAGAGGTACAGGATGGAGTCAGATGGGAGCTGGATGGATAGTAGGGGTACAGGATGGAGTAAGAGGGGAGCTGGATGGATAGTAGGGGTACAGGATAGAGTCAGAGGGGAGCTGGATGGATAGTAGGGGTACAGGATGGAGTCAGAGGGGAGCTGGATGGATAGTAGGGGTACAGGATGGAGTTAGAGGGGAGCTGGATGGATAGTAGGGGTACAGGATGGAGTCAGAGGGGAGCTGGATGGATAGTAGAGGTACAGGATGGAGTCAGATGGGAGCTGGATGGATAGTAGGGGTACAGGATGGAGTCAGATGGGAGCTGGATGGATAGTAGGGGTACAGGATGGAGTCAGAGGGGAGCTGGATGGATAGTAGGGGTACAGGATGGAGTCAGAGGGGAGCTGGATGGATAGTAGAGGTACAGGATGAAGTCAGATGGGAGCTGGATGGATAGTAGGGGTACAGGATGGAGTCAGAGGGGAGCTGGATGGATAGTAGGGGTACAGGATGGAGTCAGAGGGGAGCTGGATGGATAGTAGGGGTACAGGATGGAGTTAGAGGGGAGCTGGATGGATAGTAGGGGTACAGGATGGAGTTAGAGGAGAGCTGGATGGATAGTAGGGGTACAGGATGGAGTCAGAGGGGAGCTGGATGGATAGTAGGGGTGCAGGATGGAGACAGAGGAGAGCTGGATGGATAGTAGGGGTACAGGATGGAGTCAGAGGAGAGCTGGATGAATAGTCGGGGTACAGGATGGAGTCAGAGGAGAGCTGGATGAATAGTCGGGGTACAGGATGGAGTCAGAGGAGAACTGGATGGATAGTAGGGGTACAGGATGGAGAAAGATGGGGGCTGGATGGATAGTAGAGGTACAGGATGGAGTCAGATGGGAGCTGGATGGATAGTAGGGGTACAGGATGGAGTCAGAGGGGAGCTGGATGGATAGTAGGGGTACAGGATGGAGTCAGAGGAGAGCTGGATGGATAGTAGGGGTACAGGATGGAGTCAGAGGGGAGCTGGATGGATAGGGGTACAAAATGGAGTCAGAAGGGAGCTGGATGAATAGTCGGGGTACAGAATGGAGTAAGAGGAGAGCTGGATGAATAGTAGGGTTACAGGATGGAGTCAGAGGGGAGCTGGATGGATAGTAGGGGTACAGGATGGAATCAGAGGGGAGCTGGATGGATAGTAGGGGTACAGGATGGAGTCAGAGGGGAGCTGGATGGATAGAAGGGGTACATGATGGAGTCAGAGGTGAGCTGGATGGATAGTAGGGGTAAGGGAGGGAATCAGAAGGGAGCTGGATGATAGTAGGGGTACAGGATGGAGTCAGAGGGGGGCTGGATGGATAGAAGGGGTACATGATGGAGTCAGAGGTGAGCTGGATGGATAGAAGGGGTACATGATGGAGTCAGAGGTGAGCTGGATGGATAGTAGGGGTAAGGGAGGGAATCAGAAGGGAGCTGGATGATAGTAGGGGTACAGGATGGAGTCAGAGGGGAGCTGGATGGATAGAAGGGGTACATGATGGAGTCAGAGGTGAGCTGGATGGATAGTAGGGGTAAGGGAGGGAATCAGAAGGGAGCTGGATGATAGTAGGGGTACAGGATGGAGTCAGAGGAGAGCTGGATGGATAGTAGGGGTACAGGATGGAGTCAGAGGAGAGCTGGATGGATAGTAGGGGTACAGGATGGAGTCAGAGGGGATCTGGATGGATAGTAGGGGTACATGATGGAGTCAGAGGGGATCTGGATGGATAGTAGGGGTACATGATGGAGTCAGATGAGAGCTGGATGGATAGTAGGGGTACATGATGGAGTCAGATGAGAGCTGGATGGATAGTAGGGGTACAGGATGGAGTCAGAGGGGAGCTGGATGGATAGTAGGGGTACAGGATGGAGACAGAGGGTAGCTTCATGGATAGAAGGGGTACAGGATGGTGTCAAAGGAGAGCTGGATGAATAGTAGGGGTACAGGATGGAGTAAGAGGGGAGCTGGATGGATAGTAGGGGTAAATGATGGAGTCAGATGAGAGCTGGATGGATAGTAGGGGTACAGGATGGAGTCAGAGGGGAGCTGGATGGATAGTAGGGGTACAGGATGGAGTCAGAGGGGGGCTGGATGGATAGTAGGGGTACAGGATGGAGTCAGAGGAAAGCTGGATGGATAGTAGGGGTACAGGATGGAGTCAGAGGGTAGCTTCATGGATAGAAGGGGTACAGGATGGTGTCAAAGGAGAGCTGGATGGATAGTAGGGGTACAGGATAGAGTCAGAGGGGAGCTGGATGGATAGTAGGGGTACAGGATGGAGTCAGAGGAGAGCTGGATGGATAGTAGGGGTACAGGATGGAGTCAGAGGGGAGCTGGATGGATAGTAGGGATACAGGATGGAGTCAGAGGGGAGCTGGATGGATAGTAGGGGTACAGGATGGAGTCAGAGGGGAGCTGGATGGATAGTAGGGGTACAGGATGGAGTCAGAGGAGAGCTGGATGGATAGTAGGGGTACAGGATGGAGTTAGAGGGGAGCTGGATGGATAGTAGGGGTACAGGATGGAGTTAGAGGAGAGCTGGATGGATAGTAGGGGTACAGGATGGAGTCAGAGGGGAGCTGGATGGATAGTAGGGGTACAGGATGGAGTCAGAGGGGAGCTGGATGGATAGTAGGGGTACAGGATGGAGTCAGAGGGGAGTTGGAAGGATAGTAGGGGTACAGGATGGAGTCAGAGGAGGGCTGGATGGATAGTAGAGGTACAGGATGGAGTTAGAGGGGAGCTGGATGGATAGTAGAGGTACAGGATGGAGTCAGAGGGGAGCTGGGTGGATAGTAGGGGTACAGGATGGAGTCAGAGGGGAGCTGGATGGATAGTAGGGATACAGGATGGAGTCAGAGGGGAGCTGGATGGATAGTAGGGGTACAGGATGGAGTCAGAGGGGAGCTGGATGGATAGTAGGGGTACAGGATGGAGTCAGAGGAGAGCTGGATGGATAGTAGGGGTACAGGATGGAGTTAGAGGGGAGCTGGATGGATAGTAGGGGTACAGGATGGAGTTAGAGGAGAGCTGGATGGATAGTAGGGGTACAGGATGGAGTCAGAGGGGAGCTGGATGGATAGTAGGGGTACAGGATGGAGTCAGAGGGGAGCTGGATGGATAGTAGGGGTACAGGATGGAGTCAGAGGGGAGTTGGAAGGATAGTAGGGGTACAGGATGGAGTCAGAGGGGAGCTGGATGGATAGTAGAGGTACAGGATGGAGTCAGAGGAGAGCTGGATGGATAGTAGGGGTACAGGATGGAGTTAGAGGAGAGCTGGATGGATAGTAGGGGTACAGGATGGAGTCAGAGGGGAGCTGGATGGATAGTAGGGGTACAGGATGGAGTCAGAGGGGAGCTGGATGGATAGTAGGGGTACAGGATGGAGTCAGAGGGGAGTTGGAAGGATAGTAGGGGTACAGGATGGAGTCAGAGGGGAGCTGGATGGATAGTAGAGGTACAGGATGGAGTTAGAGGGGAGCTGGATGGATAGTAGAGGTACAGGATGGAGTCAGAGGGGAGCTGGGTGGATAGTAGGGGTACAGGATGGAGTCAGAGGGGAGCTGGATGGATAGTAGGGGTACAGGATGGAGACAGAGGAGAGCTGGATGAATAGTTGGGGTACAGGATGGAGTCAGAGAAGAGCTGGATGAATAGTCGGGGTACAGGACGGAGTCAGAGGAGAACTGGATGGATAGTAGGGGTACAGGATGGAGAAAGATGGGGGCTGGATGGATAGTAGAGGTACAGGATGGAGTCAGATGGGAGCTGGATGGATAGTAGGGGTACAGGATGGAGTCAGAGGGGAGCTGGATGGATAGGGGTACAAAATGGAGTCAGAAGGGAGCTGGATGAATAGTCGGGGTACAGGATGGAGTCAGAGGAGATCTGGATGGATAGTAGGGGTACAGGATGGAGTCAGAGGGGAGCTGGATGGATAGTAGGGGTACAGGATGGAGGCAGAGGGTAGCTGGATGGATAGTAGGGGTACAGAATGGAGTAAGAGGAGAGCTGGATGAATAGTAGGGTTACAGGATGGAGTCAGAGGGGAGCTGGATGTATAGTAGGGGTACAGGATGGAATCAGAGGGGAGCTGGATGGATAGTAGGGGTACAGGATGGAGTCAGAGGGGAGCTGGATGGATAGTAGGGGTACAGGATGGAGTCAGAGGGGAGCTGGATGGATAGTAGGGGTACAGGATGGAGTCATAGGAGAGCTGGATGGATAGTAGGGGTACAGGATGGAGTCAGAGGGGAGCTGGATGGATAGTAGGGGTACAGGATGAAGTCAGAGGGGAGCTGGGTGGATAGTAGGGGTACAGGATGGAGTCAGAGGGGAGCTGGATGGATAGTAGGGGTACAGGATGGAGTCAGAGGGGTGCTGGATGGATAGTAGGGGTACAGGATGGAGACAGAGGGGAGCTGGATGGATAGTAGAGGTACAGGATGGAGTCAGAGGAGAGCTGGATGAATAGTAGGGGTACAGGATGAAGTCAGAGGGGAGCTGGGTGGATAGTAGGGGTACAGGATGGAGTCAGAGGGGAGCTGGATGGATAGTAGGGGTACAGGATGGAGTCAGAGGGGTGCTGGATGGATAGTAGGGGTACAGGATGGAGACAGAGGGGAGCTGGATGGATAGTAGAGGTACAGGATGGAGTCAGAGGAGAGCTGGATGGATAGTAGGGGTACAGGATGGAGTCAGAGGAGAGCTGGATGGATAGTAGGGGTACAGGATGGAGTCAGAGGGGAGCTGGATGGATAGTAGGGGTACAGGATGGAGTCAGAGGGGAGCTGGATGGATAGTAGGGGTACAGGATGGAGTCAGAGGGGAGCTGGATGGATAGGGGTACAAAATGGAGTCAGAAGGGAGCTGGATGAATAGTCGGGGTACAGGATGGAGTCAGAGGAGATCTGGATGGATAGTAGGGGTACAGGATGGAGGCAGAGGGGAGCTGGATGGATAGTAGGGTTACAGGATGGAATCAGAGGGGAGCTGGATGGATAGTAGGGGTACAGGATGGAATCAGAGGGGAGCTGGATGGATAGTAGGGGTAGAGGATGGAGTCAGAGGGGAGCTGGATGGATAGAAGGGGTACATGATGGAGTCAGAGGGGGGCTGGATGGATAGTAGGGGTACAGGATGGAGTCAGAGGGGAGCTGGATGGATAGTAGGGGTACAGGATGGAGTCAGAGGGGAGCTGGATGGATAGTAGGGGTACAGGATGGAGTCAGAGGGGAGCTGGATGGATAGGGGTACAAAATGGAGTCAGAAGGGAGCTGGATGAATAGTCGGGGTACAGGATGGAGTCAGAGGAGATCTGGATGGATAGTAGGGGTACAGGATGGAGGCAGAGGGGAGCTGGATGGATAGTAGGGGTACAGAATGGAGTAAGAGGGGAGCTGGATGGATAGTAGGGTTACAGGATGGAATCAGAGGGGAGCTGGATGGATAGTAGGGGTACAGGATGGAGTCAGAGGGGGGCTGGATGGATAGTAGGGGTACAGGATGGAGTCAGAGAGGAGCTGGATGGATAGTAGGGGTACAGGATGGAGTCAGAGAGGAGCTGGATGGATAGTAGGGGTACATGATGGAGTCAGATGAGAGCTGGATGGATAGTAGGGGTACAGGATGGAGTCAGAGGGGAGCTGGATGGATAGTAGGGGTACAGGATGGAGTCAGAGGAGAGCTGGATGGATAGTAGGGGTACAGGATGGAGTCAGAGGAAAGCTGGATGGATAGTAGGGGTACAGGATGGAGTCAGAGGGGGGCTGGATGGATAGTAGGGGTACAGGATGGAGTCAGAGGAAAGCTGGATGGATAGTAGGGGTACAGGATGGAGTCAGAGGGTAGCTTCATGGATAGAAGGGGTACAGGATGGTGTCAAAGGAGAGCTGGATGGATAGTAGAGGTACAGGATGGAGTCAGAGGAGAGCTGGATGTATAGTAGGGGTACAGGATGGAGTCAGAGGGGAGCTGGATGGATAGTAGGGGTACAGGATGGAGTCAGAGGAGAACTGGATGGATAGTAGGGGTACAGGATGGAGTCAGAGGGGAGCTGGATGGATAGTAGGGGTACAGGATGGAGTCAGAGGGTAGCTTCATGGATAGAAGGGGTACAGGATGGAGTCAGAGGGGAGCTGGATGGATAGTAGGGGTACAGGATGGAGTCAGTGGGGAGCTGGATGGATAGTAGGGGCACAGGATGGAGTCAGAGGGGAGCTGGATGTATAGTAGGGGTACAGGATGGAGTCAGAGGAGAACTGGATGGATAGTAGGGGTACAGGATGGAGAAAGATGGGGGCTGGATGGATAGTAGAGGTACAGGATGGAGTCAGAGGGGAGCTGGATGGATAGTAGGGGTACAGGATGGAGTCAGAGGAGAACTGGATGGATAGTAGGGGTACAGGATGGAGAAAGATGGGGGCTGGATGGATAGTAGAGGTACAGGATGGAGTCAGATGGGAGCTGGATGGATAGTAGGGGTACAGGATGGAGTCAGAGGGGAGCTGGATGGATAGTAGGGGTACAGGATGGAGTCAGAGGGGAGCTGGATGGATAGTAGGGGTACAGGATGGAGTCAGAGGGGAGCTGGATGGATAGTAGGGGTACAGGATGGAGTCAGAGGGGAGCTGGATGGATAGTAGGGGTACAGGATGGAGTCAGAGGGGAGCTGGATGGATAGTAGGGGTACAGGATGGAGTTAGAGGGGAGCTGGATGGATAGTAGGGGTACAGGATGGAGTCAGAGGGGAGCTGGATGGATAGTAGGGGTACAGGATGGAGTTAGAGGGGAGCTGGATGGATAGTAGGGGTACAGGATGGAGTTAGAGGAGAGCTGGATGGATAGTAGGGGTACAGGATGGAGTTAGAGGAGAGCTGGGTGGATAGTAGGGGTACAGGATGGAGTCAGAGGAGAGCTGGATGGATAGTAGGGGTACAGGATGGAGACAGAGGGGAGCTGGATGGATAGTAGGGGTACAGGATGGAGTTAGAGGAGAGCTGGGTGGATAGTAGGGGTACAGGATGGAGTCAGAGGAGAGCTGGATGGATAGTAGGGGTACAGGATGGAGTCAGAGGAGAGCTGGATGGATAGTAGGGGTACAGGATGGAGTTAGAGGAGAGCTGGATGGATAGTAGGGGTACAGGATGGAGTTAGAGGAGAGCTGGGTGGATAGTAGGGGTACAGGATGGAGTCAGAGGAGAGCTGGATGGATAGTAGGGGTACAGGATGGAGACAGAGGGGAGCTGGATGGATAGTAGGGGTACAGGATGGAGTCAGGGGAGCTGGATGAATAGTAGGGGTACAGGATGGAGTCAGAGGAGAGCGGGATGGATAGTAGGGGTACAGGATGGAGTCAGAGGGGAGCTGGATGGATAGTAGGGGTACAGGATGGAGTCAGAGGGGAGCTGGATGGATAGGGGTACAAAATGGAGTCAGAAGGGAGCTGGATGAATAGTCGGGGTACAGGATGGAGTCAGAGGAGATCTGGATGGATAGTAGGGGTACAGGATGGAGACAGAGGGGAGCTGGATGGATAGTAGGGGTACAGGATGGAGTCAGGGGAGCTGGATGAATAGTAGGGGTACAGGATGGAGTCAGAGGAGAGCGGGATGGATAGTAGGGGTACAGGATGGAGTCAGAGGGGAGCTGGATGGATAGTAGGGGTACAGGATGGAGTCAGAGGGGAGCTGGATGGATAGGGGTACAAAATGGAGTCAGAAGGGAGCTGGATGAATAGTCGGGGTACAGGATGGAGGCAGAGGGGAGCTGGATGGATAGTAGGGGTACAGAATGGAGTAAGAGGGGAGCTGGATGGATAGTAGGGTTACAGGATGGAATCAGAGGGGAGCTGGATGGATAGTAGGGGTACATGATGGAGTCAGAGGGGGGCTGGATGGATAGTAGGGGTACAGGAGGGAATCAGAAGGGAGCTGGATGATAGTAGGGGTACAGGATGGAGTCAGAGGGGGGCTGGATGGATAGTTGTGGTACAGGATGCGGTTAGAGAGGAGCTGGATGGATAGTAGGGTTACAGGATGGAGTCAGAGGAAAGCTGGATGGATAGTAGGGGTACAGGATGGAGTCAGAGGGGGGCTGGATGGATAGTAGGGGTACAGGATGGAGTCAGAGGAAAGCTGGATGGATAGTAGGGGTACAGGATGGAGTCAGAGGGGAGCTGGATGGATAGTAGGGGTACAGGATGGAGTCAGAGGGGAGCTGGATGGATAGTAGGGGTACAGGATGGAGTCAGAGGAGAGCTGGATGGATAGTAGGGGTACAGGATGGAGTCAGAGGGGGGCTGGATGGATAGTAGGGGTACAGGATGGAGTCAGAGGGGAGCTGGATGGATAGTAGGGGTACAGGATGGAGTCAGAGGGGAGCTGGATGGATAGTAGGGGTACAGGATGGAGTCAGAGGGGAGCTGGATGGATAGTAGGGGTACAGGATGGAGTTAGAGGGGAGCTGGATGGATAGTAGGGGTACAGGATGGAGTCAGAGGGGAGGTGGATGGATAGTAGGGGTACAGGATGGGGTCAGAGGGGAGCTGGATGGATAGTAGGGGTACAGGATGGAGTCAGAGGGGAGCTGGATGGATAGTAGGGGTACAGGATGGAGTCAGAGGGGAGCTGGATGGATAGTAGGGGTACAGGATGGAGTCAGAGGGGAGCTGGATGGATAGTAGGGGTACAGGATGGAGTTAGAGGGGAGCTGGATGGATAGTAGGGGTACAGGATGGAGTCAGAGGGGAGGTGGATGGATAGTAGGGGTACAGGATGGGGTCAGAGGGGAGCTGGATGGATAGTAGGGGTACAGGATGGAGTCAGAGGGGAGCTGGATGGATAGTAGGGGTACAGGATGGAGTTAGAGGGGAGCTGGATGGATAGTAGGGGTACAGGATGGAGTCAGAGGGGAGGTGGATGGATAGTAGGGGTACAGGATGGGGTCAGAGGGGAGCTGGATGGATAGTAGGGGTACAGGATGGAGTTAGAGGGGAGCTGGATGGATAGTAGGGGTACAGGATGGAGTTAGAGGGGAGCTGGATGGATAGTAGGGGTACAGGATGGAGTTAGAGGAGAGCTGGATGGATAGTAGGGGTACAGGATGGAGTCAGAGGGGAGCTGGATGGATAGTAGGGGTACAGGATGGAGTCAGATGGGAGCTGGATGGATAGTAGGGGTACAGGATGGAGTCAGATGGGAGCTGGATGGATAGTAGGGGTACAGGATGGAGTTAGAGGGGAGCTGGATGGATAGTAGGGGTACAGGATGGAGTCAGAGGGGAGCTGGATGGATAGTAGGGGTACAGGATGGAGTCAGAGGGGAGCCGGATGGATAGTAGGGGTACAGGATGGAGTCAGAGGGGAGCTGGATGGATAGTAGGGGTACAGGATGGAGACAGAGGGGAGCTGGATGAATAGTCGGGGTACAGGATGGAGTCAGAGGAGAGCTGGATGGATAGTCGGGGTACAGGATGGAGTCAGAGGAGAGCTGGATGGATAGTAGAGGTACAGGATGGAGTCAGATGGGAGCTGGATGGATAGTAGGGGTACAGGATGGAGTCAGAGGGGAGCTGGATGGATAGTAGGGGTACAGGATGGAGTCAGAGGGGAGCTGGATGGATAGTAGGGGTACAGGATGGAGTCAGAGGGGAGCTGGATGGATAGTAGGGGTATAGGATGGAGTCAGAGGGGAGCTGGATGGATAGTAGGGGTACAGGATGGAGTCAGAGGGGAGCTGGATGGATAGTAGGGGTACAGGATGGAGTTAGAGGAGAGCTGGATGGATAGTAGGGGTACAGGATGGAGTCAGAGGGAAGCTGGATGGATAGTAGGGGTACAGGATGGAGTCAGAGGAGAGCTGGATGGATAGTAGGGGTACAGGATGGAGTCAGAGGGGAGCTGGATGGATAGTAGGGGTACAGGATGGAGTTAGAGGAGAGCTGGATGGATAGTAGGGGTACAGGATGGAGTCAGAGGGAAGCTGGATGGATAGTAGGGGTACAGGATTGAGTCAGAGGGGAGCTGGATGGATAGTAGGGGTACAGGATGGAGTCAGAGGGAAGCTGGATGGATAGTAGGGGTACAGGATGGAGTCAGAGGGGAGCTGGATGGATAGTAGGGGTACAGGATGGAGTCAGAGGGGAGCTGGATGGATAGTAGAGGTACAGGATGGAGTTAGAGGGGAGCTGGATGGATAGTAGGGGTACAGGATGGAGTCAGAGGGGAGCTGGATGGATAGTAGGGGTACAGGATGGAGTCAGAGGGGAGCTGGATGGATAGTAGGGGTACAGGATGGAGTCAGAGGGGAGCTGGATGGATAGTAGGGGTACAGGATGGAGTTAGAGGAGAGCTGGATGGATAGTAGGGGTACAGGATGGAGTCAGAGGGAAGCTGGATGGATAGTAGGGGTACAGGATTGAGTCAGAGAGGAGCTGGATGGATAGTAGAGGTACAGGATGGAGTTAGAGGGGAGCTGGATGGATAGTAGGGGTACAGGATGGAGTCAGAGGAGAGCTGGATGGATAGTAGGGGTACAGGATTGAGTCAGAGGGGAGCTGGATGGATAGTAGAGGTACAGGATGGAGTTAGAGGGGAGCTGGATGGATAGTAGGGGTACAGGATGGAGTCAGAGGAGAGCTGGATGGATAGTAGGGGTACAGGATGGAGTCAGAGGGGAGCTGGATGGATAGTAGGGGTACAGGATGGAGTCAGAGGGGAGCTGGATGAATAGTAGGGGTACAGGATGAAGTCAGGGGAGCTGGATGAATAGTAGGGGTACAGGATGAAGTCAGAGGGGAGCTGGGTGGATAGTAGGGGTACAGGATGGAGTCAGAGGGGTGCTGGATGGATAGTAGGGGTACAGGATGGAGACAGAGGGGAGCTGGATGGATAGTAGGGGTACAGGATGGAGTCAGAGGGGAGCTGGATGAATAGTAGGGGTACAGGATGAAGTCAGGGGAGCTGGATGAATAGTAGGGGTACAGGATGAAGTCAGAGGGGAGCTGGGTGGATAGTAGGGGTACAGGATGGAGTCAGAGGGGTGCTGGATGGATAGTAGGGGTACAGGATGGAGACAGAGGGGAGCTGGATGGATAGTAGGGGTACATGATGGAGTCTGGGGAGCTGGATGAATAGTAGGGGTACAGGATGGAGTCAGGGGAGCTGGATGAATAGTAGGGGTACAGGATGGAGTCAGAGGGGAGCTGGATGGATAATAGGGGTACAGGATGGAGTCAGAGGGGAGCTGGATGGATAGTAGGGTACAGGATGGAGTCAGAGGAGAGCTGGATGGATAGTAGGGGTACAGGATGGAGTCAGAGGGGAGCTGGATGGATAGTAGGGGTACAGGATGGAGTCAGAGGGGAGCTGGATGGATAGTAGGGGTACAAAACAGATTCAGCGGGGCTTTGATTATTCACTTTAGGTATAGAATAATAATGAAAGTTTCAAATGCTAAATACAATTAACGGCCCTTTGGTAATCGCCAGCACTTGAAGCTGAGTTATATTATTACCATTGCTTAGTTCGCCACATTCCCACAGGGGCATTATTAAAGTAGCTGTGTCTGGGGAACTCGTTCTGCCACATTAATTGGTTAATTGTCCTGTAACAAACACTCGGATCTCAGATGAATATGAAATGCTTGTTGTAAGACATTGCACCTTTTTACACGATGCTCCCCAGGGGATACAGAGCTAAGTCTGAGGAGCCCTGTGAATATTCTTAACAGTGTAATTAAAATGGATGTTGAGTCCCTCTTGCTTTGTTGATAATAATATTAAAATTAAATAGGGCATTGTTTCTTATTACATTTAGAGTTGGTTTGGTTTCATTTATACCAAGTTGTTGCAATTTTTCTTTTCAAATTGTTACTTTATGTATACTGTACATTATAGCATTAAAAAGTTATTAACAGTTTAAAGGAAACTGTTAGTTTGAATTCGGGGGGGGGGGGTCTAGAGAAATAACCAAGATAAAAAAGTAAATAAAGTATTGATCTTCTGGTTGGTGGAATAGTTACAAGCCAAACTGCCACATGAGTTACTGAGGTGTACAGCATGTGGCAGTTTAGGTTGTAGTGTTTACAGTTATTATAACTGACAATGATGGACTGTGTAACGGAATCCTCCTGCACCCTGATGTGAGCAACATGATTGAGCATTTTATGTTAAAGTCGACCAAAACCCAGGATATTGACTATCCTGGGTTTTGGTCCTGTCCCACGGGCAGGGCCGTATTTTCCACTAGGCACAAATAGGCACGTGCCTAGGGTGGAGCTTTGGCAGGGGCGGGGCTGACAGACAGCAAACATCAAATAAAAATTTTTTTTTTTTTTGTACTGTATACTATGCATAGCTCACCTCCCTACAGGGCCGGCGCTAGCACCCGGAAAGTTCAGTCCCTAGGGGCGGGCGGGCTAATGACAGGCAGCACAGCCAATGAATGAAGGCTGTCTGGGCTGCGCTGTGGATGCTGGCTGGCTGCGTTAGGTATGGTGGGCGGCAGGGGCGGACTGGGACTAAAAAACGGCCCGGGACTTTTTGGGGCACACCGGCCCTGCTGTACTTTTCCTGGCCCAGTATAGTATACTAATGTCACACATTTTATATATATATATCTCCCAACCTTTGAAAACTGGAAAGACAGACACATGAAGACATTTTTTTGCACTTAAACCACGCCCCTGCCACACCCTTAAAGGGAAACACCACCTAAGAATTACATATTATTATTATTACTATTAATAATAATTACAGGCAAGCCCCCCACACACATATACTATAGCCAGTGAGCAGCATGACTCCATTAAAGCCAGTGAGGGTCATCCCTCCATACACACACACCTTCCACCTCGCCCCTCACTACATTTTTCTTTCCTGCACATGAGCAGTACCTGAGTGATGTGAGCAAGCTCTTTCCTGCTGGAGTCCCGCGCGCGCTCGGCTGCCCACCTGGGGCCGGACACCTGGAGACGGCGCAGGACAATTGAACGTTGCTGCGATCCTGGGACGGTCTTGAAGAAATTAGGACGGTTGGGAGGTCTGCATTCACACAACAATGGCAGATGGAAAGAAGTAGAAAGAAGATGGAAGGAAAATAAATGAGAGGACAACTGAGAGATTGAGGGAATGCAGAAAATAGTAAATAAAGTGAGAGTGAGTGAGAAGGGTGATGCCTCCCCCCAGGTTCACCAAGAATTGTTACCTCAGCAGCGATCCCATGGCACATGCATTAAACCGGACCTTCCCCATGATTTAACGAAAAGCCAAAACTCTTAAAAAACGATTCCCCAGCATCTAAAATTAATATATTTTACGTTTTTAGTCACTAACTTATTATTCTTTCCCCCACTGGGCTGCAACTCTTCAGAAATTTAGGATACGGGCGCCGCCATCTTGACTCAGAAGCATCACACTTACTGAGGAGAGAAGAGTGGGATAAGGTACAGGGGGGCGGGTTATAGCTGTGCTTTGCTCAGACAGAGCAGACCTGGGGTCAGGTAAAGGTCAGCAGTCCCAGAATGCAGAGCAGCACAGTCAGGAGGCACTTCCTGTTTGCAGGCTGCCTGATAAGATGGCGGCTTCCATAAGCCGCCATCTTGGATGTTTAAAGGCTCATAACATGCAGTAGATGCAGCTAGGAGGATTTTTAATGTGGACAATCTGTATGTACAGGGTGTGGGAAACATATAAGATAGACTCTTATTCAGAGTGAAGGTCCGCTTTAACTGGCAATCCATTCTTAATGAGGAAAGACCCAGGTGTCCGCCTTTGCTTCATAAATGCCATTAGCTGGGGAAAGCCGGTGATGTGGCCATGACAAACACATGCGCTGCGGGATTGGCTGATTGGTCAGTACACTGGGTGACTGGGGGGTTTTATAGAGTGGGGAATTCTGACCTGGAGACAGGGAATCCTAGACCCTGGGGCCCTTTACACTCCAGTCTGGACTAAAGGGTTTGAACCTGCTTTAATAGTTGCAGATCCTATAGCAGAGTTGGCACCGGCCATTCAGAAATACCTGGGGGGGGGGGTACATGCCGGGCTGAAGGTAAAGCCTGCATGCAGCATGGCATTGGTGAGAGCACTGGACCATCCCTGGGGATACAGACAGTGAGGAATCCAAATTTGGGATGCCCCTTAAAGAGGCAGTATACCAGCCCTTTAGTATTATAGACACTAGGGAGTTGGTTGCTCCTCTTTAAAGCATACCTACAATAATTTGTCAGCCTATGGCACGGGCTTTCCTTTCCCCATTTCCCCTAGCTGAACAGTAAGCAGATGCAAGGTTGCCTCTGGTGGAGGACCGGTCACAGTTCACAATGCAGCAGCCAGTGCTTTCTACTAAAGGAGGTGCTGGTCACTGCAGTGCGTGCTGCAACTTCCAGTCCTTAGACACATGGAGCCCACTGAGAAATGGGTTTCTCTTCACTTCGGGCTGGAGGGTGCAAATTAAGGTGGAACAAAACCTGGGCTTTTGCCTTACTCGGGTTTTGGTCAGTGACCTTGGGGCATTCTGACTTGGGATGCCCCAGTTTGTGAAACCTCCTGGATTGAGGCCATTTAGATAGGCCTAGTGCGGGAGCAGCTGGCCGGCATGGGATGGCCAGCTAGGTAAGTCAACTCAGAGTTTCGAGGGCTTTTACACATAAAGGAAAGTGAGGAATTGGACAGCCCTAGAGTCTTAGTCTGCTTTTGGTCTGCTCAAATACAGAAGACTGTGGCGTCAGGGCTGCTACTAATTCAGTACAACTGCCAGCAAGGGGTTAATGAGAGCCCAGCTCCCAGCCACCGCTGCTCTCATCATTAACCCCTTCAGCTACAGAGGCCCAGAACAGATCAAAGAAGGATGACTTGTCAGTCAGGCCGGCCTTCCCCGTTCCTTCTTGTCTCATGACACCCCTCCCCCAGCGCACAGTTATCAGTGTCTCTCCTTCCTTCTCCGGCATGAAAACCCACCTGTTGCCTTTTAAATTCCTCTCTGAAGCGTGGAGGACAGAGACTGCTCCTGATTGGCCAGGGCGGCTGCCTGTCACAGGCTTCTTCTCCCCTGCGTGGGACACATTGCAAGCAGCGCTTTTGATAGGCAGAACAAAGCACTGCTTGTAGTCTCCCAAATTCAAGTTAGTGTGAGGGGTGGCCTCAGGTCGGTCCTGCATTACCACATTACTGTGTGTGTGAGCAGAGCTGTAGCTAGCTTCTGTTGCGCCCGAGGCAAGCCCAGAAAATCGCGCCCCCCCCCCCGCAAAAAAAAAAAAATATATATATATATATATATATATATATATATATATATATATATATCTTTTTGTTTTGTTTCTTGTTTACTGGATTATTTTGAGAGACATTAAGGAAAATTGGCATAAAGAATGTAGAATAGAACTGTTTAATTTTTCAGCTACATGAGATTCAAGAAGGTATGTAACTTAACATGTGCACCTAACATGTGACAAAGAAGTATCAGAATCATAACAACTTATAAATAAAATAAACAGTGCACCTAAAGCCATCAAAAACCCATCGCTGATTCATGGATTTCACACAGCACATTTTCTGCTGCACACTCGATATGTGGGGAAAGTACCCTCACACCAAAACTAAGCAACAATGGGTCATAAAGATTTATGAAGTCAGGGGTTTACTTATCTAAAACAAATAAAGTAATAACTAAATAATAAATAAAATAATAATAAATAATACTAATAATACTCCCCGGTTTTGTTCCGTGCAAGAATCGGGATGCCCCGCAGCATGACACCCCCCAGTTTGCCCACTACAGCTCACCTTTCCACATTTCAACGGCACATGTGTGGGTTCAATGAGGGCCATTTGCAGTGACTGTGATGTAATTCGGCTGCTGGCTCTCATAGACTTTGATAGATCTGAATGACTGGGATGAGAGTGGGATGCCCCACTGTGTAATACCCCCCAGAAGCCCAGTTTCACTCACCTTGTCCCGGAGCCCTCGCTGCGTCTCTGCGCCGTGGACACATCCTGGCTCGCCTCTAGCCTGTGTGCGCACCTTCATCTGGCCTTTCTGAATGGGCAGTATGGGCATGCGACAGCTAGGACGTGAGGGGGGACTGCATACAGCGGCGCACTTAGCCGTCAGCGAAGCCGAGTGAAAGTGAGCACGCTCAGCCAATCAGCGCGCTTGTTCTGTTCTGCCGTTGGAGCATGGAAAGGTGAGTTGTAGTGGAAGAACTGAGGGGTTTCACACTCGGGATGCCCCAGCTAAAAAGCTAGCAGCTGACCCTGGAATCTTTAAGTTTCCAGACTGACCACTTGTGGGTTTTGTTACACTTTAAAGTGGACAAAAACCCAGGATTTTCACTATCCTGGATTTTGGTCCCTCCCCCAGGGCATCCCAATTCTGTGTACTATGTGAAACCTTCCCCCAGGTTCCCCGATCCTACGGCGCATGCACTGCCTCCCGTCCAATCAGCAGACACATCCCAGCTAACCTCTGAAACGGTGCATGCCTGCACCGGCCATTCACTATTCCTTGGCTCGGATACATGCCCTGCTAAAGGGATAGGAGGGAGAAGGTGAGTATACTGGTTGACTGGGGGGGGGTTTCACACAGTGGGGCATCCTGATTTCGGATGCCCTGGGGGGAGGGAATCGATCGATTAGGGTTAGGGTTACCCCCTAACCCTAGGCCAGAAAGTACACCTAAACACCTTTAAAAACACACATACAATACACATCAATATAAAAGAAAATACTTTTATCTGTGCACAGAACTACCAGCACCATGCTAGAGGGATAGCGGGGATGAGGCTGCGGCCTGCACATGCGCAGTTAAACTGGGATGTAAGGTAGAGGGCGACCTGGGGGTTTCACACGGCGGGGCATCCCGAACACCCTTAAAAACACACAATACACATCAATATAAAAGAAAATACTTTTATTTTTGCACAGAAGTACCAGCACCAGCCAGGCATCCCATTTGCGACATTGGTGAGGGCAGTGCGCGGACCGCAGCCGCATCTCACGCTTCTGTCTAGCAGGGCGCGTGCCCACATTAGGCATTAGTGAATGGCTGGCGTGGGCGCGCTCCCTGTTAGAGGGAAGTGTGAGATGCGGCCGCCAGCGCACTCGGAGCCGCTATGGTTGTACGTCGCTTGCACGCGCATACCACAGTGGCTCCAAGCGCGCTGATTGGAAGAGTCGCGGGGGCTTGGAGGAGGACTTGGCTGCGTGACCTGCGCCTGTGAGCATTGGCAGTGGCGCACACCCATGTTTTTAATGCCCGCATCGCAGGCTAACAATCCTGCAGGCATTAAAAACACAGGTGCGTGCAGCTGCCACTGTTCACAGGCGACCCAGAGGTTGGTGGTGGAGGCCCCCTGGCATACCTCCCAACTTTTCAGGATGGGGAAGAGGGAACCTGAACTGGCATGTGTAGCCACACCCATAGCCACGCCCACAGAAATCGGGATGGCTGAGAAAAATGGACATAAACCTGAGATTTATATAAATCCTGGGTTTAGGTCTAATTTAAAATGAATCAAAATCCATGTAACTTGCCTCTAGAGTTCAAAAGATTATAGGGCTGGATTACAGCATGTCAAATGTGGGATGCCCTGCATTCAGCCGATACTCACCTGTAGCTCATTGTTACAGCACGTGACAGCATGTGTGCTCTCTCCACCATTCAAGTCTTCCTAGCGTCATGCATGTGCAGACCAGGGTGTCGCTGTGGGATATCAAGTCAACCAGGGGGATATCCTGCTCTGTGAAACCCTGCAGGCAGGGAATTGACACAAAGGGAAGTCAACACAAAGCAGAGGGAGCAGGGGATGCCCCTGTGCACCCTTCCTCTGCTGAATGTGACTGTAGGAGTAGTGTGCTGCTTAGATGCACAGGGAAGGTGAGAGATTCTGACTGTGGACAAAATTGGGATGCCCCCAGGCATCATACTTCCAGTAGGGGATCTTTAGGGTTAAAACAGTACTAAACCTGGGATTTTGACTATCCGGACTTTTGTTCCTTGCCCTGGGGCCGGGGGCATCCTGATTTGGGAAGCCCCACTGTGTGAACCCTCACAGTTCGACCAGAAAACTCACCTTTCCCTGGTGCTTTGGCGCATGTGCGGGCTCTTGTACAATCACAGTGATTTACAATGCATATTAATCCTCAGCAATCGGGAGCAAAAGTGCAGAGATGCTGGCGCGCCCTCAGCCAGATCTGAATGGCTGGGGCGGGAGTGTGCCTCATCACAGAGATGCAGCATACATGTTGCTGATGTAAACAGGGGAGTCAGGAAGTAGGTGAGTTCTGCAGCAACCCGGGGGGAGGTGGTTCACACATTAGAGTAAACAAATTGTTAAATTTGCTTCTTACCTTTTCCTCCGGGGTCATCACACGTCCTCAGCAGGTGGGCGGAGCCTAATGGCCCACTGTCATGTCCCGCGTCGGCACTGCTTCCACAACCGGGGCGGGGCAAGCCGGGGCGAGGTGGCCAATCAAATGGCCCGGATGACGGAGACACTGAGATGCGCCGAAGAAGCTGATCACCGGTAGGGGGGAGGGGAGGGGTGGGTGTGTTAGAGGGATTGTGTTGTTTGTGGGCGGCGGCGGTGCGGGTGCGCAGCTGATCGGCGGCGGGGAGGGGGGGGCGGCGCAATAAAATGCACCGCGGGACCTAATAGTAAAAATCGTGGCAGTGCCCTGGTGCAGGCAAAGTGGTGGAGGCCAGGAGGCCCCTCGAGCCCTGCCCATAATCCGGGCCGGCCCTGACTGTGCGGCTGCGCCCCCTTCCATCAGAACTGTAGCTGCGCCCGAGGCCAGTGCCTCATTCGCCTCATGGCTGCTACGGCTCTGTGTGTGAGAGCGGCCTCCACCCATTCCACTTCTCTCCTCCTCCTCCTTCCCATGTGCCGGCCTACGGGGATTCTGCCCGGTATGCCCTATGGCCAGCTCGCCCCTGGTGGGCGGGATGATCGCTCCCTCCCCATGCATCCTGTCAGTGGCGAGAGTAGAGCGTTGTGAGGGAATCTATAGGTGTGCTGACTGCCTGGAGTCCCTAGCTGGCTTCTCTTGGCTGCCTATTGCAGAGTTAGTTGCCTGTTCCTAATACAGACAAGCTGCTGAAGAAAGGGGGGGACATTCGGGTGTGCATGTGGGGCACTATGCCGGTCATTACTCCCCGCAGAGGAGAGCCCTCAGCAGCAGAGGCAGCGGAACTAAAGCGCTGCGTTCTGATGGGTGGGCGGGAGCAGCACAGTAACAGGAAGATAAGAGGAGAACGGCACGTGACAGCAAGATGGGGAGGCCGATTCATTAATAGCGCCAGGTAGCGACAGATGAGCGCCAGTAGCGTGATTTTCACAGCGCCAGCTAGTATTCGCTGTGCTTGGCCGGGGTTTGCTTGTTGAGAGCGACTCAGTCGGTGTGCGGTAATGTTGAATACGGGCTTAGGGGTCGCTGTTTCACAGGTTCAGCGTTGTATGGGTGCGAATGGCCAGAGCGAACGGCTTGCTGCAGATTCATTAACAAATCACGCTACGAATTTTTTCGCGCTGTGAATTCCTTGTTTAAACCCCAGAGCGTCCGCGATGATGGATTTAAAATAGTTTTTAACCCCCAAACAACCATATTTTTGGATTGTAAAATTATACAAGTTTTTATAAACATTTTGTAATATGAATACATTAATATCAGACCTGTAATATCAATTCTGCACAAATTTTTTTTTTTTTTTTTTTACCTTAAAAAAAAATCCTAACATTGCAGAAGTGGTCACAGAATTTTTGACATTAAAAAAAAAAAAAAAAAAACATTAATAGCAATTAATTATGATTAATTAAAGATTGCTCCATTGAAATGCATTGGACCACGCCAGGGAGCGCCAGGTCATACCTGGCGCTGTGATGGGATTAGCAGCGGCGCTGTTCGTTGCAGTCGGCTACATGATGAATCCCGCGCTAGCCGTCGCTCTCGCCGGCGCTAGCCTCATTTTGCTTGATAAATGCGTCATTGTGGCCGACGCCGGGCGTACTTGAGTCGGTAGCCGCCGTTAGCTGGCGGGACCTGCCGCTCGTCAGACACTACCTGGCGCTATCGCTTGATGAATAAGGGCAGAAGTGTCCTGCGATGATAACGTCTGTGCATCCTCCCCTCTCTGACCCCCTCTCATGGCCTGTGTCTGTCTTACATTTACATGACTGTCTATAGAACAGAGCTCATGCTTTCACTGGAGTCCCCCCCCCCCCCAAGACATCATCACCAGCGTCCCTCTGCTGTTTGCTCTGGTCTTTGAAGTATCAGGAATGCAGCACGAGGGCTGGACATTGCTGCTATTTAATTATTTTTAAAGTGGACCAAAACCGAGCTGGATCGGCCCGGGGGATCTATAAGATTCCCGGGCCGATCTATCCCCTCTCTCCGCGGGGCATCTGAAATCGTGTGAAACTCCCCAGGTCGCCTCATACACTTTAATCCCGGTCCAACGGCACATGCGCGGGCCTCGGCCACATCCCCCCTATCCCTCTAGCAGGGCGCATGCGTGCACGCTCCCTGCTAGAGGGAAGCGCAAGATGCGGCCACCAGCAAGCTTTGAGCCGCTGAGCTAAGACATCGCTCAGACGTGCATAGCTCAGCGCCTCCGAGCCCACTGATTGGACGAGCACCCGCGCATGCACCGTAGGACCGCGGTGAGGTGAGTTGATGGGGGCAATCTGGGGGGTTTCACATAGTGGGGCACCCCCGATCAGGAGGGCCCTGGGGGAGTGGACCAAAACCCAGGATAGTCAACTTTAATAGGGGAGTGTAGCTTGCAGCTGCTTGTGCCAACCTTGTTCAAATAAGGTTAATAAGTGATTCTTTTTTCTGCCACCTTGCACTGTGATCCCTCCCCGCTGCCCATTATTCCTTTCTAACAGCCCACTAGGCTATTCCTTCTGTTCATGGTGTCTTCTGGGTGCCTACTATGCTCAACCTTTCTGCCCTCTTCCCGACTGACACTTCTTAAATTCTGCCCTATCTTGCTGCTCACTGTATACCATTTCTGCTGCCCCCTTCCCTAGCAGACCCAGTACTTACCAGCTGCATGTTCTCATCTACACCTGCTATATATGTAATAATCAGCAGCCAATCAGGTCCCAAGGCTACTGGGTTAACTCAATAGGCTGCTGGCTGTCAGGTGAACTGCAAGGGATGGTAGCAAAAGCAGAAGTGATGAGCACAGTAGGGCATCCCATATCAGGATGCCCCAGTGCTTAGAGGGTGACCAGACCTCCTATGTTTTGACTGGAGGTTCCCTTTAACCATAGGGGGCGCAAGGCCAGATACTGCCTAGGGCAACATGAGCCCTAGATACGGCCCTGCTCCCGAGTCCCCTAAAAAACCTACCGATCACTGGCACATGAGCAGGGCACAGCTGCACCATGCTATAAATTTACTAGGACCCTTTGCCAGGCATTTGTGTATGTGCACAGCTGCACCATGCTATAAATTTTCTAGGACCCTTTGCCAGGCATTTGTGCATGGGTGCAGGCATGCACCCTGTTAGATGCTAGTGGGACTGCAGCTAATTAGATGGGAGCCCATGGATGTGCTGCTGTCCCCTTCCCTAGCAGACCCAATACTTACCAGCTGCATGTTCTCATCTACACCTGCTATATATGTAATAATCAGCAGCCAATCAGGTCCCAAGGCTACTGGGTTAACCCAATAGGCTGCTAGCTGTCAGGTGAACTGCAAGGGATGGTAGCAAAAGCAGAAGTGATGAGCACAGTAGGGCATCCCATATCAGGATGCCCCAGTGCTTAGAGGGTGACCAGACCTCCTATGTTTTGACTGGAAGTTCCCTTTAACCATAGGGGGCGCAAGGCCAGATACTGCCTAGGGCAACATGAGCCCTTGATACGGCACTGCTCCCAAGTCCCCTAAAAAACCTACCTATCATTGGGACATGAGCAGGGCACAGCTGCACCATGCTATAAATTTACTAGGACCCTTTGCCAGGCATTTGTGCATGGCAGGCATGCACCCTGTTAGATGCTAGTGGGACTGCAGCTAATTAGATGGGAGCCCATGGATGTGCCATAGTACCAGGGAAAGGTGAGTTTTACTGGGCAACCTGGGGGTTTCACACAGCAGGGCATCCCAAATTGGGGTGTTCCAGGGGCAAGGACCAGAACTGGGGATATTCAAAATCATGGGTTTTGTTAAACAAAGTCATACTATAGTAAAAAAAAAAAAAAACACCCCCTTACATCCAGCACAGGCTATTGCTGCTGGTGTGGTGTAAAGACACTTACCGGATTGCCTGCTGTCAGTCCTGTGCCAGGCACCGCTCCCTACTCCTCCGCCACCTCAAAGCTTGACACTGCTGTACAGAAGGGGACTACGGCGCGCCCTGCCCCCTCATCACAGGAGCTATGGCACTTTCATTCAGTTTAACGGAGAGACGGGTATACCATAGTCCCTGTGACAAGGGGGGGGGGGGGCGCCGTAGTCCCCTTTGATGATCTGTGTCGAGGTGTGGGGGGTGCATGACCAAAAAGTGCCTAGGGCAGCACGGCTCCTAAATACAGCCCTGCCCACGGGGCACCCCGTCGCGTGAAACCCCCAGGGTCGCCTAAGGCAACTCACGTCTTCCCGGTCCTACAGAGCAGCGGTTCCGAGAGTGCCGATGACCGCACCCTCCGCTTCCCTCTAACATTAAGAATGCCGGCACAAATGGCTGGCGTGGGCACGTGCCCTTCTAGAGAGATATCGGGGATGCGGCCGCGGCTCGTGCATATGCCTTTGAACCAGGAAACAGGGGAGAAACATATAAGATAGGCTCTTATTCAGGGTGAAGGTCTGGATTAATGTGAGCAATTTGTATGTACAGGGTGGGGAAAACGTATAAGATAGACTCTTATTCAGGGTGAAGGTCTGGATTAATGTGGGCAATCTGTATGTACAGAGTGGGGGAAACGTATAAGATAGACTCTTATTCAGGGTGAAGGTCTGGATTAATGTGAGCAATCTGTATGTACAGGGTGGGGGAAACGTATAAGATAGACTCTTATTCTGGGTGAAGGTCCGGATTAATGTGGGCAATCTGTATGTACAGGGGGGAAACATACAAGATAGGCTGTTATTTAGGATGAAGGTTCAGTTTCAAGCCTCTCAAAATATCAGATTATATGTAAATACTTTATGTATTCTCAGCAAACCCACTTTCTTTGCATCAATTTTTGAGACAGGACCAAACATTGAATGGAATGTCCTGGTGCAGCATTAGGAATCATGTGTACAGCACACTGTGGTCAGAGACAGCTACAGGGCCACTGTGACTTGTTGTACTCAAGGAACAGAGTAGCTGTTAGACCAATTTTTTTGCATGCTCCTGAAGACCATTGTTTCTACCCAACACTGTAGGAAATGGAGGAAAGGCACATGGGGCAAGTATCAGGTGAGCTCCTTGCTGTCTTCTTATTTCTGTTGGTTTACAGTCCCTTTAAGCCCAAAATAATAGAGAATAATGGGAAAAGGGTAAGAGTGTTCGAGCATTGAAAGTAGGACGATGAGGATAGAAGGGTTTTACCCCCTCCATTTTTTTTTTTTACTTTGACTTGGTTTTGGAGTCTTATCCAGTATATTGTTGCAAAGTGTGAGTGCTGGGTGCAACAGGGTCAAATCCAGATAGACATTAGTGAGGTAACAGGAACTGTCCTTACTAGAACATGAGTGCCTAAGAGAATATCACCTTAACATGGTGGATAACACAGACACAGGAAAAAGAAGTCAGAGAGCCGCTAAATATACAGGAAAATACAACACATCCGAAAAATGCATAATAAGACTACAGTTAAGCATTGGTAACATGTGACATCTAGTGTCCTAACTGTAAACTGCAATATTCTAGAAAATATAGACAAATCTAAGCTGTTGTATCTCCAACACCCCTTCTCAACAGCTGAGGCTTAGTCTGTCAAACCCATCTTCTTTGTAAGCCTCGAGGGTCTTTCGGCAGTGAGGGGCTTGGTAAGGATATCTGCTGAAATATCCTCACTAGGGCAATAAATTCACTTAAGAAGTCCCTGTTCTGGAAGTTCCTTGGTGTCAACGTGCTGAATTAGGTTTTGAAGTAATTCTGTCTCATTAAAACAAACTAAAAGTTCACCCATATAAACAACTGCAGGGGTCTGTTTTACTCCTCTGAAAGTCCTCATGTGTAAGCACTTGATTTATTTTTATATTCCATGTTCGGGCTTTAGACCAGTGGTTCTCAACTCTTTTTACCCCCTAGTGACAAGAAGTTCCAACCAAGTGCCCACCCGGGGGGGATTTCTTATAAATAGTACTAAATTAAGTAGGCCACAGGCGTCGTAGCACTTTTAAAGCAAGAAGGTATAAGGTTTCACTTTTAAAATAATATACCGTATATACTCGAGTATAGGCCGACCCGAATATAAGCCGAGGCACCTCATTTTACCACAAAAAAATGGAACAAGTTATTGACTCGAGTATAAGCCGAGGCGGCTTTTTTCAATTGGAATTGGAGGTGACACACAGAAAGAGAGACACACACACACACACAGAAAGAGACACACACACAGAAAAAGAAACAGACACACACACAGAAACTATTCAAAGTGTTTCTATTGTTGTAAGTATTACACCCTATCTCCTATCCATTCCTTAGTGAGGAATGTTCCCTCAGTTAAAAATTGTCCCTCTTTCCCACCCTGAAATGTTGGAAGGTATGCACACACTGTGGGTACCTGCTGCTGCTGCCGCCGCCGCCGCTCTCAGACACGCAGGTGTCGGGGGTCAGGGTTTGGCCGAGGTTACCCTCCCCTCCTCCGTTCCTCCGCTCCTCCGCAGCCGCCAGCCGCCGCCGTTCTCACACACACCAGCACTTCCTGGCTGTTGCGCACTCGTCGTCGGTGGGCGTGCCCCATATGGCAGGCGTTCAATGAAAACATTGGATGCCGCCCATTGACGACCAGCGCGCAGCAGCCTGGAAGTGCCGGTCAGTGTGTGAATGTGTGTGCGTGTTTGTGTGAATGAGAGCGGCGGCTGCGGCAGCAGCGGGTACAGCAGGGACCCGCAGCGGCCGCCCCTCACCCTCCAGCATCTATTGGGTTCAGGGTTGCGGCCTTCCCTGGCAGTCCGCCCCTGGACTCGAGAATAAGCAGAGGAGGCTTTTTTCAGCCCAAAAAGGCTGAAAAACTCGGCTTATACTCGAGTATATACGGTACCAGCCCAGTCAGACACAGTCTGTTGGGGTGCCCCCTGCACCCCGCCATGTACCCCCTGGGGAGGACCAGTGCTTTAGACCATATATACTCCTCTGAAGTCTGCAAACTAGGTCTTCATATTTGAACCCCGGTGGTTGTTCCATGTAGATGTCATCTGATAACTCACCATGTAGAAACTCATGTTTCACTTGCATTGTCCTTGCGGCTACTGTCAGCAAGTCCTTATTGTAGCATGTTTATACCGGCCCAACACCCGTTATTAATTTAACGGGTGTTGGTCCCTCCCTCTGCTGATAGCAAGAAGCTCGGGGGGGGGGGGGCATTCAGAACGCTGGAGCCCCCTCACACCTAACTGCACAGAACGCTGAGAATATTCACCTTCATTACGAGCCAGCAGCGGGAAAGGAGTTCCGTGACCACGTGACCGAGTGGTCATGTGGGCCATAGTTGCGTCCTCTGTGCTGGCCGCCCATGTCATCGTCCGGCGGCCAATAGTGGGAGTCCTTTCCCGGCACTGACTCATAATGAAGGTGAGTTTTTCGAGCGCTCTGTGCACTTAGATGCGAGAGGGCTCCAGCATTCTGGATGCCCCCCCCCGAAGTTTTTGCTATCAGCAGAGAGAAGGACCAACGCCAGTTAAAGTAATAACGAGTGTTGGTCTGGTTTGAGTACTGGAGCAAATATCTTAACCTAATCCTCTCAATATTTTTGAGAATATCCCTTGGCTTCAAGTCTTGCTTTGTATGTGCCATCTGCATTGTACCTCACTTGCCAGAGGCAAATGAACAAGCCCAATCAAGAAGGCTGACTAAGACCGGAGCTCTGCCTCCCCCAAGCACAGCAGTGCGAGACCTCGACATCGCTTACCACCGCCGGATATACAGGGCTTTGCTGTAGTCCACAGCGGGATGTACAGAACCCCCTGAAGGGGAGAGAAGATGCCCAGCTTCTCAGCGAGGAGCTACAAGGCAAGATGGAGGACGCGTGCCATGACCCAAGTAGGCCATGACCCAAAGCCCCGAGTAAAGGGGGTGGGAGTTGCTCCATTACTAATATTTATCCAAAATTATTCAGGGCCTGGGAACCAATTTACAGCCCAGTTTAACCCTCTAATCACTATATAAAATTCAGCAAACAGGCTTATGAATCCTGTACAGAGACTCGGGGCCTTAGTTTGCATACACTTGCAATCGCATGTATTAAACCCCACATCAAGGCGCCCCTTTTGGTGGAGTCCCTACTCCTATTCCTGGAGTGTTGCAAAGCCCCGGCCGCAGCGACAGCCTCAGGGCACTGGTGGTGCCCCAGTCACTGCATCTGTATGGTGGAATGGGGAAGTATACAGAGCGGGAAGTGTAGAGGGTGTCCATGCTACTTAGCATTGAGGTTGACTTGCATTTAATGTTGAGTTGTGGTGGGGATATGTTCGTAGTGGTAGGTGAGTTTTGGGTTGTTGTCTCTTATAATTCCCCTGGACCTAGAGGGGGGAGGGGTTAATGGTTTGTGCGGTTTAAGAATTATGGTCCCTTAGTTACCCTTTCTTGCAAGGGGCGGAGGTGGAGGAATACCTGTTTGTAGGAAGTCTTAGGCGGGATCTGATGTTGTATCTTTAGTATGTGAAACGTTAATGTGATGTTTGCTCTTGTTATTATGATGGTGTTCTTTTTTTACTACAAAAAGGGGAATGTACAGCTGGCACCAGTAGAGCAATAATCAAATTAGTAGTGGTGGTGCAATGCTCAGTTCCTGACCCAATATAACCAATAGCTAAAAGGTGGGGGGATGTCCCACTCTGAAACCCCCCCTAAGGGTATGTTGGACTGAGTCTTTTAATTGCACAACACCAGACATCAATAAAGTTGAAATAGTTTTATCTCTAATCATCTTAAAAGGTTTTTTTCTCTCTATTTACATCTAATACAAACTATTAAAACACATATAAGACAAATTTAAATTCATACTGCCAAGAGGGGGCGCTAATCCACATTGCTGCCATGCAAGAATATACAGTATATACATATAATTGTGAAAAAACTATGTGTACAAATATTCACACTAACTCTATAATCAATACTAAAACGTCCAATTCATAAAGTGCTACGTGCTTCATACTAAATACATCAATAAATAATAGAAATAGGTGCAATAAAGATAAGACTAATCACATATGACAGCCTAACACAAATCAGGTAGTGCAAAAAACTACCATTTACTTAGCATTTACTTATCCATCAGGATATATGAACCGGCAGCGTGCGTCCCACCAAAACAACAGTCTCCGCAAGCCCACGCGTTCCGAGATGTGGGTCTCTTTCTCAAGGCAGAGTGCGTGGCAGAAGGTACTGTGGGAGCCCTTTAAATACACACCCGTCCCCGTTCCCCCGCCGCGCCCTGTGTTCTTTTTTTACTTGTGCTCGGGGGGGTCACGTGCCGGGCCAGAGACTCGAGCCTCAGGTTCTTTCGCAAGTGGGGGAGCGCGGGTATCGGCTTTCTTCTCGAAACGTGGGAGGGTCCATTGACTATTAAGTAGCCAGTTGGACCGTTTTTGGTTTTCTTGGAAAATAGTGGTTGATAATATAATGTTTTTTTCCATTTTAAGCACTTTTTTCTTCTCATACCTTTTCTACTTAATCGATTCTGTACTTTTTTTCTCCTTCCCTTTTTTCTTAACTTTTTTTCTGGGGTGAAGCTTTGCACCACGCCTCCTAGTGAGGATTCGGTGGCTCCTGGCCTCTGGGAAGGTGATACTAGATGGGCTCCAGTGATGAGGTTGGTGATAAGTGTTTAACATAAGCACTGCACTTAAAGTAGTTATACACAACAGTCGTGGGTTTAAAGCAGACCTTGACCCTGAATAAGAGCCTATCTTATATGTTTCCCACACCCTGTACATACAGATTGCTCACATTAATCCAGACCTTGACCCTGAATAAGTGCCTATCTTATATGTTTCCCACTCTGTACATACAGATTGCCCACATTAAAAATCATCCTACCTGCATCTACTGCATGTTATGAGCCTTTAAACATCCAAGATGGCGGCTCATGGAACATCAGGCAGCCTGCAAACAGGAAGTGTCTTTTGACTGTGTCACTCTGCATTCTGGGATTGGTGTCCTTTCCCTGATCGCAGATCTGCTCTGTCTGTGCGAAGCACAGCTATAACCTGCCCCCTGAACTTTATCCCACTCTCCTCTCCTCAGTATATGTAATGCTTCTGAGTCAAGATGGTGGTGCCCATATCCTAGAGTCCTAAACAGAGATAAAGCCCGGTGGGGGAAATAATAATAAGTTAGTAACTAAAAACCTTAAATATATTAATTTTAGATGCTGGTGAATGGTTTTTTTTTAAGGGTTTGGGCATTTCCCTATATCTTGCTGAAGGTCCGGTTTAAGTCCCCGCATAAAAGGTCTAAAGCCTTTAATGCTTTTGGTGCAGATATAGTACTCATTCAGGAATCTAATTTTTCTGCCCCATCCTACCTTCATGCTAACTACAGAATCTTTTTTTGGCAAATAGCAGGAGAATAAGAGGGGGCTGATGTCTGTAATTCTAATAAAATTCCCTTTTCCCTGGATGATGCAATACGGGCCCCAGAAAGGAGCAATCTAATTGTAAAAGGAAAAATTGGGGACTCGGTTATCTCTTTAATTACTTACTATAGGCACGATTCAGAGAGACAAAAAAAAAACGTCCGTTTTAGTGCCGATCTGTTTTTTTTTTAAATGTTTCCGCTCTTGTATGAGTGTACGAGCGATTCTATGCATGCATTGCCATCCTTCTGCAAAGTTTCCGTCCGTTCGTACGGCAGATTATGAATACGAGGATGTCATTTTCCAGCGTGACTTTTCCGTTTCATTTTCACATGTTACAACGTAGGCTTTCGTTTTTGCCCTTTTCCCATCGTATCCTCCCACGAATCCTTTACGTTTCCCGTTCGATTCTGTTTCCCTTTTTCAATAAATATTCGTCCAGACGGAAATCCTTATGATCTTGCGCCTACGCACTACAAACTTAACTCATTAAAGTGCTCGCCTACATATTTGCCACCCTCACTTCTACTATAATGTTTAGCTAAACCACTTAGCACTATCCTCCATCTTCCCTTTTGGACCCTTAAAGCTCACCCAAACCACTTCTCGGTTAGGTTCTTCTTCCATTTTAGCCCCCTAAAACTTACCCAAATCACTTCTCGGTCATGTGAATATTCATCTTTAAATATTTCTGGGCCCATTAGTTTTGTGTTAATGTAATTTGTAAATGAAATGACACTGTAACATTTTTTTTTATTCCATTATAAAATATAACATTTTTAAAAATGTTGAAAATTTTACAACTATAAAAAACAAAATACATAGCAATGGCAGGCCACTGAACATTATTCTTCATCTGTGGTCCCCAACGAGTTGCACAGCTCCTGCATCTCGCCCACCAACTGAAGGACCCTGACACTCTGGCACGTGTGGTCCCTGTTAAAAAACGTAAATAAAAATATTGGTATAACCTTGTTGGGGTCATACTGCAGTGCCCCCCCCCCCCCCCCATTATGGTCCAAACACCTAAATCTGGACTTCAAAAGCCAGAGGGCCCTCGCCATCATGGCCCGGGTTTTGCATAGTGCCCGATTAGAGAACCCCTGGCCCGCATTCTGCAGGCAAAGAACGGGCATCAGGAGCAAGGGCAGGGGTGGATATCCTGAATCCCCTGAAAGAATTTAAAAATAATAACGTAAAATACACATTCGAAGCTACAATATTGTTTAACATGTCATCAAGCCATAGGTTAAGACATAAGTCATCAACTATATTCATTGCCATACAGTGAAAATGGATTGATGGAATGTGAGCAAACTTACCCTGGAGCCATCCACCAGATAATTCTCCAGACTCAAACTGACGAAATAAGCCGGAGCTCCGCAATATATAAGCATCATGGGACGACCCTGGTTGCCCTGCAAGAACACTGAGGAATCGCATAGCTGGACCAAACACTGTTTGTATGTTGCGTGAGTAGCAACCAAATATAAAATAATTACACAAAGCAAAGGTAACCGACTAAAACAATAACTCCTACAACAAATTAAGATTCAAGTTCAACAATCCAAATATAATTCACAAAGGACATAAGTCTAAAAAAATATAGCAATTATATGGATGTGTGGGAAAATAAATGTTTACATGCTAAGGACTAATTAAGGTCAGCATTAAAATGCATCTATAAGGCTTACATGAAATGTATTGATTCAGGTATGCATTGCTATACAATTTATGGCCTCGGCCATGCTGATACATGCAATGCCTTGGTGCTAAAGGCGCGCAGACTCATCCACATAGCCACAAAACATGTTCAACAATAGCAATCCGAGCCCTCAAAGGTCCCGTAAGTGGATCGGAAATGAAACGGATTTATAGGGTGGTGGTCCATCGGAAATCAGCTCTCTGAATCAGACGTAAGCCCATCCCAACAACGTAAGTTATCTGAACGAACGAAATGAACGAAAAATATCAGATTTTGTTTGGAAAATGATCCGAACTAACGGAAATGATCCGATTTACTTCCGTTCATCGAAAGCGCATATACGCATTTTCCTGAACGTTTGTACGAATGAAAAAAAGCAAAAAAAAAGACTAACACCCACCCAAACTTTCACAGACAGCTACGGAAGTCCGGACGAATGTGTCTTTGAATCGAGGCTTATGTTCCCAATTGGGGGCAGGAAATTTTTTTAGGGATCTGCTACAAAGAATAGAACAGTGAGCAGAAGGTTCGGTTATTTTTAGGATTCTAATTTCGCTATGGACCCCGCTTTGGACAAGACCCCTAGTTCCCTACCTAGGACCCTAAAGGTATCCAAATTAAAATTAGAAACTAGTCTTTCTATTGAAAGGCACAACACTCCTTTTCAAGGATTGCTTATATTTTTCTTAAGGGACACAGTGCTATCTGCTGCAAGATCTTGGAGGCAGCCTTGTTTGACCACTCCCCAGTAGTTGAAGAAATAGACAATGTGGGCCCTAGGTTAATCGCTTTTGGTGGAGGCTCAATAAGGAAGAAACGGATTATCCAGCAAGAAATGGCCCAAACAGATATCGCCCAATCGTGACCTTAATTTACTTTTGACAACTAGGGCTGAAAAAAGTATTAGTTGCACACATTCTATGAGAAGGGGACAAGATGGGCTCCCAAGGTTTAACTTGTCATCTTTCCCTTAGATTCGTCAAAGAAACAGGGATCTGACTTGATCCATGATAAAGTTTTGGGGGAATTATATAGATTTTATACAGAGCTGTATTCAAGTCCCTTAGTGCTCGATAGGAAGAAGACAGAGGATTTCTTTAGAGACTCTCCCTTCCCTAGAATACCATAGGGAGCTCTTGGAGAGTGAGATTAGGGTGGATGAGGTGGACAAAGGCATTAAGCCCTTGACGCTCTCTAAGGCACCCGGGCATAAAGTGAAACTGTTATCGCAACCATTTCTTCTTCAATTTAAAAACAGAAAACAGTTTAGGACAGGGTCAAGCATAGCCTGACACATTATTATAACATTTGCCTTTGCCTTCTGTATCCCTTTTAGGTTTAATAAAATCAGCTAAAGTTAATAGGTTTCCTACAAAATGCAGCATTGCAACATTATTAGTTTAGTTGATAACGAGAAGTAACTTCACCCATTCTTATGGATAATTGGACACCGGGGGATACTCAACCCAAGGAAAGTGCCACAAGGGACAATTGGATCTCTGTATAAAACAGGTTCTAGTGGCATCTGGTGCACGGTAATTGCATAGAAGCCATTAAACAATACTTCAGTATTAATAATATTCTTAATTTCTATCGATGGAATGTGAATTTACAGCATGAAAATGTCAGCAGCAGATTACCTCATTGATGTATGGAATGAGGCAGATCATGGTGTGTATCTAGAAGCTGATTTGAACAATGCTCATAGGGGGTCTATTTGTGCTATATGAATTGCTGGCCAACAATCAAAAGTCCCTGAAATGTATTCAAAGGTACTTTCAAGTATTTGTCTAGTTTATTTTATAGCCTTGGTTGTACTCAATATAACTGATCATACAACAGCTACATATTTAAATATCTCCTGGAGAACCTCTTTACCACGGTCTGGAACTAGCCAAAACTAAACTCTTGATCTAGCCAAAACTAAAATGGAGTTTTTCTAGAGAGATGTGCAAGTGCACCCAACAAACTTAGTGCTCTGGAAATTCTCCTTACCGTGGTTTTGAGGTGGCCACAACCAAAAAAATAGAGATCCTCATTTTAGCTCAATCAGATCCAGTCCTGAAGAACCTTTTTACCATGGTTTTGAGGTAGCCAAATGCAAATTAGTTTCTGGAAAGAGATGTATACTGTATGTTTGTCGCAACATCCCAATCCTGGAGAACATCACTATCATGGTTTTGAAGTATGGTTTTCTGAAAATAAGTTTGCAAGTTGGTACTCACTGTCCCAGTCAGGGAGAAGTCCTTAATATGGCCTTGAGGTAGCATTAACAAAATCTGCTCGAGAAGAGACCAGTGTTTAGACAGCTCTGTTGAAAGACAGATTGGTCCTGACAAACCTAGTCTCTCCAGAAATCTCAACTCACTGTTCCCCACAGAAATCACAATGAGTTTAGAATTATGGCCTACACATTAGGTAACATGTTTTTTGGATATGTCTGTAGAGGTTTATGTCCGTCCAGATCATTGTATCAATTTCAAAGAATGTTAAAGCGTCTAAAACTGATTACTGAGACCCTTCCATAAAACTAACTAGTATCTAACTGTCCTTTGGTACAAACCCTCAACTTTATTTCTTCTGTTAACCCTCACAATCCTTCCCCCTGACCTCTTAGTTCCCTTTTTATGTTACACTTAGCTGTTATGTGTTAGTCCACAAATTGAGTTACAATATTCTTGGCCATAATATAGGCCATAGCACATATCCGAGACCTACCCGTATTTTATAACCTGGACTGATGCTGCCCAGTCAACAGGTGCAGCACTAGTTAGCTACAAGTATTTTGTTTTTTTTTTTTAAGCGATCGCATTGGTTAATAGATTGTGGCCCAAAATGTGTAGATCTCCTGTAAAGCGAGGAGAATCTTTCTCCTTTTTCTTTGTTGGGCTTTTATGTATGTCATTTCAGTATCTGTGTGCCTGCCAAATTTAAGTAATGCAAAATAGATTCTTGTCGCCCTCTTCTGCTTAGCTTTTTACAGTCCAGCATCTGGACTCATAGAGCTGGGTATTAAAGTGGACAGTACACGTATTTGAAGTTTTGTGCCTGAGGGGAGTTTTAAACACACCGGACCAGCCTAGAAAATTCTATTTTGAGGATACAAAGCCATAACACAATAGTGTTGCAAAAGACTATCCCAGGCCTCAGAGATATTGACATATAAGCGCGTCTATTATTCAGATACTGTATGTTGGACATTTTAAGATCTTATTCAGCCTATTCAACATTTGAACTTTTATTTACTGTTAAAGTGGACCACTAGCCTGCCTCCGGGGCATCCTATACCGGATGCCCCGCTGTGCGAGACCCCCCCAGTGTGCCAGTAATCTTATCTGATCCCGGTGCTCTAGTGACGCTGTCTTCACCGGTGGTCGCATCCCTAGCTTCTCTGCAGATGCACTCCCAAGCCCAGCCATTCAGTTAGGCCGGGAGCCCGCACTCCACAGGTGAGCCGGGGATGAGGCCGGCGAGAAGATCAAATCAGCGGCATTATGCCACGTATTAGTATGCGCTGCATAAAATCCTGATTGTACAAGTGCCTGCGCATGTGCTGTGGGAACAGAGAAAGGTGAGTGAAAGTGGGCGATCTGGGAGGCATCCTACATCAGGATGCCCCTGGGGCAGAACCCAATTGCCAGGCTAGTCGAAATCCTGGCAACTGGTCAACTTTAAGCTATAATGGAAAAAATATTCTTAAAAAGATAAAATAAAGCCTAAGTTGCTTTGTTAGCTGATGAAGAAACTGAGTTGCTATTCCCATGATGGAAACATAGTGATCAGTACCACCCTGGTCATGGAACTAACCAATGCTTTTCTCCTAGAATGTTGAGATGTGAAGGTTATTCCAGTACATGGCTAAAAGTAGTAATGTCTACATGAAAAGGGTCCTGGAATGATAACTAGTATTTGTTAATGACTGTATAAGAAAAAAGTCAGCTCTACCTTTTTTATCATGAGCCTCAATCCAATTGTATTGATATATCCCGGTCTCCGCTGGGAGTGCTCCACTCCAAATTCAATGTGCAAAAGAACATCTTGAGTAAGGACTGGCTGGTCTGAAACGTGTAGACATTTCCAGGATTACTTATGTAAGTTTTACCTGTACACCACAGTATTTTAAGGATTTCTACAATAAAGAATTTGATCATGGCCGGGCTAAATTCTTTACCATATAATCTATGAATTGTGAACAGCTGCGGGCCTCCCAAACTCAAATCCCCTCATAGAAAGCTTCTTTTATGTGTTGGCTTTCTACATCACATGCATCAAACTCAAGGTCAACAGATACTTCTGACACCAGCATCACATACTTGCGCTAGTGTGAGGTGCTGCCGAGTGATGCACTGGTACACTGCACCCCACTGTGGAGTGTAGTGCCACCTCTAATCCTAGGTGTGGTGCTCATAAAAGTGGCAGGTACGCAACTTTTTTTGGGGGGGAGAAGCGAGTAGCTGTTCTGTGTTACTCAGCAACCAGCTCAGAGGGGTCCCCTAACCCACCCAACAAACTGCCATAGCAGAGGTTCTTGCTAGCTATTTCCAGGTGGGGTGGTAAAAACATTTTGTAGTGTTGTCCTAGGAAAAATAATTCTGCATCTTTCCTGGGAAAAAATATTCTCTGGCTATGCTGAGCAAATTAAACCGGACCAACACCTGTTTTTTTGTTAATGGGTGTTAACAGACAGTGAATAAGAACGAGCTCGAATGGCATCCAGAATGCTGGAGCCCCCCCAAATATAACCACCCCAGAACACCCGATATCCTTACCTTCACCTGGAGCCAACACCAGGAAAGGAGACCCACGATTGGCTGCCGGGAAGTCACGTGGTCCATGGTCGCATCCTCAGCCACCGGAACTCCCCACCCACATGCGTGCCAGCAGCCAACCAGGGGAAGTTTCTGCCAGTACATGGTTAAAGGTGTTGATGCCTGAATAAAGGTCCTGAATTGATAACTGGCATTTTTTTGTTGATGGCTGGGATAAATTATTTACCATATAAACATAAATAAAAGCTATTCCAATGAATGGTGAACAGCTGAGGGCCTTTCTGGATGCCCACCCGAGCTTGTTCTTCTCTTTCTGAAAGGCCAATACCCGTTAAAGGAAAAACGTGTGTGTCCGGTTTAATTCTGCATCTGTCCTGGGTAAAATCATTCAGTAATCACACATTAGATTAGTCATGTATGCAATTTGTTATTTGTTATTAACCGGCCCTTTGAAGGTGACCAGAATGTTGATGTGGCCCTCGGTGAAAATTAGTTTGATGCCCCTGTTCAACATACCGCACCACTTCAATAGATGCTTCTGCTCTGCTGCTAAACAGAGTTGGACCCCCAAGGGTTCTATTTAGATAGGGGTCTTTATAATCAGGATAGTGCACAAAGAGGAAGAACATGTCAATAACTACCACACCTTGACCTGATCCTTAGTGATGTAATTGATGGCTGATGCTTGTTTTGTGTCCTCCGTTTCTGCTTCGCCTTTGAACGTTTTCTTCATGTCGGAACACTGTGACCTGAAACTGCTGCCAAGTAGGTTAACTTATTTGTGCTTGCATCTGATATAGTTTATAACAACAGTTCAGCTCTAACTACACTTCCCAGCATGCCCTGCTCTTGCATCCTGGTTTGTGTGAGGTGACAGGGCTTAACTACTCCCCTCCCGTTAACGACCTGTCCCTGCAATGAAATGATGGTACTTAGGCTTAGCAAATGTTTTATGGATTAGTCATGGGTTGCTTAGTAAATATCCTGGCTGATTGATTGCTAGTATACTTACCCTCTCCCCTGGTCCAATCGCACATGCGCAAGCAGCGGACGCATCACCACTATCTCTTTAGCAGGGCGTGTGCCAGGCATTTGTGAATGGCCAGTGTGGGCATGCTCCCTTTTAGAGGGTAGCAGGGATGCTGTGCCGGTGCGCTTGGCTAGACTTGGTTCGTTAGACGAGCCTAGTTGAGTTTGCGTGAGAGCAGCAAGGATGGGATGTTGAGTACATGTCAGTAGGACCTGGGAAACTAAAGACTTAAAGGAGCCGCAGCACTTAACCCTGTTACCTTGCTGACCAACCTATAATCTGTCTCTAAATCTGGTAAAAACAGAGGCTCGGTCACACACATCTGCAGAAGTAGCTTAAGCTGCACCACCAGCGCCAAGGTGCCTCTATGGGCGCAGTCCTAACTCTAATCTTGGAGAGCCCCATTTGGGACATACAATGCAAGAGATAAAATGGGAGCAGCTTACCTGAGGTTGCCCTAAACCTCAGGACCTGGGAAAGGTGAGTTGGAGTGGGTGACCTGGGGGGGTTTCACACAGTGGGGAATCCTGCATCAGGCGCATCAGGACCAAAACCCGGGATATTCAAAATCCTGGGTTTTGGGACCACTTTGGACCACTTTAAGGAAATAAACAAGAGTATTTTTAAAATCTGGGTCTTCAGTCAAAATGTATTCTTACCGGCCTCTATCCCTCCCCTATCCAGCTTACAAACTTTTTTTTTTTCACACCACATACCTACCCAAAGCAGCTTAGGCATTATTATAGCGTACTCACGTTTCTAATGATTACAATAAGTCCGATTCCTACAAGAAAAAGTGGGAGGGAGACACTGAGAATTCTCTTCTTGACATAGACTGGAGGAACATATACAAGGAAAATGCTCTCATACTTTCCCCACACATAAGAATTTTTAGTTTTAAATATTTCACTCGGTACTATCTAACCGCTGACTATAACAATAACATGACCCCATATCTCTGTTGGTGGAGTGGGCTTCACCCGTCCACAGTAAAACACATATGGTGGGAATGTGTACATATTCGGAATCTCTGGCAAAATATAATTATCTTTGTAGAGAAAGAAGAGGGAATAAATATCTCTCTGAACAAGTCAAGAATCCTCCTAAACTTCCCAATTACAGATCAACCAATAGCCATGAGGTCTCTAACAAACCTCATTATAATGGTGCTCTAAGTACTACATAATTAAACACTGGTGCAGAACAAACCCACCCACCTTCACAAAATGGAAACAAAAGATGATAAAAATCATAGAAATAGAATCCGGGCTGATGGAACAGGGAGAGACCAGGTCCCAACTCCAACAGTTTGGGGAGATGATCCAAGAAAAGAGAGATAGGAAGAACGGCAAATAAGTAAGGAAAAAAAAAACCTTTGCAGCAGGAGGTGTGTGTGTGTATATATACAGCAAGATGTGCGTGTATGCATATATATACATACATAGCTATATGTGTTGATGTATCTATAAGTTGTCTACATAGACTCGTGGAATCAGCTGTAGGGGGAGGGTGGCACAAAGGGCTGAGTGGGGGACGGGGCATTTTCACAGGTAGGAAGGGGTGAGGAGGGAGGGAATGAGAAAGGAAAAAGAAAATTTGTGTATTTATGCTCCAGGGTAAAACTCACACCATACACAACCACAAGTAAGTAGACTAACCCTGGCAATGATGTTAAAACGATCTTCCACACTAGATGACAGAGAACGACTCTGAAAACAGTTATAAAGATCTAAACTGAGCCAAAAAAAATGTATTCTTAGTTATAATGCCTTTGTTTCCTTGATTTCAGATCTTCAATCGCCAGTGATGAATTCCTCCGCAATTATGGATCACTGCAATCACACAAAAATCACTGAGTTCATCCTGGTTGGAATTGAAGGTCCCTCGAGTCTCAGATATTTACTTTTCATGATGTTTTCTATTGTCTACATTTTTGCTATAGCTGGAAATCTCCTGATCATTGCGCTGATTATAGGCAGCAGCAAGCTTCACACCCCAATGTACTTCTTTTTATGTCATTTATCCACTCTGGACATCATACTGTCTACAAATGTGGTGCCACACTTGTTGCACACCTTATTAGGTACAGGCCAGACCATAGTGGTAGGTGCTTGTCTTACACAGTATACGATAGCAAGCATTTCGACTATTTCAGAGTGCGGCCTCTTAACAGTGATGTCTTATGATCGGTACTTGGCCATCTGTGTGCCCTTACGCTATGTCACCATAATGAGCGTTAAGGTTCGTATCCACCTGGTTCTTTGGTCTTGGTCACTTGGGTTTCTCCTGTCCCTCAGTTCTGTTTTTCCATTTTTGGATACAGGCTTCTGTGGCTGCAACATCATTGATGATATCTACTGTGACCACGCTCCTCTCCTCAAGGCCTCGTGTTCAGACACAACCATCACTGAAATTCAAACAGTAGCCTTTTCTATACCCATTGTGCTGCTTCCCTTTATATTCATTATCGTGACTTACGTTAGAATCCTCCATGCTATCCTAAAGATCAGCACCTCCACCAAAAGAAGGAAAGCCTTCTCCACCTGCACTTCCCATCTCATAGTTGTTACGACATACTATGGAACGCTAATTGCCAAATACACAACTCCGGCTTCTGGAGCATCAGTGACCATCAACAAACTCATCTCTCTTTTATATATAATGTTTACGCCATTGCTGAATCCAGCCGTGTACAGCCTGAGGAACCGGGAGATCCAAGTAGCCATGAGAAAATGGATGCGGGCTGCTCTTCAATAATGGCACAACCTTTCTGAACATTTACTAGGAGGCTGATTCATCATTAGCGGCAGGTAGCGACAGATGAGCGTCTGTAGCAGGCATTTTCAGAGCGCCCGCTAGTAGTCGCAGTGCTCGGCCGTGAGTCGCTACTTTATAGGGACTCAGTCGCTGTTCAGTAATGTTGAATACATTGTGAGGAGTCGCTATTTGACCAGTACAGTGCTGTATGTGAGCGCATGTTAGCGACTGCTCATAGCGACCGACTCACACCATATTCAGCAAAAAACAGCCTCACAAATCTCTGGCGCTGAAAAATATTTGTTTGAAGCCCAGAGCGCAGGAGGCGGTGTGTTTAAAGTCTGTTTTCAAGCATCTATCAACTAGTAACAAAGCGAAAACATATGGAATTACATTGTAACAACATTGTAACATGACACTTTAATGGCAGACCTGTAATGTCATTTCTGAGGAAATATATAAAAAATGAAAAAATTATGAAAAAAACTGCTATTTCAATGCCAGAAGAGGTCACAGAATTATTTGTGATTTTCTTGAAAAAAAAAAAAAACCCGTTTAAAGAGAAGAAAAGGATCGTCCATTGAAATGTATGGGAGAGCGTCAGGTAGCGAGAGGTCATACCTGGCACTGTGCAAGGCTGAACGCTGGCGCTGTTCGCTGAGGTTGTGAAAATGATGAATCAGGTGCTACATGGCGCTATCCCAGTCGCTAAACAGATTCTGCTTGATAAATGTGTAATTGCGTGCCGTGTCCGGCGTTCACCAGTCGCTACCTGTCATTAACCAGCCACTACCTGACGCTATCCCTTCTTAAATAAGGGCCTAGATCGGGGTCGCCAATCATTTGCTGGGGAGCCACATGTGGCTCACAGACCTTTGCTGTGTGCTGGACTGGAGGGCCAAATCACTGTTGACCCGGGGGGGGGGGATGCCTCCCAGGGTGTACATACCATAGAGACAGGAGAGGCAGTTTCTACTGGGCCCATGGAAGAAGTGCAGTGCACCTCTAATAAGACGCCATCATTTACTGGAAATCAGGGGCTTACCCCCTCCTTCCCCTGAAAAAATCTGGTAACCACTTCTTGAAAAGAAAAAAAGAAAAAATTGCTGCTGCTAGTGTGGAGTGCAGGGGTGAGGCTATAATTTAAAGTGGACCAAACCTTGTCATTCCCCCTGGGACACCCCAGTCTTGAGTGCCCAGCTGTGTGAAACCCGCTAGAGCGCGTGGCTACAGATGTAGCAATCATTAAACCATCATTTAATAAAAAGCCCAAACTCCTAAAAAACTATCCCCCAGCATCTAAAATTTATATATTTTAGGTTTTTAGTCACTTACATATTATTCTTTCCCCCACTGGGCTGCAACAGGACTCTAGGATATGGGCGCCACCATCTTCGCTTTCTCCCTTCTGCTGTGCGTGGCCCTGCACCGCCGTTCTGGTGCAGCAAGCGGGGCGCAATTCTCCCTGGCAACAATGTGTTTTACCTAGAAATGTTAGCAAATTGGTGCATTTGATATACAGATCAGAGACTTCCTGGATCTGACTTGCTAATTATCTGAATGGCTAAAGCAGAGACAACAGGTTTAACCCATTCTGCTGCCTGGGGACACATAGATCACAAGCACACTAACTCTGTCTAAAGATTTTTCATATGTGATGCTGCCGCCAATGTCTAAATACGTTTTTGTTTCTGTCTAACTTTCAGCTTCTAATGTGTTATCTATCTTCTATTGTGAATAAAGGACTGGTTAAACAATTGTTTTAAATGAATGTATTCTTGTGTGGAATGTAAAATAAACCTGTGTGTTAGGACTGTGGCCCCAGACCTGTGATTTACTTGTCAGCATTATGTTTCCAAGTTTCTTATGTAGGGTTCTAGGTGTAAATAGGTAAATGTCAGTTAGTTAATAAGAAACACTTGTAAACATAGACATAGAAGGTTGACGGCAGAAGGAGACCATACGGTCCATCTAGTCTGCCCTTATGTGTATACTGTATGTTCTCTGTATCTTATGTATATACTGTATGTTCTCTTTATCTTAGGATAGATGGAGGCTTATGCCCTTATGTGTATACTGTATGTTCTCTTTATCTTAGGATAGATGGAGGCTTATGCCCTTATGTATATACTGTATGTTCTCTTTATCTTAGGATAGATAGAGGCTTATGCCCTTATGTGTATACTGTATGTTCTCTTTATCTTAGGATAGATAGAGGCTTATGCCCTTATGTGTATACTGTATGTTCTCTTTATCTTAGGATAGATAGAGGCTTATGCCCTTATGTGTATACTGTATGTTCTCTTTATCTTAGGATAGATGTGTACTTATCCCAGGCATGTTTAAATTCAGTGACTGTTGATTTTTCAACTACCTCTGCTGGAAGTTTGTTCCAAGCATCTACTACTCTTTCTGTAAAATAATATTTTCTAACATTGCTCCTGATCTAGCCCCGACTAGCTTCAGGTTGTGCCCCCTTGTTCTATCATTAAGTACATACAGTTTATTAGAAATTAAACCATTTTACAGTTTCTAGCCATGAAAGTGAATAGTGGTTGTAGTGTTCTTAATCAGACTCAAGACTAATTTGTCACCGTATTATTGTGCTTGCCAGATCGCACAGCTTGCTGTGGTTCATGTGGGAGGAGATAGACCTCTATGGGTTGATATCGAGGAGTCCTATTGTTTCCGAATTCATATCTCGAACCTGTTATGGCTGTCCCCCTCGGAGTACAGGGGTATCCAGAATCCTGTGCTGACCCATTCGCTCCGAATATGGAAGGAGAACAAGACGCGAGGGAGACTAGCATCTCCGCATTGTCTGCTGTTATCCATGCTGGGAAACCCAGAATTTCCCTCCAGCATCCTGGATCCTGGGGCCTTTTCTTGGTGGAGAGCACATCATTTAATAAGGATTAAGGAGGGATGGGATGCCAGAGGTCCCCCAGGATATTCCCAACAGCGTGTTTTTTCGCTTTCTGCAAATTTCGCATTATGGTAAGGCCAAAATTAAAGCAGAGGTTACCCGCTGAGGCCCTCAGTTTTCGAGAATCTGTGTGGAGATGACCCCCTGGGGAAGGGGATGATTTCACTGGTATACAGGCAGCTCTGCGAGGTGGCTTGGGTGAGACTCCTAAAGTATAAACAAAAATGTGAGACAGATCTTAAACTAACCCTTTCGGACAGCGACTGGAGAGCCAGTTGGAGGAATTTGTTCTGGGGCTGCTTAAATGTGGGAGCATCAGAAGTTAACACCAAGGTACTGCTTAGATGGTACCCAGTACCGGAGAGGATTCTTAAATTCTGTCCCTCGTACAGACCGGAATATTTCAGCGGATGTCACCTTAATGGGTCGTATTTGCACATCTGGTGGCAGTGTGGGGTGGTTAAACAATTTTGTTTGAGAGTTTATTACGTTATAAAGAAGTCCACTGGGCTGCAGTTGACACCCTCTGCACATCTAGCCTTGCTCAACCTAAAACCTCCTGGCTGTTCCAAGGCTCAGTTTGGGTTATTAAAGCATATTCTAATGGTTGCCAAATTAAACATTGCGCAAGCCTGGAAGAGGCCGGATATCCCATCTGGGAGCCTTATTCCTTTCGTCAACGAGATAATGTTTTTTGAGAGAATGGTGGCTTCTGTGCAGGGAGACTGTGCCCCCTTCCTAACCACCTGGGAGGGTTGGATATACCACTTTCATCCGAGGCACTTTGACAGGAAACTTTTGATGATTAAGATGTAGGTAGCCCTGCGGGGCGAGGCTTTGGAGGCATGAAACCCATACTTTCCTATTTCTTCCTTCATTCTCACTCTTTTTTTCTTTTCCTATCTTTCTTTCTCTTAATCTCTTTCTCCATCCCCGCATCTTTAAGAGGTTTTTTGGGATTGTCATTCCTCTTTAGTAGAAAATTGTGTGCGATGCATCTCTGGGTACTCATAGCTGGCCTGCGGGACTGGGTGGGAATGAACCCAGAAACAATAGCTAGTCCGACCCTGGCCTAGAAGTACCGGAGAGGTTAGGCAGAAGTGTTGTTGGATATGGGGGAGTGGTTACCTTACTGACGGAGAGCAGACCGGGGATGCGTCTCCAAGCGTGGTCGATTTAGCAGAATGTTAAAGATGTCGTTTTTATAAACAAAATGTACAAACTGCAAGTGTATCCTGTTCTAAGCTAATCTCCTTTTCAATAAAAACTATTGAATAAAAAAAAAAAAAAAGAATTAAAGAATAGGTAAAAATTAGAGGACTATGACTGGAGTTGTCTCGTGGGTGAAATTGGAGTAATTGTTGCCTATCCAGTTCTTTTGCTTTGGCCTTGGCTTTGTCTAGTAGTTGTTCCAGATACCCCCTATCACGGTATTGTTGTTTTTTACTGATTGGCACGATCCTCAAATAATTCAATTGAGTCGGTGACACATCTAATTCACAGCTTAGCTTTAGTTTTTTGGGATGAAAGCTGTCTGATCTATGAGCTGTGTTCTTGTCAGTGGGTTTCCTATAGAGATCAGTCCAGAGGGTACCATTGTTTAGGGAGACGGTAACGTCAAGGAAGTGTACATGTTGAGTGGCAACATCTAGTGAACATGACTGTGGGGTAGATATATATAATCAATTTAACATTTCCGCATTAAAATGTGTGAAAAGAAGTTTGAGGAGTAAATGGGTGTATCCTCGAATTCCACTATATATAAATCTGCATAGCCAGTGGCTACATTACTACCCATTCTTGTTCCCTAGCATTGTATGTAAAAGTTGTTAATAATGGCGAAATAATTTTTATGTAAAATAAGTTTCAAATGTTTTATGTAGAATTCTAAGAATGTAAGAATTTGCATATGTAAGAATTTGCATATGACTGGGATATCATTAAAAATGATATGTCATGATTGGAGAGTGTGTGATATCTGCTAAGTGCCTCCCTTATGGCAGTGTAAAGGCTAACCACTTCAAATTAACCTAAATTTTCAAGAAAATCTGTAGTATCCTGGACGCTGTGTGCAAGCTTTTCTACCATAGATTGTAAAAATTGATCAACATAGATCGCTAGTGTTTGTCGGATCGAGTCTGAACCGGAAATTATCAACCTGGGGGATTTCCCTTATCCTTATCTATCCTTATGTATCTTAGGTAAAAGATGATAAACAGGTGTGCAATATTTCCTTGCAATAAGGGCATTTGCTGCGCTATCTTTACTACTTCACTTAGCAGATCATGCAACAAAGCTGTAGGTTCATTTGACAGACGTTCATATGTGCTAGTATCACCCAGTTGTCTAAGGGCTTCTTGAAGGTATTTGTCACAGTCTTGTTGAACAATGACGCCCCTTTGTCAGTTTTCTTAATAATGAGATCCTTATTATTCTTAAATTACCTAAGTGCGTGTCGATGTTGAGATAGTATTTTAGATTGTATTCCCATTGAAAATTGGTTTGCGCATGTCACAAATGACTGTACATTTAGATATGTAAATGCTGCCAGATGTGATTCAAATCCCTAGTGGTAGAGGTAAATGCTATGCTGGGTTTATTAACATAGGCTAACTATTGTAATATGTGATGTCATGATTACGGACTAGCTGTCCGAATCGCGTTGGCGTTGGGCCTTTCATGTATACTTTGATGGATGCTTTGACCTGTTGGATTATTACCTTTTAAAAGAAGACAATAAAATGCTTGAAGGATTTAAAAAAAAAAACACTGGCTGGCTTCACTTTTTCTACAACTATTGTAATATGCTTTCAAACACATTAATGTCCACTGCATTGTCAAAATAATTAGATCTCTTGACAGGTATAAAAATCCAAACCTTTCGAGGACAGTCCCTTGTGCAAGAATAACTGAGGAAAGGTGCCCTATAGTGGCTTTTATACACTGTTATTAATTTGACTAGAGATGAGCGAACCGGTTCGGACGAACCGGAATTCGCTCCGAATTTCAGGAAATATTCGATTCGGCACGAACCCGAATATTTTGTGGTTCGGGCCGATCGAATTTTTCCTGAAATTAAAAAAAAAAAATGCCGGCATGGTGGGAGCGGGCCGGCCCGCTCCCACCATGCTGGCATTTAAAAAACAAAAAAAAAAAAAAAAAATCATTTTTGCCGGCATGGTGGGAGCGGGCCGGCCGGCTCCGCTGTCAGCGGAACCGGCCGGCCCGCTCCCACCATGCCGGCATTTCAAAAAAAAGCAAACACTTACCTGCAGGTCCGGAGCGTGGAGGCCAGCGCCGCTCTCAGCTGTCATCTGAGGGCGCGTCATCAGAGCGCCCTCTGATGACGCGCCCTCAGATGACAGCTGAGAGCGGCGCCGGCCTCCACGCTCCGGACCTGCAGGTAAGTGTTTGCCTTTTTTTTAAATGCCGGCATGGTGGGAGCGGGCCGGCCGGTTCCGCTGACAGCGGAGCGGGCCGGCCCGCTCCCACCATGCCGGCAAAAATGCTTTTTTTTTTTTTGTTGTTTTTTAAATGCCGGCATGGTGGGAGCGGGCCGGCCCGCTGACAGCGGAACCGGCCGGCCCGCTCCCACCATGCCGGCATTTATGATGGGGAACTTCGTAAAAGTTCGATTCGGCCGAACCCGAATTTCTTTGTGAAATTCGGCGAATCGGCCGAATCGAACTTTTCAAAAGTTCGCTCATCTATAATTTTGACCTTTGGTAAGCATAAATTAAAGGCGAAGGGGGTGTGCACCCCTGTCTTAAGCAATATTACACACTTTGTTATTTCTTGGCAATCTGATGGTGGCAAATGGTTGGAAAACGATTTGCCACCATCTTTCACTGTATTTAGGATGCCCCAGGGGCTGGTTCTTTACTTGGACCTAGCATCTTAGGAGAAACTACCTCTTGTTTAGGTCCACCCCCCGTTTTCTCCCATTGTCCCCTTTTCATAAAAAAAAATGATTTTTCCAGCACCAAGGCCACACCCCCTGGCAATTTAGAGATGGGGGATTGGCTGATCTCAAGATTGTCAAATGATGTTTAGCAGTCAGCTGGCTGCATCCCAGTGGCCACTGCTAAAGGACCAGGGTTTACCAGCAACCCTGGGGACTTCAAACAGGTTAAGTGTCAGCACTGGAATCTGAAAGACTCCGGGGCCGGCAGCTAATTTGTGTGAAATCCCCAGGGTGGCCGGTAGACTCGCCTTTACCCACAGCTCCTGCGACATTGTGATTGCAAGTCCTGGAGTGGGTATTTTGACCCACTTTAATTGTGCAGGTGATCTTTAATAACCTGTCTGCATTGACCAGCCAGAAATCAACATCTAAAATTTTGAGATGGCCTTTTGGCAATTTTTAAATGGTCGGTTGGCTGATTTCAAGACTGTAAACGTTTAGCAGTTGGCTGCCTGTATTCCTGGGGATGCCCAGGATACAGAGGCCTGTGATCACAGTGTCACGGAAGCGGCTGCTAAAGGTGAGTTTACCGGCGATCCTGGGAGTTTCACAGGATAAGCACCTGCCCAGGAATGTGAAAGACTCCGGGACTGGATGCTAGACTTTCCGAAATCCCAGACGCTGTGATCACAAGCCCTGGAGTGTTTTGATCCACTTTAAATGTGCAGGTGATTTTTTATAACCTGTCTGCAGTGGTCATCCAGAAGTCAACATCTAAAAGTCAGAAAATGATTTTTTAGTAGCTAAAGAAATTATTTTGGGGAGATCATTATACATTTCCTGTTAAATGCCATGGTACAATAAATTATGCTATTAATTATTAGTGATGAGCGAGTAGTATTCGACCGAGCCGGTATTCGATCGAATACTACGCTGTTCGTCATACTCGATTTCGATCGAGTACAGCGGCGATGGCGCACTCACAATTCGTTTCCCCTCCCACCTTCCCTGGCGCGTTTTTTACACCAATCACCATGCAGGGGGGGTGGGACAGGTCCTGGGAGGACGCTGGCATCGCGAAAACGGCGTCTACACGCATTGGCTGGAAAAACCATGTGACCTCGAATATACAAAACTCAGCACTTCCTCTTCGTCAGCATTAGCAGCTTGAACTTAGTGAGGGACAGACGCTCACAGCAGGGAAAGACAGGCTGTCGCTGGCAGGGCCCCAGAAGCTCGGAATATCGCTTTTACCACCATCTATACCAGCTACCAGAAGACAAGACAGTCCTTAAGAGCCCTTATTAGGGCTGCTACGTTGAACAGTATATAGCTCATTTTCTATTTAGTCAGGCAGGGCCCCAGAAGCTCAGAATATACCTTTTACCACCATATATACCAGCTACCAGAAGACAAGACAGTCCTTAATAGCCCTTATTAGGGCTGCTACGCTGAACAGTATATAGCTCATTTTCTATTTAGTCAGGCAGGGCCCCAGAAGCTCAGAATATACCTTTTACCACCATATATACCAGCTACCAGAAGACAAGACAGTCCTTAATAGCCCTTATTAGGGCTGCTACGCTGAACAGTATATAGCTCATTTTCTATTTAGTCAGGCAGGGCCCCAGAAGCTCAGAATATACCTTTTACCACCATATATACCAGCTACCAGAAGACAAGACAGTCCTTAATAGCCCTTATTAGGGCTGCTACGCTGAACAGTATATAGCTCATTTTCTATTTAGTCAGGCAGGGCCCCAGAAGCTCAGAATATACCTTTTACCACCATATATACCAGCTACCAGAAGACAAGACAGTCCTTAATAGCCCTTATTAGGGCTGCTACGCTGAACAGTATATAGCTCATTTTCTATGTAGTCAGGCAGGGCCCCAGAAGCTCAGAATATACCTTTTACCACCATATATACCAGCTACCAGAAGACAAGACAGTCCTTAATAGCCCTTATTAGGGCTGCTACGCTGAACAGTATATAGTTCATTTTCTATTTAGTCAGGCAGGGCCCCAGAAGCTCAGAATATACCTTTTACCACCATATATACCAGCTACCAGAAGACAAGACAGTCCTTAATAGCCCTTATTAGGGCTGCTACGCTGAACAGTATATAGCTCATTTTCTATTTAGTCAGGCAGGGCCCCAGAAGCTCAGAATATACCTTTTACCACCATATATACCAGCTACCAGAAGACAAGACAGTCCTTAATAGCCCTTATTAGGGCTGCTACGCTGAACAGTATATAGCTCATTTTCTATTTAGTCAGGCAGGGCCCCAGAAGCTCAGAATATACCTTTTACCACCATATATACCAGCTACCAGAAGACAAGACAGTCCTTAATAGCCCTTATTAGGGCTGCTACGCTGAACAGTATATAGCTCATTTTCTATTTAGTCAGGCAGGGCCCCAGAAGCTCAGAATATACCTTTTACCACCATATATACCAGCTACCAGAAGACAAGACAGTCCTTAATAGCCCTTATTAGGGCTGCTACGCTGAACAGTATATAGCTCATTTTCTATTTAGTCAGGCAGGGCCCCAGAAGCTCAGAATATACCTTTTACCACCATATATACCAGCTACCAGAAGACAAGACAGTCCTTAATAGCCCTTATTAGGGCTGCTACGCTGAACAGTATATAGCTCATTTTCTATTTAGTCAGGCAGGGCCCCAGAAGCTCAGAATATACCTTTTACCACCATATATACCAGCTACCAGAAGACAAGACAGTCCTTAATAGCCCTTATTAGGGCTGCTACGCTGAACAGTATATAGCTCATTTTCTATTTAGTCAGGCAGGGCCCCAGAAGCTCAGAATATACCTTTTACCACCATATATACCAGCTACCAGAAGACAAGACAGTCCTTAATAGCCCTTATTAGGGCTGCTACGCTGAACAGTATATAGCTCATTTTCTATTTAGTCAGGCAGGGCCCCAGAAGCTCAGAATATACCTTTTACCACCATATATACCAGCTACCAGAAGACAAGACAGTCCTTAATAGCCCTTATTAGGGCTGCTACGCTGAACAGTATATAGCTCATTTTCTATTTAGTCAGGCAGGGCCCCAGAAGCTCAGAATATACCTTTTACCACCATATATACCAGCTACCAGAAGACAAGACAGTCCTTAATAGCCCTTATTAGGGCTGCTACGCTGAACAGTATATAGCTCATTTTCTATTTAGTCAGGCAGGGCCCCAGAAGCTCAGAATATACCTTTTACCACCATATATACCAGCTACCAGAAGACAAGACAGTCCTTAATAGCCCTTATTAGGGCTGCTACGCTGAACAGTATATAGCTCATATTCTATGTAGTCAGGCAGGGCCCCAGAAGCTCAGAATATACCTTTTACCACCATATATACCAGCTACCAAAAGACAAGACAGTCCTTAAGAGCCCTTATTAGGGCTGCTACGCTGAACAGTATATAGCTCATTTTCTATTTAGTCAGGCAGGGCCCCAGAAGCTCAGAATATACCTTTTACCACCATATATACCAGCTACCAGAAGACAAGACAGTCCTTAATAGCCCTTATTAGGGCTGCTACGCTGAACAGTATATAGCTCATTTTCTATTTAGTCAGGCAGGGCCCCAGAAGCTCAGAATATACCTTTTACCACCATATATACCAGCTACCAGAAGACAAGACAGTCCTTAAGAGCCCTTATTAGGGCTACTATGAACAGTATATAGCTCATATCCTATGTAGTCAGGCAGGGCCCCAGAAGCTCAGAATATACCTTTTACCACCATATATACCAGCTACCAGAAGACAAGACAGTCCTTAAGAGCCCTTATTAGTGCTGCTATGTTGAACAGTATATAGCTCATTTTCTATGTAGTCAGGCAGGGCCCCAGAAGCTCAGAATATCGCATTTACCACCATATATACCAGCTACCAGAAGACAAGAGAGTCATTGAGAGCCCTTATTAGGGCTGCTATGTTTTAAAAATTGTGTGGAGGCCCAAGAGCTGAGACCTTTTAAAAATTGTGTGGAGGCCCAAGAGCTGAGACCTTTTAAAAATTGTGTGGAGGCCCAAGAGCTGAGACCTCTTAAAAATTGTGTGGAGGCCCAAGAGCTGAGACCTTTTAAAAATTGTGTGGAGGCCCACGAGCTGAGACCTCTTAAAAATTGTGTGGAGGCCCAAGAGCTGAGACCTTTTAAAAATTGTGTGGAGGCCCAAGAGCTGAGACCTCTTAAAAATTATGTGGAGGCCCAAGAGCTGAGACCTCTTAAAAATTGTGTGGAGGCCCAAGAGCTGAGACCTTTTAAAAATTGTGTGGAGGCCCAAGAGTTGAGACCTCTTAAAAATTGATTGTATTAAGCCTAAGAGGTGAGCCATAATTTTTTTCATTAATACAGCAATTCTACGGCGGTTAAGGAGGAGGAGGAGGAGGAGGAGGAGGAGGAGGAAATGGCACTTCATACAGATGGCACTTCACTCTTGGCTGCTTTCCACTGTTGTACAAGCAAAGTCCGGGTCAATCCCCTTGCTGTTCATTTTGATTAGCGTCAGCCTGTCGGCACTGTCGGTTGACAGGCGGCTGCGCTTATCGGTTATAATGCCCCCGGCTGCGCTGAACACACCCTTTCTGATAGCACGCTGGCGGCAGGGCAGGCAAGCACCTCCAAGGCGTACAGGGACAGTTCCAGCCACGTGTCCAACTTGGAGACCCAGTAAGTGTAGGTCGCCGAGGGATCGGGGAGGACAGGGGTGTGGTCTGCCAGGTAGTCCCGCAACATCCGCCGATACTTGTCCCTCCTGCTGATAGCGTGCCCCGCAGTGATGGAAGTTGCACGAGGGGGTGACATGAACGTGTCCCACACCTTGGAGAGTGTTCCCCTGGTGGCTGTGGGCCTGATCGATGTTGTCAGACTCTGGGAGACACTCTCCTCTCTGCCGCCAGCGATGCTGGGTGGGAAAATCTGCATCATGTTCTGCAAGAGTTCCCTCTGGTATTCCAGTAATCGATTCGTCCTCTCCTCTACCGGAATAAAAGAGGAGAAGTTATCTTTATACCGGGGGTCCAGGAGTGCGAAGACCCAGTATAGTTTGTTCTCCAATATCCAGACAACACGTATGTCCCGGGAAAAGCAGCCCAGCATGAAGTCAGCCATGTGTGCCAGACTCTGAGTAGGCATGACCTCACTGCCCCCACCAGAAGGATCATTTTCCATTTCCTCCTCTTCCTCCTCCTCTCCGCCCCATCCGCGCTGAACCAATGGGACGCACACAGCCTGACTGCTACCCTCGCCGCCAGCATCCTCTTCCACAGCCACCTCCACGTTGTCCTCCTCCTCCTCCTCATCCTCCTCCTGCAACTGCCACCGAGCAGCAGACAAAAGTGTGGTCTGACTGTCTACCTGCGTTGCGTCTCCTCCTACCCCCATCTCCTCTGTGTGCAATGCGTTCTCCCTTATTGCGATGAGCGATTCTTTAAGGACGCCTAGGAGCGGGATGGTTACGCTCACTATAGCGTCCTCGCTGCTGACCTTCTTAGTGGACTCCTCAAAGATACGCAATACATCGCATATGTCTGCCATCCATGGCCACTCGTGGTTGGCAAACTGAGGGAGCTGAGTTGGAGGCACGCGTGGATGCATCATCTGGTACTCCATCAATGCTTTCTGCTGCTCACACACCCTGGCCAACATGCAATAGGTGGAATTCCAGCGAGTGGGCAGGTCGCACAACAGCCGATGTTGAGGCAAATGGAGGCGTTGCTGGATTTTTTTTTAAGCTAGCAGCAGCTACAGTTGACTTCCGAAAGTGAGCGCACAAGCGCCGCACTTTGACCAGTAGCTCTGCCAGGTTGGGGTAAGTCTTTAGAAACTTTTGTACTACCAAATTAAAAACGTGGGCCAGGCATGGTACGTGATTGAGTTCTGCAAGCTCCAGAGCCGCCACCAGGTTACGGCCGTTATCGCACACGACCATGCCTGGTCCTAGCTGCAGCGGCGACAGCCACATCTCTGTCTGCTGCAATATGGCGTGCCTCACCTCTGCGGCGCTGTGCTTCCTGTCGCCCAAGCTGATGAGCTTAAGCACCGCCTGCTGACGTCTCCCCGTGCCAGTGCTGCAACGCTTCCAGCTAGGGGCTGAGGGCGATGTTAAGGCAGAGGAGGAGGAGGAGGAGGAGGAGGAAGAGGAGGGGGGTCTATCAGAACCTGTGCTGGCAATCTTGGGCGGGGGTGGTATGTAGGCCGTCCCTGTTTGCGACCCCGTCCCCGCTTCCACAACATTCACCCAGTGTGCCGTCAAAGAGATGTAGCGTCCTTGGCCGCAAGCGCTTGTCCACGAGTCGGTGGTCAAGTGGACCTTTGCGCTGACTGCGTACCTCAGGGTCCGCCTGATGTTACGCGACACCGGCTGGTGCAGGGCGGGGACGCCACACCGGGAAAAATAGTGGCGGCTAGGGACGGAATAGCGAGGTGCGGCAGCCGCCATCAGGTCGCGGAAGGCCTGCGTCTCCACAAGCCAAAACGGCAACATCTCCAGGGCCAGCAGTTTGGAGATGAGGCAGGTTAAGGCTTGGGCTTGGGGGTGACTGGAGGCGTACTTCCGCCTGCGGTTGAACGCCTGCGAGATGGACAGTTGATGGGACGAGGAGATGGAAGGTGCAGACGAAGATGCGGGGGAAGGGGGGGCTGAAGGAGAAGGCCCCAAAGTAGCCGAGGCAGAGGCAGATGTGGAGGTGTCCTGGCTGGAGGTCTGGACCGCAGTGGCAGCACACAACAAAGGGGAAGAGGCAGTGGCAGCAAGACGGGGCGCAGGTTGTATTGCGTTTGCTCTCTCCCACTCAGCCCAGTGCTTGAATTCCAAGTGACGGCGCATGCCTGAGGTGGTCAGATTGCTCTTCTCAGAGCCCCTACTCAGTTTTGAGTGGCAGATTGCGCAAACCGCGCTCAGTTTGTCATCCGCGCAAACATTAAAAAATCTCCACACCACAGAAGTACGAGGCCTCGATGGGGGAGCTTCGCGCGACTGCCTGCTGCCGGGAAGAGCTTCGGCCCTGCTGGCTGTGGCCTGCCTTCTCTGTCTGGACTGTCCTCTGCCTCTGGACTGTCCTCTGCCTCTTGCTGCCTTATTCGGTGATGCGCAGACCGCATCTCCACTGCTTTCCCCGCTGGACATCACCCCTGTCCAAGTGGGGTCGGTCATTTCGTCGTCCACCACCTCCTCTTCCACTTCCTCTCTCTGCTCCTCCTCCTGCCCACTGGACATTCCAACAGCCTCCCTTGATGGCAACTGCGTCTCATCATCATCGCTCATGATAGCAGATGCTGGTTCCGGGTCCACATCACTAGCAGATGGCGGATACTCAAGTGTTTGGGCATCACTACAAACAAATTCCTCTGCTAGCTCCTGGGATTCTTGCAGCACATCTGGAAAAGGACCCGAAAAGAGGTCCTGGGAGGGGTCAAGGGTGGGCTGACTCTGTTGGCCAGGTTGGGAGGAAGGAGGGTCAGAGTGAGACTGTGTGGATGACTGGGTGGTGGACAAGTGACTGGAAGCGTTATCGGCCATCCATTGCACCACCTGTTCACGCTGCTCAGGCCTCAACAGAGGTGTACCCCGCCCCCCGCATAACTGTCCCATAAAGGCAGGGAAGCTGGATGAGCGTAATGCTGGCTGCCCCTCACCAGCACGCATTGTATCCCCACTGGCTTCAACGCGGTTTGTGCCCCCACCAGCATTTCCGCGCCCCCGTCCTCGTCCACGTCCCTTTGCGCTAGCCCTCCGCATTTCAGACGTTTTACTTTTTTGGCCACGCGTTATGCCAAATATAAAAATATTTTTAAGAAGAACACCTGGCTATACAGCCGTATACTGCCAGAAGGTGAAATGGTGCCTATACGCACCGGGTATATAACAAGGTTTTGTTGGTAAAGAGGACACAAAACAGTAGTGCCAAATATAAAAAATATTTTTAAGAAAAACACCTGGCTATACAGCCGTATACTGCCAGAAGGTGAAATGGTGCCTATACGCACCGTGTATAAAACAGTGTTTTGTTGGCACAGAGGACACAAAACAGTAGTGCAAAATATAGTTTTGTATATAGGTGCTAATACACCACTGAAGTCTTTCTGTCCCTATTCCAGCATCAGCAGCTACCCCTCACTAAAGCAGCCGTTTTGAGCAGAGTGTATATAGTTTTGTATATAGGTGCTAATACACCACTGAAGTCTTTCTGTCCCTATTCCAGCAGCAGCAGCTACCCCTCACTAAAGCAGCCGTAGCTGCAGCACTAATAAGTGCTCAGCTCTTGGGCCTCCACACAATGTTTGAGAGGTCTCAGCTCTTGGGCCTCCACACAATTTTTAAAAGGTCTCAGCTCTTGGGCCTCCACACAGTTTTTAAGAGGTCTCAGATCTTGGGCCTCCACACAATTTTTAAGAGGTCTCAGCTCTAAGCTTCCCTTACTGCTGGGGTGACACACTGTAACAAACCTCCTCCTGTAAGCTTTCCTGACTGCTGGGGTGACACAATGTAACAAACCTCCTCCTGTAAGCTTCCCTTACTGCTGGGGTGACACACTGTAACAAACCTCCTCCTGTAAGCTTCCCTTACTGCTGGGGTGACACACTGTAACAAACCTCCTCCTGTAAGCTTCCCTGACTGCTGGGGTGACACACTGTAACAAACCTCCTCCTGTAAGCTTCCCTTACTGCTGGGGTGACACACTGTAACAAACCTCCTCCTTTAAGCTTCCCTTACTGCTGGGGTGACACAATGACACAAGAGGACATGTCTGACCACATCTCACACACACACACACACACACACAATGACAATTAGGGGTGGGGTCTATTTATTTTCCCCCTTGCCTATGCCATCTGTGGTTGTCATTAGGCAACGTGATTTTAAGGGGTGCAGAATTTTGTTCTTCTTTGTGATAGTGGCGTAATAGTGCGACTTGGGCGCGTTATATGCACCCAGACATGCTTCCCCTGCTGTCCCAGTTGCATTCCAGCAGTGTTGGCATCATTTTCTGATGTTTCAGGGTGGACTTGGTGACCTCCAAGTGGTCGAATTGAGATTTCCAAGTGTCGAGCATTTTTTTCCCATAGACTATAATGGGATTCGATATTCGGTCGAGTAGTCGAGTAACGCGGTCTATTCGAATCGAAATTCGAAATTTCGAATATTTCACTACTCGCTCATCTCTATTAATTATGCCAATTGCTATTGAGAAGCAATTACATAATTTAGGTTTGTTTCATTCCTTCGTATGTTTAATTGGACACAAGAGAATTCTTAACACAACAAAAGTCCCTGAGGGACAATTGTCTCCCTTTATAAAGACAGAAGCTCTTCAGGAGCATCTGCTGCATGGCAATTATGTAGACATAGTTACAGATAACAACGAGCTCCTAATTTCTATGGATGGAGTGGAGTTTAAAATATGAAAAACGATGGCCTACGTCAGATGGCGGCATGCATGTGTGTGGATCCAGGCAACATGGTTATATAATGGTCTGATTATGGTCTGTAACTAGAGGCAGGTTTGTACAATGTTGGTAAAGTGTCCAAGTTTACTGTACGTATTATCAGACTGGGGCCATGGCTTGATAGTCTGTGAAACTGATCTTTTTTCACATTATAGGACAATTCCTTCAATTTGGATTTTTCATGGCCTAACCCGATTCATCCCTTGACCCAATAGCTCATTTAACCCTTTCAGTGCCCTCGTAACTGGAGATGTTGTCACTACAGATGGCCGAGTGACCCAGTGAATCCCCAGTGACATGGATGGGGAGCTGAACTTTGGGGGGTGCAGCAGAAGCGCTGTTGTGACTTACCTGAGGCCCGATCAAATGGCGCTTAGCAGTCATCTGGCTGCATTCCCGGGGATGCCCGGCTGGGATTGTAGCTCTCCCAATGTAACAGGGAGTCCAATTGGCCTCTTCCTGAAATACCCCCTTTTTGAACTGTAACACTGTGCAGGCAAGTAAAGCATTTTTCATTGTGTGTGTGCAAGCAAGTTAAGTTATTGCAATGTCTTTAGACAGGCAGAAGTAGCAATGTCTGCACAAACATTTAAACTGCATTCACTGTCGCAAAATAGCTCAGATTGCCGTGCTATTCCACGCTCGCAGCACACATGGCACAGCCGACCCGGCATAAACTGGCGAACAGGCGCGAATGTTGTAAATGCCCCCGGAAATGCCTTGTTTGTAATTTTTTCGGTGCGCTGTCAATATTTTGGGCTGAAATATGTTGATTTTCTTTTTTATGTATTTTTTAAATGTTGTAACCTTCAAATAAAAAAAGAGTTTTCTGGAAAGAGATACAAAGATACAAAGATACATTTTCCTCCAACAAACCTCCTCCTCATCATGGTATCAAGGTAACCAAAAATGGAGGCGTTTTTGGGAAAGATGTATGCAATTTGGTCCAGCAAACTCAGTTCTGCCCAACCTCCCTACCACTGTTTTGATGTATTCCCAACAAAATCTGTTTTCTGAAATAGATATACTCAATCTTGTGCCAACAAAACTCAGTCCTCGAGAACCTCCTTATTATGGTTTCGAGAGAACTCCAATCAAGTGAGATTTCTGGAAAGATATAAGCTATTTTGGTCCAACAAACCCAGTCTTGGCCAACCTCCTGACCATAGTTTTAAGGTAAACCCAACCAAGGGAGTTTTCTTGATGGAGTCACGCAATTTTGTTCCAACAAATCTAGTCCTGGAGACCTTGCTTAAAATGGTTGCAAAGTAACCACCAACAGATCAGTTTTTGCGAAAGAGATATGCAATTTCGTTTCGGCACGCCCAGTAATAGAGAACCTGTTTACCACCGTTTCGAGTTAAACATAAGTTGATCTTGATTAACCTAGTTCTGGAGAAAACCATACCAAGTTCTTGAGATTGTAAACAATTAGAGGAGTTTTCTGATAGGAAATTAGCACGTATATACAAGATTCCATGAAGAAGTATTTCTTATACATTTTTTTTCCCAAATAAAACAAAAACTGTGTTTTCTTTATCTCAGGAGTCTGATCATTTCCACATACCGATGAATTCCTCCACTATTATGGATCACTGCAATCACACAAAAATCACTGAGTTCATCCTAGTTGGAATTGAAGGTCCCTCGAGTCTCAGATATTTACTTTTCATGATGTTTTCTATTGTCTACATTTTTGCTATAGCTGGAAATCTCCTGATCATTGCGCTGATTATGGGCAGCAGCAAGCTTCACACCCCAATGTACTTCTTTTTATGTCATTTATCCGCTCTGGACATCATACTGTCTACAAATGTGGTGCCATACTTGCTGCACACCTTATTAGGTACAGGCCAGACCATAGTGGTAGGTGCTTGTCTTACACAATATTACATTGGAACCACATCAACTATTTCTGAGTGCTGCCTTTTAACGGTGATGTCTTATGACCGGTACCTGGCCATCTGTGTGCCCTTACGCTATGTCACCATAATGAATGTTAAGGTTCGGGTGCAACTTGTTTTTTGGTCTTGGTCGCTTGGGTTTCTACTCTGCCTAAATTCAGTTATTTCATTGTCTAATACAGGCTTCTGTGGCTGCAACATCATTGATGATATCTACTGCGATCACGCTCCTCTCCTCAAGGCCTCGTGTTCAGACACAACCATCACTGAAATTCAAACAGTGGTCTTTTCTATACCCATCCTGCTGCTTCCCTTCATATTCATCATCGTGACTTATGTTAGAATCATCCATGCTATCCTAAATATTACCACCTCCACCAAAAGAAGGAAAGCCTTCTCCACCTGCACTTCTCATCTCATAGTTGTTACGACATACTATGGAACGCTAATTGCCAAATACACAACTCCGGCTTCGGGAGCATCAGTGACCATCAACAAACTCATCTCTCTTTTATATATAATGTTTACGCCATTGCTGAATCCAGCCGTGTACAGCCTGAGGAACCGGGAGGTCCAAGAAGCCATGAGAAAATGGATGCAGGCTGCTCTTCACCAGATTTAACAATGATGGCACAACTTTCTGAACTACTGACTGTAGAAAGCCTAACACAGCGGTGCTCAACCTTCATCTTCCCATGGACCACCAATAGGCCAGGTTTTGAAGGTCTCCACCCTGATTTCACTTCATCAGCCCTGACTGTCTTACACTATAATGTAAGGTTTTCCTGAAGAAAAGGTACAGTCTGATTGTAATTTGGAATAGGGAAAATTTGTCTCTGAGTTAAGTGTCAGTGGGTTTCCTAAACTGATCATTGGGATCCTCAAAGTGGTAAAGTTTAAACCAGTTTGTGGGTGATGGGTGTGGTAGGGGCATGGTTTAGCGCGTGCCTTAATTACAGGTCACATGCTCTAGGAATATTTGGTCCATAAAAGAGGTTGGTGATTGAGCCAATGCTCAGAAGTCCATGCATTCAACTATCACCATTCAACCAACGAATTAGAGCAGTTGTAAACCAACCAGACATCCTGTATTCTGCATTTGGTGGGGCAGTCATCCCCCATGTCAGAAAAGTGGGACATTTAGGTGTTTACAGAGTTTTGTGGAGGGACAGTGGGCCTCAAATTGGGACTGTCCCACCGAAAGTTGGACATCTGGTCAGTTTAGGATTACCCAAATCCTGACATAATGGGTTATCTTCATGTGGGGCCTCCAAATATTGGGTAATCTGAGGAAATCTCTTTGTCACCTGTTCATGTGTGAGAGCCTCTAAGTTGCTACCCACTATCAACCTCATCATTCCAGACAGTATATATATATATATATATATATATATATATATATATATATATCCTATATATAGGATTGCGCAACACAGAAAATGAGGGGCAAGAAAAGCCCAACGTCCCTCACCACCTGGGAAATCAGTGGCTGCATACTAAATATAGAATTTAAGAGGATATGGAATTTAGAGATGCTAAAACAACTTATGACAGGACACACATAAACTTAAAAATCCATGGAGAGAGCAAATATAAATAATGTTGATAATAAGTATAAACCTACCATAAGCTACGGTATACATGGCCCATATATTAGGCTGGTCCATCGTTCTAGGGTTGCTACCCACGTCTCCTAGGTTCAGTCTGGACCATGCCCCCCCATCTCACAATTACCCTGTAGGGGCAAAGTAGAGTGGTTATAATAAAAGGTTATTCCAGATTTTATGCCATACTATTCACATTGCCATCAGCAAAGGATTTTCTATGACTGTTTGAGGGGGCCAGATGTTGAGCTCATGTAGGCCAATAACCACCACGCCAGAGCATAAGCCGCCCACCCTTCCTGTGGCAGCCCACCCAGGAGGTGCCATGGCTCACCCATTAAAACATCAACTAACATGTCCAATAATCATGTCCAATAAACCTAGCCTCCAAAACTCAACTGGCACACCCCATATCTGTGACTTGTACTCCTTCCTTCCCAACTCAACATGCCTCACTGCCAAGCCTCGAACAGCCAAAACTAAACTAGAAACCACCCTGTTTACATTTATTTGGTTCTGCCCACTGTCTTTTGATTCCTGGCATACCGCCAGACGAACCTCAGGACAATCTCCAACCACACTACCGCACAATCTGGATTTCTTAACAAGATACCTCAAATATCTTCCTTAATAGCCATAAGAAGAGCTCTCATGGACACCCTTCCCCAGTCATTACCACCGCAAGGATTACCAGCACATCTGGTGGACCTGCCATTTTTCCTTGCAACCCCCCACATGTCCCCCCACATGCCAAACCGAGTCAATATAACAAAAAAGCGGGGAACAAAACTCTGGGTGCTTTTCCCTGATGAAACTTCCCAAAATTGTAAATGTCTGAAGCCAGTTACCAAAAGTTGAAGGATTGAGTCTGAACCCGCACTGGTCCTCATCCTCCTCCTTCCTGTGCTGCTTTCCCTTTTCCCCCCTTTCAATATTAAACTGCTCCAGCGGGAGAAGCATGAATATATCAATATACTCAAGCTTCCAGATCTTTTCCATGACTTCTGGCTTTAAATGTCCCCCCAATGGATCCTCAAAACAAATGAAAGAGTGGCCCTTGGCATGATCTGAAATCAGAGTAGACCTTTCCTCGGAACTCCCCATATTACGGCCCGACCCGGCTACTGGTGTACCTGCTACTCCAATTCCCCCCGACTCTCCATGTGGGCAGCAGTGCCTTGTGTATATGAAGGAAATGTAATACATGAGTGTGTGGAATCATGTTTTGGTCTAGCATTGTATTAGTAAATCCGGAGGTACTGCAGATCCAGTCCTTGAGTCATCGCTGCTATATAATAGTTTTCTAGGCAGAGAACCTTTTCTGCTCCTGTGTTAATACAAAGTTGGTGTAGTTACTGCATGGATGGTAATGACACTCCAAATAGTCTGAACTTGTGCCTTTTAGTAGCTTCTTGTAACCAGCCAGAAAATAAAAAGCATAGCACAGAACTTATAACGGGGTTAAAAAAGAGCACTAACAGTGTTATTTAACAGTCCAGTTGTCACCTTGACCCTGTAACCATTATTTTACACACAGGTTGGTAGTGACTGCTACCCTGAAGAAATCATGTTGCATTGACCTCACTCCCTCCCCCCCCCCCCCAAAAAAAAATGCTTTAGATATAGACATGCGGCTTTTAAACTCAATGCAAAAAAAAAGACAGCAAGCAGCTCATCTGATGCCTCCACCATGTGTCTCTCCTCCATCTGCTCCGCTGCAGGATAGAAGCCGTAGCAGGTCTCCAAAGTTTGCCCTTTTTTCTATTGTATTTCTCTAGAGCGACCTAAGACAGTGATCTAACAGCCACTTTTTCCCTTGGTGCTCTCAGCATGATCAAGCCACAGTGGTTCCAAACGACATAGCATAGTTTATAACCCTTCAAGAATGCTCGATATCCTTACCTTCACTAAGAGCCAGCGCCAGAAAAGGAGTCCCGCAATTGGCTACCGGAACGACCCGCCCCCAGAACCGCCCACTGATCAATTATGGGACTCTTTTCCAGGTGCTGGCTAATAATGAAGTTGAGGATTACGGGCGTTCTGGGGGGTTCGGTGCAGGGGGGACTCCAGCATTCTGCTTGTTTGATTAGCTGTCTGCAGGACCAACACCCGTTAAAGAAAAATCGGGTTTTGGTCCGGTTTAAGTGTAATTAGATGCCATTCTAATGAAGATGAAGATCTTTAATATGAAGATGTTTAATATGAAAAATGATAAAAAAAAATGTACTTCTCGTATAAAAAAAAAACAGTCCAGGCAATGGCAATAATGGGGGTCAATTCAAAGCCAGGTGAGAAAACTCACACCTTTTATAGGAAAGAAAGCTGACATTCACTTCCATTGTCTACCTTGGGGGCGGATTCAACAACTGGGTTTAAATTCACACCTGGTGTTGAATCAGCCCCAAGGTAGACAATGAAAGTGAACAGCAGATTTCTCACCTAAAAATGTAGTGAGTTTTCTCACCTGGCTCTGAATCGACCCCAATAAGGCAGCAGTGAGCTCACCTGAAGCCTGTCCCATGTGCTCGTCCTCCATTCCTACACTGTACTTTACATGCTGTGGTAGGTCTCCAAAGATTGCCCCTGCTTTTAAACTTATTTCCCCATGACCACCTCCAAATGTGGTCACACGGCAGACCCCCTTCCTGCACCCCCAAACCCCCTGGTGCACACATACTGCAGGTTGAGAAGCAGTGGGCTATAGCATCTACAGTGGACTGCAGGAAATGGAGGAGAGGCTTACATCAGATGAGCTCTTTGCTGACTTATTATTCCCACCACCTGGACCATCCCTTGAATAGATTAATGTCTCACCAGGTAGGAAGATGGTTTATTACCGTTCCACACCTCTATGGGATACAAAAGACAAGTAGGTTGTGCCACCAGGGTAAAAAAAAAATGGTAGCAATGAGCTCACCTGAAGCCTGTCCCATGTGCCCATCCTCCATTCCTGCACTGTACTATAGATGCTGTGGTAGGTCTCCAAATATTTCCCCTGTTTTTAAAAACACTTCGTCACGACCACCTCCAAATGTGGTCACACGGAAACACCCCTGTTCCTCAGCACTATCAGGGTGAGTGAGCCTGGCAAATGCGACTGTGGCAAGATGGATTCCCTCACGTTGGGAGCACTAAGGGACAGGTGGCAGTGTTCCCGCATACCCCCTGGTGCACACATACTGCAGGTTGAGAAGCAGTGCTCTACAGCATCTACAGTGGACTGCAGGAAATGGAGGAGAGGCTCACATCAGATGAGCTCTTTGCTGACTTATTATTCCCATCACCTGGACCATCCCTTGAATTGATTAACGTCTCACCAGTTAGAAAGATGGATTATTACCGTTCCACACCTCAATGGGATGCAAAAGACAAGTAGGTTGTGCCACCAGAGGCAAAAAAATAAGGTAACAATGAGCTCACCTGAAGCCTGTCCCATGTACCCATCCTCCATTGCTGCACTGTACTGCAGTTTGCCCCTGCTTTTAAACACATTTCCCCATGACCATCTTCAAATGTTGTCACACTGCTGCCCCTGTCTCTCAGTTCTTCCAGGGTGAGCGAGCCTGGCAAATGCGACTGTGACTTGATGGATTCCCTCACGCTGGGAGCACTAAGAGATGGGTGGATGAGTGACCACATTTGGAGGGTGGTCGTAGAGAAATGGAAGGACAAACATTGGAGACCAGCTTACAGTAGTGGTTCTGAAACTTTATACGTCAAGTACCCCCTAGAGATGAGAAGCTTCAACAGAGTACCCTCAAGGAATTATACATTTTACCAAAATAAGTAGGCCACAGGTCTCGTAATACTGGTAAAGCAAGAAGGAATGGTTGTTGGTAAAATAATACATCAGAAGCCCCTGTCCCTCAGCACTTCCAGGGGTGAGAGAGCCTGGCAAATGCCACTGTGGCTTAATGGATTCCCTTAAGCTGGGAGCATTTAGGGATGGATGGCAGTGAGACCACATTTGGAGGATCGTCGTAGAGAAATGGAAGGACAAACATTGGAGACCCACTTACAGCAGTGGTTCTGAAACTTTCTACACCAAGTACCCACTAGAGACAAGAAGCTTCAACAGAGTACACTCAAGGAATTATAAATTTTACCAAAATAAGTAGGCCACAGGTCTCATAATATCTGAATGACCAAAGATATCCGCTCACCTGCTCACTTTGAAGTGCCCGACCGTGGGTGGTACCAAGCCCACTTGACAAAACTAATACACATTAGATGGTCCACACTTCTCTCAGTAAAATTTTAATCCAGCATTTAAAATCATCTCCTTAATGTAAATATGCCAATCTTAAAAACAGTAACAGACAAGGTCCTGGTAATCACGAGTGGTTCATAGGTGACTTACGTGTTTCGGACCCCAGTCCTTAATCATAGTAACCTGTTGCTCAGTACATTCACTTTTATATATAATAAGACATGTAAATTAATCTTACCTCGTGAGATGGGGCGCAGTCACAAGCCGGGGCAGCAGCAAGTAACGACTATGGGGGCCGCGTCGCTATGCCACATGTGGGCTGTAGCCAATCAGAGGAGCCTAGGCTCCTCATTGGTTACCTTCAGGGTTGCCCAGCAACCCAGAGCGATGCTGTCCAAGGAACTCCCGACAGCAGCGTGACTTGCTGCTCGTGGGTTCCAGGCAATCCGAGGAGCAGCACTCCCCATTGGTTCCCCCTGGGTTGCCAAGCTACCCTGATGCTAGTAAATGAGCTCCCTGTCGTGCAGATGGAAGTCGCGGCAGGGACGCTCTCACAGATGGAGCGATCCCCCTGGTTGAGAAACAAGACTCAGTGGGGGCGCTCTGAGCGGGAAACCCTGGCTCGCCGTCGCCAGGTCCCATACCAGCACCCATCAAATCCTCTCGGCTAACCAGCCTCCAGGAGCCTCCACAGGTCTCGTAACACTGTTAAAGCAAGAAGGAATGCTTGTTGGTAAAATAATACATTGGACCCCCCCCCTCCTGTTAGTGCACCCCCAAACATACCCCCTGGTTCACACATAGTACAGGTTGAGAAGCAGCGGGCTACAGCATCTACAGTGGACTGCAGGAAATAAAGGAGAAGCACATGGGACAGGCTTAAGATGAGCTCTTTGCTGCCTTATTATTCCCATAACTTGGACTGTCCCTTGAATTGGTTAACATCTTACCAGATGGATTATTACCATTCAACATCTCAAAGGGATGTGGAAGACAAGAAGGTTGCGCCATCAGGGTCAATGGAAAAAAAAGATTGCTATTTCTTGAAACATCCACAAAACTGTTGGTATCAGGAGAACAATGCTCTATTCAATGTCAGATGTATTATTAAAATGTTTTTAAATCTTAAGTGTGTTTGTTTCTTCATGTGTTTAAGCTCCTGTGCCTGGTAATGTGCATGTTAGAGGCCAGTGGGAAAGATTAAAAAGGACCAAAACTTTCTGGGACCAGCCTCCCACCAAATATGAACACACACATAACCCCATAACAGGTAGCTTGCTAAAATCCCCAGTGCAGTACCCCTCCCCCATCACGCCATAACAGGCAGTGTGCAGAACCCCCCCCATCACCCTATAACAGGCAGTGTGCAGACTCTCGCCCAATCACCTATACCAGGCATCGCGCAAAAGTCCCCAGTGCAATGCAGTACCCCTCCCTCATCACGTCATAACAGGCATACCTCCCCAAGAGCCCTCTATAACAGTCAGTGTTCAGAATCTCCTCCAATCACCCCATATCAGGCAGTGTACAGACTCCTGTCCAGTTATCCCATAGTAAGCAGTGTAGCAAATTATAACCCCCAAATTCCCCTATAACAGACAGTGTGCAAAAATCTCCACAATCACCCCATAACAGGCAGTGTCCAGACCCCCCTTCCAATCCTCAACTAACAGGGAGTGTCCAGACTTCCCCCAATCTTCCTGTAACAGGCAGTGTTGCAGACTCCCCAATCCCCTATAACAGGCAGTGTGCAGAATGCCCCCCAATTACCCCATAACAAGCAGTGTGGCAGACTTCCCCCAATCACCCGATAATAAGCAGTGTGGCAGACTCCCCCCCCAATCACCCCATAACAGGCAGACTCCCCCCTAATCAACATAACAGGCAGTTTGCAGAAATCCCCAGTGCAGTGCAGTACCCTTCTCCGTCACGCCATAACAGGTAGTGTGCAGAACCCCCCATCACCCCATAACAGACTCTTGCCCAATTACCCATAACAGGCACCACACAGAAACCCGCCTCCTCCAAAAAGGAAGTATGCAGTATCCCCCATCACACCATAACAGGCAGTGTGGCAAACTACCCCCCCCCCCCCCCCAAGAGCCCTCTATAACAGTCAGTGTGCAGAATCTCCCCATTCACCCTATAACAGGCACTGCCCGGACTCCCCCTTCCAATCCTCAAATAACAGAGATTGTCCAGACTTCCCCCAATCTTCATATAACAGGCAGTGTTCCAGACCCCCCAATCACCCCATAACAGGCAGTGTGGCAGAATCCCCCCCCCCAACTACTCCATTATAAGCAGTTTTCAGAATTCCCCCAATCCCCCTATAACAGGCAATGTGCAGAATGCCCCCCAATTACCCCATAACAAGCAGGGCGGCAGACTTCCCCCAATCACCCAATAACAAGCAGTGTGGCAGACTCCCCCCCCCCAAAAAAAAAACTCAATAACAGACAATGTGCAGAATCCCCTCAGTCACCCCATAACAGGCATTGTGCAGAATCTCCCCAATCACACCATAAGAGTCAGTGTGCAGAACCCGCCCCTGATCACCCCATAATAGGCAGTGTGCAGAATCCCCCCAATCACCCCATAACAGGCAATGTGCAGCCTGGCTGCTCATCCACCACTATGGTTGTGGTGGAGCAGCCTATACCATCAGGTGGTATGACCAGCAACTGCACAATAATGAGCTCGGCCATCAGTCACGCTAATAGGCTACCTGCGACCAAGTGGGTTGAGCAACCCGGAAGAGGTGAGTATACAGGCTAGCCCATTCTTTTTTTAGGGGTGGCGATGCACAGCTGCTGCATATTAAAGGGAATCTGATCAGAGGAGTAGCTAGGCTTTCTGGCACCCACCATATTCTGAGGTCCCCCTTTGGTACCCCCCCCTGAGCTGCTGCACTCAGGGAAAGTGCCCCCTTGCTGCCCCCTAGCTATGCCCCCTTAGTCTGATTGTTTCTGAATTATTGCGATTATCACAAATGTAATACAATGCATCATAAATGTATACTTTATTAATAACTTTCAATTAGTATAACATTCCATAGAGGATTTATTATTCAATTAAAATGTTTTCTTAGTTCATAGAACTCCACACTACTCTACTTCACATTAATTTCAGTCCACTTTTAAATAGGTTGACCAATATAGATTTAATCAATTATTAAAACAATTAGAAAACTTCAAAGTGTTTTCTCAGTAACTAGTACTCCTAATTCATGTGAGTTTATGTCCATCTTTGAATAAATTGGCCAAGATGGACCTTATTTCCTGATTCCTCAAACTGTAGATGATCGGGTTGAAGAGCGGTGTTACCACAGTATACAAAAGAGACAACACTTTATTCAAAGCCAATTCCTGACCGTTTGCTGGAACTAGATAAATGCAGAACAATGTCCCATAGTACATGGTTACAACAATGAGATGGGAGCTACAAGTGGAGAAGGCCTTTTTCCTACCGGTGGAGGAAGAGATTCCGAGAATAGTTTTGAAAACAAATGAGTAGCTTACAATCACTAAGATGAACGGGACCACCATGATTGGGAAAGAAAAAACAATAATTATGACCTGGAAAGCAAAAATGTGAGAACATGAAAGTTTAACGAAAGGAATATGGTCACAAAAAAAATGGTCCATAACATTAGATCCACAGAACTGTATTTGGGAGAGAATGATGGGCGTGACCATTGTTAAAAGAAAACCAGCGACCCAGCAGTAGATCAACAGATACGGGAGAATATTGTTCATAATAGAACTGTAACGCAGAGGGTTGCAAATGGCTAAAAATCGGTCATAAGACATGACGGCGAGCAGGTGACATTCGGCACACCCAATGGCGGCATAAAAATATGTCTGAGCGATACAGTTTAGATAGGGAATGGTGGCACCTTCCAGCCAGATGACATGCAACATGTTAGGAATAATAACAGTCAAAAAGGCGATTTCCACAATGGACAGATGTTGGATCAGGAAATACATGGGGGTGTGAAGCTTTCGCTTACTGATCACCAACCCAATAATCAGAAAATTGACAGCGAGGGTCAACAAGTAGATGAGAAGTATAAAGAAAAATACACAATATGTTTTGTAGCCTTTGATTTGTGGGAATCCTAAAAGAAGAAATTCAGCCACAGACGTCTTATTCTTACTCATTGAAACGTTTCTAGGAAAACTGAGTATTACACGTATCGAATACAATATATGTATACTGGCATCTGTGGTGTACAGTTGTGTAAACATCATTATAGAACAGGCATTTTTAATGAAAAAAGGAAAATATATCACTAGTGCCTCAATAAACCAAATCAATAACCAAAAACTGTGCTCCAGGTAATACAGTAAATATCCTTGAGATTCTAAATTCTGTGATGGATAGGGCAACATTGGGGACAAAAAAGGGAGAAAGAAAAGTGCTGTGGTATATAGGTTACGGGATGGGGTATGGCCCTGCAAGTGGAAAGAAGTGGGTTGGGAGGGCCCGGGGAACTTACACCTATTATGCACGAGAAAAAAAAGGGATTTGTTCACTTTGGGGTCGATCAAGGTGAGAATTCTCATTCCTTTTCTAGGAGAGAAAATGGCCATTGACTTTCATTGTCTGACGGGTGGAAATTTTCAGCTGATTCTGAATCAGTCCCAAGGTAGACAATGAAAGTCAATGGTGGTTGTCTATCCTAAAAATGTAAATTTATTTAATTAGGGAAAAAAATCGGTGTGGTAAAATCTATTCAAGATGCCAAGCTCTGTGATTGACAGCTTTGGGCCTGATTTATCAAGCACTTCTGCCAGACAATGTCACAACAGTGCAAATTAGAGTAGTGCAAAACATAATTTATTAAAAAAATGTTAACATGTTGCTGCACCGCTAATGTATTAGTTAAATGTGTTTCTTGCAGTGCAGCAACATGTGCCAGTGTAAAAAAAAAATATATATATATATATATACAAAGGCGACAAAGCTCAGAGACCCATATATTGGGATGGGACGTTAAATCTTGGAATGGGCTATCTCACCTTTCTGGGGACCAATGGGGGGTCCTGTGGAACTGCCTGGCATTACAAGCCCAATCAGCCGTATTTGTATGTGGTTAAATCTACTTCCCGCTCCCTTATTTAGGTGTGGGGGTTTGGATATTGTCAATTCATCTGTTCTCATTGCACGGGCTAGCCAACTTTGATCATCCAGGAGGTGGTGAGGCTCCATATTCTCCATATCCTGAGGCTAGCCAGCATTTATAACTCAGGTGGGGGTGAGGCTCCATATTCTGTGTATCCTGGGGCTAGCTATCCCTCATCAAGCCATCAGGTGGCGATGGTTCATCTTGCCCTGTCTGTCGAGATTAGTTGCTGGTTAATGGGTATGCACAGCACCTATGGTTTCCTGTTTGGTCAAGGTTTTGCTCTACCTTGCCCTTGCTATCCTTGGATTTAGGACCTTGCTTTTGGGGCAACTCAATTTGGGATGCCTCGCTATGTGAAATCCCTGGATAGCCACTAAATGGTAGCTTCCTGGCATTTCCATTGTGCATACCCTTCTTCTATTCCAATTAGCTCTGTATGCTGTGTATATTATTAATGCACGACATGTGGACCTATTTGGAACAGAGACCGGCAAGGCCGGCAAAAAACTCCTTACCTCTTACCAGAATGTCAACAGAGCTACTGCATCAGCCAAACAGACCCCTTGCCCTGTGCGTTTGCCTGCCTGCCAATTAAATGAATGGGTGGACGGGGAAGCGCATAGAGCAGGGTTAGCCACTCTGTGCAGCAAATCGAAGGTGGCTGCACCCAGTGCCAGAATAGCCATTCATCGGCACTGGATTATCGGAGATTGGCAGGGCAGGGGGGGGGGGGGTTACACTTAGACTGCACATTCACTTTAGGCACGCAAAGCCAACATAATAGGTATAAAAATGGACGCCTATAAAATTCCAGTTTATATTTTCAAATGTTTACTCTCATGCACGAGAAAGCTATGGCATGAAGTGCCATGATACTATGAGTTTTGGTCAGTGTCCAAAACACTCGCCAAAACTCGTGCCGGACGCTCACCAAAACTCGTAGTATCATGGCACTCTGCCATAGCACCCTAATTTTTACATGTGTTTAGATCATTTTAACATTTGAAAATAAAAACTGTTGTTTTCTACGTGTGCTAGACCTTGTTTAAATTTTGTAGATTGGGTGTCTGAACCTGAATTCAGTGCACGGTTGGACTCCATTCGCGAGGTAGAGGTGTAAGTGCAATTTAGTGATGGAAATTGAAGTGCCCCTTTTAGTGACATTTACAAACTAAAATGTGTATATATCTGTTTTTTCCCCTTTCAAGAACAGATGTTTTGACCTATTTTAAGTTTATGGCCTCTGCAATCACTGTCATGTCCATTCTCTGTCTCTTCAAAATAAAGCCATAGAAAAAAAAGTCTCGACGCACACGGATACATTTGCCAGACCAGCGTACAGTAAACCATCTCCTGGTTAGAAACTTGGTTCACTTACCTCTGGGCTTTTAGTTTATCATTTTGATGGTTTTCTGTGTTACAGCAGAATAGAATGCTTTACACTCCGCTGTAACCAGACAACGAGCAACAGATTCGAAATTATATTTGAACGAGGATTATTCTGGGATTTTTATATGTTGGTTTTGCTGCATCATTAAGTGGCTGATTTTGTTTGGTTGCTCCCCTAAGAAAATGGTAATTTTTACACCAGGGTACAGTTGCTTATAATTGCCCTGAAATTTGATTTACTTTTTATGTTAATGCTCAAACCCCCCAAAAATAAGCAACAAATTAATATTATATATATATATATATATATATATATATATATATATATATATATATATATATTAGTTGCCAAGTGGGCAGATATACACAGGAAACATGTAAAGCACCCCTACAGTACTCTTTAAAGACACTGTAGTACTACCATATATAACAGGTCACATTTTGTGGATCTTTCTTGGACCAAAACCCAGGATTTTGACTATACTGGGTTTTGGTCCTTGCCCCCCCCCCCCGGGCACCTTGATCAGGGATGCCCAGCTGTGTTAAATCCGCCAGTTCCTCGAACAAGCTTGCCTCTTCCTAGTTCTATAGCGAGTGCACAGCCTCTCATCCAATCAGTCTTTGTCTAAGCATTCGTCTAAGGTGCGAAGATCCTAGCGCGCTGACAGCAGCATCCCCCGCTACTCTCTAACAATGCCTTAGACGGACATGCACCCTGCTAGAGGGATAGCAAGGATACGGCCGCTGCTCACGCATGTGGCGTTGGACAGGGAAAGAAGGTGAGTTTATGAGCGACCTGGGGGGTTTCACACAGCGAGCCATTTTGGATGCCCCGGGGGGAGAGAATCGATCAGGCTGGGAATCTTAGAGATTCCTGGGCCAATCTCCTTGGGTTTTCGCTCATTTAAAAAAAAAAAAAAAAAAAAAAACTAAACCGTGTCTACCCCCAGTTTTAGAAGTTTTCTGATTGTGTGAATAACACTACAGTGTAATAAAATTAGCAATTTTAGACACATTTTATACAAAACAGTATGTGTACCACCAGTGTATGTGGGTATAATTAGTGGTTTCTAGTAAGTCTTATGTTAGGGTGAATACAACTACACTGTAAAAAAGTTTGTTAATTTAGACACATATCATACAGAATATTCTGTGTAGCCTTACTTCCTTAAATGGTACTTACTATGCCAAACCATAAGGGCTCTGGCCTTATGTCCATTGGGAGTGGCAGTGGCAGGAATTCCAGCTCATGAAGGAGGAGCAGCAGCAGACAGACAGTCATGGCAACAGAGTTGAGCTTCCTTCAACATCCAGTGAAGATGGTTGACCGACCAGCCAGCTTATTTTATTTATGAGTTGACCAACCAGTCAATCTTGGACTGGTTATCCCCACTTAGACATCAAACTCTAAAGTAGAGAGAATCCAATCACACAGTCAGGCATCGGGTGGTTCCTCAGGCACCACTATTCCACGGCAAGTGCAGTTACATTTTTCTGGACACTCTCCTTTTTCTGGACATGCTGAAAATGTATTGATAGAGCTGAGGTGCTCAAAGGCAGTCCTTCATCCAAACCCTTCGGTAAGAATTTAAAGGATTTGAGGAAAGGAAAAGCACTGTGGTGAATGGCACTGTGGTGAAGTGATTTATAACATGCCAATAGGTTTACCAACTTTGGAAAAAGGTCTTGGAGGAGGAGGAATTTTTTGGCCAAACTAGTGGTGGAGCTCCTTTCCCCCAAAACCTGGGAGTTATTTCCCACAACATCAAACCCAGTGATAGTGAACTGGGATGAAAGAGTGGTCAGAGCGGAAGAGATAGTATGTTGGTGGGCTTGCGCCTTGGCCGGCCAGTGAGAAACAACTATACCTAACTGTTTTGTATTACCCAAGATAGCAGAGACAGTGGAGGAAAAGGTAGACGAAACTGAGACTAAATAGTCCTCCGGATATGCACCACTAGGGGACACCCAGAAGAGCGCTACAAATCCTGCAAAAAGAAACGCACTGGATATCTAAGCTAAATACACTGCATCCCAAATAGACATCATTGGAACTGTGATGATCAATCCTTTTTTTTGTATCGAAATTTCAATATGCCTGCAGTTTTTTTTTTACATTTTTGTGCAAATATGGTCGAAGTATGTTTACGCCCAAATCGGATTTTTCTCTCCGCATTTATTCTATACATGCAGTGAGAAAAACTAGAACAGACTTTTAGAGCAATGGGCTGCCCAAACCATGGCACCCGTAAAGTAGTTAGGGGCTTAGGTGCTTTGCTAAACAACATGTAAGTCATGACCCGGCCGGGCAACCCTTTGGTAACAAGATAGCTTCCTTAAAGTGGACCATCACCCTCCGGTGATCGGCCCAGGAATCTATAAGATTCCCCGGGCCGATCACCTCCCCCCCCCCCCCCCCCCCGCGGGACATCCGAGATCGGGATGTCCCGCGGGGTGAAACCCCCCCCAAACACCCCAAATCCCCCTACCTTGTCTTCCCTCGCGCCCCTCTAGACGTGCTCGCGCCGGCCGTCCGTGAATGGCCGGCGCGGGCGCGCGCGCGTCAAGAGAGATGCACGGGAGGCGGAGGAGCCGCTTGTCCGCGGCTGTCAAACCGCTTGTCCGTCGGCGCTGGGAGCGGGGAGAGGTGAGTTTTTCGGGTGATCGGGGGGCTTCACACAGCGGGGCACCCCGATTGGGGGTGCCCCACCGAAGTGGACCAAGACCCAGGATAGTCAAAATCCTGGGTGTTGGTCCACTTTAACACTATGCCATAACTGCCCCATGAGTTTTTGGTCTACATCCTGTTAGATGTAGTTAGTTAGAACTCCTGTAGCTATATTTAATAAGAGATTAGACCTTTTTTAGACCTTTTTATGGTTCCTCGCCACAGAAAGAAGAGTATTGTAGTTGCAGTACCTTTAATTAGACACAAGATGTCACAGGTCATATGAAATAACGGCCATAACTTGAATTGAGACTGCAACTGTGCACAGTACCTACATCCCCTTGTCATAAAGCCACAGCACCCCACCCACACAGACACACACGTATATCACGCTGGGCCTAGAAGAACCTGCTCCCTGCCATCCTCATCAAACACCAGGTGTATGAGAGCAACAATTCTGGCACCCAATGTGGGCCACAGGAGGTTGTTAGATGTTGTCAGGAAGAGTTACAACCCCCCTGGAGTGTTTTGGACTGTAATTGAGAATTTTTATGCTTTTGCCTGGGTGGGTTCCGGAGACTTTGGGATCACCGCACCAGTGTGTTGCGACTGTGAAGCTTTTTAAGTCACCACGCCGCCCAAGCAACAGAGTGCCGAGAACGCCTGCCAGTCTTTCCTTTCAACTGGAGTTCATTCACAGTGCGCTGGGAGTGAGGCTTACTCCCTCCACAACACTGGCCTGCACCACTTAAGCCCTGTGAAATGAAATGGGCTAGGAAAGGTGGCCGCCTGTCTGTCCTGGACATCACCAGTGTATCCGCTGCAGAGTCCATCAGTGTCGAATCACTGTAGCTGCCACCGCTGAAATCACCTGAGCAGGCAGAGAGGAAACCATAAGTCAGCCGTTCTCATCAGCCGATGCCACTGAGGGTCCTCCATCTAGAGAGATCTCAGGAGGAGCCCAAGATGGGAAACCAGCCGAGGTCCCATTGAGTGCTGTTGCCCCTGCCCCAGAGACTGCAAAAGCCCCTGACCCATAGCAGTCCAGCCTGCAGGTCTGAATCCTAAGGATGCCACCGGGGGGGGGGGGGGGGGTCCTTTTTTTTTACATTCAGCTGCCCAGTCTGGAGGTGGCCAAACAGCCTGCAGGAGCCATGTGGGAATATACTGAGGCCCCAGATGACCCATAGTCATATGGAGCCCATAGTCTGGCCAACGCCACAGCTCACCTACAAGGAAGTGGAATACCTCTCCTTACAGCCTGGGCCGGTCAGATACCACCACTATACCACCCAGCCAAACCCTTGGAGTAAGGGAACCCCAAGCAGCTTTCTAACTGGTTCCACACCCGGCGTAAACTGCAGCCTTGGATGGCTTTGGAAATTGGGAGGGAATGCCTGTACTGTACTGAGGAAGAGATGGACAGAGTGGAAGACCATCATGAGCAGTGGCTGGAGGGTCACATCTGTGAGCAGATCCCTTTCACGATCCCTATCCACTCCCTCTCCTCTGCTAAGCAAAAGGAGTATGCTGCCCAGCAGGAGGCGTGGATGTACGGGTGATATATATCCACAAAAACAAAATAATGATCAATCACCAGAATTTGGGAAATCCAAAATATAGGAGGGTGCAGTTGCATGACAGCAGGTTCGTGGAAAAGCCTGATCCCCGCTTTTATGGGCCTTAAAGGGACATGGCCATCAAAATGACTATTCAGTGAGCTACCTCACTCTACAGTAATGTTTACAGTTGGAAATTTTTTTAAGCCTCGTGCCTTCAGCAAAGTGCAGAGGAGTTGGCCACTGATAGGAACTCAGAGGAGAAGGTCCTCAGAATTCCTAGTCTGGAAGTAAGACCAGCTGGCTGATCCTTGGCTTTGGATGCAAAAGATGTGAAAAGAACTGAAAGGGTTTATGAAGCTGTGCCATGTCTTGATGTCTACTATTGAAGATGTTACACGTAGTGTAGTAGTACCTGCATCCCCTTGTTGTAGAGCCACAGCATCCCGCACACACAAACACACTTGGGGCACCCTGGGCCCTGAAAAACCTGTTTCCTGACAACCTCATCACCAGGTGTGTGAGGTCAACCTATAACATGCTCTTAGTACAGTTTCCCTACACCTCACACTGAGTTTTGAGTTCCTGTCCGACTGCTATTGTATGGTATGCAAGCCACTGTCAACTAATTGCACAGAAAAACTTTTTTCATTGTTGATACAATTATTTTATTTTTGTCTACCTTCTCCCAGTTCTTGTTGAAGAGCATGATTTATCCTAGCCTTTCTCTTTTATTTGCATTTATACACATTTTAATGTCTCTCTTACAGATGGAGCAAGGATGCTGTTGGTGGCAATCTAGGCTTAGTTGGCGGCTTTCCTATACAATATGACTATCTTCATAGGGGCAAACAACTCATTCTACTATGATGTATCATCTCTACACTGCTCTCCAGGGATATACGAAACTGAAACCATAACTAAAGAGTGTAATTTTTGTAAATCATCTAGAAAAGTCTATACAGTAATTAGATTGAGTTGGAGCTTGCTTTGGCCAAGCCGGTGACCAAGTTTGGTGAGTCAGGAATAGTTAGAAATGTTTGGTCTCAGACTGAATGTAAAGCCCTAAGCAGCAGTAGTGTGTTCCAGTGGTGAGTGCACCAATCTCCCCTGTCCATATACTGGGTATGTTCCTGCTGTCCTAAGGCCTTAAGTTACAATTCCCTGTAACTTACAGGAATTGTAGAGATTGGGGTAGATTTAGAGCTAGGTGAGAAACCTCACTCCTTTTTTTATGAGAGACAACTGCCACTTACATTGTCTACCTCGGGGCTGACAACCCAATGTAAATTTTAACCTGGTAAATTTTAGCCCTGTGGTAGACAATGAATGTGAATGGCAGTTTTCTCTCCTAAAAAAGGAGTGGGTTTTCTCACCTGGCATTGAATCGATCCCATTGTCCAGCCAGAAAAAAAGCTTATGCTCACCTATCCCCACAACTCCTCCATTCAGGTCCAGTGTTCCTGCTGGTTTCCCACCATCTTTAGCATGAAGATGCCGGAGCTGCAGCATCTTCATACTTAAGGATATTGGGGAACCAGCTATTCTGTCTTCCAGCACTGGCAACCTCTCATGGCGGCATCTATATCATTAATTTACGCCCAACATGCTAACATTATTCATTGCAAAGGAGGGGGCATGCCAAGGCTAGTAAAAGCCATGTTAATGGACACCATCATGTCTGCTTGATGGTTGAGGACGGCATATTTCGTTCTCTCTCATCAGTAAGTAGGAAAATGCTAGAGTTTCATAGAGGAGCTGCGGGCTTCAAAAGGGAATATAAACTTTTTGTATTTTAACGCCTGGAAACGGACTTCAAATTATTTGTTTAGAATATTTATTATAATATATATGCTTAATGTTCTAAGTTGCCTGATTGCTTATATAATGGTGAGAAAAAAACAGATGTTACCATTTTTACTACAGTAAATGTGTTATTACTACTAATTGGTCATTTATGAAGGAGTTGGGACCTTGATAAAATAGAGGAGTTGGTTTGGGGGGAGATTTATGCCTCCTGTGAGGGCAATTGTCCTATGAACCAAATTAGTAGGCAGCACCCATTGCTTTTCACCAAGCTCGGGAGAGATGCTTTGAATAACACAGAGGACGCAGTGCCCGTTCAAGTTAAGTCTCTGCATGTCTATTGTCTTTCATGGGATAAATAGTGGAAACAGGTCAAATGTTGTTTAACTTAGCTAATGAGGCAATGTATTTGATTGGTCACGATTACCCACCTAGAGGCAGGGTATTGGTGCAACATATGAAACACCATTGGACACTTTAAATAAAATGGATAGTACATTATTTAGTATACAGCATACATTAATAGTTTATTGAACATAGATGATTCATCCAAGCGTAGCCTTGTTTTTAAACTAGGAAACTATTTTGAGCAAGTTGGAGGTCACGGACCATCATAAATCCTGGACGAAGGCAAGCACTTCTACAGAATAGTGGAATGCTCCAACCGTGAAGAGAGCAGACAGCGTCTCATGGCCACTGTTGAAGGTGAGCACCACTGTAAGGCCTCTCTCACAATTCATTCCTTTATCTTTGAGTGCATTCACGTGTCTGTTAAATGTGATTCACTATATTGTGTGTTTTCTATGCATTGTCGTCATTGTTGTATTATAAGAATTTACTTGTTACCCCTGTACTTCTACCTTGTACAAAGCCAAAAATACAATGGAGTTTTATAAATAAACAATATTAATAATATATACTAATTTCCTTTACACAAAATGGTGTTCAGAAACAAAATGGAGTCTTGTGTCCCTTGACTGTATTGCAAGGACAACAAACAAAGCTACTGGACCCTCTCACACCATCAGTTGGTCCTGCATTGGAGAGATACTCATATATTCCTATCAGACCACCACCAGATACGAGGGGGGGGGGGGGCAGGAAATAGTTGTTTAAAAATTCAGAAGCCACATCTCATGTAAGAGAAGGCTTGCTTCTTTGCACACACACACTTCCATGCCCAACTGTGGACTTCAATGATGCACAATGTTTTTGTAGTACCTGAAAATCCTACTTCATCTTTAAATTGGTTGACCAAGATGGACTGTATTCCCTACACGATGATTGGACTGAAGAGGGGCACTACCACCATATACAATGTATTTCATAGATCACACATGTTCAACCTGCAGCCCGGGGCCACTTGCGGCCCTCAGAGCCATCTGATGTGGCACTTGACCTGCTGAGGGGAAAGTAGAACTACCATATAAAGGTAGTTAAATAGGGGTACAGTAAGGATGGGTGATTACATGCAGAGGTTCATAGAAGGGACAGTGGTGACTTGGAGGAACGTGGTGACAATGATTGTACAACACCACCCCTTGGTGAAGTCTATGGAACAATAATATGTTAAAACGTTTTTTCTAGAAAAACTGTATGCTTAGCATTAGAGGGAGCTTAGAGGGATTTAGTATTAGGAACATGGTTATTATGATGTTGGAAGAGCTATAAATAAGGGGCCCATATATTCAGAGAGATAATCCAATTGGTATGCGCATTGCTAGTACGTAACTATTTGTTACATATGAATGTAGAAATGTGTTGGAAGGACGTATAAGTTTGTGGAGACAGTGGGTATCCTGTTGTAGTCTTCATTATGCTATCCCAAATAAAAAAAATTATGAACCTATTAATCGCAACCAGGTTTGAAATCATTTAAGCGCTTGTGCTAATCTAAAGGTTGAGCACCCCATGTCATAAATTATTCAAACTATTTGAAAGTTTCAAAATGTTTTCTCAGTACCTAGAACTTACGCTTTATATTTTCTGTCTACGTTTCAATAAATTGGCCAAGATGGACCTTATTTCCCGATTCCTTAAACTGTAGATGATTGGGTTGAAAAGTGGCGTTACCACAGTATACAAAAGAGATAACAATTTATTCAAAGCCAACGCATGGCCGTTTGCTGGAACTAGATAAATGCTGAAAAAAGTTCCATAGTACATGGTTACAACAATGAGATGGGAGCTACAAGTGGAGAAGGCCTTTTTCCTACCGGTGGAGGAAGAGATCCCAAGAATAGTTTTGAAAACAAATGAGTAGCTAACAACAATTAATTTGAATGGGATGACCATTATTGGGACAGAGAAGACAATAATTATGACCTGGAAGGCAAAAATATGAGAACATGAAAGTTTGACGAAAGGAATAAGGTCACAAAAAAAATGGTCAATAACATTGGATCCACAGAACTGAAGTTGAGAGAGAATGATGGGCGTGACCATGGTTAAAAGAAAACCAATGATCCAGCAGTAGATCAACAGATATGGGAGAATATTATTCATAATAGAGCTGTAACGGAGAGGGTGGCAAATGGCCAAAAATCGGTCATAGGACATGACAGCGAGCAGGTGACATTCGGCACACCCAATGGCGGCATAAAAATACGTCTGGGTAATACAGCTTATATGCAGGATGGTGGCACCTTCCAGCCAGATGACATGAAGCATGTTAGGGATGATAACAGTCAAAAAGGCGATTTCCACAACTGACAGATGTTGGATCAGGAAGTACATGGGGGTGTGAAGCTTTCGCTTACCGATCACCAACCCAATAATGAGAAAATTAACAAAAAGGGTCAACAAGTAGATGAGAAGTATAAAGAAAAATAGATAATATTTTTTGTAGCCTTTGACTTGGGGAAATCCTAAAAGAAGAAATTCAGCCACAGACGTCTTATTCTTACTCATTGAAACGTTTCTGTGAAAAGAGTATTACACGTTGTCAGGAAAGCGCAGGTCACATGATCAAACTAACAATCCAGGACCGACGATCACACAGCCCACATTCCCAAACCCCTGTCCGAGCCTTCCTAGCGGGACTACCAGGCCCAAAGCCTGCGGACACACAGATTCTTAGCTAAGGCAAAAAGATCGCTCAAGTTAAATATAGGTTTTAATGCAATGAGCACACACTAGGCAGTGATAACAAATGTTTGGCTATGATAGAATGAATACAAATGCCGTTCTGAGAAGTGGAATACAGGTTACAGTGAGTTACACAGAGAGATACAACAGTCAGAGTTACCTAAAATGCAGATGCTGAGTAGTGATGATGAGCTCCCACATGGAGGTGAGTTGAGAGCTGATAGATGGCCTGGGCACCTCCCATACGCTGCAGCGTGACCTCTCATGAAATGATTCCCCCTTTATGCCTCGATCTCCGCCCCTCCACCCTCCTTCCTCCCAGACACAGGTTCTGGGGAATTATTTTAAAGCCCTATATGTTATCACACCTTCCAAGTAAAGGAGGATCCTGGCCCCTCTCTGTCTGACCAAGGTGTTAGGAGAGCCGCAGGAGAGCTTTCATCATCAAACTGCCTCATGCCCATATGTGGACTTCCTTTCCCGCTGGCCGTGTAAGAATGACATTTGTTAAGAACAGAGAATCTCAAAGGGGGAAGCCGGGCATTAGCAATAAAATGAAATATAATATTTGCCCTATTCCTCACACACGTATTACAGAAATAAAATATACATAATACCCAGCATAAACAGTAAACAATAACCTAGAGAGTCTGGATGAGCGGGAGGAGAGATGAATGAGGTGAGCAGCAGAGCTCAGGATAGATTGGAGGGGTGCCAGCCTGTTAGTTGGTAAGCCACAAAGAAGGATGTTGCAGTAATCCAATCGGGATATGACCAGGGTGTGCATTTTATTGTGTCAGGTGAGAGGAAGGGACTAAGGCTATATATATATATATATATATATATATATATATTTATTGTATTTATACAATTTTACTGCAATTCACCAGTGAAACTTCATGAGTGGAACAGAGTAGCAGAAGTCAGTGCCCAGTGGTCACTATTAAAAATGACCATCTTAAAGGCAACTAAGCAATATGTGAAACAAACTAGCAAGAATAAAAGGAAGAAGAAACCATTATGGTTTACTAGGGAAGTCAGCACTATCATAAAAGATAAGAAGTCTGTCTATAATAAGTATAAAGTAAGTGGAAGTGTAGCTGACAGAGAGGCATATAAAATTAAACAGAGGGAAGCAAAACTGATTATAAGGACTGCTAAAGGGCAAAAGGAGGAAGAAATGGCCAAATCTATGAAGAGGGGAGATAAAACCTTTTTCCGATATATTGGTGACAGAAAGAGGAAAAACAATGCAGTCTCAAAAATTAGAAATAGGGAAAATAAATATATTGACGGAGATAAGGCTGTGGCTGACCATCTGAATAGCTACTTTTGTTCCGTATTTTCAGATAGTAGCAGGCATGGCCATAGCACAGCATCCAGCTGGGAGGGCACAGCTCCGGAGTTTCTGGAGGCTGATGTCCTATCCGAGCTGGCACATCTAAAGGTAAGTAAGGCGATGGGTCCAGATGGAATCCACCCCAGAGTTCTAAGGGAACTTAGGTTTGTGATTGCAGCCCCTCTGACTGATTTACTTAACCATTCCCTTTCAACTGGTGAGGTTCCAGATGTTTGGAGAATGGCCAATGTCGTACCAATCCATAAAAAGGGGAGTAGAGAAGAAGCCAGTAATTACAGGCCAGTTAGTGTAACATCTATAGTGGTCAAATTAATGGAAACACTCTTAAATAACAGATAATTTCCCATCTAAAAATTAATGACCTATTGGACCCAAAACAGCCCGGCTTTACTGAGGGCCGATCATGTCAGACCAATCTTATTGATTTCTTTGACAATGCCACTAAAGTGTTAGATGAAGGTGGTGCTGTGGATATCGCCTATCTGGATTTTAGCAAAGCCTTTGACACTGTACCACATAAGGAGCTCATAGATAAGTTATTGAAGGCAGGACTCAATCCCTGGATAGTTCAGTGGATTTCCAGTTGGCTGAGGGATCGGTATTAGAGAGTTGTTGTAAATGGTGTGCAATCTGAACAAAGGCGAGTTACAAGTGGTGTGCCGCAAGGCTCTGTCCTGGGCCCCATTCTTTTTAATATACTTGTAAGTGACATAGGAGAAGGCTTGGTAGGAAAAGTTTGTCTGTTTGCTGATGATACAAAGGTTAGTAATAGGGTGGATATTCCTGGAGGTCAGCAACATCGAAAATGATTTAGCTTTACTGGATAGATGGTCAAAACTGTGGAAACTAGAGTTTAATGTCTCTAAATGTAAAAATCATGCACTTGGGAGAGAGATTTAGGGGTACTCATTACTGATAGCTGCAAGATGAGTGGACAGTGTAGCCAGGCAGTGGGAAAAGCAAGTAGGATGCTCGGCTGCATAGCTCGAGGCATCACCAGTAGGAAGAGGGAGGCTGTGATGCCGCTGTATAGAGCCCTGGTGAGGCCACAGCTAGAATACTGTGTGCAGTTCTGGAGACCTTACCTGCAAAAAGACATTATTCAAATAGAACGTGTCCAAAGGCGGGCAACGAAAATGGTGGAAGGACTTAAACTATTGAATTAAAAAAAATAAAAATAATATTAAAATCATAACCTAAGTCATTGGGGGCATCTCAAATTGCTAACCCAACACCCTCTTAAGCAATCCAGCAATGATCAAATGCAGCATCAGTAGTGTACACAGTAAGCTATGTCTGCCAGGTAGAGGCTCCAGAGCAGGGATGCCCATGCACACATCTCCAGTGTTGCTGTCACTCTGCACTCTGCAAAATAAGAATCAAATAAACTATATATGTACAGTATGGCCTCGATTCAATAAGAGTCCATTGGAAGTAAAAAAAAAAAAAAAAATCACTTTGGGAGAAAAAAAGCATGAGAATATCACTGTTACTTAATCACCAGCTGGAAAGACAATGGAAGTCAATGGCTTTTTTTACTACCGTGTAAAAAGCAGTAAAACAGTGACATTTTCAGGCTTTTTTCTCCTAAAGTGAATTTGTTACTACCATGAAACTTTTTTTCAACTTAATCTGAATCGCGGTCATGGCCTTAGCTGAGCTTTCACAGAACAATCCAGAAACAATAGGCTTTGGGAGAGAGAGCTAATTGCGTCTAGTTTTTCCCAAATTTAGACCATTTTACCTTTTATTATTTTAGTTACAGTTTGGTTCATTTTGTTTTAGTTTTGTTTTATTTTATTTTGTGAACCTACAATAAAGGTCACAGTTATTTTGGTTTATTGTTTATTTATGGTTTTTAAACTTCTGATGAGGTTTAGCAAAATCATATAAAATATAATTTTTGGACATGGAAGCTTGCCAGCAAGGATAAATGAAACACACCAGTCCTACCCAACAAGTTTGGGTGTTTGATTCCTAGTCTGTCTGTTATTTATTGTAGCTGATATTATATTATTTCTTGAGCATGTCAAGACAACATAAGAATAAGTATAGAAATTGAAAATGTCCAAATTACAAACTAAATTGTATACAAAAAAAGCTAAATTATATACAGTGTGCAGAATCTGCCCCAATCACCCCATTAAGGACAGTCACCCTGTTACAGACAGTGTACTAAATCCCCCCAGTCACCCCATTACAGACAGTGTACAGAGTCCCCCCCAGTCACCCTAGTACAGACAGTGTACAGAATCCCCCCAGTCATCCCATTACATTGTGCAGAATCCACCCCAATCCCCCCATTACAGACAGTGTGCAGAATCCCCCTCAGTCACCCTATTTCAGTGTGCAGAAGTGCAGAATCCCCCTCCAGTCACCCCATTACAGACAGTGTATTGAATCCCCCTCAGTCACCCCATTGTAGACAGTGTACAGAATCCTTCCAGTCATCCCATTACAGTGTACAGATTCCTCCCAATCACCCCATTACAGACAGTGTGCGGAACCCCCCCCCGTCACTCCATTTCAGACAGTGAGCAGAATCTCCCCCAGTTACCCCGTTCCAGACAGTGTGCAGAATCTCCCCCAGTCACCCCATTCCAGACAGTGAGCTGAATCCCCCCACCCAGTCTCCCCATAACAGTATTAGTGCCTCCCCACTCAATGCCTAGCTGCCTCTGTCAACACTGTCATGTCCAAGCTGCATCTCTTGAAATAAAGCCCTAGAAAAAAATCAAAACACATTATAGTGTGCAGAATCCACCCCCAGTCACCCCATTCTAGACAGAGAGCAGAATCTCCCCCAGTCACCCCATTCTAGACAGAGAGCAGAATCTCCCCCAGTCACCCCATTGCAGACAGTGTGCATAATCTTCCCCAGTCACTCCATTTCAGACAGTGTGCTGAATCCCCCCACTTTAGGCACCCTATAACAGTATTAGCAACCCCCACCCAATTCCTAGCTGCCTCTGTGATCACTGTCATGTCCAAGCTACATCCCTAGAAAAAAAAATCTAGAAGCATACAGATGAATTTGCCAGACCAGAGTAAACCATCTCCTGGTCATAAACTGCCAGTTGGGTCACTTACGGCTGTTCTATTAGTTATAATGGAGGTTTTCTGTGTTACGGTTAGAGACCAAATTGTCCAGTTTCGAGGTCCATAGCATGTGCTGTACATTCTCTGCTCAAATGACAATAGACCGCTTTACACTCCACTGTAACCAGACAACTAGCAGACGTTTAGGGCTCTGAGATTTGAATGCGTATTATACTGTGATTATATATGTTGATCTTGCTGCATGAAGAGAACTAATGACTGATTTTAGTTAGCTTAGTCCCCTAGGAAAATGATAAGTTGTACACAAGGGTATAATTGCGTACAATTGCTCTGAAATCCTTAGGGAGGTTAAAGATTTACATTTTATTTTAATGCTCAAAATTAAAAAATCTGTATATATAAGTGTTTATAAATGTATATGACTTAAACACTAAAAATATAATATGTCACTAAATATATGAACAGAAGTGTTTGCAGGTGGCACCAATTATTATGATACTCAGATAAAGGTAAAACTACGGGGTGCACTGCCCTATTACCGGGGCCCTACTGCAATTGCACAAAAAGGGTACTGGGAAGTCCTCCAAACACTTCCCACAAGGGTCCCAGGGGACTAACACTTGCACTCCACACAATGATTAATTGATATACAAAATCTTTATTGCCAAACTCACATTAAAAGCTTATAAAATAACAGCAAATCATGGTGCCATACCGTAATCAACCACATGGGGGAGCCAGCAAGCCAAATATACATGTGTAATATACTAAAGTAAATAGTGAAGTTCCTAACTAACTCATCTAATAAGGTGCTAAATACTGTGATTAAAATGCATCAATATTAAATAGCAGGACCCCTGACATGAAGCGGGCCCAGCGAAGCTGCAAGTGCAAAGTGCCAAACAATGAAATACACAATAAATCGCAAATAAGAAAAATCTTACTATGTGACAGGCATGACTGGATCCCCACGGATCCCCCCCTCACTAAATATATAAATGTTAAATACAGGCTATTAGTTGCCAAGTAGATAAATATACATAGGAAATCCCATATAAACACCTTCAGTAGGGTTTTCTGACCTGGAGTTTAACTAGGAGAGGGGGCCTTAGAGTAAAAGGAAAAGCCCTAAGATACAGGAAAGGAGAGAATTTACTGTATATTGTAGGTGCAGTTGTTAGATTTGGCCACTGGGTGCCACTTCAGGATAGAAAATAGAATAGGATGTTAAAGATCAAAAAGATCCCTTTTGGGGTGTTGTTCCTCTATGCTGCAGCATCCTAAATTGCGATGCCCTGCTGTGTATATTCCCCACAGGTCAGCCCATACACTCACCTTCCTATCACTCCCACGGGGCAGACTCAGGCAAGAATGAGCACGCTGATTGGCTGAGCAGCCCGCTCAACCAATCAGTGCACTCACTTTCACTCGGCTTCCTTCGGCTCCTCTGATGGCTAAGCAGCCGAGCGGTGCCAAAGGGAGGCGAGTGCACCGCCAGTCGTATAGCCCGCCCACCTTCTAGTTGTGGTGTGCCCATTCAGAACGGCCAGGTGTACACAAAGATGAAGGTGAGCAGGGGTGCAGTTGTGGCGCAGGGATGCGGCTGCAGAGCAGAGGTGTGGCAAGTAGAAGGTAAGTGTAGAAGGTAAGTGTATGTCATAGAACCAGGTCTGTTCCTCCGCATTTTCGCAATAGGAATAGTAGGGCGAGTAAGCGCGCGAATATGCGTGCGCATTTGTGCATCATATGAGCCAATGGGTTTGTGCGCATGTGCGATAATGCGCGAGCATGCGCATTGTAGACACGCGAAAATTTGCTCGCATTTGCTCTTGCGCAGGGGCCTTTAAATACTGGCGAGCCCTGAGCTTCATTGCCAGTTGGTCATTTCTCCGGTTTGTTCCTGAGTTACAGTTATCCATTCCTGTGTATCGACCCGGCTTGATCCTGACTACGCTCCTGTTCACCTGACGACCTTGGCTTGTTTACGACTCCGATCCTGATCTGCCTGCCCACGACCTTGGCTTGTTCTACGTTCCAGTCCAGCTCTGGTCTGTCTTACCCAGAACTTGGTAATACCCACTCCTAGGTTGCCTGACCTGGGGCCTTCCTGCAGCCCAGTCTATCCTCACCATTAGAGGCTCTAGTGAAAACCAGTTGGTCCTTAGATTCCAGGCTTCCCAGTCGAGAGGTGAGCCGGTTCTTAGTCTCCGCAATCAGGGTTCACACCCGGTAGCCTGACAGTGTATCAGGGATTCTGGGGGGGGTCTTATAAAGTGGGGCATCCCGAATTGAAACTCGTATGGTGAAGTTCCTCTTTAAGCACCTCCCTGACGCAAAAGAGTTAAACTGAGTATGACCCATCTTCCCAGCTGATTGGTCCCAGAGGGTATAATGGGACCCAGGGGTGTGATAGCGAGTTCTGTTCAGCCCAGAGTCCAGTCTAAAAAAGTCAGGTGATGTTCAGTGCAGTCGGACCATGGGAAGTGTGGCCCTGCAGTAAATGTAGTGGTCAGCCAGCAAAAGCTGGGCACCCTAGCCAGGACGGCAGCAGGCCAGTGCAGGTGTTATTAGAGCCCCCCATACATGTGAACCAGTGACCATCTGGGTGGATTTACATGGAGAGAATATGAGAATATTTTGCATAAAAAATATTTCGGGTTTGATTATTTTTAAAGGCAGGGGACAGCAATGGGGGCCAATATTGCCCCTAGATATGCAAATCTCTATATGGTGGAACATGTTTACAGTGCATATACCCACATATTTGTTATCTGGCAAGGATCATTATTTCATTATCATTACTTCCACAACAAATTTAATAAGGAAAAACCTATAATCAAATAATCACTGAAGCATTACAACTGATCTATTTGTGTACATGTGTATTGCATTCCAAGCATGCAAAGTTCATACATGTGTATTCATTTTGCATATCAAACGTGCAAATTGTCATATAAATACAAAGACAAACGTTACACCTGTTAATAGCACACATGAGTGCTATCCTATCAATCCTACAAATTCCTTTAGGGTTTCCTTATGTAATTAGTTTCAACATAAGGTATGGTGAGGTCCACCAAACTTCATAAAAATTTGTGTTGCGTCTGACTGTGTTATTCAGTTAGTAGTAAGTTTAGTTGTCAAAAGGTTGTTAGGTTCTCAGAGTTAATGACTCTTGTGTTGTTCATAGAAGCTGATAAGTTTCCCCTTGTCAGCACAGGCACCCGTCAGCACAGGCATCTTGTGTGAAATGCCCTTCCATTGAAACATTGATGATATAGGGTGGCAAAGTTTAGCAGTGTGTATCACAATGGTACCTAGTCCTAAGAATACGACCATACGTTATTTAGTTATTTATGCCAAAATTCAAAGATATATGACCATGAACTATAACCTCTCCTTTTTACTCTTTGTTGTAGTAACACCATGGTAAAATTTTACATTCTCCTACCACTGCTAAATAAAAATTCACAGTAAAAGTCAAAAAAAATTTGACTGAAAATAATAATTGATTCAAAATGCTTTTACTAGTCCTTTATGGTTTCATTCCTACAGAGTTAGACTAGACATACTGTACAATTATAAAAACTAATCATGTCTATTTAATTATAACTTATTAATCTTCCTATTGTCAGGCCCTGTGGGACACCTACTCTTAATCTCCACTGTTGCTTCTGCCTATAGACAAGCCCCCATTTGCTGGGATGCTGGATATGTCTCACCGGACACGGTTGCCCCCAGGACTTAGATAGCACAAAGGATGCGGACTTACAGGGTGAAGGCACATGAACCAGGGACCAGGCTGGGCAGAAGTTGGGTTGGCTGGGGTCATACGCAGCAATGACAGTCCTTCCGATTCGGTGTTCCAAGGGGAAATGCAAGAGAATGGTCAAGAGTTAAGCCAAGGGTCAAGACGGGTTGTCAGAGGGTTCATGGTACAGATGAGTAGACAAGCTCGAGGTCAGGCAGGTGTCCAGGAAGCAATCAGAGGAGGGTCAGACAAAGTGAAAGTTGGCAACAGTTTATCAGAATTCAGCTACCGGCGATACTATAACACCCAGCAAAAGCTATAACGGGCAATCAGGGCCGGTGTCAGCACTCGGCAAGGCGGGGCAGCTGCCGGGGGCCCCAACTCTGGGGGGGACAACTGACAGGGCCGGCCTTTGGGGTGTGTGACGGCGCTTGACCAGCAATGGACTGGGAGGGCACCTCCCTGAATGGCGGGGTTCCACACCACAGGGCATCTCGATTTAGATTATGGGAGAGAAAGTGCTGGGCGTTTTTCTTTCAAGTTGCCCACACCAGCTGATTTCCTATCCCTGGAGCATTCCAATCTGTGATACCCTACTGTGAGAAACCCCCTGGGAGCGCTGGCATACCCACTATGCAAACAATTCCATCCCCGAGTTTTAGTCCAGTTGACAGGGGCCCCTGTTTGTGAAAGAACCCCCTTGTTTAGCCGTAAAATCAAACTGGTGATCCCACAGTGCATTCACCAGTTTGAGGAAAGTAAGGAACAAAGGGGGGGGGGGTCAAGACAAGTTGCTGCTTCCAACTGGAAATCACAGGAAGAATAAATGCGCCACCAACACACTGAGGACAGACAGAAGATTGGGAACACAGAATTGGCGTTTGTGTGAAAAATGACAACCAGTGTCTACTGTGAACTTTTTTTTCTGTTGTCTTAAAAGAAGGACATTCTTGTACCATTACAAATTAGGAATTTAAAGAGTAGTGCACCATAGAAAGAACTTGATCATGAAATACTTGCATCCATTTATTTTTATTTTTTTGGATAACCATGTAAATTTTGTAAAAACTAGATGTTTGATTTCCATTGCCAGAGAACCTACACATTTCCTGGCTAACTTTTGAGCACAGTCCTCTAGTTCCACTTTGATGTGGCGTGCTTAGAATTTTTTGGTTCAGGATCTAAACATGACTAAGGGGGTTATTCATGAAGGGATAGCGCCAGGTAGCGCCTCTTAGCAGCAGGCAGCGTCTGGCGAACACCAGGCGCTGTACGTAAAACCACATTTATGAAAGCGAATCTGGTGAGCGCCTCTAACAGCGTCATGTAGCGTCACATGTATTATTACAGGTGGCTCAGTGTACAGTGCCGGCGCTCTAGCTTCCAGAGCGCCATGTAGTACCTTTCGCTCAGTGTCACTCTCCCATACATTTCAATGGCAGTTCATTTGCTTGTGTTTAAACAGCATGTTTGTTGTTTTTTTTTTTTTTTTTGCTTCAATCATTGTGTGACGTCTCCTGGCTGCAAACAAACACTTTTAGAAACTTTTTTGACTTTTTATATTTTTATGCAGAATTGTCATTACAGGTCTCGCACTAGTGTTATTGTCACAGTGTTATAACAATGTCATTACATGTGTTTTTGCTTTGTTACTGGTGGATATGTGTTCAAATGTATTAATATTCAGGAACGCACACCATAATTCATGCAAAAAAAATCTTTATCAATTTAGAAAAAATATACAGAAATCATCTGTTTTATATAGCAGTCATCACAAGATACAGAGCTCAAATGAAATGACATCTCTCACAATCAGTATCAACATACAACAACCCTGCATTTTAGACCATCAATACTTGTTATAGCAAAGTGAATTCAATAATAGATAAATGCTGCCACCTAGTGGTTACACATGAACATAGGCTAAAGTCCATAGAAAATACTCTGAAAAGTGGACACAAAATAAGAAATACAATGAATCGGCTGAGTTAGCCTGTCCTAGTGCAGCCATGCGGGGGTAAACACTTAGTTTATCATATGCGTCTATTTGACAAAAGAAAATGGTCTGCACAGAGTATTGCAAGGCAGATGCATAACATGAGCTCAGCTGAGGAAGGGGCTTTGCTGCCCCGAAACGTCCCCTATACGAGCGATCCTCTCTCCACCCTTGCTCTTGCTCTCTGGTAAAAAGTACTGCCTGTTACACTGTGTGTTTATGTGTTTTCATGTTGTATTGTGTACTCATGTTATGCATCTGCCTTGCAATACTCTGTGCAGACCATTTTCTTTTGTCAAATAGACGCATATGATAAACTAAGTGTTTACCCCCGCATGGCTGCACTAGGACAGGCTAACTCAGCCGATTCATTGTATTTCTTATTTTGTGTCCACTTTTCAGAGTATTTTCTATGGACTTTAGCCTATGTTCATGTGTAACCACTAGGTGGCAGCATTTATCTATTATTGAATTCACTTTGCTATAACAAGTATTGATGGTCTAAAATGCAGGGTTGTTGTATGTTGATACTGATTGTGAGAGATGTCATTTCATTTGAGCTCTGTATCTTGTGATGACTGCTATATAAAACAGATGATTTCTGTATATTTTTTCTAAATTGATAAAGATTTTTTTTTGCATGAATTATGGTGTGCGTTCCTGAATATTAATACATTGGATTCCGTTTCCCTAGGGGTATAGGGATTCAGGCACTGCACCCAAGTATATATGCTTTAAGTTTTTCTATAGTAATTGAGTTGGTGTGCTCCTCTCCTAAACTGCTTTTCTAAACGGATATGTGTTCAAAAACAGACTTTAATCACACAGCGTCTGTCGCTCTATGCTATAGAGACCAGATTTAGAGCGCCAACGCTGTGTGTGTCCTTTTTTGATAAGTATGGCGCGGAGCACCGAGAGTCGGTTGCACTAAGCTGGCGCTACCTTTTGCTCTGTGTAGCTCTGTACTGGTGTTAGAGCGCCCAACACACATCACATTCATTAATGCGGGCCAGGTTACTACAGCGACTGAGGCGCTTTGTTACAGCGCCTGATACCCGCTTACAGCGTCTACTAGCGATACCGCTATGCAGGCGCTCATCTGCCAATACCTGGCGCTAGTAATGAATCAGCCTCCACATCACCATATCTGAGCACTTTTCTACATCTTTCACTCCATATCCTTGGCTCTGCTTACACCTCTCAATTGCGTTAAGGCTCTATTCACAGCTCTCAGCTTGCACTGTGTTGGACAACGCAGTCACAGCGCAAGTAAAAATACTACTCATTATTTTTGTATGCTGCATCTAAATGTCAACTAGCCCATAAAAAATAATGGGCAGCATTTTGCCTTGCATTGTGACTGTGTTGGCCAACACAGGGCAGGTGGAGAGGTGTAAATAGACCCAAAGAGAAGGCATTTTCTAATTATGTAAGAGGTGCACTGAATCAAAACAAAAAGTGCAATAAAATCACATACCAGATGAAGCCCACAAAAAACTGAAATCCAGAATATTGCTGATTCAGCACCACAAGGTATTATATTTAAATGTGCAATTTTTTAAACATTTGAACAGCTAAAAGCGATGTCGAATGGAGAAACGTGTGAAAAAAGTGTTTACTCACAAAAAAAAAAGAAAATACAATGCTGAATGAACCGTAATGTGGTATTGTATAGGTAGTGACCTTTTTTTTTAATGTGTATAATATTTCATAGATTATGTCAACAATTACAATATTGCTAAATGTTTTCTTAGTTTCCAGGATTCATACATTCTGTCCATCTCGGAATAAGTTGGCCAAGATGGATCTTATTTCCTGATTTCTCAAACTGTAGATGATCGGGTTGAAAAGAGGCGTTATGACAGTATACAGGAGGGACAACAGTTTATTCAAAGCCAATGTATGTCCATTTGCTGGAACTAGATAAATGCAGAATAATGTCCCATAGTACATCGTTACAACAATGAGATGGGAGCTACAAGTGGAGAAGGCCTTTTTCCTACCGGTGGAGGAAGAGATGCCGAGAATAGTTTTGAAAACAAATGAGTAACTAACAATAATTAAGATGAATGGGACGACCATGATTGGGAGAGCAAACACAATAATTACTACTTGCAAGGCAAGGGAATGAGAACATGAAAGTTTGACGAAAGGTACAAGGTCGCAAAAGAAATGGTCAATAACGTTGGATCCACAGAAATGAAGTTGGGAGAGAATGGTGGGCGTGGCCATTGTTAAAAGTAAACCAATGACCCAGCAATAGGTCATCAAATGCTGGAGTGCAACATTCATAATAGAGTTGTAACGCAAAGGGTTACAAATGGCCAAATATCTGTCGTAAGACATGACGGCGAGCAGGTGACATTCTGTACAACCAACAGAACAATAGATATAAGTCTGAGTGATACAGCTTATATAGGGGATGGTGGCGCCCTCTAGCCAAATAACATGCAACATTTTGGGGATGATGACAGTCAAAAAAGCTATTTCCACAACTGACAGCTGTTGGATTAGGAAGTACATGGGGGTGTGAAGCTTTCGTTTAGCGATTACTAACCCAATAATCAGAAAATTGACGGCAAGGGTCACGACATAAATTAGAAGTATAACAGCAAATACATAATATGTTGTGTAGCCTTTGATTTGGGGGAAACCTAAAAGAAGAAATTTGGTCACAGACGTCTTATTCTTACTCATCGAAACTTGTTTATGAGATCTTAAAACATAGTGAAGTAATACAATTTACACCTAGCTCTGGGGCTAAATGTGTTTTTAATATTAAACCTGATTAAAGTGCACCTACACCTCGCCTAATCAGAGCCTACCTCCTACTACCACTTAAATAACGATCAGAAATGCATACATTTTTATTAAATTATTGTATTATACTAGAAGACTATTTTTACATATGCAAAACATTAGAACCGTTCGTTCTCCTGTTTTGCATGTGGTGGGTCCTGATGAAGGGGGCCTCTGCGCACCCCGAAACGTCGGCTCACTTCCACTGCTGTGATATATATGGAATGCATTGAATGCAACCTAACTTAATGAACTTTTGGAGTGCTGGTCCTATACTAATGAACTTGGTTTATTCGGCGTCTCCGCGGACCGGGCACCCACGCAAAATTATTGCGCCTCAGGTAAGAGTGCGGCTGTTCCCAGAAGCATATTTTTACATATATCACTATACAATTCCTTTATATACTTCTTCAATAAATATTATTGCAAAAGATGAAATACATAACTGTTTTTGTTCAAAATAGCAATATTACAGTCCTCCAACGTGCTTCGCTCGATTTTACTTCCTCAGGGAGGACCACATTGCCAGCTATTTATCCATATGATGTGCAATCTTATACTTTAGCGAGTTAGCTTTATATTTCATCAACTTTATTAAATCAGAATTAATATTGTTTGTGAAGCTTTAGACATTCAACAGTCAGGAGAGCCAATATTAAAACATAAATGGAATCATTGGCATTTTTATTGGCTGACATATTTATAGTGACACAAAATAACCTGAGACCTTGATTTAGGATTTAAATGTTAATATAAAAGCCAATACCGCACAGACATGTTAGGAAAAATAACATCACTCAATACAAGCAAACCATGTTCCAGAAATAAATGGTACAGTATCTATCCCAAGGTTCAGTAATCGATAGGCCATCTTATTTCATGTTCTATTAGTTCTGTTCCACAAGGCTGGTAGCGAGTGGCTATTGTGCCATTATTGTGAAAGGGTTCAAAGCACAGACCAGTTATTTGTGAGTAAATTAGTCACCAGGAAGACTCCAGTTGGCAGTTAGAGGCATTTGCGGATGTGAAAACAGGTTTGCCTGTTGGAATAAAGGTAGATTTGTCAGAACAGTAGGGGAACTGATAGATGCAAATATACAAGCAAGTGGGGCTTCATCTTAAAAAGTTTTAAGGGACTCTGTAGGCAAAGTACATAAACTATCATTTAGAAGCTCACCTCCTAATGGCTTGCCCTCTCCCTTCTTTTCACAACGTAGCTGCTCCTGGAGTGGAAACAAGGCAAAGAGTAGTGGCACACTCCTTGTATTCCTTTGCCCAAACCACCAATCATAGGGCACGATTGGTGGTCTACAGCTCCAACCTCCTTTGTCATCTCAGCAAGAATGCGTACACTATTATGATTTTACCCTTTCTTCTCCTTATCCCATCCTCTTTTCCCTTCTCTTCTCTGTTTCCTTCCTATTTTCTATCCCTTCCCTCCCTCAACTTTTCCTAGGTTTAACTTTTTTCCTTCCTCTTCTTTTCTCTTTCTCTCCTCCGTATTATGAAAAAATGCTACACTGATTTTTTTTGAAGGGTGCACATAAAGTGTGTGGGTTGCCAATTAAGGATTTTTTGTTCATTAGACTTTGACACAGAAGCCTCTTAATGTGGAGTTGAATTTAAACTATGTGCGAAAGCCTAGTATTTGTTGCTAGAGCCCACCAAAATAACATTCTAAAGCGGACCAAAGCCCACCAGTGATGCAAAACCAAATTAACCGATCTTACTCTCTCTGGTAGTAGAAAAATAAATCACTATTTTAGCTTATCCAGGACATATTGTGAACCCCATTTTCGGCGTTCCATTTATGGGCTCCGATTGCGGACCCATAGGCGGCATTGCATACATAACAAAAAACCATCCAGTGCCACTAGATTTTGGATGTTCAAAGCTTAAACTGGGGTTGGTCCAATCTGGCAAACGCCAGTACAGCAACTAAAACCTCTGGATCGATTGCTGGGAAAGGAGATATGACAGGATGGCAAAAACCATGCAAACGGGGGCAGAGGGATTCAGGAGATATTAGTCAAAAACTTGGGCTTTGGTTTTGTAAAATGTTGATTATGGAAAGCAATTTACCAGTATGAATTTAGAAGGTTATTTTATCAAATATGAATTTTGGTCAGTGAAAATTTCTGGTTTAAAGCCTTGGATTGGACTCCAACATCAATAAAAAGACCCAGCTGCCATATCTATTATGCTTGGTGCAATATTTCAAATACTCCAAATTACTTGTAAAGTAGACTCCAAAACTTATCAGTCTTTGGAATCCAAGGTGACTAAATTAGACCTTTTAAAATACATTGTACATGCATAGACAGGAGGGCAATTCAAAAAGAATAGTACAAAAGAAAACAAAGCAAGGACTGTCATACCAAATCAACTTCAAAACTACAGAGCTTTAAGGAGACCGCTTTCCCCACTTCTACAGGACTTACAGTTGTTCAGGCAACATAGAAATATACATTGGTCAGGTTATTGTGGCACAGGCATAGCAAGGACTGGAGTATGGTAGACGTCTGCCATGTAAAAAAATGGCACCCACATGGAACATCTGTGAATGTCTGTAGAATTTGAAAGGTTGCCAAATAAATAAGAAAAACATAAGCACAATATTAAACACCAAGACCCATATAAAACCTAGTCATAAATGGCAAAGCCTGGTCCATTTACAATTGGCACCTAGCTTAAAGCTTTGTGAAGGTCTTCTTGGTTTCAGTTAGAAATCAAAGATTCTACGATTTCCATTTAACCTGGTTTTCTTCTTTTTACTTATGGCTCCTTATAAGCTAATATTTAATTGATACCATAATTTATTTACAGGCCTCACTACAACAAGGGAATAATGGCTCAATTTAGATGAATTAGCCTGTTCCCCTAAGAAAAGGGTAGTTCAAAAACAAGGATATATTTGCATGAATTCTGTTCGTAATACAAACTTTTCGACAAACAAAAAAACAATGAGAGGCGTAAAAAAATGTAGTTTCATTGCACCAGTAATCTCAAAAGTAGGCAAACACATCTGGCAAAAGTATACACATACACATGACATTATAAGAATAAGCATACACCATAAGAGTATTAATATTATTACATCTATATATCTGATTGAAGACAAGACCAAAACATTAAACCGGACCTTCACCATGAATAGGAGCCTATCTTATATGTTCCCCCACCCTGTACATACAGATTGCCCACATTAAAAATTATCCGAGCTGCATCTACTGCATTTTCTGAGCCTTTAAACATTCAAGATGGCGGACCATAGAGTCTCAGGCTGCCTTCAAACAGGAAGTGTCTTCTGACTGTGCCACTCTACATTCAGGGATTGCTGTCCTTTTTCCTAAGTCCAACAAATAACCAGCACTCCAAAATGATCTGAGTTGATCAGTCAATTGTATTCAACGTGATAGCGGATAGCGTTGTCCATATCTTAGAGTCCTGAACAGAGTTGCAGCCCAGCAAAGGAAAGAATAAAAAGTAAGTGACTAAAAACATAAAATATATTAATTTTAGATGCTGGGGAATATTTTTTATGGCTTTTCATTAAATGATGCTGAATGTCAGGTTTAAGAAGTCATAGGGGGTGATTTACTATGTTCACTACCATTCGCTACTTGACATAAAAGTAAATTAACTGAACTGCAATGCATGCGTGAAAGACGGAAGAGCAAGCAAAACTTACTGCAGTGAGTAGGGATGAGCGAATCGATCCGGACAAACCCGGATTCGATCCGAATTTCAGGAAAAATTCGATTCGGATCGAATCCGAATTTCCCCGCGATTCGATCGCTCGAAGTTTTCCTTTAACATCCATTCATTTACATTACAGGCATTCTAAGATGGCGGACGGGACATGTCCAGACATCAACCCCGCACCAGTGCAAGCTGGGACAGTCACATGCAGCCTATCAGCAGCCAGCAAGCCCGGTGACGTCACAGCGGTATTTAAGGCCGGCCATCTTGCTTTCCAGCATCATTTCTCTATTGCATTCGTGACAGACAGAACGCTGTGTAGCTGAGGGACAGACAGACAGTTAGACAGGCAGGGACAGACAGGGACAGGCTGGAGACAGGCAGGAGACAGACAGGAGACAGACAGAAAGTAAGCGAAAAACAGGGAAAGGAAGGGAAAATCGGAGGCTGTCAGTTTTTTTTTTTTTTTCATCCAGCCTGCTTTGTTAGCGTTTTCAGGCTGCTTACACTAACTAACAGTGCATATATACTGAACTGATCTTAAGTCTGCTGTGAGGCATCCCATTCTGTGACAACACCAGCCTCTATTTAATAGCATAATAACCATTTGCACTTATTCTCATAGAAATTAGGCCTGATAAAGACACTTTTGCTGTGCATGCTCTCTGGTTTTTGTGGCATCCCATTCTGTGACAACACCAGCCTCTATTTAATAGCATAATAACCATTTGCACTTATTCTCATAGAAATCAGGCCTGATAAAGACACTTTTGCTGTGCATGCTCTCTGGTTTTTGTGGCATCCCATTCTGTGACTACACCAGCCTCCATTTAATAGCATAATAACCATTTGCACTTATTCTCATAGAAATCAGGCCTGATAAAGACACTTTTGCTGTGCATGCTCTCTGGTTTTTGTGGCATCCCATTCTGTGACAACACCAGCCTCTATTTAATAGCATAATAACCATTTGCACTTATTCTCATAGAAATCAGGCCTGATAAAGACACTTTTGCTGTGCATGCTCTCTGGTTTTTGTGGCATCCCATTCTGTGACTACACCAGCCTCCATTTAATAGCATAATAACCATTTGCACTTATTCTCATAGAAATCAGGCCTGATAAAGACACTTTTGCTGTGCATGCTCTCTGGTTTTTGTGGCATCCCATTCTGTGACAACACCAGCCTCTATTTAATAGCATAATAACCATTTGCACTTATTCTCATAGAAATCAGGCCTGATAAAGACACTTTTGCTGTGCATGCTCTCTGGTTTTTGTGGCATCCCATTCTGTGACAACACCAGCCTCTATTTAATAACATAATAACCATTTGCACTTATTCTCATAGAAATCAGGCCTGATAAAGACACTTTTGCTGTGCATGCTCTCTGGTTTTTGTGGCATCCCATTCTGTGACAACACCAGCCTCTATTTAATAGCATAATAACCATTTGCACTTATTCTCATAGAACTCAGGCCTGATAAAGACACTTTTGCTGTGCATGCTCTCTGGTTTTTGTGGCATCCCATTCTGTGACTACACCAGCCTCTATTTAATAGCATAATAACCATTTGCACCTATTCTCATAGAAATCAGGCCTGATAAAGACACTTTTGCTGTGCATGCTCTCTGGTTTTTGTGGCATCCCATTCTGTGACAACACCAGCCTCTATTTAATAGCATAATAACCATTTGCACTTATTCTCATAGAAATCAGGCCTGATAAAGACACTTTTGCTGTGCATGCTCTCTGGTTTTTGTGGCATCCCATTCTGTGACAACACCAGCCTCTATTTAATAGCATAATAACCATTTGCACTTATTCTCATAGAAATCAGGCCTGATAAAGACACTTTTGCTGTGCATGCTCTCTGGTTTTTGTGGCATCCCATTCTGTGACAACACCAGCCTCTATTTAATAGCATAATAACCATTTGCACTTATTCTCATAGAAATCAGGCCTGATAAAGACACTTTTGCTGTGCATGCTCTCTGGTTTTTGTGGCATCCCATTCTGTGACAACACCAGCCTCTATTTAATAACATAATAACCATTTGCACTTATTCTCATAGAAATCAGGCCTGATAAAGACACTTTTGCTGTGCATGCTCTCTGGTTTTTGTGGCATCCCATTCTGTGACAACACCAGCCTCTATTTAATAGCATAATAACCATTTGCACTTATTCTCATAGAACTCAGGCCTGATAAAGACACTTTTGCTGTGCATGCTCTCTGGTTTTTGTGGCATCCCATTCTGTGACTACACCAGCCTCTATTTAATAGCATAATAACCATTTGCACCTATTCTCATAGAAATCAGGCCTGATAAAGACACTTTTGCTGTGCATGCTCTCTGGTTTTTGTGGCATCCCATTCTGTGACAACACCAGCCTCTATTTAATAGCATAATAACCATTTGCACTTATTCTCATAGAAATCAGGCCTGATAAAGACACTTTTGCTGTGCATGCTCTCTGGTTTTTGTGGCATCCCATTCTGTGACTACACCAGCCTCTATTTAATAGCATAATAACCATTTGCACTTATTCTCATAGAAATCAGGCCTGATAAAGACACTTTTGCTGTGCATGCTCTCTGGTTTTTGTGGCATCCCATTCTGTGACAACACCAGCCTCTATTTAATAGCATAATAACCATTTGCACTTATTCTCATAGAAATCAGGCCTGATAAAGACACTTTTGCTGTGCATGCTCTCTGGTTTTTGTGGCATCCCATTCTGTGACAACACCAGCCTCTATTTAATAGCATAATAACCATTTGCACTTATTCTCATAGAAATTAGGCCTGATAAAGACACTTTTGCTGTGCATGCTCTCTGGTTTTTGTGGCATCCCATTCTGTGACAACAGCAGCCTCTATTTAATAGCATAATAACCATTTGCACTTATTCTCATAGAAATCAGGCCTGATAAAGACACTTTTGCTGTGCATGCTCTCTGGTTTTTGTGGCATCCCATTCTGTGACAACACCAGCCTCTATTTAATAGCATAATAACCATTTGCACTTATTCTCATAGAAATTAGACCTGATAAAGACACTTTTGCTGTGCATGCTCTCTGGTTTTTGTGGCATCCCATTCTGTGACAACACCAGCCTCTATTTAATAGCATAATAACCATTTGCACTTATTCTCATAGAAATCAGGCCTGATAAAGACACTTTTGCTGTGCATGCTCTCTGGTTTTTGTGGCATCCCATTCTGTGACAACACCAGCCTCTATTTAATAGCATAATAACCATTTGCACTTATTCTCATAGAAATTCGGCCTGATAAAGACACTTTTGCTGTGCATGCTCTCTGGTTTTTGTGGCATCCCATTCTGTGACAACACCAGCCTCTATTTAATAGCATAATAACCATTTGCACTTATTCTCATAGAAATCAGGCCTGATAAAGACACTTTTGCTGTGCATGCTCTCTGGTTTTTGTGGCATCCCATTCTGTGACAACACCAGCCTCTATTTAATAGCATAATAACCATTTGCACTTATTCTCATAGAAATCAGGCCTGATAAAGACACTTTTGCTGTGCATGCTCTCTGGTTTTTGTGGCATCCCATTCTGTGACTACAGCAGCCTCTATTTAATAGCATAATAACCATTTGCACTTATTCTCATAGAAATTAGGCCTGATAAAGACACTTTTGCTGTGCATGCTCTCTGGTTTTTGTGGCATCCCATTCTGTGACAACACCAGCCTCTATTTAATAGCATAATAACCATTTGCACTTATTCTCATAGAAATCAGGCCTGATAAAGACACTTTTGCTGTGCATGCTCTCTGGTTTTTGTGGCATCCCATTCTGTGACTACACCAGCCTCTATTTAATAGCATAATAACCATTTGCACTTATTCTCATAGAAATCAGGCCTGATAAAGACACTTTTGCTGTGCATGCTCTCTGGTTTTTGTGGCATCCCATTCTGTGACAACAGCAGCCTCTATTTAATAGCATAATAACCATTTGCACTTATTCTCATAGAAATTAGGCCTGATAAAGACACTTTTGCTGTGCATGCTCTCTGGTTTTTGTGGCATCCCATTCTGTGACAACACCAGCCTCTATTTAATAGCATAATAACCATTTGCACTTATTCTCATAGAAATCAGGCCTGATAAAGACACTTTTGCTGGGCATAGCACTACTGGTCCCAGCCAAGTCCACTTCTTTTTTTGGGGCATCCCATTCTGTGACTAAAGCAGCCTCTGTTTAAGACCATATAAGCATTTGCTCTTATTATATTTGAAATTAGGCCTGATAAAGACACTTTTGACGGGCATAGCACTACTGGATCCTGCCAGGGCATCCCATTCTGTGACTATAGCAGCCTCTGTTTAAGATCATATTACCATTTGCTCTTATTATATTTGAAACTAGGCCTGATAAAGACACTTTTGCTGGGCATAGCACTACTTGTCCCTGCCAGGTGTACTTACTGCTGGTTTTTAGGGCATCCTATTCTGTGACTACACCAGCCTCTATTTAAGAACCTAACCATTTGCACCTATTCTAATTGAAATTAGGCATGATAAAGACACTTTTGCTGTGCATAGTCTTACTGCTGCCTGCCAGGTGTTCTCTGGTTTTTGGGACATCCCATTCTGTAACATACCATTAGCCTCTGCATTAACTGTAAGCTGCACAGTTATTTAAAGAAATTTGGCCTGTATGAGCCTGCTAACACACTGCTGCTGTGTGCATATATACTGATCTCAAGTCTGCTTGGGGCATCCCATTCTGTAACATACCATTAGCCTCTGCATTAACTGTAAGCTGCACAGTTATTTAAAGAAATTTGCCCTGTATGAGCCTGCTAACACACTGCTGCTGTGTGCATATATACTGATCTCAAGTCTGCTTGGGGCATCCCATTCTGTAACATACCATTAGCCTCTGCGTTAACTGTAAGCTGCACAGTTATTTAAAGAAATTTGGCCTGTATGAGCCTGCTAACACACTGCTGCTGTGTGCATATATACTGATCTCAAGTCAGCTTTGGGGCATCCCATTCTGTAACATACCATTAGCCTCTGCATTTACTGTAAGCTGCACAGTTATTTAAAGAAATTTGGCCTGTATGAGCCTGCTAACACACTGCTGCTGTGTGCATATATACTGATCTCAAGTCTGCTTGGGGCATCCCATTCTGTAACATACCATTAGCCTTTGCGTTAACTGTAAGCTGCACAGTTATTTAAAGAAATTTGGCCTGTATGAGCCTGCTAACACACTGCTGCTGTGTGCATATATACTGATCTCAAGTCAGCTTTGGGGCATCCCATTCTGTAACATACCATTAGCCTCTGCATTTACTGTAAGCTGCACAGTTATTTAAAGAAATTTGGCCTGTATGAGCCTGCTAACACACTGCTGCTGTGTGCATATATACTGATCTCAAGTCAGCTTTGGGGCATCCCATTCTGTAACATAACATAACCTACCTACCATACTAAGCAGCTCTCTTATTTAAACTAAGCAGGCCTCTTGGAGGCTGATTGTCCACTTTTGGGTGTGCATTTATATTCGGTTTCATATACAGTGGGGTATCCCAATTTGTAAGATAACCTACCCCAACCATGTAAACTAAATAGGCCTGTTGCAGCCTGAGTTTCTCTGCTTGCGTATGGCCTGCATTACAATCTGTCTCTTTCAATGACACTGCTGCCTGGGGTATCCCAATTTGTAAGATAACCTACCCCAACCATGTAAACTAAAGGTTACGTCCTTCCAGAAGGAAAACTTATGCCGAACACTATTTTTGTTAGGGGCATTGACCTTTGGATTGATCGGCATGAAATTAAGGTTTTTTTTTCAAAGTATGGCGCTGTAAAGAAGGTCAAAATTATGTCTCATACTTGGATTATTGTTACTTATTGTTCAGCTTGAAATATACCAGGCCACACGGGCATCCCAAGGCACATGCTATTTTAACCCTATCTGGTATACAACATAAGCGTTGATCAGGATCAGCTTCATTAAGCTACTTCAGTTTGCACTTCCTTTTGGACTGCTTTCATTTAACCAGGCCGCAGGGCACCCCAAAGCTGCACCTTGCACCCTACCTGTTTATACTAAATAAGCATCTACAGCCTCAGCTTTATTAAGTTATTGCATTTTGAATTGGTTTTGGACTGCTTTAAATACACCAGGCCGCAGGGCATCCCAAACCTGCATGTTGCACCCCATCTGTTATACTAAATAAGCGTTGATCAGCATCAGCTTTATTAAGCTATTGCATTTTGAATTGGTTTTTGTACTGCTGCCAAAACACTAGCCCATATGGGCATCCCAAACCAGCACATGTCACCCTATCTGTTATACAAAATAAGGTTCTACAGGCCCTTTTTTTATTTATTTATTTTTATTTATATAGAGCTGTAATAGCTTATATTAATTTGTGAGGTAAATTTGCCATTTTGCAGCATAATATAGAGCAGCCCCTGTGTAAATCTGAGGGGCAATAGTTTATATTATGAGGTAAATTCATGGTTTTGCACCATTATATGCAGCAGGCCCTGTGTAAATCTGAGGGGCATTAGCTTATATTGTGAGGTAAATTTGCCATTTTGCTTCATTATATAGAGCAGCCCAGTTGCCATCGAAATCAACTACTGTCCGGCCAGTACAGCTTTTCCAGGGCAAACTCTGCTAGTTGCGGACATAAGTCAAGTTTGGCTTCCCAGCAAATCCAGTGGATCCTGAAGGTGTGTTGGCATGGTCATGTCAAGGTATGACATGACCTGCTGTTTGAGGTCCAGCTCCAGGTCTTCCTGCTGCTCATGAGTAGACTAACTATGCGGGTGTAGAAAGCTACTCACTAGCTGATGGAGCTGCTGCTGCTGCTGCTCCTTCCACCCCCCCCAGCAGCCATGGCAGTGGAAGGTGATCGCAGAGGTCCCCCCGAGTCAGACCTGCGGGAGTATGGGCCATGGCACAGATAGACATCGCCCAACTGACTACGTGGGATGTCTCTGTAGTAGGTCAGTTTTTCCTCCCTCTCAGTGGGCGTAAAAAATGCCCCCATTTTGTGCCGGAAGCGAGGGTCCAATAAGTTGGAGAGCCAGAAGTCTTCCCGCTGACAAATGGAGACAATTCTGCGCTCACTAGTACGCAAGCATGTGAGCATGCATCGTGCCATTTGTGCAAGTGACTCGGAGGGACTACCTGTCTCCATCTCCACTGTAAACTGCCACGGTGTGTCTGGGTCCTCTGTCTCGCCTTCCTCACAACCCTCTAGCTCCTGTGGCTGCACCTCCTCTCCTGTCAGATGACTAGATAAAATGGTCATTTTGTGAAACCTAAACTGTGGTTTGCTGTGCCCCACCCCCTCCTCCTCCTCCACTTCAGCCCCCACAGGCTTCATGTGGCTGTGAAATGTATGTGCCATGTCTCCAGTCCCCTGACCAGCCATGCTTTCCAACATGTGTTGTAGTACATGAAGCAGTGGAATCTCATCGTTCATCTCATAGTCCTGGCAACTGACTAATAATGTAGCTTCCTCAAAGGGCCTGAGCAAACGGTCGGTGTCACGTATGAGCTGCCAATGGTTTACATTGAATTTACACAGGGGTGTCCCCCTATCCGTTTGGATCATCCAGAAATCCGTGATGGCTTTTCTCTGTTCCTATAGTGCAGTGGTCCTCAACCCTGTCCTCAAGGCCCACCAACATGTCATGTTTTTTGGATCTCCAAATAGCCAGCTCTATTGCTCTGCAGCTGCACTAATTACTCCACCTGAGCATCTTTGTGGAGATCTGCAAAGCCTGGCCTGTTGGTGGGCCTTGAGAACAGGGTTGGGGACCACTGCTATAGTGGATCCTGCATATGGAGGGTGGAATTCCAACGGGTGGAAACATCGCAAATCAGACTATGGTGGGGTACACCGTTGTGACGCTGAGGCTCAATAAGGTTGTGCTTGGTGGTGTAGGAGTGCCAGAAGTGCATGCTAACTTTCTTTCCTGTTGTTCGGATGTCTTTCAGATGGGGGCAAGACTTCAAAACTAGACTGAACACGTGTGCCATGTCAGGACGCATGACTCTGGCTTCCTTGTCGCAGCGCAAACAAGATGTTCTTCCAAGTGTCAGTCACCATGGGTCCAAATTTGCAGTTTTCGTGGATTAAGCAATGCTTTCATGGATTGAGTTCTCATTTTTAGTAGTTCCTCCCATGTGTGACTCTGATGGTCAAGGAAAACCATGTGAAGAACAGCGTGAAACCACAATCACCAAGGGGGCCTAAAAGGATATATATTGTACACCATGAGTCTATAGTTACAGCTCCAGGCGTAGACAACACTGTGCACTTTGGTACACACTGACAGGCTAAAGGACTGGCCCACCTTCTGTTCAACAACCATGCCATGTGACTCTCCACCTCGGCTCGGCACAAGCCATCAGTTCTCTGAAAGGTCCACCACTGGGTAATGCAGCAGGCTGGACTTATGGTGACGCTGTCTGAGAGGAGAAATCCCTCAGACATCAAGATTAAAAATTCCAAGAATTTTTGAGGGCTAATTATTCAGAGGCAAATGATAGCTAGTTGTTTCTGATTTAATTGCAAGGTGGAAACACACCCTCAAACAAAACTTCACTTTCGCAATACTATTGCATTTGTCTATTCATAATTTTATGTATATACACTAACTAACCTACTTTTTCTCCACAGGATGCTGCATGGAACACTGCCACATCGCTGAGTAGCTGATTTTTCCTACCAACAGTCCGCAATAATTCACTGCTGCTGCCGCCGCCACCGCCGCAGACTCCAGGGACCCTCTTCCACTACCTCGGCTTGCAACACCTCCTCCCACGACACTCTCCTCATCACTAATTGCCGGATAGTGGAAGAAGAGGCGAGTGTCTCCTCCACTTCTTGGCTGGGCAGTAGCTGCTGAATTTTATGATTATCAGATCTTGGATATCAGATCAATGGATAGTGGAGCTGAACCCAAAGCATAACAGACAGACAGTTGACTGGGGGTGTCAGATGCCACTTGTGATGCAGTGGACTGCTTTTGCAGCACTTCGAGACAAAGTTGCTTCATTGGCTGACACAATGACTGGTAAAGCTGTGGAACATATGGTTGAAAAGCAAGAATAACCATTTGTTTTTATATGAAAAAGACCCTGGTTTATACAGACTTTTTTTTTCCAGAGACTGCCCTGCATGGAAATGAATGGCGCATGGATCAGCCAAGCTTTCCTCCCAACAATGCCTGATGTATTCCAGTAGATTGATGACGGGGCCAGACCAAGAAAGATGGATCCTGCAAAACAGATTTAAGGCGCTGCTCTCCAGTTACAGACATTCCTCCGCATCGGACCACAAGTAAGTATTGATAAAAAATCCTTTACGTTACTCTTACTTTTTATTAATATTCTTCGGATAAGACGGATCAGACATGATTCCAGATTAAAAATTCCAAGAATTTTTGAGGGCTAATTAGTCAGAGGCAATGATACCTTCTTGTTTCTGATTTAATTAAAAGGTGGAAACACACCCTCAAACAAAACTTCACTTTGGCAAACTTTTGCATTTGTTTATTCATAATTTTATGTAGATATTACTAACTAAGCTACTTTTTCTCCACATGACTCTCCACAGGATGTGATTCATCCAATTTTTGGGCTCCTGAAGCCAACCCCAGTGTCTCTTTAAAGTAATATTTGGGCTCCTGCTGCTGCTGCTGCCAACTCCAGGGTGTGATTCATCCAATTTTTGGGCTCCTGAAGCCAACCCCAGGGTCTCTTTAAAGTAATATTTGGGCTCCTGCTGCTGCTGCCAACTCCAGGGTGTGAATCATCCAATTTTTGGGCTCCTGAAGCCAACCCCAGGGTCTCTTTAAAGTAATATTTGGGCTCCTGCTGCTGCTGCCAACTCCAGGGTGTGATTCATCCAATTTTTGGGCTCCTGAAGCCAACTCCAGTGTCTCTTTAAAGTAATATTTGGGCTCCTGCTGCTGCTGCTGCCAACTTCTGCCAACTCCAGGATGTGATTCATCCAATTTTTGGGCTCCTGAAGCCAACCCCAGGGTCTCTTTAAAGTAATGTTTGGGCTCCTGCTGCTGCTGCCAACTCCAGGGTGTGATTCATCCAATTTTTGGGCTCCTGAAGCCAACCCCAGTGTCTCTTTAAAGTAATATTTGGGCTCCTGCTGCTGCTGCTGCCAACTCCAGGGTGTGATTCATCCAATTTTTGGGCTCCTGAAGCCAACCCCAGGGTCTCTTTAAAGTAATATTTGGGCTCCTGCTGCTGCTGCCAACTCCAGGGTGTGATTCATCCAATTTTTGGGCTCCTGAAGCCAACCCCAGGGTCTCTTTAAAGTAATATTTGGGCTCCTGCTGCTGCTGCTGCCAACTTCTGCCAACTCCAGGGTGTGATTCATCCAATTTTTGGGCTCCTGAAGCCAACCCCAGGGTCTCTTTAAAGTAATGTTTGGGCTCCTGCTGCTGCTGCCAACTCCAGGGTGTGATTCATCCAATTTTTGGGCTCCTGAAGCCAACCCCAGGGTCTCTTTAAAGTAATATTTGGGCTCCTGCTGCTGCTGCCAACTCCAGGGTGTGATTCATCCAATTTTTGGGCTCCTGAAGCCAACTCCAGTGTATATTTGGGCTCCTGCTGCTGCTGCTGCTGTCAACTCCTGCCAACTCCAGGGTGTGATTCATCCAATTTTTGGGCTCCTGAAGCCAACTCCAGTGTATATTTCGGCTCCTGCTGCTGCTGCTGCCAACTTCTGCCAACTCCAGGGTGTGATTCATCCAATTTTTGGGCTCCTGAAGCCAACTCCAGTGTATATTTGGGCTCCTGCTGCTGCTGCTGCCAACTCCTGCCAACTCCAGGGTGTGATTCATCCAATTTTTGGGCTCCTGAAGCCAACTCCAGTGTATATTTGGGCTCCTGCTGCTGCTGCTGCTGCCAACTTCTGCCAACTCCAGGGTGTGATTCATCCAATTTTTGGGCTCCTGAAGCCAACTCCAGTGTATATTTGGGCTCCTGCTGCTGCTGCTGCCAACTCCAGGGTGTGATTCATCCAATTTTTGGGCTCCTGAAGCCAACTCCAGTGTATATTTGGGCTCCTGCTGCTGCTACTGTCAACTCCTGCCAACTCCAGGGTGTGATTCATCCAATTTTTGGGTTCCTGAAGCCAACTCCAGTGTATATTTGGGCTCCTGCTGCTGCTGCTGCCAACTTCTGCCAACTCCAGGGTGTGATTCATCCAATTTTTGGGCTCCTGAAGCCAACTCCAGTGTATATTTGGGCTCCTGCTGCTGCTGCTGCCAACTTCTGCCAACTCCAGGGTGTGATTCATCCAATTTTTGGGCTCCTGAAGCCAACTCCAGTGTATATTTGGGCTCCTGCTGCTGCTGCTGCCAACTCCTGCCAACTCCAGGGTGTGATTCATCCAATTTTTGGGCTCCTGAAGCCAACTCCAGTGTATATTTGGGCTCCTGCTGCTGCTGCTGCTGCTGCCAACTTCTGCCAACTCCAGGGTGTGATTCATCCAATTTTTGGGCTCCTGAAGCCAACTCCAGTGTATATTTGGGCTCCTGCTGCTGCTGCTGCCAACTCCAGGGTGTGATTCATCCAATTTTTGGGCTCCTGAAGCCAACTCCAGTGTATATTTGGGCTCCTGCTGCTGCTACTGTCAACTCCTGCCAACTCCAGGGTGTGATTCATCCAATTTTTGGGCTCCTGAAGCCAACTCCAGTGTATATTTGGGCTCCTGCTGCTGCTGCTGCCAACTTCTGCCAACTCCAGGGTGTGATTCATCCAATTTTTGGGCTCCTGAAGCCAACTCCAGTGTATATTTTGGCTCCTGCTGCTGCTGCTGCCAACTTCTGCCAACTCCAGGGTGTGATTCATCCAATTTTTGGGCTCCTGAAGCCAACTCCAGTGTATATTTGGGCTCCTGCTGCTGCTGCCAACTTCTGCCAACTCCAGGGTGTGATTCATCCAATTTTTGGGCTCCTGAAGCCAACTCCAGTGTATATTTGGGTTCCTGCTGCTGCTGCTGCCAACTCCAGGGTGTGATTCATCCAATTTTTGGGCTCCTGAGGCCAACCCCAGGGTCTCTTTAATGTAATATTTGGGCTCCTGCTGCTGCTGTCAACTCCTGCCAACTCCAGGGTGTGATTCATCCAATTTTTGGGCTCCTGCTGCTGCCAACTCCAGTGTCTCTTTAAAGCAATGTTTGGGCTCCTTCTGCCCCTCATAGTGATGCCACTTCAACTCTCTGCAATTGTGCCGCTCTGCGATTCTATTAGCGATGCCTCTGATCTGCATGTGATATTTATTCAAAGTATTATTTAACTAACCCAGCACGCATCCTGTGCGTGTTACAGCAAGGCAGAATGGTTTACAACCCTATTGAGGCTCTAGGAGGCTCAGAAATAGCTGTTTTTAATAGCGATTCGTTGCGAATTTATTCGGGTCGAAACGATTTTTGTCGGAAAATTCGGCGAATCAGTCGAATCGAATTTTTCAAAAGTTCGCTCATCTCTAGCAGTGAGCACCAGTGAATAGAGATGAGCAAATCTAATCTAACGAATCCAAGAAAAAAAAAATTCAAGAAAAAATCGGTTCGCAACGAATGCAAATTTCGCCGCGATTTAATCCGGCATATTGTTTCATTAAACTCCATTTATTGCGGTCCATACTCCAGGGCATTTAAAATGGTGGATCCACATGTCAGGACATTGGCCATGAATCCTGGGAAGGAGGCAAAGCCGGATGACCCTAAATTACATGCAGCATGCAGCCTATTAGCAGCCAGCCATCCCGGTGATGTCACAGCCCTATATAATCAGCAGCCATCTTGCTGTCACTTATGTCAGCGTTCTATAGCAGAGAGTGTAGAACAGAGAGGCACAGAAAAGCATTTTTACAGCAGCGATTCACCTCAAGCCAAATTCCACCCCAGAAGCACTGAAAGGGAAGTGCGAGAGATTGCCCTTGTGGGTATATTACAGCAGCGATTCACCTCAAGCCAAATTCCAGCCAAGAAGCACTGATAGGGAAGGGAGAGAAATTGCACTTGTGAGTGTATTACAGCAGCTATTCACCTCAGTCCAAATTCCAACCTATAAGCACTAATAGGGAAGGGAGAGAGATTGAGACACAGTGACAGTGTGCTGCAGAACTGGTGTGTACAACAACTGAAAAGCTAATAGTAGCCAGCCTGTTAGGGTGAGCAGAGCACTAAAAGTGTATTGTTCTCTTTTAAGTGTAACCTGTGCGTACATCTAAGTGGTGCACCATTTTGTTCCTGTTAAAGCCTCAAGGGCCTATTTACTGTGAAAGGCCAGCCAAAAGTACACACCTGCTGGTGTTGTAGACAAATACTGTTTTAAGCATACAGGAGCACATTGAACTCCCCTCATAAGTGCATACCACATACATACATCTAAGTGCTGTACCATTTTGTTCGTTTTAGAGTCTTCAGGACCTAGTTACTGTGAAAGGCCAAACAAGTACACTCCTACCCAAAAGTACACACCTGCTGCTGTTGTAAACAAATACTTTTTTAAGCGTACAGGAGCGCATTGAACTCCCCTCATATATGGACTAAGGATGTCAGGCAGAGAAGTGCCAGGACGTGCACAGAGGAGAGGCAGAGGCCTAAATTCATCAGGCAGAGGTCGCAGCAGACTGGGGGCGAGCGGCAGCTGGATTTGCAGCGAGAGGTCTGATCTCCTGGCATCAGCTAGCAGTCGTGTCTCAACCAGCAACCCATCTGTCGTCATCAGTTGGTTAACATGGTCATCCACTTCATCAAGTGACATCTGACACCCCCAGTCAACAGTCGTGGGTTCCTCAGAGACAACCCTCAGTTGGCATAACCCAGGACAGTCCATGTCCTCCCATTGCCTCTGTCCTATACTGTTCCCTCCTCCAGAGAAGTATCTTATGCTTTGGGTTCAGCTCCACTATTCAGTGAGGATGATCTAATACAGGACAGTCAGCAGCTACTGCCCAGACAAGTAGTGGGGAGACATCCGCCACTTCCTCCACTAGGCGGGCAAGTAGTGATGAGGAGAGTGGCATAGGGGGTGGTGTTCCTGACACTGTTGAGGAACCTAAGGAGGATATCAGTGACGTGCCGACACAACTCGATAAAGCTGATCGCACTGGGAGCATAGTGCAGAAGGGGCTTCATCATCATCGGGAGAAGAGGGTTGCAGGTTGCCTGTGAGGCAGCAGCTAAGCCAGCAAGGTGGTAGCATGGTTGGCAGACAGCATGGTGCCTGAAGTGGAAAGTCTGGAGCTCAACGTGTCCGGGGTAGACCATCTGTTTCTCGGGAGTTAGTGGAACAAGGGTTCCTGGAGTCGGCAGCAGTAGCAGTCAATTGATGCGGACTGTTGTTAGGAAAATCAGCTACTCGATGGTGTGGCAGTTTTTCATCAAGCATCTGGAGGAGGCTAACATGGCCACATACAAGGTGCGTCAGCAGAAAGTGAAGCATGGCCAGGGTCCCAATGTTGGCACCACGGCCCTGCGTCATACAACATATGCAGCAGCACCATAAAGCGGCCTGGGAGAACCGTGGTTACAAAGTGGTGGTCCAGCCTGCTGCATCACCCAGTGGCACGCCGCTCCCTGTTTCAGCCAGCCAAGGCTCCACCACTTGAGCCGAAGGGAGCTGTGTGTCATACCCATCCTCTGTCACTCCAGATGCTCCTCCTACTCCGAGTCCTGTACAAGTTGTTGGTGCTGCAGTCCCTCCCTTTTCAAGTGGTGGACTTTGCACCTGTCAGAGAACTGATGGCATGTACCGAACCGAGGTGGAGAGTCCCAAGCCGTTATTTCTTTGCGAAGAAGGCAGTACAAGCCTGCACAATTTTGTTAAGCAAAGGGTTAAGCAAAAGGTGTGCCAATCCTTGAGCCTGTCGGTGGGTACCAAAGTGCATGGCAGCACTGACATGTGGAGCTGTAACTACTGTCAGGGACAATACATGTCCTTTACGGCCCACTGGGTGAATGTGGTTCATGCACAGCCACAACAGCAACTTGGACAGATCACGCCGCTTCAGCCTCCATGCTCTTAGGCCGTTCTTCCTGTGACAGTGCGCAACTCCGCCTCCTCATCCTGCACCATCTCCACAGCCTCCACTGCATGTACAAGTCTCAGTGCCCCGCCTTTATTTTGTAACTTTTTGGAGATTTAAAAATGGCTGGGAAAAGGTACACTACTCAGGAAGCAGCAGCTTATCTGATGGAGTCGGACTCAGAAAAATTTAGCGAGTCAGGGTCAGAGTATATGCCCTCAGGTAGCGAGTCCGACAGTGCCTCCTCTAGTGAGGAGGTACAGCCACGCAGTAGTACCAGTACTAGGCATCCTAGAAGAGATGGTACCGCACAAGAAGAGGCCATGCTGCAGGAATGTGTAGGGCAGGGGGGGAGTACTGTAGCTGAAGGAGTGCCTCCGTGGAGGCCTCCTAATAATTATTCCCCCGAAATTCCCCCATTTGATTTGGTCCCCGGGGTCAATGTTGACACCACAAACTTCCGTCTCATTGACTACTTCAATTTATTTGTTTCAGAGGCCATCCTACTGGATATGGTCCATTACACTAATCTCTATGCTGAGCAGGTCCTCACCCAAAATCCCCCACAGAGGCACGCCCGAGCTCATGCATGGCAACCAACAAATTTGAGTGAGATAAAAAAATTTGGGGGGTTCACTCTAGCAATAGGTATCGTAAAAAAATTTAGCATTGAGTCCTACTGGGATACCCAATCCTTATTGGCAACCCCATTATTTCCAGCTGTATTGTCCAGAAATCGTTACGAAATCTTACTGCAGTTTCTGCACTTTAACAATAATTCCACTGCTCTTCCCCGTGGTGTGCCCAGTCACGCCAGGCTGCATAAATTAAGACCCCTGATTAATAGCCTGTCAGAGCGCTTTGCGGAAATGTACACCCCCTCCCAAAATTTTAGTATTGACGAGTCACTTCTGCTGTTTAAAGGGCACATTATATTTAGTCAGTATATCAGTATAGCTATGGGAAAATTTTCCAAATTATGTGACAGTGTGACCGGCTATACCAAATTTTTCCAGATTTATGAAGGAAGGGACACACATCTGGACCCCCCTGGTTGTCCCCTTAATTTGACCATCAGTGGAAAAATCGTGTGGGAGCTCATGACTCCTCTACTGGGGAGAGTTTACCACTTATATGTGGACAACTTCTACAGCAGCATCCCCTTATTTAGAGCCCTCTACTCATTGGACACACCAATCAACCGCAATCGAAAAGGCTTGCCCAGGTCAATGCTGCAAAAGAAACTGAATCGTGGAGCGTCCTATGCTTTAAGAAGCGATGAGCTCCTGGCCGTGAAATATATGGACAAAATGTAATCATGCTGACGACAATCCACGATGAGTCAGTCATGACTGTACGACAACGTGGTCCGCGACCCCCCTACCAAAAGCCACGTTGTATCAAGGATTATAATAAATTCATGGGTGGCGTTGATAAGGACCAAATACTAACCTACTACAATGCCGCCCGCAAATCCAGAGCCTGGTACAAAAAAGTTGCGATTCATTTGGTTCAACTGGCAACTTTTAACTCCTTTGTTGTCTTCAAGGCAGCAGTACCAGGCTCCAATCTGACTTTTATAAAGTATCAGCAACAGTTACTCCCTGCTCTGTTGTTTGGGGATACCGAGGAGGCCCCAGAAATGACAGCTAAAGACAACCAAGCTAGATTAGTGGGGAAGCACTTTATAAAGTGCATTCCCGACATGGGTGGTAAAAGGTATCCCCAGAAGGCTTGTAGGGTATGTAGAAAACATGCCATTAGAAAGGATGTGCGGTACTACTGCCCAACTTGCCCCAGCCAACCTGGTTTATGCTTCGACCATTACTTTGAAGCCTACCACACCCAGGTAAACTATTAATTAGTACTGGGTTTCTTTTTTTTAAATTTAGAATGTAGGTGGACCCCTTTTTTGTTGTCAATGTGTTTTCTTTTCCTTTCCATTTCTTTTGATATGTATACAGATGCGATGGCATGTACTGGAGGAGGAGCAGCTGGTTACTTGTGGCGCATGATGATTAAAACGTGAGCCCCCCTTTTCAGCATTGTAATACCTGAACCGGATCACTGATCTTATAATCTGATGCCACAGCTAATGTAGCCGATCTGCACCTCACAAGTCTAATCCTTCTTGCAGCTGTTTGTACCATTAAGAAATGTAAAGGTCTGTTTTGTGCGCTTTCATAGCGCATGCTTTACTTTTAGGTGTATTTTTGGGTATCGTCCGGTTCGGTGGACCCTGCTGTTTCAGATTTAACTTTTAATTCCTGTTTGCATATAGATTTTTTTAGTAAAATGTGGAAACACGTGAAACCCGTTAATGTTAATGTGTTGAAAACTTTGGCCACTGGAACAAGGCTGGTACGCCTAGAACGCTCAAGGTGTGTATTTTCAGGGAACATATGGTTTGTGGGGGGGTATTTTAATTGATAAGTGGTGTTTTGGTTGAAAAAGCGCAAGGTGCGCACTTTGTATGCAGCGCAGGAAATTTTTAAGTGAAATGCCCATTTTGCATACGCTTTGCTTTGGGGTAATTGGCAACCTTACCCTTGGAGGTAGCTATGCATGTTGGGTATTGTTCTGTTCAGGGGACCTTGCCGTTTCAGATTTAGTTTGTTTTTTTTGTTAGCGCAAGTTTTTTATAGGAAAATTTGGTCTTAATCCTGCATTTTTGCTATTTTTTTAGGGAAATCTGGTAAAACCAGTGAGTTTCGGGAAGGCTTGCGTCCAGAAAGCTGCAGCTACAACAACAAGCCTGGTACGCCTAGAACCCTTGAGGTGTGTACTTTCAGGGAACATATGGTTTGTGTGGGATATTTTAATTGAAAAGTGGTGATTTGGTTGAAAAAGCGCAAGGTGCGCACTTTGTCTGCAGAGCAGGAAATTTCAAATGAAATGCCCGTTATGCATATGCTTTGCTTTGGGGTAATTGGCAACCCTACCCTTGGAGGTAGCTATGCATGTTGGGTATTGTTCTGTTCAGGGGACCTTGCCGTTTCAGATTTGTTTTTCTTTTTTTATTAGTGCATGTTTTTTATAGGAACATTTGGTCTTAATCCTGCATTTTTGCTATTTTTTTAGGGAAATCCGGTACAACCAGTGAGTTTCGGGAAGGCTTGCGTCCACAAAGCTGCAGCTACAACAACAAGCCTGGTACGTGTAGAGGTGTCTACGCTTGAGGTGTGTACTTTCAGAGAATATATGGTTTGTGGGGGGTATTTCAATTGAAAAGTGGTGGTTTGGTTGAAAAACCGCAAGGAGAGCAAAATGGTTGTGTTTTCTTTGAAAATTGGCTCAGCCGCTCTTTTCAGTTTTATGTGTCTCCTGGGCAGGAAAGGATGTCTACCAATACATATGTGGCACTGTTGCAATCGGGAGGAATAGGGCTTTTACACACAATATTATTTCCTGGAACAACTTGCATGTTTTATTAAGAAAACACACTACAAATTGTAAAAAAATGTTTTTGGGGTTTTGTTTTAACATATTTTCCACAAAAATATTTAAAAAACACTGACAATCTTACAAACACGACACGTCATGTTAAAGCCCAGACTGTGCTGAAAAAAACAATATATAATTTTCCAGGGAAATACTGGGAAATCCCTTCAAAAATCACAGTTGAACATGTGGAGTGCAAAATAGTGCAAAATGGTCTGGCAACAAAGGGTGACAAAATCTCAAGGTAGGCTGGCGGTTAAAGGGTTAAACTATCAAAGGCAGCTGCAGACTATTTCAATGTTAATTAGGGAGCAGATGATTCGTATGCTAATTAGCTATGGACCATTCACATGCTAATTAGTCCATGCTAATTAGTCCACTAAGACATGTTTTTATACAGCCTTGGGTGATTTCAGAGTGTTATAAAGGAATTTTCCGAAAAGTTGATTATCTCTAATCAATATGGTCCTATTAAAATGGCAGAAAAGAACGAAACAGCAAATATTTTCTACTTTCACTTTGAAGGTGGTGTAGTAAACACGGAAACATGTGTCCTGTGAGTCTGAAGTTCCTTTGAGTGATGCATTTCCGATTACTTCATTAATGGTCCCCATTTTTGGCTGTGGACGTTTATATTAATAGACTTATTAGGAATATCGTTGTGTGTACTATTGAGGCAGTTTATTTACACTTTGTATTTTTGGGCTGCGGGCTCTTGTGCCCGCCCGGGCTTTGGGGAGGCAGGTAATGGGTTAATGGCAAGTCACCACACTTGCCGCTGGTGACTTGCCAGGCCCGAGCCTTATGAACTGGTATAGGGGGCTCATAGATCCCTAACCAGTTCACAAAGGGTTAATTGAAAAAATAAAAACCACCAAACACGCAGAGAGAAAATGACATTTATTTTAAAACTTTTTTTTTCTTCACTCACCTCAGATCCTTTGTCCCACACCCCTTTGTGCGCACTGATCCGATGACAGCTGGTAGTGATTGGTGGGGGGGAGGGTGTAGAGGCAGGGGATTGGAGCCCCTCCACCCTCTCTTCACTAATCACTATCAGCATCTGAGGATTGTTGGCACCGGAAGCGGGATGACATCAGCATTGCAAGACAGAAGCGTGGGGGGGGCGTGTTCGAGGCCCATTCCACACCGCGGAAGAGCCTGGGGGGGAATCAGAAACCTCCCCTGTAAAGAGAGGACCTGCCAGGGGGGATCGTGGGTGGAGGTTAAGGTCAATGTTTTTTTTATTAGCTAAGTGTCAGCGGTGCCTATTTCGGACCCTATCCTGTCTGTGCAAGTGCCTGGGGGGAGGATCGGAGACTTAAGTCTCACAGAGCTGGCACTAAATGGGTTAAACCTTAAATTGGAACAAAAACCTTGCCCTGAGGCATCCAAAATTGGAATTCCCCACTGTGTGTAACCTCTCGGACACCACTCTCACCCTCTTCCTGGCTCCTGGCTGGGGACATCCCCAGAATCTTCGGTATGTGTGCGCACTCCCGACTCCAGCCATTCAGATAAACCCTATTCACTGCTAGGGATGCAGTCACTCGCGCTGCCGATTGCCATAAAAAGAGCTGTTTTCCAAGCATTACATATGTACATCAAACAGCTCTGATTGGACAAGAGCCTGCACATGCAGGGGAAAGGCGAGTTTTTCTAGGGTATCCGGGGGGGGGGGTTACACAGCAGTGTATCCCAAAACAGGATGCCCCGGTGCAATGAACAAAACCCGGGATAGTCAAAATACTGAGTTTTGTTCTGCTTTAAAGCAATACACATTACATCACCTTAGCTCCCCTGCAACCCTGGTTTCATGGTAGAGAGTGTTCTGATTCAGTTGATCAAGGCCTGTGTGCACATACATGTAAGGAAGTAGTAATGTCTGCACACACTCTTAGTAATGTTAGGGATGGGGTATAAATTGGACCTCCTTGTAGTGGTGCCTCGGTTTTACATTCATTGCAATCTATGTTAACAGTCCATGCTTTTAACAAGTGATAGCTTTTTCAATAGTATGAGTGTGCAGAGAGTTACAATTCTTTTTTGTCTATGGAGTGTGGTTACATCCCTCTAGCACCTCCTTGACTACCATTTATTGACTGGATGAACACCTCCCACCTTTGTTTTTTGCTGTGTGCACCTCCACCAGCACTTGGAGCTGGACCACTAAGAGCAGAACTGTTTCCAGAATAATACCCTCTGCTTACATTATAGTGTACTGAGATTTTGGGACTTACCGTATACAAGTTTTTATTATCAACCTCTAGGTGCCAACGTGTATATCTAAGCGGTTTTATTCTACATTGTTAGGGAATGTTACATCATCTACACATAGAAGAACATAAGTCCATTTCTCTCCTACATATTTTGTGTATAAACATGGATCAGCTTGAGATCTTTGAAATCCTCTATCAATCAAGGCTTTGTTCATTTTGGAGTTCCGTGGCCTTGCTGACTGTTTAAGACCAAAGAGAGATTGTTGCATTATACAAACATGATGTTCTTCACTAGGGATGAGCGAACCGGTTCGGAAGAACCGGAATTCGCTCCGAATTTCAGGGAAAATTCGATTCGGCACGAACCTGAATTTTTTTTGGTTCGTGCCGATCGAATTTTCCCTGAAATAAAAAAAAAATGGTGGGAGCGGGCAGGCCGGCTACGCTGTCAGCGGGCGGCTTAAAAAAAAATGCCAGCATGGTGGGAGCGGGCAGGCCGGCTGCGCTGTCAGCGATTTCTGGGATTCCCACAAATCAAAGGTTACAAAACCTACTGCTTATTTTTCACGATACTTACCGCCTATGTCATGACATTGTCTACCAATTCTCTAATCATCGTGTTGGTGTCCACCAAGCCAAAGCTTCATGCCCCCATGTTCTTCTTTATCCAACAACTGTCTATTGTGGAAATCACTTTTTTGACTATCATCATCCCAAACATGTTACATGCCATCTGGCTGGAAGGTGCCACTATTCCCATCGTGAACTGTTTGACTCAGATGTATCTGTATTGTGCTGTTAGGTGTGCAGAGTGTCATCTGCTCATGGTCATGTCGTATGACAGATATAAGGCTATTTGCAATCCTTTACGCTATGGTTCAGTTATGAATGGAAAGCCCCACGGAAGGACGGGTGCCTTTCTCCAGCCTGCCAACACAATAGTAAGAAAAAATTATTTGATACTTTACAGAACTGACCTGAATATATTAAATTAAACCCCGAGGAACTTACCATCCTCTTCTCTTAAAGAGACAGATATGATGGAAGGACAGGTGCCTTTCTCCAACTTGCCAACACAATAGTAAGTTAAAAAATATGTGATGTTTTATAAATTTGACCAAAATATATACTAAACTATACCCGAGGAACTTACCATCCTCTTTTCTTAAAGAGACAGACTCACCTGAACCTGTCTACACTTCACAAATAAGGTATTTATCCAAAAATTTGTATTCAGAGAATTACTGTATAGAAATCAAATATATGGCAATTACACTTATTTTTGAAATAATCTTTATTTAGATAAATAATTGACAGTAGCATGAAGATACCAGTGGTGATCACTTTTAAATAATTATAAGGTATGCCACTAAGAATATTATAAACAATATCAGGCACTGTTTATTTGAACATATGAGATGAACTGAATTACTGTATCTATAACAGATTATATATGGCTAATTACACTGAAGAAGCTAAGAATTGCGAAACGCGTATGTAAAAGGCCACCAGCCACTTGAATCTCCATAATTTGTCACAATTTGTGAACGCATGACAAAGTCTACTACCAAGTATATGTCTGTAAATCAATTATAGAAAACTTGTTTAAATAAGGCACTATAAGCACTGTATGCACTATATGACCTCTAAAATGAATAAATGAGTTTTTAACTTATTCTACCATATGTCAATTGTACTGATAAACACAACAAAGATCACTATAATCAACCATACGACATGAGAGGAAATTAAGGGACATCCTCCTACAGGGGCCTAAACTACCTCAAATATAACAGGTTGCTGTCCAAATGCCCTAGAAATTAGGACACTAGGACATACTACCAGTTTCCCCCAATTTCATTTATATACATAGAGGTAGAAAGTCCCCACACACAATTCAATATTACACAATCAAGCTCAATATTTATACCAGGAAACATTTAAGGGTTACATCCCTTCCCTCCTTTCTCATCAATGGAAAGCACCAGAAAGGCTTGGTCATCTATTGTTGGGTCTTTGGTTTTATCCTAACTCAAACCACGCTAAACTTTATCTGCCAGCTTCACTTCTGTGGACCCAACGTTATTGACCATTTCTTCTGCGACATTCTTCCCTTTGCTGTACTTACATGTTCCGACACCTTTCCATTGGAGGCAGAGTTAATGTTGGTCTCTATCTTAATAATGGCCGTCCCATTCCTCTTAATTGTAATAAGCTATACATGTGTCATTATAACAATTCTTAGTATCTCCTCAGACACTGGTAGAAGAAAGGCCTTCTCAACGTGTAGCTCCCATCTCATTGTGGTAACCCTGCTCTACGGGACGGCGATCAGTATTTATTTAGTTCCGGCCAATGTACAGACTTTAAACCTCAACAAGTTGCTCTCCCTTTTCTATATTGTAGTAACACCCCTGTTTAACCCAATCATATACAGCTTGAGAAATCAAGAGATAAAGGACAGCATGGTAAAGTTATTTAAAGTTTCCCTGACCATGAAATAACAATACAAGTTTAAATGTGTGTTTTATGTGGATGAAAGTTTTATACCTAGGATGCTTAAAGCGGACCAAAACCCACAAATTTTAACTAATATTCCCTGCATTGCTCCCCCCATGAGGAGTAATTTGTGCTTAGCACTGCTGCCCACTAATGCTGCTTGTTTTAGCTGTAAATCTCCGCCTCCTCCATTCATTGCCACTGCTGTGTGTGTCAATGGTGTCATTCCCACACCTATGCAGTGACTGATAGCCTGCAATTTTACAGAGAGGGACAGCAAATAAATACACCCTAAGAACGGAGGATTAACAGGGGCTTTGGTCCAAAAAAATTTCACAAGCTCGATGGGTTTTGGTCCGCTTTAATAATAATGAAGGTTTTCTTTGGCCTGGATTAATAAACCAGCATTCTGTAGCTACTGACGCTGTTACTTCTGGTGTCAGTCCAAGAATGATGATGGCTACACAATGGGGTCAATTCAGAGCCAGATGAGAACTTTCACTCCTTTCTTTGTCTACCTCGGGGCTGCAATGACACTAGCAGCAAAAGCTGTGAGATTAGAGGAAGGTCCAGTTGGAAGGCTGTGAGTCACAACGCTGCAGCTAAGGCCAGCGCTGTCATTCGAAAGGCGACTTAGGTGGGAGGTTGTGCACTAAGGGACCAGAAAGCAGCAGGATGCTGGTGTTTCAGATAACGCCAACCTCCGTAAGGTAATGCGGGGTTAGGAATGTTTTGCCAGCTAATGTTTACAATACCTGCTGTTCATCTTTAAGGATATTTTTAAGCTTGGAAATAATAGCACCCTATGGGCTATGCTAAAGAATTTGCCATTTTTCTAAATAGCCCACAGGGTGCTGTTGTTTCCAAACAAAAACAAATGATTCCAACCTTTTAGAAAAAGTGATGTACCTAACCTATAAAAATGCCCCATCACAGGTACAGGTAATTCTTTGAGGAAAGAAAGATAGAACAAACATTTTTTTTGCACGTTTTTGTGTCAAAACGCTACAAAGCTCACCAGGATGAAGGTTGCAATCACACCAAGATGCACACCGGAAGTCACACTGGCTTTACCAGGTATTTAGCATGACCCCCAATGAGTGAATGCTGAGCGTTCCCCGCTGGGTGTTCCCCTCTGAAACTCTGCTCTGTCGCCAACCACACAGATATGCTGGCGTAGATGCACACATCAGATAGAGGATGATCCCATCAGTGATCCTTGGGGTTAAACATAGTGGGGCAATCGGAGGGCAAGCTACACTGTAAAGCTTAGTCACTAGAGTTTCAGCCACAGACAGGGGATACAAACAAGATACAAATGAATAAGGATAAAATGTAGGACCTATGGCAGATCAGGGTCCAGGGCACAAAAAAACCTTCCCCAATTCAGGAATTACCTGCCCAAACAGCCATTCCATGCGCAAGATCATGAGGAATGTTGGTAAAGGGGGCAGTAGGTTAAGTGGGGAATGGGACATAAGGGATCACTTAGCAAGGGGGCAGCGAGGAACATTGAGGTTGAAGAGCTGCATGGAGCACCACGCAAGGTAAGAGAAGAAACTCCAAAGAACTGGATGGGGTACAAAGTCCAAGACACAAGGCGCAAGGCAAAAAAACTCATGAAACTGGGAGGATGGTCTTGCAAGAAACCTCCTACGAGGTACAGGGAGCACCCTGCAAGGTACATGGAGAGGGAGACGACAAGGAACCTAAAATGCACTGAGAGAGCATCCTACATTGATTCTGTATATAGTACATGGATCTAAAAGACTCCAGGGCTGGCCGCTAGCCTACCACTGGGGCATCCCAATATAGGATGCTGTATGAAAACAACGGGTTGGCAGTAAACTCACCTTTACCGGCAGCTCCCGCAACGTTATGTTCTGCGACAGCCCCATACCCAGCTTCCCTGCAGCTGTACGCGCTCTCACGCCCTGCAATTTGATCATGCAGGAGTGTGCACTCCACAGGGAACCCGGGGATGCAGCCAGCTGGCTGGGGCAAGTCATCCGACACCCTTAAAACTAACCATATGGCAATCTTAAAACGTTTTTAACACCTGCCCATCCCTGGGGCAGCAGCATTGCCGGAGTATTTGTGCGGGAGGGCAGCTGGAAAGGCAACATGGTAATTTCCTTTCTTGGTTTGCTGCCAAGGAAACCTAAATGACCAGAATATATCAGAATGAGAAAATCTTCCACCTTACCAAAAAAAAAAAAAAAAAAATCAATGTCATATGAGATAAGCGCAAGGAGCGATCCAAGGATAAGGTAAGTTGCTGATCATCGGACTTGGACCGATCAGCTGTGGGGGACAAAGGTGAGTACCATTTTGTTTTGTCTTTTTTTTATTTCAATAAATTTTTATTGAATAGATCATTTCAAAAATTACAGAACGGGCAATAATCTCCAACATGGAGAAGCTTATTGCAATAGTTTGTATATAATACAATGCTTCGTGCGATGAACGGAGCCGTTGCCCTGCGTATCCTTCCGGAGACCGCGTTCCTAGCCCAAAAGGTCCCACGCCGATAGTCGAACCAATCAACTAAATTTCTATATACATTAAAGTCTTAAACTCTACAGAAAACGTTCTTAACCTTTGGAATGAGGGAAGGGGGGAGGGCAAATGGGTTGGGAAAGGGAGGGAAAAGAGAAAAGAAGAGATGAGAGAGGAGAAAAAAAAAAAAAAAAAAAAAACCCAGACATAGGCTAAAGTAGATCGCTGATTAAACCCAGAGCAGGGTCTCATCAAAGTTTTTAGAGCCGTAGGCCCGTATCCAAGGAGTCCACAGTTCCCGAAATCCATCCAAGTCCCCACATTGAATTGCAGTGAGCTTCTCCATAGACATAATAAAATTCACTTTATTAATAAGTAACCTAAATTTTAGGTCTGCAGTTTTCCATAAGCCTGCTATCGTCTGTTTCGCGCCTGTCAGGATATGATAGGCCAGTAGCCTCTAATTTTTGGAACAGTTGTCAATAGGAGAGTTTAATAAAGCCACCCATGGGTCCTGTGGTATCTGCCTACCTAAAACCCTGCTTATAGCTTTAAACACTGCTTGCCAGAATAATTTCACTTTATCGCAGTCCCACCATATATGTTTATAAGAACCCGCAACAGAGCAACCTCTGAAGCAGAGTCCTTGTTCATCTGGCCCAAAGTGCTTCATTTGATCCGGGACTAGATACCACCTAAGAGTCAATTTGACATTAGCTTCCACTGACATGACTGATGCAGAAACCCCAAAACTCGAACCCCACATCTTCTGCCATTCCCCTTGGTATTTCATCTCCCCCAGTTCCCTCTCCCGTTTTTGTCTATAAGACAAAACTTGGGCTCCTGACCTCTCGCATAACTTACTATAAATTTCAGAGATAACCCCTCTCCCCCTTGGGTCCTGACTACAACGTTTCTCAAAAAAAGTGAGCTGATTGCAACTAACCTGCTCTGGGCCTACAGTCTTTACAAAATGAGCTACCTGAAAATACCCAAATAGGTCTTTGGGTTGTAATGAAAATTTGTCTTTCATTTCCTGAAATGTAGCTAACCTGATGTCTTGAAAACAATCTCTGAGATATTTGACCCCCCCTCTCTTCCAAGTGGAGAACCTTGCAGGGTCTGTGAGGGCTGGGAGAAACATAGGGTTATCCCAGATCTTCAATAACGGCATATGGGGGGAGACAAGATCTGCAGTAGACCGCAAGTCATCCCAGAGCCTTAAGGAATGATCTGTTATTGGATTACCCGCTGATCTCCTCACTTTAGGTGGTAGCCACAGGAGGTTGTCGATCCCCACTGGGTCGCACAAGTCTGCCTCTATCTGGATCCATGCTGGAACATCCAAAATTGTGTGGTATGCTATCACTTGAGCTAATTGTGCGGCTTGATAATATTTTTTAACATTAGGCACCCCCAGACCGTCCTGACATTTTGGTTTAAGCATAATACTACCCGCAATTCTTGGGCGTTTGTGGTCCCATACGAAATCTAATATTTTACTTTGAAGCTGTTGTAAATAAATTGAGGGAATCCGTACTGGGAGCGTTCTTGTTAGGTACAGAAATTTTGGGAGAAGGGTCATTTTTATTGCCGCAATTCGGCCTAGCCAAGAAAGACCATAAGTCTTCCATTTCTTCAATAAAGCCAAAAGCTTATGCCGAAGCGGGATGAAGTTGGCATCAAATAAAGAAGTATAGCGCTTGGTCAAGTTCACTCCTAAATATTTAATTGTCTCTCCTTCCCAGTGAAAGTCAAACCCGGCCTGAATCTGGGCCCAATGATTGTCCGGAATATTTATATTTAGCGCCCTTGATTTCGTAGTGTTCACCTGCAGCCCAGAGATCCGCTCAAATTCTCCCAGAGTCCTCAGTATATTGGGGAGGGAGATGATTGGATTTGACACTGTTAATAGTACGTCATCTGCGAAAAGACATAGTTTGTAGACAGCTTTGCCCACCTTCACCCCCCCCAATATCTGGCGACATCCTTTGTGCAAGGGGTTCCATCGCCAGCGCAAACAGCAAAGGTGACAATGGGCAACCCTGCCTAGTGCCTCTCATCAGGGGAAAAGTGTCTGATTTACATCCACTATATTTCACATAAGCAATCGGTTTAGAGTAAATTTCTTTCACTATCCTAGAAATTTTCGGACCAAAACCCCAAAAGTCTAGCAGATAGAAAAGGTATTCCCAGGCCACCGTGTCAAAAGCCTTTCTTATATCTAAAGAGAGGAGCATGCACGGGATATCCTTATTATTAGCTATCTGAGTGAGCTGAACCACCCTTCTGATGTTATCTCCAGCTTGTCTACCCGGGATAAAACCCACTTGATCGTTGTGAATTAACTGAGGAAGAAATTCTGCTAGCCTATCAGCTAAAATTTTTGTAAATATTTTCATATCCAAATTGATAAGGGATATAGGCCTAAAATTAGACCACAGAGTGTGATCAGTGTCTGGTTTAGGTATCATGCTAATTGAGGCTGTTAGAGATTCCTGAGAGAATGAACCTCCCTCTCGGATCTCATTAAACATAGCCCTCAATTTCGGAGCCAACACAGGACAGAAAGTCTTATAGTAAGCCGCTACAAAACCATCTGGGTCCAGCCTCTTGTTAAGCTTCAAATTTGAAATTACTCGCTTTATTTCTGGGATACTAAACTCACTTTCCATAGCTTCATGCAATTGGTCTGGCAGGGAGGGTAGAGAGACGCCCCTCAAAAAATTATGCATACTCCCAGAGGTGGGCGGGTTGCGATTGGCATATAATTTTTTGAGTTGTTCTTTAAAGATCTCAACAATTTTGGTAGGGTCAAGTCCCCTCTCTCATTTTTTAGTCTAACAGGGTTAAAACCCTGCTCCGGGGTTTTCAGTTTTTTGGCCAGCAATGCGTCAGGCTTATTAGCCTTGCAGTAATACCTATGTTTAACCCAACGAAGGGCGTTCTCCGCCTTCCCGGCCAGAGCAAGATTCACCTCATGTGTCACCCTGTGAAGCTCAGCTCGCAACGAAGGGGTCATCTGCTGTCTTGCTGCCTCTGCTACTCTCAAATATTCTCTTTCTAAGTTTTCAATGTATTTATTTCTGTCCTTCTTTTTCCTGGAGGCGATCCGGATAAGTCTACCTCTTATAGTAGGTTTATGGGCCTCCCAACAAGTAACTGCAGAGATCTCAGGAGATTCATTAATTTGAAAATATTCAGTCAGAGCATTAGAAACCTCTGCAACCACTAATGGGTCCGCTAAGAGAGAAGCATTTAATGACCAAGAAAATCCAGACCGCCTGCAGGACAAAAAGTCCAGTTTCACTAGCATACCGTTGTGGTCTGACCAGGACATTGGGAGAATTTTAGCAGATCTCAATGATGGCATAGATCTCTGGGTTAGAAAAACGTGATCAATTCTTGTCCACACATTATGGGGATGAGAAAAGTGTGTAAAGTTTTGATTGCCCGGATTAGCTTCCCTCCAACAGTCAGCCAGATAATGAGTATCTAAAAGTCTTCTAAAGGCCTTAGATGCTGCTGCCATTTGAGGGTTCACTAAAGTATTGCCCGGGGCCTGTCTATCCATATATGGATTTATAACCAGATTAGAGTCCCCACATAGTATCGTCATCCCTTGTGCTATGCTTCCTACTTTGTCAAAGAGATCAGATAAAAAGGCTACCTGGTTTGTATTGGGTGCGTAGTAGTTAGTAATTGTAATCTCCAAATCTTGCAATGTCCCAATTGGCCATCTGGATCTTTAAACTCCTTTTTACAATGAAATTGAGCGTCACGTCTGAACCCAATCAAGACCCCCCTCTGTTTGGAGTCTGCGCATGCCATAAATACCTGAGGGTAAGATGCATCCAAGAACCGGGGAGTGGAGGATTTCGAGAAATGTGTCTTCTGTAGGCATAGGACCGCAGGTCGGAGAGCTCTGAATTTCCTGAATACAAGACTCCGCTTATGTGGGGAATTGAATCCTTGAACATTTAAAGAAAGCACAGTAGTCATTTTAAAAGTAATCTTCTGACCCTAGTCAGATATAAAAAAGCTCCACAAATGAGAGAAGAGAAAAAGGAAAAAGAAAAAGACAAGAAAGAAGAAAGGAAAGAGAGAGGAAAAAAAAAGGGGGGGGGGAAGGTGGGGGGGGGGAAATCTAGGGAAGGCGGGGAATAGGATAAATTTAAATCACCAGAGTCGATGCATATGAGGGCGCCCCCAAATGACGTCAAGTAACAATAATGTAAGGGAAGCTCCAGTAAATGCTCCTAGGGGTAACTAAACGGACTAGAAATTAAATTGAAGTTCCAGTACCCAAAAGGAACACCCAGTGACACCCAATTGGGGGGGTCCCCACACACACCAACTCTCTCACCTAATACCACAAATATGCTAATAGGCCAGGTAAGCAGCCTAACGTGTAAATAAGTATTTTAAGCAATCTAACAAAGTTAATCTAAATATTAAAGTTGACTCGGAAATTAAAGAAAATATATATATAGGAATCAAATCAGAGGGATAGTCCCTTTGATTCTGCTGGAGTACGTCATGAGTATGCTGGCTGGCAGACGAGAGTTATCATAATCACACACTATAAAGCGCATAACAGAGCCAAAACATTATCAAACTTCAACCTACAACTTATATTAAACTAATTTAACAGAAGACTAAAAAGTCTCTTCTTCTCAAGACTAAAGGGGAGAGCATCAAATCCAGGGGAGAGTGTGCAATGAGGCCACTGCTGTAATTACTTAACAAATAATAAGGTAGCTGTCTGGCATAGTACACTGGTGGATTCAACACAATAGATAGGGTCAACAAAGACAAGCCAATAAACAAACCAACACACAACACAACTCACAAACAACAGGAAAAAAAAAAAAAAAAGGAAAAACAGTTTCGGCTTAGTCTGTCAACCTCTTCATATTCACTATTGCCGCTTTAACTCAGCATGTGAACCTTTAGCTTGTAGTTGCAAAATCCTGCGTTTCAGGTCTAGCCAGATTTAAAAAACAAAAACAAAAAGACACTGGGGTCCGGGAAACAATCCAGAGCCTGATGACTCAGCTGCAATGGCTTGGGCATCTCAGGGATCTGAAAATGAGAGGGAGGAGCTGCATCCCGCCGACCGAGGGCCTTTTCTTAGCCTCTTCCCAGCTGAATTTAGGTGATTCCTCTAAAATCTTGGGAGATTTGGTCTGGGCTGGTCTGGTAATACCTGCTGCCACCATCTGGCCCTTTAAATCTTCCAGCGAAGAAGCTGAATATGATGAATCTTTATAGGTAAATGTTATGCGAAAGAGAAAGCCCCACTTATATTTGATTTTATAATCCTGTAAGATTGCTAGCAGCGGTTTTAATTCTCTTCTCCTCGCCATGGTAGCTGCAGATATGTCAGAATAGACCTGGAATTTATGTCCTTGAAACATTAGGCCCACTGATTGACGAGCTGCTTTCTGTATCACTTCCTTGGTGTTATAGAAATGAAATTTGGCTATGATGTCTCAGGGTAAATCTTCAACAGGTCTACGGGGGCCCAGGGTTCTATATATGCGATCGAATTCCAGCCTTTCCAGTGGAATTCCTGGTACTAGTTCCTGGCATATCGCTGTAATCACTGCCTTTACATCCTCAAAGTGCTCTGGCAAACCTCTAAACCTGAGGTTACATCTTCTATCTCTGTTTTCCATGTCCTCTATCTTTGCTGACAGAAGGGAATTATCTATTTTCAGCTGATTAACATCAGAATTAATAGCTTCCTGTGAAACTATGACTTCAGCCACCTTGCTCTCTAATGCAGTCAGACTGCCTGACACCCTGTCCAGCTCCTTAGACAGGGGCTCTTTGATCAGCATAGTGTTAGCTGCCAGGGCTTTCTGTAATAAACCTTCAAACTGAAGTAGTAAATCTGCACTTACGTCGGACTGCGTGGCTGAACTCTGCAGGCCCGTTCTCCCTCTCTCTTCCTCAAAGAAAGACGCCTCGCTGTGATTGATCACAGCTAAGTCCTCCATGCTTATGTCCTCCGCCATCTTGGAATCGCCTCCTCCTCTGCTGACGCCGGGGCTCCTCTTTCTCCCTCCCGCAGACAGACACCGCCGCCGCTCCGAGTCTCTCCCTGGGTTCCGGTGAGTCTCACCCCCGCTCTGCTGTGTTCAGCTGGCTCCTGCGCTGTTAATGTTCCCGTTTGATGCCGCCGGGCGCGGAGCTGACTCACACCGCATGCGCACTCCTCTGTTTTGTCTTTTTTTCTATGGGTAGTCAATTACCTTAGCTGTTGTGTTGCATGCCTACAACTCATCTGACCTGTTGGAGACATTTCTTCCATTGTCCCGATGAAATAAATTTGCCCTGCTTGCTGTGTGGCAGCTAGAAAATGCCTCCTCACACATGTATTTGGGGTATGTGAACTGAGATTTGGCTGTGGACCCTACTGGTTAGGGGAACAGTTGACAAGGCCAGCTTTATTAGTGGGAAACTGAAACACCATTACACTTGATGTTGGAGAGAGCTGCAACTGTTGAGGCCACCACCATGGAGGAGCTTTCATCTGGAGGAGGATCTGATGCGTTCTCACACCTCATGGGCATTATTTTAAGTATGTGTATCCTGAAAATGTGTAATATTAAAATAATATTTAAACACCTTGGGTAATAAAGGGAGGGGTCAATTTTACACCCAAACTAAATAAAACCCCCACCAAGCTTGGGGTTTTCTTCTAGTTGGAATAACATCCAGGCGTGACAGGTTTCTTAGTGTATCAGGGGGGCACAGAACCTGCCCCCCATTCCTCTTTCTTCCCATAAAGTAAAGAAACAAGCCTGTCTGGATATTTCTTACTGCTGGGTGTATAAGTGACCCGTCCTACCACCATCCAGCATATTTACATGGATTTTCATCTTTTTTTTCACAATACTGCTCCTTCACTTCCTTTGCTTTTTCTGGACTTATAGGCCGTACCAAACTGAGTGGTTTGTTACTTCGCCATGTGTTATGTTCCTTTGCCATGCATTGTGTTCCTTTGTCGTGCATTGTGTTCCTTTGTCGTGCATTGTGTTCCTTTGTCGTGCATTGTGTTCCTTTGTCATGTGTAGCCAGGGCTGGATTATGAGGGACATGTGCTCCAGATCCTCCACCACTTGCCCTGCAAAGGGGGCCACCACAAACTTTTTGGGTTATGGTCTGGTCCAGGAGGCTTTTCAGTCTTTGAACTGATGGTCCGGGGGATCGGCATAGAAGCTATCGGCGGCAGTGGGGAACAAATTCTTTTTTTGCTTTGCAGACAAATGCAGGGGAACTGTTTTCTGCTGGATCAGTTGGGTCACTACACCCCCCTTCCCCTTTGTCATGCATTGTGTTCCTTTGTCATGCATTGTGTTCCTTTGTAATGCATTTTGTTCCTTTGTCATGCGTTACATTCCTTTGTCATGCGTTGTGTTTATTTACCAAAACTCAAACATTACTAAAAGAGCAACAGATGTGTTCATTCTGTATAGAACAGAAAGGGATATTATTATTTCATCCCATGACACACATAGGCACAAGTTGTTTTTTGTTACCTGCTATGTAAATGGAGCATTTTGGGGGACACTCTATTTATAAATGATGGTGATATACCAAAAGTTTTAAATATATTTTGATATATATATATATATATATATATATATATATATATTGAAATTTAGAGCAAACATCATTATCCTGCTCTCTAGAAACAATTGCACCATCCAGGTAGCAATTAAGTCCATTTCCTTTTCTCTTAGGGGAGCAAATCATTACAAGCCATCGTCCAAACCAGCCATGGATTCTCTTGGCAGCAGTTTGGGCAGCATATAAATATCAGTTGTAGCTCACAATCATTTTAATCCCAAAGCCCAGAGAGCCGTGGCTGCATGTGAGCACAAGGTAAAGTCTTTGCCAGGCTTAATAGCAATTCCCAATGTCTGTTGTGAAGCCAAGTGCAAGCTGAAAACTTCATACATCACAAAACAGGGTGGAATCAGCTTATTAAAATTTGCATATTATTAAACATTCCATTGTATTTTTGAAATTGTATATTTTTGTGCCAAAGCGATGTCCTCTAGGTGCTAAAATTATGTAGCATTTTTTCGTAAGCAAATGTGTTTTATGGATACAGTTTTGACTACCTGCAATCTGTTGCTACTGGAAATTGTACCCCAAGTCTGTACACCAAGGTGTACGGTTGCCAATAGCAACAGATTGCAGTTAGTGAAAACCGCTTCCATAATACACACATTTGCCAACATAAGAAAAAAAAATAAACGCTAGATCAGCTCTGAAACATTTTAGCACACAAAAATATACACTTTCAAAAATGAAAAGACTTTCCCTTAAATATGGACCCATTACCAGCCAGCTTAGCAGGCTCAAAGTTGCAAAGATGGACACACCGACCCACGGCCCTAAAGGCTACTATCCCACATAGAACAACGCGGGCACTGGCTGCTTCTGTACCCCCTGGCCTTTGGGGATGCAGGTAAACGGGGGGGAGGTTTTGATAAGTGCCCCTCCTGCCCTTTGAACTGTTACAGGAATTCTCAAGGACCCCTTACACGTTCACAAAGAGTTAACTGTAAAGAACACACACACATACAAAGTGTGCTTTACTAAATATTTTTATTTTACACCAATGCTTACCTCCGTTTTTGTGATCCATTGTTGGATGGCGTCTTCATCTGTCCCTCATCTTTGCATGTGTCTGCTTTGAAGGTGCTCTGCGCAATGGCATTGATCTTTACAAGTAATTCTTAAAAATATTATTTTTGAATATTATTTACTGACTGACACACAAAGCATACGGGGAGGCCGATTCATTAATAGCGCCAGGTAGCGACAGATGAGCGCCAGTAGCGTGATTTTCACAGCGCCCGCTAGTATTCGCTGTGCTTGGCCGTTGTTCGCTTGTTGACAGCGACTCAGTCGGAGTGCGGTAATGTTGAATACGGGGTTAGGAGTCGCTGTTTCACAGGTTCCGTGCTATATGGGTGCGCCTGACAGCGAATGGCCAGAGCGAACGGCTCCCAGCATATTCATTAACAAATCACGCTCAAAAAATTCTCGCGCTGTGAATTCCTTGTTTAAACCCCAGAGCGCTGGCGGCGATGGCTTAAAAGTAGTTTTAAACCCCCAAACAACCATGTTTTTTTGATTAAAAAATTAAACAAGTTTTTCTAAACATTTTGTAATATGAATACATTAATATCAGACCTGTAATATCAATTCTGCACAATTGTTTTTTTTTTTTACCTTAAAAAAAATATCTAACATTGCCAAAGTGGTCACAGAATGTTTGACAGTTAAAAAAAAAAAAAAAACATTCATATCAATGAATTATGAATATTTAAAGATTGCTCCATTGAAATGCATTGGAGAGCGCCAGGTAGCGAGAGGTCATACCTGGCGCTGTGATGGGATTAGTAGCGGCGCTGTTCGTTGCAGTCCGCTACATGATGAATCCCGCACTAGCTGACGCTCTCGCCGGCGCTAGCCTCATTTAGCGTGATAAATGCGTGATTGTGTCCGCCGCCTGGCGTTCTGGAGTCGGTAGCCGCCGATAGCTGGCACTACCTGGCGCTAGTGAGACACTACCTGGCGCTATACCTTGATAAATAAGGCCCAAAGTATCGAATCTGTCTGGCAAGAGGCAGGGCCAGCATCAACGGCTGGCAACCTGGCTGGTTGTCTAGGGTCTCCATTACTAAATGGGGCCCTATGCAAAAATGCCTATTACTGTATGCGGTCTCCTGGTGGGGGCTTTTTAGATTGGATGAAGGTAAGTTGTTGGCAGGGGTAATAATTGGGTGCCAATGGGGGTGAAGGATTTTGGTATGTTATTCAAAACCAGCCCTGGCAAGAGGCATAACCACTTGCCTAGTCACTTGCCTAATAAGTATCCACAGAGTGTGTATTCCTGGTTAAAAGAAAATCTAACTTGGATATTTCAGTCAGACCTCCTGGTCTTTAAAGTAAACCATAACCTGCAATTTTGGCTGTCCTGGATTTTGGTCCATGTCCCTGGGGCATCCCGATTGCCATTTTGGTTGAAATGGATCAATATCTGTTTTTTGGCGGCCTGGAATCAAGTCAGAACCCTCTCCCAGCATGCATTGGCCTTTGTAGCGTTTAGTTAGCTTTGGGTGCACTGGTGAGAACCTTGGTCTCTGTTACTCCGTTGCTCACTATAGCTCCCTGGACCGACCTGTTGTTTGAACCAGAAAATCTCCAATATGTACAGTATTTCTGCAACAAAAGGCACTTTTTTTACCCAAAACTGGAGGGAAATGTCAATGTGTTTTATCGGGCAAATGTAAAAAAAAAAGTAAACTTACATAACCGTCGCTCCACTGGTCGGGCTTCCAGATGATGGAGGAGCAGCAGACGTGCAGGAAGAGGCCAGGGTATGGGAGTGGGGGAGGGGAGGAGGACATGCACCACTGCTTATAGGGATTGGGAGGTGGGAATGCTATACTCTCAATAATAGGGAATGGAATGGGTATGCCACACTGCCGATGAGGAATGGGAGGGGAGAATGCCACATGTTCAATAATAGGGAATGTCAGAGGGGCATGCCACACTGTCTATGAAGAACGGGAGCAGGGAATGCCACACTGACTATGGGTAATGGGGGGGGGGGGATTGCCACATCTCCTATAGGTAGTGGGAAGGGAAGAATGCCCCACTGCCTATAATGGGGGAATGGGTGGGGAATGCCACACTGTCTATAATGGGAAATGGGAGGGGGGATGCCACACTGTCTGTAATGGGGAATGGGAGGGGGATGCCACACTGCCTGTAATGGGGGGGATTCTGCACCTTGTCTCTAATTTGGTTATTGGGGGGATGCTGTTTTAACACAACATTTGGTGTAAAATATGTTTTTTCCCCCCTCTATATCCTAGGTGCATGTAATGGGCAGGTGCATCTTTTAGGGTGAAAATGTCATGCTGAGAGCACCAAGGGGCAAGGTATTTGTAGAGCTCTTTTCATGTGGTCCTGAAGAAATGAAATTGAAAAGAGTGCAAACCCCCTTGTATCCTATTAAGAAGACTGTGGGCAAAGGCCAGCCAGTGCAGTATAGGATAGTGCATGATCTTAGGGCCGTCAATGATGCAACTATTTTTAACACACTCGTTGTACATTACCCACATACATTGTTAGTTCGGATAGCCCCAGCCACACCTATTTCACAGTTGTGGATATTGCTAATGTGTTTTTTTCTGTTCCCCTACACCCTCACTGTAGGTACCGCCATGCTTTTACCCAAAATAGCAAGCAATATGCCTGGGCCCAGCTCCCACAAGGTGCCCATAACTCAGCAAGTATGAACAGTACTGCCCTTAAGTTTTAGCTAACTGGCCCTCCTCTCTGGATATATTGTTGTTCTGCAGTACATTGTTGATCTTCTCCTTTCATGTCCATCAGAGGAAATATGTAAATGAGCCACTGTATCTCTGTTAACATTCCTTGCAGATAATGGGTGCAAAGTCACTCACCAGAAACTTCGGGTTTGCTGCACCTTTGTCACTTTTTTAGGTCACTATATATCAGCAAACATCATACATCAGACCGTAAAGCAGCAATTCAGAACATACCTTTGCCTGCAACCATGACATCCCTTCTTAGGCCTAGTGTCATACTATAGGCCCTGGTTTAGAAATGGCTCTGCCCTTATGCAACCCCTGTATGACTGCCTGACATCACTAACATTTTGCTTAACAGATGAGGCCATAGAGAGTTTCCTATACATTGAAGCTCATCATTAGCTCCGCCCCTGGTCTAGGTTTCTCTGACTAAAACAAACATTTCAGACTTTACTGCGCTGAATCTTTTGGCCATGCCTCAGCTGTACTCACCCAAAACAGGGCAGGCAAACAACATCCCGTGGCGTATTGCTCTGCCAGATTCGACCCAGTGGCCAGAGGAGCACCATCTTGTGTCTGTACTTTGGCAGCAGTGCAACTGACATAGTACTACACTACCACAACACTGTGCTTGCCCCTCGTGACTCCAGACACCTCAGACTCCAATGTGCAATACTTATGCCACCAAAAGTCACCATTCAGAGGTGTAGTATGAGACAGCAGGGTTTGATCATGTAGTAGGCCCCCCCCCCCCCCCCAGAAATGGAGCTCTTTATGGATGGTGTCCAAGGAAAGTTTTATATGGGATATGCAGCTGTTACCCACAACACAAGACCATCAAGGTAGAACCTCTGTCCCCTCACATATCTGGACCAGGCTGAGCTCAAGGCTCAGGAAGAAGCCTGTGATATGCAGAGGTTAAAACATATTTGCACTGATTCCAGATATGTTTTTTGAATTGCACAATATTATGGTCCCATTTGGAAGGTTAGGGCCTTCCACTCAGCAGATGGCAAATGGCAAGTGTAAAATACCTAATGGATGCTCTGCTGTTATCAAAGAGGGTGGCTATTTTCAAAATCAAGGGTCACTCTTCAGGTAAAATACCTGAAGCTCGAGGAAACCACCGGACTGACCAGGCAGCAAAAGCTGCTGAACAGAAACCCCAACATGACCCTCAAGGGATTGCACCAACATAAGACATTCCCCCTCCAGTAGATGTTTACATGCTCAAAACATTGAAAGCCAGCAAGGAAGAAAGGGCAGGATGGAAAGAGAAAGATGCCAGGCTGACCACTCATGGAAACACTCACCTGTCTAAAACTGCAATATCTAATCTAGTGTATAAACTTTGGCATGGCCCAAGATTCAATGCAGCAGCCAAGTTTACTCAGGCTTGTATGATCTGTGCCCATCACAATGCAGGAAGGACTGTAAAAGCACTCCTGAGACACACCCCATAGACCCGACTTCCCCTTTCAAAGACTAAAAATCAATTACATCCAACTGCCTAAAGTTGGAACCCTTGAATCTGTACTGGTATGTGTAGATTTGTTCCTGGATGGCCAGAAGCTCATCCAGTGACCAAGACCACTAAAAAGGCCAACGCCAAGAAACTGATTAATGAGAATGCCCCTAGGTTAGGTCTTTTTTTTCCTGCAAAAGCTCCAGATGCAGTATACTAACCTTCATGTATCTTATTATGTTTTTTAATCTGATATCGCGCTCTTGTACACCGCTCTGCATATGGCGGCGACATTTGCCACAGGCGCTACGGCAGTCATTGGCTGTTTAGTTCACGTGGGCGTGTCTTTTCACGCTCTTCGGATGGAGGCGGGCGGGGCGAGTGCCGCTTTTTGCGTCACTCCTCCGCAGCCCGCCCCTCGAGGTGTATGTGGACGCCATCTTGTCTTGGTGGTGCTGTGTAGCTGGCGTCTCCGTTTTCGCGGTCTGTAAGTGCCCTCGCGGGCTATCTTTTCTAAATACTCCTAAGTTATATATATATGTCTTACGGGATCCTCTCTTATGTCTTTCAGGCCTATAGAACTAGTGGTTTCTCCCGGCCTTTACATTTGATTGAGGAAATTTTTTTTGTTAATACCTTAAATCCTCCCACTTCCCTTGTGGTGCATTGTGGCATCCCGGATTTGCACTAGCATTATTCGTAATTGGCCAATTGAGCCACGATAATCACCATATGGAGGCTTCTCAAGACAATGAGTCCGGGGTTCTTTCGGGACAAGGCCGCTTCTGTACTGATTGCAGGGTTTCCCCTGTACCTTGTGACTTTAAGGTCTGTCTTTCCTGCGCCCAGCAGGTGCGCGGTTGTCTGGGATGCCCCTTCTGGGGGTTGCGTCCCCTGAGGCCTTGCCTACTCCCTCTCACTTACATACAGCTCAGGTTGTGGCGCACACTAGCAGGGATGCTCAATCTGATTTTGCAACTAGATTGGCCGATCTGGAGAGGCGGATGGGCGGTTCTGAGCCGCGCAAAGCCATTGGCAAGACACAGCATTTGATTGATAATGTGTATGTTTGCCCTATGACTTCCGATGCGATGGATGACATTGTTGGGGTTTCCCCTGAGGGGAGTCTGAATCTGAATAGATATCATGATGATCCCATGACGGGGTCCAAGCCTTGGGATGCAGCTGATACTGACAGGCTGCTAGCCCATTTATTTGAAGTGCTTGAAATCTCTCCCCCTGTTGCTCCTCCGCAGCAGCAGGGAGAATTATTTTATGCTGCTAAACCACGCTGGGAGTACCCCGCACAGGCACATTTCAACAATCTCGTTTCCTAGGAATGGGAGAAGCCTAGTAGGCTTCCTGGTGTACCTAAAAGCTGGGATAAGAGGTATCCCTTTCCTCTAGAAACAGCTAAATTATGGTGTTCCCCACCCGAGGTTGAGGCACCAATACTTGGACTATCTCATACCTCTGTGGTGCACTCACCTGACACTACCACTTTAAAAGATGTGGAAAACCGGCGCATTAATCAGCTGGCCTCTCATGGTTTTGCCTGTACGGGGACCGCGCTGCGTCCTGTATGTGCATCTGCTATTACAACTGTTGCGATCAGAACATTGATCAGAAGTGCCTTAGAGGGCGGTTCTGCGGCTTTGTGCAGAGATGTATTTAACTGGCTTATGTATTGTGAGGAATTTACTTCATATGTTCTTGCTGCCCTGGAAGATGTCATTAGAATGTGCGCAATAACCTCTGCCCTGCTGGTTGCTATACACCGTTCTGTTTGGCTGCGCCAATGGATGGCTGATATTGCTGCTAAGAAGGCTCTTACTGGGGCTCCCTTTAAAGGACTGCGCCTTTTTAGGGAACGTCTGGATCTGTTTGCCAGGGAAGGCAAGCTGCCTCAGCGCAAGAAGCCACTCAGGCCCTTTCGGGGTTACAGAGTTGCTCTGTCCCCCTTTTATTCCCCCAGGAGAGTAAGGGGGGCTCCCCCCGCTGTGGACCGGAGTGAGTTATGGGGCAGGGGCAGAGAACGTGGAAGGCCCGGTCCTTCCTGGGGTTTCAAGCCTAAATCCTCCCCCAAGCCACCTCAGGCATGAAGGGGTGCCCTCAGCCATCTGGGTGGGGGGACGGCTTCATTTTTTTGCTCACGTCTGGAGATGCCTTGTCTCAGACCGGTGGATTCAGGAGGTAGTCTCCTCCGGTTACAGAAGGTTTGCAGCCTGACCACCCCCAAGATTCATAAAATCCCGGATGGCTCAAGACCCCCTGTCAGCTCAGTGTCTGTGTCTTGCTGTCCAAAACCTACTGGAATTAGGGGTCATTTTCCCTGTTCCTCCTCTGGATTTAAAGCTCCTCAACAAATTTATCAGATTCAGGCACTTTCACATGGAGACTCTGCATTCTGCCATAAATTCTCTTCGCCCAGGGGACTTCTTGTTCTCTATAAACATCAAGGATGCTTACCTTCATGTGCCAATTTTTCAGGCCATCAAAAATTTCTCAGGTTCGCAGTGGAAGATCAGCATTACCAGTTTGTGGCTCTGCCATTTGGTCTTACCTCTGCTCCCAGGGTGTTCACCAAGGTGTTGGCAGGAGTGATGGCTCTGTTGAGATCTCAGGGCATTCGCATTCTTCCTTACCTGGACGACATTCTTGTAGCTTCTCAGACTTTGCAACAAGCAGAGATGGACGTTCAGACAATGGAATCCACTCTGGAAATGTTTGGCTGGGTGATCAATCTTCCCAAATCTTCCCTGTCTCCTTCCAGGGTAAAGTCATTTCTGGGCATGACTCTGGATACACCTCAGGTCAAGGTATTTCTCCCTCAGCTGAAGGTAGAGAGTCTTCAGTCACAAACACAGCTCCTTCTGTCTTGCCCTCATCCGTCCATCAGACAGGCAATGCAGCTGGTGGTTTGACGGTGTCCAGCTTCGAGGCTGTCCCATACGCTCAGTTTCACATGAGACCTCTCCAGGTTCATCTCTTGTCAGTATGGGATCGGGACCCAGGGTCCCTGGATCAGGTATTTGTGCTGTCCCCTCTGGCCAGGCGGTCTCTGATATGGTTGCTGGATCCAAGGAATCTGCTAGTGGGCAGATCTTTTTTGACTCCCTGCTGGATGGTGGTCACCACGGATGCCAGTCTGACTGGTTGGAAGTCCCTGAGATTCCAAGGGCAGTGGGGTCCTCAGGAGACCCATGCCCCAATCAACATTCTGGAACTGAGGGCAATAAGGTTAGTGCTTTCCCATCTGACCACGCGCCTTCGGGGTCTGGCGGTACAGATCCGCTCAGACAACCAGACGGCAGTTGCCTACATCAATCATCAGGGAGGAACCAGGAGCAAGAGGGCTCTCAAGGAAGTATCCCTGTTTCTGTCATGGCCAGAGGACAATGTTCCCTGCATCTCAGCTGTGTACATTCCGGGGGTGAAGAATCTGGAAGCAGACTCTCTGAGCAGGGGGTTTCTCACATGGGAGAATGGTCCCTCAGCACTCTGAGTGCCTCCGTTGGGGCCAGCCGGATGTGGACCTGTTTGCGTCCTGACACAATCACAAGCTTCCTTCCTTTGTCTCCCTGTCACAGGATCCCCTGGCCCTGTCAGTGGATGCTCTGGCAATGTCTTGGAAGAGCTTTCAGCTCCTTTATGTTTTTCCTCCATTTCCTCTGCTGGGCAAGGTGCTGTGCAAAATAGCCCAGGACGGGGTGGCAGCCATTCTGGGGGCCCCATGTTGGCCAAGAAGAATTTGGTTCGCAGAAATCGTACAGCTGGCAGTAGATCGTTTCGTCCTGCCCCTGGTGCCAGACCTGCTCACTCAGGGGCGGCTGCGCCACCCCAATTTACAAATGCTGGCTTTGACGGCCTGGCTGCTGAAACCTCCATTTTAATGGACAAAGGGTTGCCGGCCTCGGTAGTTAATACCATGATCAGAGCTAGAAATAATTCTTCTTCTACCATTTAATACAGGGTTTGGCGTGCTTACTTTGACTGGTGTGAGTCTAGGTCACTTCCATGTCGGGTGTTCTCAATTCCCAGGATATTGGGATTTTTACAACATGGCTTGGATCTGGGTTTTCAGCTTAGTACTCTGAAGGGGCATGTTTCTGCTCTGGCTGTTTTTTTCCAAAGATCTTTTGCTCAGCATCATCTGGTCAAGACCTTCTTTCAAGGCGTCACTCATTTGCGTCCTCCACGCAAGCCCATGTTACCTGTTTGGGATTTGAACTTGGTTTTGTCTGCCATGCAAGGGTCCTCTTTTGAACCTTTGCAGGATGCGGCTTTGTCCACTCTCACTGTCAAGGTAGCCTTTTTGGTGGCTATTACCTCAGTCAGGCGAGTTTCTGAATTGGCGGCGCTTTCCATCAAGCCTCCTTATGATTTTCTGCCTAAGGTTGTGTCTGCTTTTCATCTCAATCAGGACATTAGGCTCGATTCAGAGACACATTCGTCCGGACTTCCGCAGCTGTCTGTGAAAGTTTGGGTGCGTGTTCGAACTAATACGTATATGCCCTTTCGATTTCCAATGGAAGTTTTGCGAAAGTTCGGAACATTTTCCAATCCAAATCGGAAATTTTTCGTTCGTTCAGATAACTTCCGTTATTGGCATGGGTTCCCGTCTGATTCAGAGAGCTGATTTCCGACGGATCACCACCCTATAAATCCGTTTCATTTCCGATCCACTTACGGGACCTTTGAGGGCTCGGATAACTATTGTTGAACATGTTTTGTGGCTATGTGGAGGAGGCTGCGCGCCTTTAGCACCAAGGCATTGTATGTATCAGCATGGCCGAGGCCATAAATTGTATAGCAATGCATACCTAAATCAATACATTTCATGTATGCCTTATAGAGGCATTTTAATGCTGACCTTAATTAGTCCTTCGCATGTAAACCTTTATTTTCCCACACATCCATATAATTGCTATATTTTTTTAGACTTATGTCCTTTGTGAATTATATTTGGATTGTTGAACTTGAATTTTAATTTGTTGTAGGAGTTATTGTTTTAGTTGGTTACCTTTGCTTTGTGCAATTATTTTATGTTTGGTTGCAGGAACCGCAAGATGTGCCACTCGCCCTTGCTCCTGATTCTTTGCCTGCAGAATGCGGGCCAGGGGTTCTCTAATCAGGCACTATGCAAAACCCGGGCCGTGGTGGCGAGGGCCCTCTGGCTTTTGAAGTCCAGATTTAGGTGTTTGGACCATACAGGGGAAGGGGGGGGGCACTGCAGTATGACCCCAACAAGGTTATACCAATATTTTAATTTACGTTTTTTAACAGGGACCACACGTGCCAGAGTGGCACAACTGAGTGTCAGGGTCCTTCAGTTGGTGGGCGAGATGCAGGAGCTGCGCAACTTGTTGGGGACCACAGATGAAAAATAATGTTCTGTGGCCTGCCATTGCTATGTATTTTGTTTTTTATAGTTGTAAAAATTTTAAATTTTCAACATTTTTAAAAATGTTATATTTTATGATGGAATAAAAAAAAATGTTACATTGTCATTTCATTTACAAAATACATTAACACAAAAGTAATGGGCCCAGAAATATTTAAAGATGAATACTCACATGACCGAGAAGTTTTAGGGGGCTAAAATGGAAGAAGAACCTAACCGCGAAGTGGTTTGGGTGAGCTTTAAGGGTCCAAAAAGGGAAGATGGAGGATAGTGCTAAGTGATTTAGCTAAACATTGTAGTAGAAGTGAGGGTTGCACTATGTAGGCGAGCACTTTAATGAGTTAAGTTTGTAGTGCGCAGGCGCAAGATCATAAGGATTTCCGTCTAGACGATTATTTTTTGAAAAGGGGAAACAGAAACTAACGGGAAACATAAAGGATTCCTGGGAGGATACGATGGGAAAAGGGCAAAAACGAAAGCCTACGTTTTAACATGTGAAAATGAAACGGAAAAGTTTTGATGGAAAATGACATCCTCGTATTTGTAATCTGCCGTACGAACGGACGGAAACTTTACAGGTTTTCAATGCATGCACAGAATCGATCGCACACTCATACGAGAGCGGAAACATTTCCAAAAAAAAACAGATCGGCACTAAAACGGAAGTTTTTTTTTTGTCTCTCTGAATCGAGCCTATTGTGTTGCCTTCCTTGTGCCCTAACCCTGGTAACCCCAAGGAAAGGGTGTTACACTCTCTTGATGTAGTTAGGGCTGTGAAGTTCTATTTGGTGGCTACTGATGACTTTCTTTGTGGTTCCGTCTGGACCTAAGAAGGGCCAGGCTCCTGTTAAATCCACTATCAGCAAGTGGATCCGTCAGGCCGTGATTCAGGCCTATTCTGCTAAGGGAAAGAAACCTCCTTTCCGCCTTACTGCTCATTCTACTCGTGCTATTGGTGCCTCTTGAGCTTTTCAGCACCAGGCTTCTGTTGAACAAGTTTGCAAGGCCACAACTTGGTCTTCTGTTCATACTTTTTCTTAGTTTGACAAGGTTGATGTTAAGGCCTCAGCTGATGCTGCTTTTGGCCGCAAAGTTCTGCAGGCCGCAGTGGTTTAGACTGCTTGCTGTTGCTTTTGGGGATCCCAGCCTACCTTACGGACACTGCTATTGGATGTCCCATGTGTAAGGATATCTCTCGGAACGGGACGTGATGTATACTAAAAGTAATACAATTCTGTGATTACTCACCTGTAGAATTGTTATTATGAGTATACATCACGTCCCGTTCCGCCCCACCCTTGTTGTTCTTGTTACCTCTTCATGGTGATTGTTGTTTATATTCTCCCGGCCTTTGTTAACTGCTTTTTAAATACTGGGGTTCTGTGGGAGGTGACTCGGTATATATGGGCCGGGAGGGGCCACTTCTTCTGCTCTGCAGTCACGTGACATCTGAAGATGAATAATGTGTAAGGATATCTTTCGGAACGGGACGGGATGTATACTCATAATAACAATTCTACAGGTGAGTAATCACAGAATTGTATTATTAATTTGGTGGTTCTCCTCTGCACCATTTCCATAGTCAGAGCATCTTTTCTATGAACCGGTGCCCAGAACTGGATGGCATTTTCCAGGTGAGAGCGCACCTGTGCTTTGTAAAGAGGCAAAATTACATCTCTAGCCCATGATTCCAGGCCTCTATTAATGCATGATAATATCTTGGTGGTCTTGGAAGCAGCTGCTTGGCATTGCATGCTGTTATTTAGCCTGTGGTCTACCTCCACATTGAACTTCATTTGCCAAGTGGATGCCCAGACACTCAAAGTGTTCAAGTCAGCATGAAGCCTGTAAATATCTTCAAAAGACTGCACTGTGCTATATATCTTCATGTCAGCAGCAAAAATAGAGACACTGCTTCTAGTCCCATCTTCTATGTCATTTATAAACAAGTTGAAAAATAGTGGGCCCAGCACTAAACCCTGGGTACACCACTTACAACCAGTAACCATTCAGAGTAGGTATCATTTACTCTCTGCACACGATCCTTCAGCCAGTTTTCAATCCAGTTACCAACTGTATTTTCTAATCCTGAAGATCTCAGTTTCCCCAATAAGCGTCTATGGGGGACAGTGTCAAATGCTTTTGCAAAATCCAGAAAACTATATCTACAGCTGCCCATCTGCTCAGGCTTCTACTCACCACCTCATAGAAGCCAATCAGGCTAGTCTGGCAGCTTCTGCCCTTAGTTAAACCATGCTGGTTGTCACTAATATTATGCATTATTACTAGGGATGAGCGAACCGGTTCGGACGAACCGGAATTCGCTCCGAATTTCAGGGAAAATTCGATTCTGCACGAACCCAAATTTTTTTTGGTTCGTGCCGATCGAATTTTCCCTGAAATAAAAAAAAAAAAATGCCGGCATGGTGGGAGCGGGCAGGCCAGCTACGCTGTCAGTGGGCGGCAGAAGCCGGCCCGTTGACAGCGCAGCCGGCCTACCCGCTCCCACCATGCCGGCATTTTTTTAAAAAGCAAACACTTACCTGCATGGTCAGAGCGTGGAGGCCGGCATCCTCTGATGACGCGTCCTCTGATGACAGCTGAGAGGCCGGCACCGCTCTCAGCTGTCATCAGAGGACGCGTCATCAGAGGACGCGTCATCAGAGGATGCGTCATCAGAGGGCACCTGAGAGCGGCGCCGGCCTCCACGCTCCGACCATGCAGGTAAGTGTTTGCTTTTTAAAAAAATGCTGGCATGGTGGGGGCGGGCAGGCCGGCTGCGCTGTCAGCGGGCCGGCTTCTGCCGTCCGCTGACAGCGTAGCCGGCCTGCCCACTCCCACCATGCCGGCATTTTTTTTTTCAGATGAGCGATTCGTGAAAGTTCGATTCGGGCGAACCCGAACCCGATTCGCCCGAATCAAACTTTCAAGAAGTTCGCTCATCTCTAATTATTACATTTTCTTGTATGTAGTCCCTTAATAGCTCCTCAATTTATTTTTCCTAAAATTTTTGTTAAACTTACAGGTCTGTAATTGCCCGGAGAGGCCCTAGAGCCTTTTGTAAAAATGAGCACCACATTTGCCTTGCGCCAATCTCTTGTTGTTAGTGAGTCTTTAAAGATCAAGAACAGGGTTGATGAGATAACTGCGCTGTTCTTGGGCGAAGTCCTTCTGGTCCTGCAGTCTTATTCACATTTAAACTGAAACTGTGTTAACTATAAGTTGGGAACTCCCATTTCCTGTATGCCATACCTAGTACAAAAGGAAGGGGAGAAATTCAACTGTTCACATGAAAAACCAACGTTTCTGGTGTTTTGTGTGATGTCTGATTGAACGCTCAAATCATTATCTAAAATAACGTGGAAACCGCACAACGAGGGCACAACGAGATAACGAGAACATGTTGCTATATGTCGCTGACCTTAGGAACTCACTAGAAGCCCTACAAATTCTAAGCGACTTTTCTCAGTGTTTAGGGTTAACTGGAATAAGTCTGTACTCTTCCCCCTTGACCCGGCTGCCACTTCACAGTTTCCTGCAAGTTACAGATAGTAGATAAGTTTAAGTATTTGAATATTATTTGAAATTGAAAGCGATATCAATCTGGTGATTGATTCATTGATCACAAAAACAAGACAGTGGTACTCCATGTTGCTGGAACTGATGGGCAGAGTGAATATTTTAAAAATAATCTTTTTCCTGAAACTGCTTTATATACTTTAAAATGCCCTGGGTGCAGTGCCAATCTTTGTCAAAATTAGTCAAATCTTTGGACAGTTTTTATGGGCAGGTAAGGCCCGTAGGATTGCCTCAAACACCCTGGCACTGTCCATCACTCAAGGAGGGGTTAGCCCTTCCAGATATGCAGATGTATTACTTGTCAGCCTGTAACAGGATAGTCCCCTGGCTAGTGGTGCACCTGGGAAAGGGGTCTTTGGAGAGTAGAGGATTCCCTGGAATACCCTGGGTGGGGTGGACTGTGATAGAACAGAGATTTATTAATACGTGTATAGAATAGAGGTAGTCACTTAGGTAGGCCACTAGAGTCCCTCATAGGATAAGCAATAGAATAGTGTAGTGTAGGTACTAAGGTTTTGCCCTTAGAGGGCAGTAGAGGGATAGGCTATAAAAGGGGGAGCTGAGGAGATTCTAGAGAGTTCAAGTTCCAGAGGGCATAGGAATAAAGCCCTGCAGAGAAGCCACCATGTAAAGCTAAGTTCCTGATTCAGGGTGTGCCAAGGAAGGGCTGTGCCTGTGGGAAAGCGTGGGAAAGGTGGAGTGCACCCCAGAAGTCTAGCTGCTAGAGATCCTGTGGTGTGGATGCTCAGAGAGGAAGGCCCTAGTGCCGGGACCCCTGAAGAGAGGTACAGAACACCGGCTTGGGACCTTGGAAGTGGGGATCAGAGATGGACGCCCCTGGAGCTCTGCGTAGTGGGATTCCTGGGAATGGGATGGGTGAGGTCTTAGGCCCTAGTGTCTGGTGCCCCTGTTGAGTTAGCATAGGAAAGCCGAAGAAACCAACTTAAGACCTTGGATGTGACGGGTACAGGAGGGTGCCCCTGTAGCAAGGCTCGTGGGGATCCCAGGAGGGGATGCCCAAAAAGGAGAGAGAACAGGAGGAGACCCCGTTGAGAGGTACTGGGGAAGAAACCATGTTTTTCTGTTGAACCATGACTAGCAGGAATGTGCTGGAGAGTACTAAGGGGTATCCTGTAAAGTGAACTGTGTGCTTTAAAGTGGACCAACACCCTGCCCCCTTTTTTTTTTAATGTATACTTTAAAAATATGTAAAATAACCAGGAAGACCCGAATAACAAAGTTATAAAAAAAAAACTTACCTTGTATGTTCCCTCAGCGCGTCGCTATATTTTAAAAAGTCGGGCGCCATCTTAATTTTCCTGTTCTGTTTCCTGTTAAAATCGCGTGCATGCGCGGTAGATAGGTGAAGCGCCGCTCGCTCCCGATGCAAGCGGCGCTCCACCTATCTACCGCGCATGCGCGCGAGTCTCCCTTCCTAGGTGCGGGCGCGCACCTTTTGCCCTCCTCCTACACATCGCTTGCTCTGACGCCGGCTGCTTGTACGGGGAAGCCTGTCACTCTGCTGCCGCTGCTGCTAGTGCTGGACTCCCGCCAGGTGCCCGCCTCAGGTGTGCGCCCACTGCCCTGCCATGGTGCCAGCCAGGGGCGTAGCTAAAGTCTTGTGGGCCCGCTGTCAGGGAACAGACACCAGCACTAGCAGCAGCGGCAGCAGAGTGACAGGCTTCCCCGTACAAGCAGCCGGCGTCAGAGCGGCATTGGCCGCTCCTGCCAGAGAAGCTCAAAGGGTGGTATAGTAATACCTCTTAGATGTCCATCATGGGATTTGGTATTGGTTCTATTCTTCTGAACAAGCTTCTTGTGGGCCTCCTGTATGGCCCAGAGTTCTCTGTAAATTCAGGATCTGGGTTTTAATTCTTTGGACCAGGTCCCATGGACATGATTGGTATCTAGGTAGGCTCCCCATCCCCGGCTGCTGGCGTCTGTAGTAACTATTGGATTTACTAGTCTCCAGTGACCAGTAGAACCTCAGGGTCCATCCAACACCACAAAGTATTTTCTACTAAGCCAAACTGACATGAGAATAGCTAGTAAGTTGATAGCATGTTCAGCAGGCAGAATCCCCCCATAACATGTCCAGCAGGCAGAATCCCCCACTAACATGTCCAGCAGGCAGAATCCCCCTATAACATTTTCAGCAGGCAGAATCCCCCTATAACATTTTTAGCAGGCAGAATCCCCCCATAACATTTTCAGCAGGTAGAATCCCCCTATAACATTTTTAGCAGGCAGAATCCCCCCATAACATTTTTAACAGGCAGAATCCCCCCATAACATTTTTAGCAGGCAGAATCCCCCATAACATTTTCAGCAGGCAGAATCCCCCTATAACATTTTTAGCAGGCAGAATCCCCCTATAACATTTTTAACAGGCAGAATCCCCCCATAACATGTTCAGCAGGCAGAATCCCCCCATAACATGTCCAGCAGGCAGAATCCCCCCATAACATTTTCAGCAGGCAGAATCCCCCCATAACATTTTCAGCAGGCAGAATCCCCCCATAACATTTTCAGCAGGCAGAATCCCCCTATAACATTTTTAGCAGGCAGAATCCCCCCATAACATGTTCAGCAGGCAGAATCCCCCCATAACATATTCAGCAGGCAGAATCCCCCCATAACATTTTCAGCAGGCAGAATCCCCCTATAACATTTTTAGCAGGCAGAATCCCCCTATAACATTTTTAGCAGGCAGAATCCCCCCATAACATTTTCAGCAGGCAGAATCCCCCCATAACATTTTCAGCAGGCAGAATCCCCCCATAACATGTCCAGCAGGCAGAATCCCCCTATAACATTTTCAGCAGGCAGAATCCCCCCATAACATGTTCAGCAGGCAGAATCCCCCCATAACATGTCCAGCAGGCAGAATCCCCCCAATAACATTTTCAGCAGGCAGAATCCCCCCATAACATTTTCAGCAGGCAGAATCCCCCCATAACATTTTCAACAGGCAGAATCCCCCCATAACATGTCCAGCAGGCAGAATCCCCCCATAACATGTCCAGCAGGCAGAATCCCCCCATAACATTTTCAGCATGCAGAATCCCCCCATAACATTTTCAGCATGCAGAATCCCCCCATAACATTTTCAGCAGGCAGAATCCCCCCATAACATTTTCAGCAGGCAGAATCCCCCCATAACATTTTCAACAGGCAGAATCCCCCCATAACATGTCCAGCAGGCAGAATCCCCCCATAACATTTTCAGCAGGCAGAATCCCCCCATAACATTTTTAGCAGGCAGAATCCCCCTATAACATTTTTAGCAGGCAGAATCCCCCCATAACATTTTCAGCAGGCAGAATCCCCCCATAACATTTTCAGCAGGCAGAATCCCCCCATAACATGTTCAGCAGGCAGAATCCCCCCATAACATTTTCAGCAGGCAGAATCCCCCCATAACATTTCCAGCAGGTAGAATCCCCCCATAACATTTCCAGCAGGCAGAATCCCCCCATAACATGTTCAGCAGGCAGAATCCCCCCATAACATTTTCAGCAGGTAGAATCCCCCCATAACATTTTCAGCAGGCAGAATCCCCCCATAACATGTCCAGCAGGCAGAATCCCCCCATAACATGTTCAGCAGGCAGAATCCCCCCATAACATTTTCAGCAGGCAGAATCCCCCCATAACATTTTCAGCAGGCAGAATCCCCCCATAACATGTTCAGCAGGCAGAATCCCCCCATAACATTTTCAACAGGCAGAATCCCCCCATAACATGTTCAGCAGGCAGAATCCCCCCATAACATGCTCAGCAGGCAGAATCCCCCCATAACATGTTCAGCAGGCAGAATCCCCCTATAACATTTTCAGCAGGCAGAATCCCCCCATAACATTTTCAGCAGGCAGAATCCCCCCATAACATTTCCAGCAGGTAGAATCCCCCCATAACATTTCCAGCAGGCAGAATCCCCCCATAACATGTTCAGCAGGCAGAATCCCCCCATAACATGTTCAGCAGGCAGAATCCCCCCATAACATTTTCAGCAGGCAGAATCCCCCCATAACATTTCCAGCAGGTAGAATCCCCCCATAACATGTTCAGCAGGCAGAATCCCCCCATAACATTTTCAGCAGGCAGAATCCCCCCATAACATTTCCAGCAGGTAGAATCCCCCCATAACATTTCCAGCAGGTAGAATCCCCCCATAACATTTTTAGCAGGCAGAATCCCCCCATAACATTTCCAGCAGGTAGAATCCCCCCATAACATTTCCAGCAGGCAGAATCCCCCCATAACATGTTCAGCAGGCAGAATCCCCCCATAACATTCTCAGTGGCAGAATCCCCCCATAACATTCTCAGTGGCGCAGTACATTACAGTGAATTAAACAGTAAACACATTTGACCAAGACATTTATAAAACAAAAGTAAAATCACCTGTCCTACCATCCAGCACGAGATGAGACGAGAGGAGAGCAGACGCTGAATGGAAGGAGGAGGGAGGGGAGTGAGAGGAGGGGAGGCGGAGGCTCAGGTGCCTCCAGCCAATCATGGCTGAGCACATGAGGTCAGCTAGCAGACAGCCCTGGGAGACGTGCACGCTCCCGAGAGCTGAGAGAGGCAACCCCCCCACCCGATGACGCGGAGACATGAGGAACTGCAAGCAAAATCGCGCGACAGCTGAAGAGACCTGCCCCACGGACAAGAAATGCAAATTAACCCAGAAGCGTGATTGACAGGAAGGTAATGAACGGACAAGAGATGCAGGGCGGGACTTCCGGCGAAAAATTATGAAGATTACAGGCGCTGTGAGGGACAGAAGGCTGCAAAAGTCATCAAAAGGTAAGTGTTTTTTTATATTTAAGTGATTAGAATAATGTTGTTTTGGAGGGTGTTGGTCCGCTTTAAAGTCTCTGCTGTGCTCTGGAAAATCAGGGTGACCAATTTTTCATGGACTGTGCGCACAATGCCCCATCCCTGACCAAGCCCCTGGGCCCAATTTGAAGAACCATTTTTATTTGTGCATCGCCAAGCGACTGAACCAATCCCCGCATGTTGAATACAGGCCCAATTGGCCAATGTCCATGAGTGGTTGGTATGGAGGCAAAACAACACCTGCACAGCCACTGAGGAACCTGTAGCTTCATCATTTGATACTCTCTGCGGTGCCATATATAGTGGGTGTACATCATCCAAACCCGGCACGGGCCTTATTAAATTTGTGTTTTATAAAACCATAAAGATTATCTCTGAAAAAGGTCTCCAAATGTCCCATAATAACCACATCTGGTTCAATCACAACTTGCCTGAACTTCTAGATGAATTCTAGGTGGAAATAAAGGTCTGAAATATGTAAACCAACAATTTGATGAAGGTACCAAGGTACCGTGCATGATGAATTTGCCTTTCCAGGGGGACTGGATTTTTAACAGGACAAGTATCGTTTTTCCATCTGAAGATATTTATCAGCTGAGAGTCAGAGAAGTGTCATTAATGAAAACAAATGCAAAAGATTCTCTGCCCGGGTGCTATCCTGCCCCTGGGGCATCCGACACCGGATGCTGGTGATTACCTGATTCCAGCAGGTCCTGCAACATCTGCAGCAGCTGTGCGTGCCCCCCATTCAGACGCGCATGCCCAAAAAGTGAGCTGGGATGCCACCGCCGAGCCAACAAGATTGCCTGGCTGTTCAGGCAGGGGAGGGGGCCCGGGGCATGAGCGGAGGACCCAGAAATGGGTTTCCATCTGCTTTTGAGTTACTCTTTAAAATATTAACCAGCAGCTAATCTCCTCTTATTATGATTCTATTCAAGACATTATCGCAAAGCCCAAACAGGCAACTGAAAAATAAGTGGGTTCAGATAACAGGAGGTGTGACTGATGTGGAATGGTTAAAATTAAGAGGTGAATACGTAAGTACAGCAATAGTCTCTGGGGATAAATTAATACTTACCTAGTCATACCACATCTGTCCCTCTGGGATGTGGGCCTACAGCTCGATGCTGCATGTGGGCCCCACTTCTCTGCCAGCGCCGTGCACACCCAGGGCCAGCAGCACATTTCCCTCGCTGTCACAGACCAAAGTAAGTTGTGGACCCGGCTGGTGAGTTTTTGCCAGTGGGAGTTTGTTCTGTGCACTGACGATGGGGGCCTATGTAAGCCCCTGCCCCCTGTTGTGAGATTTTAAAGGGACTCTACATGCAAGGAGTTAATAAAACCTACAGCCTCCTCGCCTCTTAAGTGAATGTGGTTTAGCTGGGAGGCATGCATGCGCGGGCAAGCAAGATGGACACCTGCTAGCTCAGCTCCTTGAGATCGCCAGGCCCAGAGCTAGCGGCAGCGGCAGGACGGAAGGCGGCGTGCTCCACGGGAGAGGCGACCTGGGCTCATATAAGCGATGAGTGCCACCGGAAATAAGAAGAGGGGTGCCAGAGAGAGTCGCAAGTCGGTGGCACCAGGATCCAAGATGGCGGCGGCAGCAGAGGAGGTGACTGCCTCCGAGAAGGAGCAGTGAGGAGTGGTGCAGATGGCTCTGGAGGGAGACGATGGTGGAGGGGGGAGTGCTGCAGAGGGGACCTGTCCCTTGACTCAGCAGACAGCTGGCCACATCTATCCCCGACCTCCCAGGCAGCATCCCAGTACCCCACAGTGAGCCATGATATCCTGGCACAGCTCAGAACTATTGTAAGGGAGGAAGTCACAGCTGTAACAGCGAAGCATACTGAGACCTTGCTGAAGGAGATTAGACTTGGGGGGCACAGACGTCCTAGAATCCTGAATGGATGATGCTACAACAGTTTTGGATAACCAGGGGGTCCTACAGGAGCAACTACAGGAGGAGATAACCCTCTTAAAGGGCCAGAACAAGAAATTAGAAAACACGCACATCGCACATCTAATTTGAAGTTCCGGGGATTGCCGGAGACCATGGATGACACTGTGGGGACCATCACAGCCCTCTTACAGGAACTGGTACCTGAGATAACGATCGAGATGATCGACTGGCGCCCGTGTGCACCTGCTACCACTTTGGGATGGCGCCTGGTGCGGGGGCGGCCTGGCCTCCGTCTTGCCCTGGCTGCCTCCATGTCGGGGGGTGGCTTTATGAGATGGGCCCCAAGCTGCAGGGTGAGGCTCGGCAAGGTTCCATGACCGTCCCTAAGGAAACGTTGGAAGAGGAGAGGGGCATGGGGCGGAGCTTGTGGCTCCAGCGTTAAAGTCTGTATAAAGTGGAAAATAATTTTTGTCAGCTCTACCTGTGAAAATTCCAATCACAGCAATGTCGCCATCTGCTCAGAGTGCTCACATCGTGTCCAACACAATCCAATAAGGTAAAGCCAGCCAGCATTTTAAGCGATAAAATTTCCAATTTTATTCAAGCGTATTAAAAAGCCATCCAAACAATGTCAGGGCGGTTTAAAAGGCAATATGAGAGCAAGTCCTGGTGTCGGTGTGTTTCGGACGGTAGGTCCTTACTCATGACATAAAGATTCGCTCTCCAGAAACACATTTAAATATAATTCATTTTTCAAATGCATTTCAGCCTATTTCATTTAATTGTATGCACCTGGACATATTATACATAGCATATCTGTAACCCGTTATCGGCCGCCACAATCCCTCTGTTCATAATCGAAAAATGAAAGTGAAATGCTTCACATATTTAAATGTAGTATGGGTGGAAGTGACATCACATCACTCATAATTAAAGTCAGTTTAGACATGAACCAATATTATTAGTATTGCCAGTAGTTAACATTAGCGATCGGGGAAAAGCAAGAAAATGTCCACAATTAACGAGGAAAGCGAAATGCAATTGTATTTCAATTATACACTATACTACACAAAAAGGGGGAAAAGACAAGGGAAAGAGGATATTATTTACAGAAGCAATACATTCATAATGCAGATCTAAATTATGTGCATAGTTTTGCTTTATAGTATGCATGAGAATGACCTCCCAATACTTACAATGCACACCCCCGAGGAACTGGCATTTTTCACACATGGGTTTGTGACTTTAAGTTGTACAGTATGTACTCTTTTGCATTTTTGTTGTTCTCTTCTTACTGCTTCCCCCCCCCCCCCTATTTGTTGCTTTATTACCCCATTTCACCCCCTCTCCTTCCAGAGTGGGTGCCAGGGTCAGGAGAACCAGGCTCAGTTAGTCAATAGTATCAGTGAAGGGACCAGGGTCTGAATTTACACAACAAAAGGTCTAGAGCTTTTAAATCCTTACATTCTTTTAACTTCTTAAATTCTGTTCACGTAGATGTGGTCTGTCTCTAAGAGACCCATTTCTAGTCCAACTCCTCACCGAAGCACCTTAACCACAAATTCTCTTTTTTTCAGGCCACCTGTCAGAAAAAGAAGAAGGGAATCCTTATAGCGTTTCGCAGTGGAGTACCATTTGTTTGCCACAAACAGATAGGGGACTCAGCTGGGAGGTTCCTACTGTTGCAAGGTACCATTCAAGATAATGAGGTAACCTTACTCACCTACTATGCACCCAACACTAAACAGATCCCCTTCCTAGCGCATATGTGCTCAGTGCTAAAGAAACATCAGAAAGGGACGTTTTTATGTTCGAAGATTCTAATTTGACACTCCAGCCTTCCCCCTAGCACTCAAACAATCCATGACAATAGACTGTTCATGGACTTGATAGGTAATTCCCGCCTGTGGGACCCATGGAGAGACCTCCATCCACACACAAAAGACTACACACATTACTCTGCCCCGCATAAATTGTTCACAAGGATAGACCATATTTTGGTCCAGTCCTCGTTTCTTCCACAGGTAGTGCAAGCTAAAATACACTTGATCCCATGGTCAGACCACGACCTGGTGGCAATTATATGCAAATCTTTAATGCTTAAGCCCAGACCCTCCTCGTGGATTTTGAATGATTCAAAGCGGTAATGAGAGGGCACTTTATGGGCTTAGACTCCAGGAAGAAAATAGAGAGGACAGCCCTGGCCACACAACTCCAGCCCCAATATTTGAGAGATGTAAACGACTTTAAGGCTAACCCAGCCCCGGAGCACATGAGTAAAATGGAGCTCTCTAGAACTAAGCTTAACCTACAGACAGGGGAGGCAGAGGGCCATTATAGAAGGTCCAAGCAAAAGTATTACATCTCCATAAATAAGCCTGGGGACCTTCCAATTAAAATGTCAGAACAGCACAGTGAATCCCATAAGGCTTGAGACAGGGGCAGGCACAATTACTAGCAACCAAGGGACCATGTTGGCTTTGTCCCCAGGAGGCAGGCGGGAGATGGAGTCCGAAGGATACTACAGCTGATTAATTGCGTGAAGGTCCATCATAAACTTGAGCTGCTGCTCTTTTTAGATGTGGAGAAAGCTTTCAACTCCCTCTCCTGGCAATACCTCCAATTCTCCCTGGGGAGGTGGGGATTCGGACCAGGCTTTCTCTCCTGGATCTCGGCCCTCTACGCTCAACCATCAGCACACATCTAGTACACAGGCTTTAGCTTGGCTAGCTTTCCAATAAAGAGTGGTACAAGGCATGTGCCCACTATCTCCCATATTATTTATCTTAGCTCTGGAACCCATGGCAATGAAATAAAGACAAAACCGGAAATTTGGCAGAGCCTCTGGGGTCACACCAGAAAATTATCTTGCATTGGTGTTGGAAAATGCCTATAAAATATTATTCAGGTGGTACTACACCCCTGACCGAATTCACAAACTCTCCCCCTCCGACTCCCCACTATAGGCTCGATTTAGAGAGACAAAAAAAAACTTCAGTTTTAGTGCCAATCTGTTTTTCTTTGGAAATGTTTCCGCTCTCGCTTGAGTGTGCGGGCGATTCTATGCATGCATTGCAATCCTTCTGTAAAGTTTCCATCCGTTCGTACGGCAGATTACGAATACGAGGATGTCATTTTCCATCAAGACTTTTCCGTTTCATTTTCACATGTTACAACGTAGGCTTTCTTTTTTGCCCTTTTCCCATCGTGTCCTCCCATGAATCCTTTACGCTTCCCGTTAAATTCTGTTTCCCTTTTTCAAAAAATATTCGTCCAGATGGAAATCCTTACGATCTTGCGCCTGCACACTACAAACTTAACTCATTAAAGTGCTCGCCTACATATTTGCCACCCTCACTTCTACTACAATGTTTAGCTAAATCACTTAGCACTGTCCTCCATCTTTCCTTTTGGACCCTTAAAGCTCACCCAAACCACTTCGCGGTTAGGTTCTTCTTCCATTTTATCCCCCTAAAACTTACCCAAATCACTTCCCGGTCATGTGAATATTCATCTCCAAATATTTCTGGACCCATTAGTTTTGTGTTAATGTATTTTGTAAATGAAATGACACTGTAACATTTTTTTTATTCCACCATAAAATATAAAATTTTAAAACATTTTGAAAATTTCTAATGTTTACAACTATAAAATACAAAATACATAGCAATGGCAGGCCACAGAACATTATTCTTCATCTGTGGTCCCCAACGAGTTGCGCAGCTCCTGCATCTCGCCCACCAACTGAAGGACCCTGACACTCAGTTGTGCCACTCTAGCATGTGTGGTCCCTGTTAAAAAACGTAAATTAAAATATTGGTATAACCTTGTTGGGGGTCATACTGCAGTGCCCCCCCCCCCCCTGTATGGTCCAAACACCTAAATCTGGACTTCAAAAGCCAGAGGGCCCTTGCCACCACGGGCCGGGTCTTGCATAGTGCCCGATTAGAGAACCGCTGGCCCGCATTCTGCAGGCAAAGAACGGGCGTCAGGAGCAAGGGCAGGAGTGGATATTCAGAATCCCCTGAAAGTATTTAAAATACTGACATAAAATACACATTCTAAGCTACAATATTGTTTAACATGTCATCAAGGGCTAAAAGCAGCCATAGGTTAAGTCATGAGTCATCAACTATATTCATTGCCATACAGTGAAAATGGATTGATGTAATGTGAGCAAACTTACCCAGGAGCCATCCACCAGATAATTCTCCAGACTCAGACTAAATAAGCCGGAGCTCTGCAATATATAAGCATCATGGGACGACCCTGGATGCCCTGCAAGAACACTGAGGAATCGCATAGCTGGACCAAACACTGCTTGTATGTTGTGCAAGTGGCACATCTTGCGGTTCCTGCAACCAAATATAAAATAATTACACAAAGCAAAGGTAACCAACTAAAACAATAACTCCTACAACAAATTAAGATTCAAGTTCAACAATCCAAATATAATTCACAAAGGACATAAGTCTAAAAAAATATAGCAATTATATGGATGTGTGGGAAAATAAATGTTTACATGCTAGGGACTAATTAAGGTCAGCATTAAAATGCTTCTAGAAAGCATACATGAAATGTATTGATTCAGGTATGCATTGCTATACAATTTATGGCCTCGCCTATGCTGATACATGCAATGCCTTGGAGCTAAAGGTGCGCAGACTCCTCCACATAGCCGCCAAACATGTTCAACAATAGTTATCTGAGTGGATCGGAAATGAAACGGATTTATAGGGTGGTGGTCCATCGGAAATCAGCTCTCGGAATCAGACGTAAGCCCATCCCAACAACGTAAGTTATCTGAACGAACGAAAAATATCAGATTTTGTTTGGAAAATTATCCGAACTAACGCAAATGATCCGATTTGCTTCCGTTCATCGAAAGCGCATATACACATTTTCCCGAACGTTCGTACGAATGAAGAATGAACGAAAAAAAGCAAAAAAATGACAAACACCCACCCAAACTTTCACAGACAGCTACGGAAGTCCAGACGAATGTGTCTCTGAATCAAGCCTTCTATGTGCAATGAGAAAATCATATAGCAAGTGACATGTATGATAAATTCCAAAGGGTCTGGAGCCCCTGGATGGAATATTTAGGGCTAAGAAATAATCGAGTGGATCCGACATTCCCAATATAATTTCCCCCAGAGCTTATATGTGGGACCCGGACCCCCATTCCCTATACTTCCCCATCCTTTGTTCCCCCTCACTCTGTCACCCTGTCTCTACTTTTCTTAATCTCTTTAACTTTACTTATAAACTTTGAGTTAATTGTTTGCCTACAGCATATGTTGCCGGCTGGAATTTCACATGAGAAGATTTAATAAGCGGCCAGATTATCAAATTAGAAGAAATGTGACTTGTACAGGGGTAAAATGATGCTCTGGTCATGGGCATAGAGGCTGATGACCAGAGCATCATTTTACCCCTGTACAAGTCACTGGTCAGACCCCATATGGAATACTGTGTACAGTGCTGGGCACCTGTGCTTAAAAAGGACATATCAGAACTGGAGTGCGTTCAAAGGAGGGCAACAAAGTTAATAAAAGGAGTGCGGGGGCTAGAGTACCCTGAAAGATTGTCCAAGTTAGGTTTATTTAGTTTAGAAAAGAGACATCTGAGGGGTGATCTAATAACTATGTATAAATATATTCGGGGTCAATACAAAGATCTGTCCCACAATCTATTTATACCTCGGAGTGTAACTATAACCCGAGGGCATCCACTAAGGTTAGATGGAAAGGTGGTTTCTCCACCGACATAGGACACAGTAAAATCATTCAAAAGTGACCTGGATTCCTTCCTGGCATGTAATAACATTTCCAGCTATGGCTACTAGACCACTGGAAGGAGATAAACAGGCTGAACTGGATGGACTAAAGTCTTTATTCAGCCACACCATACGGGCAGGCTGATTCATCACTAACGCCAGGTAGCGACAGATGAGCGTATGTAGCAGGCATTTTCAGAGCGCCCGCTAGTAGTCACTGTGCTCGGCCGTGGGTCACTACTTCATAGCGACTCAGTCACTGTTCAGTAATGTTGAATACATTGCGAGGAGTCGCTATTTGACCAGTACAGCGCTGTATGGGAGCGCATGTTAGTGACTGCTCATAGCGACCGACTCACACGATATTCAGCGAAAAAACAGCCTCACAAATCTCTGGCGCTGAAAAATGATTGTTTGAAGCCCAGAGCGCAGGAGGCGGTGTGTTTAAAGTCTGTTTTTCAGCATCTATCCAATAGTAACAAAGCGAAAACATATGGAATTACATTGTAATAACATTGTAACATGAACGCTTTAATGCCAGACCTGTAAAATAAACAATGTAAACAACAAATAAGGGCAGCTAAGCTGGAGACAGAAAGACTGGTCGCGAAAGAGAGTAAAACTAACCCCAAATTATTCTTTAGCTACATAAACCGTAAAAGGTACAAACCTGAGGGTGTGGGCCCCCTGAAAAGCAAGGAGGGGACACCTATAGAGGGAAATGAGGAGAAAGCAAATTTACTAAACAACTTCTTTGCTTCTATATTCACAAAAGAATGTGACATGCCGAGTGAAATGCAGGGGAATAACCGAAACCCTCCATTAAATGTCACTGGTCTAACCAAAGAAGAAGTCCAGCACTATCTCAAGCAGATAAAAATCGATAAATCACCGGGACCAGATGACGTACATCCTCGTGTTTTAAGAGAGTTATGTACAGTAATAGACAAGCCGTTATTTCTAATATTTGTGAACTCAATAACTACAGGGTCTGTTCCGAGGGATTGGCACTTGACAAATGTGGTGCCAATATTCAAAAAGGGATCTAGGGGGGAACCTGGGAACTACAGACCGGTAAGCTTAACATCTGTGGTGGGCAAGCTGTTTGAAGGTTTCTTAAGGGATACTATCCTGGAGCACCTTGGGGAAAATGATCTTATTACTCCATATCAGCATGGATTTATGAGGAATCGCTCCTGCCAGACAAACCTGATCAGCTTTTATGAGGAGGTAAGTTCAAGATTGGATCAGGGGAAGTCATTGGATATCATATATCTTGACTTTTCTAAAGCATTTGATACTGTGCCACATAAAAGGCTGGTACAAAAGATGAGAATGCTTGGACTAGGGGAAAACGTGTGCAGATGGGTGGGAAATTGGCTTAATGATCGGAAGCAGAGGGTGGTTATCAATGGTACATACTCAGATTGGGTCACTGTTACTAGTGGAGTACCACAAGGGTCAGTTCTGGGACCAATTCTCTTCAATATATATATAAATGACATTGGGTATAGATTAAACAGTAAAGAGGACAGCAGGCAGCTACAAACAGATTTAGATAAATTGGAAGCATGGACAGTTAAATGGCAAATGAAGTTTAACACAGATAAATGTAAGGTTATGCACATGGGAAGGAGAAATCTGTGCCATTATTACACACTAAATAAACAAACACTTGGTAAAACAACAATGGAAAAGGACCTAGGGGTTTTAGTTGACAATAAGCTCAACTGTAGTAATCAATGCCAGGCAGCTGCTGCCAAAGCAAACAGGATCATGGGGTGCATCAGGAGGGGCATAGGTGCTCATGACCAGAGCATCATTTTACCCCTGTACAAGTCACTGGTCAGACCCCATATGGAGTACTGTGTACAGTTCTGGGCACCTGTGCTTAAGAAGGACATATCAGAACTGGAGCGCGTTCAAAGAAGGGCAACAAAGTTAACAAAAGGAGTGCGGGGGCTAGAGTACCCTGAAAGATTGTCAAAGTTAAGTTAATTTAGTTTAGAAAAAAGACGATTGAGGGGTGATCTAATAACTATGTATAAATATATTCGGGGTCAATACAAAGATCTGTCCCACAATCTATTTATACTTCGGAGTGTAACTATAACCCGAGGGCATCCACTAAGGTTAGAGGAAAGGTGCTTTCTCCACCGACATAAGAGGGGATTCTTCTCTGAGACTATGGAACTTTCTGCCAAAGGAGGTAGTTATGAAGGATACAGTAAAAACTTTCAAAAGTGGCCTTGATGCCTTCCTAGCATGTAATAACATTTCCAGCTATGGCTACTAGACCACTGGAAGGAGATCTATAGTGGCCTGGATGCCTTCCTGGCATGTAATAACATTTCCAGCTATGGCTACTAGACCACTGGAAGGAGATCTATAGTGGCCTTGATGCCTTCCTTGCATGTAATAACATTTCCAGCTATGGCTAATAGACCACTGGAAGGAGTTAAACAGGCTGAACTGGATGGACTAAAGTCTTTATTCAGCCGCACATACTATGTTATTATGTTACTATGTTACTAATGTCATTTCTGAAGAAATATATAAAAAATGAAAAAAATTTGAAAAAACTGCTTTTTCAATGCCAGAAGAGGTCACAGAATTATTTGTGATTTTTTGAAAAAAAAAAAAAAACCCTGTTTAAAGAGAAGAACGTTTTCGTCCATTGAAATGTAAAACCTCAGTAACAAAATGTTAAAATAATGTTGTTTAGCTGTCTCTGGAGCATCTGTGCAGCTTTTAGCAAGATTTACAATGTGGGATTTCTCCCCCCTCCCCCTGGGCTCTACTTTGATGGTCAATGTTTACAAGCAATTCCCCAAACTTAGATAAAATACAACTATGCTAGGCACTATGCGCACATTCCAGTTTTGCAAGAAAAGCAACCCTTTACAATTGAAATACACCACACAAACACTATTCTCTGGAAGTATACACCGTAAGCTTTCTAGGCATACCAGGCTTGTTGACATGGGTGCAGTTTTCTAGAAGTAATCCCTCAATGAATTATTTGGTTGCACGTGGTTTCCCTAAAAAAAAAGAATAAAAAAGCAGAATTAATGCCACATTTTTCTAAAAAAAAAACTATATGCAAACAAGAAAAAAACCTGAAAAAGCAAGGTCCTGCAAACAGAACAATACCCAGCATGCATAGCTACTGTCAAAGGAAGAGTTACCAAATACCCCAAAGTACGTGCGTAACGGTAATTTTACTTGAAAATTTCAGCTCTGCTGACAAAGTGTACACCTTGCACTTTTTCTACCAAAACAACCCTTTATATTTGAAATACCCCCACATGTACACATGTTAAGCTTTCTAAGCATACCCAGCTTGTTGTAGTGGGCTCTTACTTTCTGGAAGTAATCCCTCGAAGAATTCTTAAGTTGCACAGGGTTTCATTAAAAAATGTTTAAAAAAGCTGAATAAAAAACAACTTTTCCTAAAATATCAATATACAAATAAAGAAAAACAAGATAAATCTGAAATTTCAAGGTCCCCCGAGCAGAACAATACCAAACATGCATATGTACCTTTAACCTTTTACCTTCCAGCCTACTTGAGATTTTGGCCCTTATTTAACAAGGGATAGCGCCAGGTAGCGAATGGTGAGCGAACGGTAATGACGCTCACCGCCACGAGAACGCCGGCTCCCCTCCGCAATCACACATTTATCAAGCCGATCCTGCTTAGCGACTGACAGAGCGCCAGATAGCGAACCATTCATCATTATTCCAGCCTCACCCCACAGCACCAGCGAGCGACCTTGAACAGCAACAGGTATGACCTCTCGCTACCTGGCGCTCTCCAATGCATTTCAATGGAGAAATCTTTAAATATTCATAATTAATTGCTATTAATGTTTTTTTTTTTTTTTTTTTTTTTTTTTAAATGTCAAAAATTCTGTGACCACTTCTGCAATGTTAGATATTTTTTTTAAGGAAAAAAAAAAAAAAAAAATTTGTGCAGAATTGATATTACAGGTCTGATATTAATGTATTCATATTACAAAATGTTGGTAAAAACATGTTTTTTTTTTCCAAAAATATGGTTGTTTGGGGGTTAAAAAACTACTTTTAACCCATCGCCGCCAGCGCTCTGGGGTTTAAACAAGCATTTCACAGCACGAGAATTTTTGGAGAGTGATTTGTTAATGAATATGCTGGGAGCCGTTCGCTATGGCCATTCGCTGTCATGCGCTCCCATACAGCGCGGAACCTGTCAAACAGCGACTCCTAACCCCGTATTCAACATTACTGCACACCGACTGAGTCGCTGTCAACAGCCGAGATCCCCTAAAATGAAAAGAGCACTTTATAACATTTACAAATAAAATGCAACTACTATCCATGTTATAAAGGGTTAAATAAAAGCCTCAGGTGACTTAGCAGACCCAGAGCCTTATGAAATGGTATAGGGGTCTCATAGATCCCTTATCAGTTCACAAAGGGTTAAATGTAAAAAAAAACACAGACACAGAGAAAAAATATTTTATTATGTTTTTTTTTATACTTACCTTCCATCCATCCCTGGGCACTGTGTCCCATGCTGATCACTTTGGCTTCTGCTCTCCTGATGCTGCTGGAAGCCTTTTATACCTACTGGGTGACAGGTAACATGGGGTTAATTTAAAAAAAAATGACATAGGTTCCTTTTTGGAATTTTAAGGGTTAAAAACCCTTAAAAATCCAAAAGAAAAATGACGTGAGGTCCCCCTTACCCAGAATAACCAGCCTGGGACCAACTGTGGGGATTGTAAAACAGGACGCAGGGGCCAGCTTTGGTGACCCCTGGCCCTGCAGGCTACAAGCCGGCATAGACTATGGCCATGGGCTCTTCTGCCCCACTGGGCTTTGGGGAGGCAGGTAATGGGGGGGCTTGGGGTTAATGGCAAGTCACCCGCTAGCTGCAGGTGACTTGCCAGCCCCCAGCCTTGTGAACCGGTATAGGGGTCTCATGGACCCCTTACCAGTTCACAAAAGGCTAACAGTAAAAAAGAACCACACACCATACAATTTAAAAATGACTTTATTAAAAAAAAATGTCATTACTCACCTCCGATCGTCAGTTCCTATGTCCCTTGCCGATCCGATGACATACGAGGTGATTGCCTGCCAGAGGAGAGGGGAGGCAGGTTATCAGAGGATCACCTACCTCTCTCCTCCTCTGCCCAGCCACCTGGCATCTGAGAGCAGAACCGCCGGGTGACAGGACAACGCCCACCCGGAGTCCAAAGACAATCCAGAGAAATTCAAAATGATATGGGGGAAATGGTTAGAGTAGCAGTCATCATCCACTATTAGGGATTGATCTACGATCTACGGTTCACAACCTTATATCTGTTCTGATAACTACTACTGTATTAGTATGCATAACCCTATTAAAAAATGTAGGCCTCGATTCAATAAAGGTAGAAAAAAATTCTCATGGTAGTAAAAGATTCAATTCATGAGAAAAAAGCCTGAGAATTTCTGAATCACCAGAAAACAATGAAAGTCAATGGCACTTTTTTTACTCCTAAGAAAAGTAGAGAACTGTTTACTCCTTTCTACACTGTAATAAAAGCTGCCATTGACTTTCATTGTCTTTTTTTTTCTAGTGATTCAGTAACAGTGACATTCTCAGGCTTTCTTCTCATGAATTTAATTTTTTACTACCATGAGAATTTTTTTCTACCTTTATTGAATCGAGGCCGTAACAAGACTCGGCATAGGTCCCAACTAAAAATCCTGCTATGGGACCCATTGTCAGCTGACCCCTTTTTCCACTGACAATCTATGATTAGCTCCAGCAAACACTTGCCAGGGTCTTAATTAAGGGCACTGCTCCCAATATCAGAAAATATATCACAAATTGATTTATTCAGTTGCAGAAAAATTAAATTTGAGTGGACTCAGCACACCTTCTTCAAAATTGCTGTGCAAATTACTGGGTATGTCTCAGGCAATGATCGCTCTTTGGCCGAGCAATGGACTCTTTTTTCAGTATAACACATGGCAATGGAATACTAATTTTTTTCTGCCGATATATGATACCTATTTGGGAAAATTGTATATATACTTAATGACACTATGATTTTTGATTCTGAGAATGACAAGTACCTATTGACATGACACTATTCTTCGGCACAATTTTTTACAATACAAATGATTTTGAACAGTATTAATGTGTGATGTGCATTTCTTAATACTTATAAATATTTATTTAGTTGCACAAATTAAAAACACAAAAGACACTACACAGTAAAAACATGATCCTGCGGTATTCCCTAGACCAGACCTGGGCATTGTAAGGCCCCAGGGCCACATACGGCCCTTTGATTGGCTCTGACCGGCCCGCGACCAGCGTCCCTGTAAGGTGCGCGGCCGCACACTGCCGATGCCCCCGACGCTCAGTCCTGCCCACTGTCGGCGCAGTCTTGCCAGAAAAGATAGTGCCAGGTTAAAACAGCACTTTTGCCCTTCTGGAGTGAATGTAATGTAGCGGGGGCATGTGTGGATTAGAGCCTGCTCTCCTATTGGACAGTTCCCTCCTGCAGGTTTGGCTGTGGGCGGAGTTTCTATTTCTGGTTGTTGGGGGTGGCGCAAGTTATGTTGTACAAGCTGCAACCTGATCAGTTGGCTTAGCTGAAAATGGTAATTCTGGGGTTTGTGTAGAGGGCACAGTGATCAGACAGCAAGGGGTTAAAAGCTTGTTGTGCTGATATCTGTCTCTCACAGGTGCGCTAAATGTTTGGATAACTAGGGTTTTTAATCTCCAATTTATATAGAAATTAATCCCCTGATTTCCACTTCATCTGAGCTACTATCTAATAAAAGAGCATTAGTTTGTAGCTGTCTTTCTTTTTTCAATATCTATACCAAGAGGATAATCTTATATAGAAAAAACAAGGGAAAGTATGGTAAACTTACCCTCCAGGCCCGGAGGTACGTAACCTTCCCTGGGCCCCTGAGGAGTTATGCTGTGTTATCCTTTAAAGTTTGTGGTAGATCTGGAAGTTTCCCAGGTTGCGTGATCTCTGAATAAAGGCTCTTTAACCCTTCTAGTGCCAGCTATGTGACTCTCACGTAGCTGCCTCTCCAAACGTTAAGGCCCATAAAAAAAAAAGTAAAAAAGATACAGACTTACCTGACCCCTCATTTGGAAGTGCCAGCGATTCTGTATAAGAATCAAGTAGTAGATTTTCGCCCCCGGGCTTCTGATCTTCAGGAGGGGGCCCGGAATAGCCCCCCCCCCTGCCGGCACCGACATCTAAAAAAAAAAAAGTAAATGTCATTTACTCACCTGGGTCTTCTCCTCACCAGGGGGGGCTCCGATCCCCCCCCCCCGGGCTTTCCACGCTTCGGGTGAGGCCCCAGAAACAGGCCCTCACCATCCTCTTCGGTCGGCGCTGGCCCTGCCCACAACCCCGCCCCTAGCCCCGCCCACAACCCACCCATAGCCCCGCCCACTTGATGACGTCCTCCCGCTCCTCGGGTTACCGGCACCCGGGCTCTGTTCTGTCAGTTGTCGGTAGTGATCAGTGCAGTGAGGGTGGCAGGCAGGGAGGCTCTGATCTCCCTGCCTCCCTCCCTCCCTGCTCTGATCACTACCGACAACTGTCATCTGCAGCGGCGTGCGACACTGGATGGGAGGTAAGTATAAGTGAAAAAAGAATAATAAAGAATTTTGTGTCTGTGTCTTTTTTTTTAACTTAACCTTTTGTGAACTGGTAAGGGGTCCATGAGACCCCTTATACCAGTTCACAAGGCTCTGGGTATGGCAGGTCAAGCGGGTGACTTGCCATAACCCCCAGCCCCCCATTACCTGCCTCCCCAACGGCCAGGGGGGGGGCAGAAGGGCCCGGGCCACGTGGCTATGTGGGCTAGTAGCCTGCAGGGCCAGGGGCCACCAACGCTGGCCCCTGCGCTCTGTTCTACAAGCCCCCATAGCTGGTCCGGGTCGGTAATGCTGGGTAAGGGGGACCCTACGTCATTTTTGGGGGGGATTTAAGGGTTTTTAACCCTTAAAATTCCCCCAAAAAATGAGGTCCCCCCCCCCCCCCCCCGGGGAAAACCCTACGTCATTTTTTTTTTTAAGTTAACCCCTTACAACTGTGCAATCATATTGCTTAGTTGTATTCTATCTGAAATCTCCTAAACTGCTGTTTCAGTTTGGGGGAGTCTCCTGGGCAGGAAATAGTGTCTACCAATACATATGTGGTACCGTTGTAACCGGGAGAAATAGGGCTTTCACACGCAATAATATTTTATTAACAAACTTACATTTTTTATTAGAAAAAAACACTACAGATTGCAAAAAATAGTTTTTTTGTTTTTTTTTTGCACATATTTCACCCAAAAGTATTAAGAATACACCACAAAAAGGCCAAACAAGACATTTCATGTTGAAGCCCAGACTCTGCTGAAAAAAACAACGATTTTCCTGGAAAATCCCTGGAAATCCCTTCAAAAATCCAGGTTTTTGTAGCGCAAAAACGTGAAAAGTAGTCCGGCAACAGAGTGTGACAAAAAAATCTCGGTAGGCCGGCACTCAAAGGGTTAATGCCTCCAAACTTTTTATTGTAAACAAAGCAACAAAGTTGTTATAACATGTAATAAAAAAAAAAAACAAAAATAGGTCTGTCTTGTCCTCTCCGGTGGTTGGGATAATACTGCAGAATTGCAGATGAGGATAAAAAGTCTGTGTCCTTAAGTCTTTTAAAATCTCACATAAATAGTCCGGTGTCTGTTCTTCAATGGTGGAGCTATGCCGCTCTTGTCTCTGGTTTTGCGGCTGGCAGTTGGAACTGCACCACTCCTGTCGCTTTGTCTTGCTGCTGGCTGTGGGCGGAGTTTCTTTTCCCGCCTTTGGCCTGTACTGTGTGGCATGTGTCAGTCGCTGCGGAGCCGACGCCGGAGATGGAGGTTCTCCAGCCACTTGTCTGTGCCCCACGTCGCAGGCTGCTGCCATTTGTAGTCCACACCAAATGTGTTGCATGCTGTACACAGCGCCTGATGGTGCACTGACTCTCGTAGTCCATTTCTGGCCAGACCAATGCCTTTTGGAGGGCGGGGGGACCATGCTGCAAGGTGGGAAGGGTTTCACACAGTCTTTTATCCAAGGCCGGCCACTGGTCTCCCAAATCGGGAGGCTCCACTTTTTAAAACCCTTTTTACTCAGTAGCAACATGAAAAAAGGCGACTCCTTCTCTGAAAGCAGAACAAAACCCAGAGCGGCCACTGGTCTTCCCCCTGGGTATCCCAGATCAGGATGCCCCACTGTGTGAAACCCTTGTTATTTAGTAGCAACTTGACAAATGGTGGACTCCCCGTTAAAGTGGAAATGAACCCAGAGCAGCCACTGGTCTTCCACCTGGGCGTCCCAGATCGGGGCTTTGTTCTGCTTTAAGGGAGGGAATTTTTCATGTTGCTACTGAGTAAAAAGGGTTTCACACAGTGGGGCACCCCGATCTGGGATTTCCAGGGGGGGAAGACCAGTGGCCGCTCTGGGTTTTGTTCTGCTTTATGTGAGGGAATCCGCAATTTTTCACATAACTACTGAGTAAAAAAGTGTGAGCAGCGCTGCGTTACTTTAATAATAATGTAAAGGAGGGGGGTTATTCCATCCTAACCTGATTTGGTCATGATGTTTTAAAGCAGACCAAAACCCATGTAACCCAACCCTCCGGAGTGTGAAGGAATCCAGGGGTTACAGGCATCATGCCCAATTTGGGATGCCCTGCTGTGTGAGACCTCACTGGACACACAAAATGTGGTTTATTTAATAAATTAAATTTTTTTAAGGCAACCTCACTTTTTCATTGTTTAACTATAACATATACTCGTCCCAGCTTGTCAAAACAATGCTATTTACTGCTTTTTATAAAGAAATACAATTATATTATGCAAAATTTAGTTCAGCCTTTTGGCCCGGCCCTCCACAATATTTTTAGTTTCTCATGTGGCCCCATGGAAAAAATAATTGCCCCCCCCTTCCCTAGACGCTGGATAATATCAAGCCAGACGCTGCATTTAAGTCCACACTGGGTCTATGCTCCCTCTTTATCAAAAATTAATGATTAATAACCCAACATACATGAGTGCAAGTGCAATCAGCGTGCTATTTGCCAGTAAGCCTCTAAATAAAGTGCATAAAAACATACTTAATAAGAATAATACATTATACAACATAGGCCCTTATTTAACAAGGGATAGCGCCAGATAACGAATGGTGAGCGAACGGTAATGACGGGCCCCGCCACGAGAACGCCGGCTCCCCTCCGCAATCACACATTTATCAAGCCGATCCTGCTTAGCGACTGACAGAGCGCCAGATAGCGAATCATTCATCATTATTCCAGCCTCAGCCCACTGCGCCAGCGAGCGACCTTGAACAGCGACAGGTATGACCTCTCGCTACCTGGCGCTCTCCAATGCATTTCAATGGAACAATCTTTAAATATTCATAATTAATTGATATTAATGTTTTTTTTTTTTTGTCAAAAATTATGTGACCACTTCTACAATGTTAGATATTTTTTTTATGGTTACAAAAAAAAAAAAAAATGTGCAGAATTGATATTACAGGTCTGATATTAATGTATTCATATTACAAAATGTTTTGAAAAACTTTTTCAAAAAAATATGGTTGTTTGGGGTTTAAAAAACGACTTTTAACCCATCGCCGCCAGCGTTCTGGGGTTTAAACAAGCATTTCACAGCGCGAAAATTTTTTGAGCGTGATTTGTTAATGAATATGCTGGGAGCCGTTCGCTATGGCCATTCGCTGTCATGCGCTCCCATACAGCGCGGAACCTGTCAAACAGCGACTCCTAACCCCGTATTCAACATTACCGCACACCGACTGAGTCGCTGTCAACAACCGAACAACGGCCAAGCACAGCGAATACTAGCGGGCGCTGTGAAAATAACACTACTGTCGCTCATCTGTCGCTACCTGGCGCTATTAATGAATCGGCCTCATAGTGAGCTAAATAATGCATCATGATATGCAAGCTGCTTTAGTATGCATAGCATACAATTCATGCTACCACTAAAAAGTGCCTGTGCTATTACTATTGAATACCTAAAAAACAAACAATGAATAAACAATTGCAAGATTTAGGTGCACCTGGGAAGGAGAGCCAAGGAATGCATATAATAGTAAGAATTAATTAAAGGGGATAACGCCCTTGTACAAGTATGATGCTAGGGTATGGTCCGGTGAACAGCCCCACACGTTTTGCTGCCCACCGCAGCTTCTCCAGGGGTCTTCCCTAATAACTGTCCATTCAATGAACAGACAACATTTTCTAGTAGACATATAGACATGAGTCCTTTATTTTATGTCCCACATACAGTGTTCACACAGATAATTATGAGTTTTAATTAGAAGGAATAAACACAATTTCTAATTGAAGACTAGTTCAGGTGACGGGTTTTGTTGGTTTCACAATCACTTTTTAACTAATACTCTGCTTTTCTAGACAAACATCAAAGAGCGAACCCAACGGCACCAGAGTAACAGAATTTCTGCTTCTGGGATTCCCGCAAATCAAAGGCTACAAAACATACTTGGTATTTTTTTCCATACTCTCCGCCTACATCATAACGCTTGCAATTAATCTTCTGATCATCGTGTTGGTGTCCACCAAGAGAAAGCTCTCATCTCCTATGTACTTCTTCATCCAGCAACTGTCCATTGTGGAAATTGTCTTCTTGTCGATTATAGTCCCTAATATGTTATATGTCATCTGGATGGAAGGCGCCACCATTCCCATCAGCAATTGTATCACTCAGACGTATATATATTGTGCTCTTGGATGTGCAGAGTGCCATCTCCTGGCCATTATGTCTTATGACAGATACCTGGCCATTTGCCACCCTCTGCACTACAGTGCAATTATGAATGTCAAACATCAGCGCATTTTGATTATCTATTGCTGGGTCTTTAGTTTTCTATTGACACAGATCACTCTGAACATTCTCTGCCAACTACAGTTCTGTGGACCTAACGTGATTGACCATTTTTTCTGTGACCTAGTCCCTTATGTTGAACTTACGTGTTACCTAAGCTTTGGTCTGCAGCTAGAAATACTGATCGTCTCCATCCCCCTAATGGTCATCCCGTTTATTTTAGTCACTGTTAGCTATATATGTGTCTTCAAAGCGATACTTGCTATATCCTCAACGGCAGGTAGGAAGAAGGCCTTCTCCACCTGTGGCTCTCACCTCATTGTTGTGTCCATGTTCTATGGGGCCATGATGACTATTTACGTGGTTCCAGCAAATGGGAGCACACTGCCAATCAACAAGTTGCTGTCTCTTTTATACGTCGTGGTAACACCATTATTCAACCCAATCGTATACAGTGTTAGAAGTCAAGAAATGAGGGTCATTATGATAAACTTATTTAGGGGAGTTTTTTGTAGGTAACTCTCAAAGAAAAAAAAAGCTTTTGTGAAAACAAAAACTTTTGTGACTCATTGATTACTTTATTTTTAATGGTTGGGTGGTGTTGAAATTTAAGGGGTAATTCATTGAACTGGTTAAATACCTTGCACCCCAAGATTCCAAAAGGATTACTCCTGAGAAGGTTTATCTGTTTAACTGGAAATAAATTCACTTGTGAACTTGTTATCCATTTAAAATCATGTACAAACCTTTGGATTCCAAATGATCTAAAAAACCTAATCCCGGTTTCAGTAATCTACGAAACAGTTTTTTTAAAATTATATAAAACAAATAATAATTGACTTAATATATTATAAAATAAAGTCCATTCACAAATAAGAAAAACGTTGTGAATCTAAATTTTCCCCACAAATCACACATGATTCCCAGCCAGCAGAGCATAAGGTTGCATGCACCGGCTAGAAAGCATAGATCATGCCTTTAGGTCCTCTTTGTTTGTAGCAGGTCTTCACCGCTTTTTTTTAGAACAAACAGCGGGAACTAAAGGTTCAATCCAATAAAATATTTGGAATATATATATATATATATATATATATAAATATGAAAGAAGTATTGAGCCAGCCAGCAAATGTTTTAAAAATCTTCAGCATTTATTTCCTTCGGTTAAAATCAATAATCCAACAGGTCACAAAGTGAGTAAATATGTACAAGATGGGCCCTAACGCCAACGCGTTTCGGACAACAGGTCCTTAATCATGACATCTGCTCCTTCCAAATATATTATTTCATAAACAATGCCAACCAGTGGCTTGTTTAAAACTTACAATTTAATATTAGCATGCAGCTCATAAAACAAACAAATAAAATAACACAGTGTGATACTGTTAAATAACAGATTTAGCTACACACACATTTAAAATAGTGCATACAGATTTTTTTAATTATTTTTTCCGTTTTATCCCTTGAAGTTCCAGCCTACCAGGAGCTTTGTCATCCTCTGTTGCCATTTTTAACTATTTTGCGCTACACATGTTCAACTGAGATTTTTTTTTAAGGGATTTCCCTACATTTTATATTGTTTATATTACAAGAAAATAGGGAAACCCACAGTACCCTCTAAAAAGTGCCAAGGATGAAACAGTTGCACCACTTTAAGGGTCTAAAAAATATTCAAATTTATTGACTAATTACATATATTTACAATCACAATAAACATTAAGACTATACAATAACAACTACATGACATAAACATTTAAAACCACAAGGGGGCGCTGGAGGTCTGTCTCAGTGCAAAAAGTAAAATACTCTCCATTAAAAGTGTGTATCCAAATCCTATATACTATAACTAATATGCTCTCAGATGCAAAGGTGCAAAAATACAACAAAAAATGTGCTAAACCCACCTATTAATCAATTCAGGTCCACATGAGTGTACAAAAATAAAGCAAAATAACATGCCATTGAGCAGGGAAACACGCCGTGGTGATGGAAGTGAAGGAGAAAGAAATGAACAAAAGTGCATACAGACCAACCAGACGTGGACCCCCCACAGGTAACAACGCCGAGCGCGTTCGTAGTGTCTCCTGCACTTGTTTATATTATATACTGTCTGGGCTTTAACATGAATTGTCTTGTTTGTCATTTTTAAGTGTACTTAAAATCTATTTTTATCAATTTGTGTTCTTTTGTAATAAAAATATAAGTTTATCAATAAAATCTTATTGTGTGTGAAATCCCCATTTCTCCCGGTTACAATGGTACAACATATGTATTGTTAGACACCCTTTCCTGCCCAGGAGACTCCCCCAAACTGAAACAGCGCTTTAAGAGATTTTCAGATAAAATACAACTATTCTATGCGCACCTTGCAGTTTTTCAAGAAAAACAACCCTTTACATTCAAAATCCCCCCACAAACTATATATTCTCTGGAAGTACACACCTCAAGCTTTCTAGGCGTATCAGGCTTGTTGACCTGGAAACAGTTTTCTGAAAGTAATCCCTCAATAAATTCTTTGGTTGCACAGAGTTTCACAAAAAAAAAATTAAAAAAGCAGAAAAAACCCACATTTTCTTAAAAAAAACAATGTGCAAACGAGAAAAACAAGTTAAATCTGACAAAGCAAGGTCCCCTGAACAGAACAATACCTAACGCGCATAAGTAGTGTAGGTACTGTCAAAGGAAGAGTTGCCAAACACTCCAAAGTAAAGCATGTGTGTAAGGATAATTTTACTGAAAATTTCAGCACTGCAGACAAAGTGCGCACCTTGAGCTTTTTCAGCCAAAGCAACCCCTTACATTTGAAATACCCCCCATCAACCATATATTTCTTAAAAATACACATGTTAAGCTTTCTAGGTGTACCCAGCTTGTTGTAGTGAGTTAATCTTTCTGGAAGTAATCCCTCAAAGAATTCTTCGGTTGCACAGGGTTAAAAAGCAGAATACAAAATTATACTATGTAAACAAGAAAAAACAAGCTAAATCTGAAAGCACAAGGTCCCCCAAACAGGACAATACCCAACATACATAGGTACTTTTAATCCTTTTAGCTGCCAGCATACTTGAGATTTGTTCACCCTCTGTTGACAGATCATTTTGATTTTTTATGTTTAACTGTGATTTTTGCAAGAATTTCCAGAATTCTGTTTTTCAGTTTATGCTTTAACATGGAATGTCTTGTTTTTAATTTTTCCAGTGTTCATTAAATATTTTTGAGTAAAAATAAAATATATTTTTTTAAGATTGTCTAGTTTATTTTAAATGAAACTTTTATTTTACAGCAGAAAACAATATTGCATGTGAAAGCCCCATTTCTCCCAATTACAATGGTACCATATATGCATTGGTTGCCACACTTCCTGCCTAGAAGACCCACCAAAATGAAAAGACTTCCGAACATTTACAAATAAAAAACAACTACTATCTACACTATATAGGGTTAAATATAAAAAAATCGGCATGGAGTACCCCAAGGGTTTTTTTCAATTTGTAACAGTAAAAAAACCTTAAAAATAAAAACGAATTGTGTGGGCTCCCCTACCCAGTATAACCATTCTGGGGACCAGCTATGCAGGGCTTGAAGTCCAAGGCCAGTTTCGGTGGCCCTTGGCCCTGAAAGCTACAAGCCAGCATAGCCTTCATGGCCTTTGGGCTCTTCTGCCCTCCGGGCTTTGGAGAGGCAGGTAATGGGGGCTGAAGCAAAACAATCAGAGCCCTTTGCTGAATGAGGTAGCCAAGGCAAAGGGCTCTGGTTGAATGAGAACCTGAACGTGCACCACCGGAGCGGGAAAAGATTAGTTTTTACAGGTGCCCTGGGGGGTTTTACAGAGGGAAAAGTAAGTGGCCAGTCCTGGGATCTTCTAGATTCCAGGTTGGCCACTGGTGGCTTTTGTTCCACTTTAAGAAATATAACTGCCATGTCTGGAAAGTGGTACTGCCATCTGACTATTACATACACAGGAGTGCAGTATCTCTCCCTCCTGCTATGACTACAGCAAACAAGATGAGTCATTCTGTAAAGCCCACCAGCACCCTGCTGAGAGTTACATTGTTTACATTGTTACAGTCAAGGAGCAACTGATGTATCATAAGTGTTTCTATTGTAATCAGCCGTGACACATTCTAAAGCAGTCATCGACCTGTTATTTAAATGTAAATAGCCCACAGATAACATACAGCTTTCTGTGATGTGTGCATCACGCTGCTTTGATGGAGAGAATCCTGTGTGTCTTTTCCTTATTTCTGGTTTTCAGATCAAGGCGTTCCCTCAAGAACAGAGAAATCACTTTTTCGGTTGATCTCAACCAATTGTTACTGCTCTCAATAAATCGTCCAAATCCCTGGACCCGTCCTTCCCAAACAACAGCTCTGAAATAAGAGCTCGCTTGATCTCATATGCCTTCTCTCTAGAAACGGGCTTTTCTTTGTGTGTCCTTTATTTGACTCTTAATGGTTTAAAAGCTCATAGATTGAGACAATGGGGTCGATTCTTTTTATGAGAAAATTAACTTTCACTTCCATTGTCTACCAGGTGTAAATTTTCACCTAGTGTTGAATTGGCCCCAAGGTAGGCAATGAAAGTGAATAGCAATGTTTTCTTAAATAAGAAGTGAGTTTTCTCACCAGGCTCTGAATCGAACATCTGCTGGCAGCGGGGGGGATTCAGCCATGTGCCTGGCACAGCAGCAGGCTGGGGTAGAGCCAGCAAGATCACATATTTCACTCCCAACAGACAAGCTTACCTGTGTGACTTGAGGTGTCCTCAATCTCCTTTACAGCAACACCCGCAGTGAGGGTGTTGGTGATCCCAACACTGCAGCTATATGACAGGCTGGGGAGGCATCCAGAATGCTGGAAACCCCCCCCCCCGCACATAACCTCCCAGAACGCCTAAAATCCCTACCTTACCCTATCTCCCAAGCCGGGAATTCAGTCCTGTGATTGGTTGCCTGGTGCTCACGTGGGCAGTGACATTCCTAGAGCCGAATGTTATTGAGTGACATCTTATACGGGTCATCCAGGTGGTACGTGAGATAATTAAAAAAAGAAAAAATTGGGACCTATAGAAGTGCCATTGAGCCCCATTGCGGGGTTCTGTGAGGCACATGTGGCTCTGAAACAATAGGTTGGGGATCCCTGGCTTACAAGTACCACCATACTCTCATGACATATTTCTAATCTGGATGGAACAACAGTAGGGCAGCTCCCCCCCCCCCCCCCCGGGCACTGATTACCTTCCATGAGTAAAGATTCCTCTTTAGGCGGAGTTCCAGGCTGGCACAAATGCAGCAACAAGTATCTCTGTTTTTCGACTCCTCCTATTGTAGGCAATACAGCAGGCACTGCGCATGCGCAAGAACGGTGACAGCCGCAGTGTCTGCTGGGAAGAGGAAGAAGAGCAAGATAGCGCTGCCCATCGGAAGGTGCTCTGGGAATGAAAGACCATCAGGCTAGCTGCGCTCAGCAAGGTGAGCGCAGTTAGCCCAATATGTAAACGGGAGGGAGAGGGGGGCAGACAGGAGAAATTTGGAGAGCTTTCATTAGCTCCCACATGTGCCCGATGTTCCTCTTTAAGCACTAATCACCAATCTCTGTATCAATATCCCATACCTTACGACTGTCCCTGATTTGTTCTCATGTGTCCCTCTTTGGGGTGTAATATGCAGATCTGCATCAATAAATTTGCCTATTAAAAGTGTTTATATTTTTTGTAACTGTTACATCCTATCTCCTATCCATCTCTCAGTGAGGGTGTGTGGCCTAATTTAACAATTGTCCCTCTTTCCCACCCTGAAAAGTTGTAAAATATGACATCCATTTGAAGAGGGACTTTGGGTGCTTGGAGTCTAAAAGTCTCCAGGGCCGCTCAAACAATCAGTGTGCCGCTCAGCCAATCAGCGCACTTGTTTTTTAGCTGTGCCGTGAGAACATCCATCCATGATTGGCGCCGCTACGATGCACAGCCAATGATGTGTTACTGTTGCTCTTTGTTGCAGCGCTGTGCACTGGGTGGCAGGTGCCGGATTCTTCCTTCCCTCATCGGGGGGGGGGCGGACCCATACACATGCCGGTGATTCACCCCCCCAAACACAGGTAGTATGTGGCAATGAAGAGGTGGGCGGCAGCAGCACGGGCAGTGCAGAAGCTAGGCATGTGTCTATAAGTGCCTAGTGGCAAATACGGTCCTGCCTACCAAGGAATTTTTGGGGGGACAGCCCTGTTTTAGCTGTGCAGGTCCCGTCTCTCTCTAAGTTGGGGTCCACAGTGCCTCTTTGTTAAATACAGTTTAAGAAAAGTAAGCCTTTTCACCTGTCAAGGAATATTTTAGGGAAGTAAGTAAAATGTGGGGAAAAGAAAGGGGAGTGAAAGGATGCGGTAGAAGAAAATACATGCCTGCAATTTCTTCTGCCACTAAGGAGAAGGATGTTGGTGCCAGTACCAACATTGTGGTGAGTAGCCATTTGCCCAGGCCCAGCCACAGTAGTGGCAGCATCAATTTGCCCAGGCCTGCCACTGCTAGTAGTAGTAGCAGCAATGTACGCAGTAGTAATAGCAGCAGCAATGTATGCAGTAGTAATAGCAGCAGCAATGTAGGCAGTAGTAATAGCAGCAGCAATGTACGCAGTAGTAATAGCAGCAGCAATGTACGCAGTAGTAATAGCAGCAGCAATGTACGCAGTAGTAATAGCAGCAGCAATGTACGCAGTAGTAATAGCACCAGCAATGTACGCAGTAGTAATAACAGCAGCAATGTACGCAGTAGTAATAGCAGCAGCAATGTACGCAGTAGTAATAGCAGCAGCAATGTACGCAGTAGTAATAGCAGCAGCAATGTACGCAGTAGTAATAGCAGCAGCAATGTACGCAGTAGTAATAGCAGCAGCAATGTACGCAGTAGTAATAGCAGCAGCAATGTACGCAGTAGTAATAGCAGCAGCAATGTACGCAGTAGTAATAGCACCAGCAATGTACGCAGTAGTAATAGCACCAGCAATGTACGCAGTAGTAATAGCACCAGCAATGTACGCAGTAGTAATAGCAGCAGCAATGTACGCAGTAGTAATAGCAGCAGCAATGTACGCAGTAGTAATAGCAGCAGCAATGTACGCAGTAGTAATAGCAGCAGCAATGTACGCAGTAGTAATAGCAGCAGCAATGTACGCAGTAGTAATAGCAGCAGCAATGTACGCAATAGTAATAGCAGCAGCAATGTACGCAGTAGTAATAGCAGCAGCAATATACGCAGTAGTAGTAGCAGCAGCAATGTACGTGGTAGTAGTAGCAGCATCAGCAATCCATTGTGGACTGTTTTACTCGCTCTCACTCATCTCAGGAGGAGGAAGACTCTGATGCAATGACTTTGAGTCAGGTTTCAGTGAATTCTACCTCTGCTACAGTTACACGTCACAGTAAAAGAAGCCTTTCTCTTCCATTATCTGTATCTTTACTGCCCTTTACTAGTGGGGTGCCAACTTTTCTCAGCAGCCCAGTTACTATGGATAGTGCCAGACCCACAGGGAGGCCTCCACAAGGCCCCCAACACTCAAGTATCAGTCTGCACCACTCCAAGTAAAGTACAAAAAATAATCTTTTATTAATAAATATGTACCACTACATTTAATTAAAATCTCTTCTTAAAATCACATAATACATGAACATTACACTAGGGGACGCTGATGGCACAATACAAGCCAAGAAAAAATCACATCCAGAGTATATGCCCCTGTACATAAATAGCTGAGTCCTGTTTCACCCAAAAAGTGCAATATGTATTAAAGGAATACAATATATGAATAAATTCAAAAAGTCATCAAAAATATTTGTAAAGTGACTAAGTGCAATTACATACAAGTAGAATAGCAGCAATGTATTTAATAAGAAGGGACACACATACAAGAATCTTACATGCAGGATGTGCCGACAGCTCCTCTCCCCTGTCCTATGCGTTACGTGACATTGTGTCACTTCCTCAGGGCTGATTAATGTCTAGAAACTTTTCTAAAGTTTACTATGGATAGTGATGAGGAGAATTTGCTTGACGATAGCATTTGGATTGTGTTGCAGAGGTGGTGGGAGCAGTATCTGAGATGCATAGCTGTGGCAGTGGGGGTGGTGGTAGACATGGACATACTGGCAGTTATGAAGGTGGTTTAGGGAGACCACTCAGGAGCATGTGACAGTGACACTGATGCTGCTTTTGCAGACTCCAGAAAAAAGTCTGCCAGAGGAGGAGGAAAGTCTGGTGGTGGTGATGGTGGAGGAAAGGCTAGCCCTCTATGGTATACTTTTGTACCTTTCCAGAGGAAAAAAACTGGCACAGTGCCAGATCTGCAGGCAAAAAGCTAGTCATGGCCAAATCTATGAACTATGGCTCCACATAAGTGCTTGGAGTGGCATAACAAGGCTGGGACAACCAATATTCCTCAAAAATAACCCATCAAAACCGTATTGCTCTTGCTGCTGCTGATGGTGCGGCTCCTATAATCTGTCATCTGTCTAGAAGCCAGGCCTCATCCACAGGCAGTACAGTCTCAGTCTTGTCATCGTCATCTAGTGCTCTACCTTCTTATCCATCGTTATCCATAATGGAATCTATATCTACTAGACAACAATATGCTCCCAGTCATCTGATTGTCGTGCGGCTGAACTCGCACCTGGCCAAGTTGTTAATGGTGCAGTCACTGCCAAACCACCTGGTTGAGTCCACCACCTTTAGGCAACTAATGGGGTGCACCCAGCCCAGGTGGAGTGTCCCCTGTCCATTTTTTTTTCTCCAACAAGGCCATCCCCATCTTGTTACGTTGAAGAGAAAGTGGGGCCGTCTATGCAACTGTCAGTGTGCAGCACAGTGCATGCTACAGTAGATACTTGGAGCAGTAGCTACGGCCAAGGGAAATACATGTGTGCCATGTTCCACTGGGTCAACCTTGTGCAGCACAATGCTCCGGCGCAACAAGGTCAAGCATGAGTAACACCTCCAGGTTTGTGCCTATCCGCATCAGCTTTGGACACCAGGCGCCTATACTCCTCAACAGATGGGAGACAGCAGGGCGTAGCTTTCCCTCCTCTTCCTCCTCCATCCTGTCATCACAGCAAGGTGCAGTACTGCCACACCATATTTCACATGCTGAGCCTGAGCGAGAAAAGCCACCCTGCCGATGAGTCACTGTCGTGAATGCATGAGGAAATGTCTCCATGTCAGCTCAGATTGGGCAATGTGGTTGCAGATAATGGGATGAAGATTCTGGCTGCCCTGCATCTAGGTCACATGACACATGCCCCATGCCTGGGGCACATGATCAATCTGGTGGTCAAGCGCTTTCTGGCGGATGTTCTGGCTAGGATGGTATGTGCTTGCTATAGCTGATTATATGCCTTCAATTCCACCCTACATATGCTGGACCAGCTCTACCACCAGCGCAATGCATGAATCATTATTTTAATGCAGCCAGTTTTTACAGCCAGTGTGATTTTCAGCTCTGGCATTGGCAGATGTTCAATGACACATGTTGCATGCTGAGATCTTTTGAAGATATGTCAGCAGGGATAACAGTGGAATGAATGATATTATGCGGCTGATATTCATTTTGGAGCAAACATTCAGGCCATGATCAGCAAGGGAATGCGGAAGGATCCCTTCTGTCTCCTGGCTCTTTGGATCTACAAGCTGAGGTGGATGAGGGTGAGGAGAAGGAAATCAGACCCCAGAGGTGGATTTGGAGATGGAAACAACCAGCTTATCAAAGGAAAGGATAGGGGATGATGGGGATTATGATGACGACGGCCATCATGATGCTGGTGGTGATCACGGTGATGATGATGAACAAACATGGAAATGTGGAGCAGAGCTGGAACCAACCGGGCCCTCGGAAATGCTGAAAATGCTCTGACAGCCACATTGTTAGCATGAAGCAAAAAGATGAGTACTGGATTGCTACACTTTTAGACCCTCGGTATAAAGCCAAAATTGGTGGGATTTTTTACACCTGAAAGAAAGGCAAAAATGGTTTATTACAGAGAGAAGACATGCAGCCAGTTAGCCATGGCTTTCAAGCGGCAGACACCTGCCGCAAGCATGTCTGACCGGGTGTCCTCTCTCCGCACCCTGTCGAGTCAATGTGCTACCTCTCCAACAGGCAGCAGCACGCAACTCATGATTGAGAATATGATGTGCAAATTTTTTTACATCTCATAAGCCCACCTGACACACATCGTCATGGAAGGGATGCCATCACCAGCAACACCACCACCACCTGAACAGCCAGGTGCACTCCTACCTCGACTGTGCCATTTATCCAGGAGATACACTGAGCTAAGACCCCCTAGAATTTCTGGGTGAGCAGATTGGACTATTGGCCAGAGTTAGCACAGTTTGCTATGGGAGCCCTGACTTCTCCACCCTCAAATGTAGCGTCGTTAGGGTTTTCAGCTCGGCAGGTGGTGTCGTCACCCTTAAGCGGACAAGGTTGTCAAAAACATGGAATGATTAGCGTTTTTAAAAACGAATCAGGCGTGGATAGCTGGTGATTTTAAAACCCCTGATGCCACTGATTAGCATGCCAGTACTACCACCAACAGTGCCTCCACTGCTAGCCCAACACAACTGCAATTTAACCTTGTGATGCCAAAAAGGGCAAATTTTTCAAGTTTGGAAAAAGCCATTGCTTCTTCTTCAGCTAAAATTTAAGGGTTCCAATCCTGCTGCTACCCCCCATTACAAATGGGACAATTTTTTGAGGGCTTGCCTGCTACTACCAGGCCAACACAACCACAGTTTAACCATGTGAAGCCCAAAATGAGCACATTTTTTAAAAGCCATTTCTTCTTCTTCAGCTAAAAAAAAGGGTGCCAATCCTGCAGTTACTGCCTATTACAAATGGGACAATTTTGTGAGGGCTTGCTCACTAATGGGTGACTTCATAGTGTTATAAAGGACTTTTAGGGCTATCAGCTGCTTTCCATGGGTTTTAGATGAACTAGTTTGGACCAAACCAAACCTCTTCGAAAAGTTCGCTCATCTATACTTGAGAATATCATGTATTGAGGAAGCCAAAGTCCTCTCTTCCAGCCCACAAAGCCTGGAGAAGTTACAGGAAGAAAGGCGTATTATAGTACAGTGATTAAATGAGTAAAGCAAAAGGTGGCGGCATAGAACCACAACATAGCATTAGTGTAATCACTGAAAGAGAGTGATACTGGAAACCGAATAGCTGAATAGCAAATCTATATATTATTGTTGTTACATTTTTAGATTGCAGTGTGATAGCACAATAGTGACACAATAACATTTTTGCCATATATATATATATATATATATATATATATATATATATATATATTACAAGAAGATATTCGTATTTATTAATTATTTACAAATTATCTACAATTAATTATCTACATAATTAATGGAAATTGGGCCAAGAGGTTCATACCTCATGCTGCAGAATCTCTCTCATCTGCTTTGAAGGTAACACACAGAGTCATTCGGGGGTCATGCTAAAGAAAGTGCACCAGAGAATGCACAATAGGGCATTTGGGGGTGCATTGCAATTTGCATCTTGGTAAGCTTTTTAACTTTAACACACCAAAAAAATGCAATAAAAATATTTGTTATACTTTTTCCTTTAACTGCAATTGGGCATTTTTACAGACGAGGGACATCATTTTTCCAATGAGTTAAGGATATTTCTTGGGAGTTTGGAATTAACAGAACCCTATGGGATATGCTAAAGAATTTACCATTTTTTTCTACATAGTCCATAGCCCATTTCCAAACTTAAAAATAACAACAGACATTGTAAACATTAGCCGGCATAACATTCCTCCCCCACCCGCATGACCTTTTGGATGCTGGCGTTATATGAAACGCCAGCATCCTGCTGCTTTCTGATCCTTTAGTGCACCACCTCCCAAGTCGTCTTTTGAATGACAGCACTGGATCTGGCTGCAGGGTTGTGACTTATAGCCTTCCAACCCCTCACGCTGGACCTTCCTCAAATCTCATGGCTTGTGCTGCTAGTGTCATTGCAGTCTATGTAATGACACTGCCAGGCGTGATATTGGAGGGGCGGCGCGCTGTCTACTGGGTGGTCAAAGATTTCCAAGATGGCGCTGCCCAGCAGACGGTGCAGATGAATCAGTTCCATGTGCACAGAAAGCTAAGACCTTCATTGTTAAAGCCACCCATCTCCCTGCGGTGTAACACATTGAAACAAAGACGCTAAAGCGACACCTGCTGTGACAAGTTATAGTCAAATTTAAACAGCCTTACTAGGATAGCCTCTGGGGGACCTCCAATAAAAGTGACCTGTGACTAAATAGGAGTCCAATAAGAAGCAAGGGAAACCAACAGATTTTGTTCCCACCTTCTATTCTATGTCTAAATTGAGATTATTATTACAATCTGTATTGCCTCACAGCTTTCTACGATGTCTAGAAGTGTGTTTTCTGTGATTTAAAATGTAAGATGGGCAGCATTACCGATGAAATTTGGGAAGGAAAATCATCTTATATATGTTAATTCTGCCCATAACTGACAGTGGGAGACTCGCCCATTGGGTAACTTGCTGTTTCAGCTTTGCCACCACTGGGGAGATATTAAGGGCGATGAACTCACTAGACTGTCTGCTGATCATGACTCCCAAATACTCAAACTGCCGAAACCACCTTCAACTGTGACCTCGGGGATACATACGGGAGGTCGGCCCATCCACTGGCATTAGGCTGGATGTATCCCAATTAATCTTCAACCCTGAAAAGCCCCCAAACATTTCAAAAATATCTAAAACTGCCTCCAGAGACCCATGGCAGTCAGCCAGATATATCAGTTGTCATCTGCTTAGAGTGATATCTATATCTCAAACCCTCCCAATCTCCATCCCGAGACAGACGGGGAATTCCTAATAATAATCACTAAAGGTTCAGTGGCTAATGCAAAGAGCAACGTTGACAGTGGGCATCCCTGCCTAGTCCCTCTGCTTAATATAAATGAATTAGAGTAGCAACCATTGACCCGCACCCTGGCAGTCGGGCGTCCATATAATAGTTTAATATATTTGATAAAGCTTGTGGGGAGTCCAAATTTAGCTAATATTTCCCAGAGATAAGCCCATTCAGTCGAATCAAATGCTTTCTCATTATCCAATGAGATAACCGCGTGACTGCCGTGATTATTGTGGTTGATCTGGAGGTTAGACATTAGTCTACGCATATTTATACACGTGGTGTGTCCCGGCATAAAGCCAGACCAGATCCAGCCCAATAAACTGGAGTATCACCCTGTTCAGCCTGGTAGCAAGGATTTTTGCAAATATTTAGAGGTCTTGGTGTAGAAGGAAGATGGGCCTGTATGATGCGCAGGAGTCCAGAGGTCTGCCCTTTTTGTGGATTAGAACCACATGCACTTCATGGAAAGAGGCCGGGAGACATTAATTTTCCACCGCCTGCATCAGCACCTCCATCAACCTAGGGGCTATTTGCTCCACACCCTGCTTGTACCACTCAGCCAGAATCCTATCTGGCCCTGGTGCTTTCCATCCGGGAAGTGCCCTGATTGCATTCGTGACCTCCTCAAAAGTGATGGGGGAGTCCAAGGGACCTGCCCCCAATGTCAGTACAGGTCCAGGTCCTCCATTGCATAATCAGCCCTAGAGAAATAGAGGGCCCGAGTATTACCTGAGGAACTGCTGAGCAATCTTTTCCCCATCCGCACTCCCATCCGATATCCCGACAATGCTATTCGACTTACTTTCCGCACTTGCAAGAAAGGCCAAGTTCTTGCAGTTTTTGTCTCCCTTATCAAAAATCGTCGATTGCCTATATAATAACGTCTTTTTTGCGGACTCAGTCAGCAACAAGTTGTACTCCCTTTTCAAAGCCATCAAGGCAGAGTGGTCCCTACTATACAGTCTAGAAAAAATGGATATAACCGCACACGGGTCCAATGGTGGGTGCAAGGCCAGGGGGAGTCCCAAATCCCCACTTAAATCTTGTATGTCAAAAATGCAATTGGTCAGCACTCCTTAAAAAATACAATGCTTTAATGAAGATCCATATAAAATCATCTCAAATAGAAAAAACAGCTTAAAAACAAGTAATGGAACCCGATGGATATGGAAATTCTCACGTGCTAACGCGTTTTGGACAGGAAAGGGTCCTTATTCATAGATAGGTGAGTCAATCCACAACAACGTTTAAATAAGCAAGAAAATTAGTGCCACTTACCCTACACCGCCCGTGCATCACTCGCGCCGGAATCGCAATCCCAGAAGGCATGCGCGCCCGACCCGCCACCAGGAAGCCCACCCGCGGCCACAAACTTCTCTTCCGCCGCAGCTAGCTTGCTTTCTAGATCCGATTTCCTTCCCCCTCTTTTCCTTAAACGCAGCTATGGCATTTATGGTTCAACCTCTAGTGACAGATTTAAAGGCATCCCAACTCACCCCAATAGACGTCGCCTCCGTATTACATTCCCAAAAGACCTCAGTCGAAGAAACCAGGCTGCTCCTAACTTCAGGGGTCTCTAGCCATAGAGGGTTCACGGCCCAGCCCACCTGGCTCTCCTGCACCTACGACATCCCAACCACTGTCAACATGGGCGAATGATCTGAAATATCCCTCAGGAGGTAGCTACATGATGCCACTCTAGAGAGCAGACCGGGTGATGAAAATCTAGGTCGATCCTGGACAGAGATCTGTGCAAAGTGGGAGGAGTATGCCTTATCCGTCGAGTGTTTCCAACTCCAGAGCTCTTGCAGGCCCAACGTCTCTGCCCAGGACTCCAGCAGTGTTTTTGGACCCGGATTCTTATCAAACCTGTCCATAGCACAATCCAGCACCATATTAAAATCACCCGTCAGCAGTATTGGGACTGGTGGGTAGGTGACCACCCTCTCCATAATTTGATGCAGCACCTGTATACAAAATGGCGGTGGAATATATAGACTTACTATTATTACATCTGTATCCATCAGTTCGGCATGAAGGATCACAAAGCAGCCCTCCCGGTCAACCTGTACAGAATGCAACACAAATGGGGTGCCCTTTGAGATCAGCACAGAGACACCCCTGGAGTAAGCTGAGAAAAGAGCGTGGAAGAAATACTGAATCCAGGGCTTCATTAGTGACAGTGCCCTCTGCCCCACCAGGTGGGTTTCTTGGAGAATTACCACATTGGGCTTATATCTTTTAAATAAACTGAAAAACTGTGGCCCGTTTAATTTTATCATTAAGCCCCTAAACATTTCAGGAGAGAAATTTACACTCAACCATTATTACCACCTAGCGTGAATTTCACAAGGCTAGGGGTGTCTTCCATGTGGCTCACATCCTCACTCTTCCAGAATCTCCCCATTCCCCAAGCCCCTATCTCATACTTCACATCCATACACACACAAGTATAAACTAGACAAATAAAACTATACTCTAATCTAAACATTACAACATGGTATACCCAATTTAACTCCCCACCCTCCTCCATTCTCACACGCTCCACCAACCCCCAACCTTGGCGAGCATCACACCTCCCCGACAAACCATTACAACACAGGTGGAACGAGTTGCAACTGAGGTGCGGGGAACCCTCCGCATATGGGCCTGCAAACATAAAATCACCTATATGGATTACAGGGCGGCAGGCCACCCGCCGTGGGTTCCCAGGGTTACATGATGACAACCAGGAGAAGGCGAGGACCAGTGACTAACCGGGAAGAAGGGGAAAGGGGGGCAGGACAAAACTAAGGATAGACATAGGGATTAGGGGGGCGGCAACACCATGGGAACTCAGAGCCACAGCTCCCCTGTAACAGTCCACTCAGGATGAACTTGCAACTTGGGCAGCAACTGCAAGAGTCAGTAACGCTAATAATGAATAACAACTAATCCACCTCCACGGGTAGGGTAATTCCCTCCTGACCAAAGAGCTGCCAGGTGCTCAGCGGAGGCGGCTCCCTGTCTGTCCACACGGGTGTCAAAGAAAAATATGGAGAAAGAGGGGGCCATCACTCCCAGTCTGGATCCCAGACTGTCAGGCTCCCGGGAGAGAGTTCAGCCACATATTAGCTTCTTTGGCCGAAGTAAAGAACTTAGTAGTCTTGGCAAGGCCCCGGGTGGCAAAGGCCCCAGGGGGATCCTATGTGCTCTCTCCACCAAGAATTTGGTCAGATTTGCTGGCACCAAGGTCTCCCTGATGAGATTTTCAAATAACTGCTCGTGGGAGGGTCCTCAGATTTTTTGGGTAAACCCAGAACTCTTACATTGTTCCTCTGGTTCCTGTTTTCAGAGTCCTCAGCCCTCCTCATTAGCACAGCCACCTGCCTCCTTAGGGCCGCCAGTTCCACACAGGCAGCCGGTCCTCCCTCGCTTCGATTCTTCTTTCCGTCTCCCCGGTGCAGTCAAAGATTTTATCAAGGTCGTGACAAAAGTAATTAAACTGTTACTGTAGGGTATCGAACTTGGCTGTCAGGGCATTTCGACAGGAGGCGATGTCGCCATGATGGCTGCAGTGTCTGGGTTAGAAGGCTCCTACCGGGCCCGCTTGGGGTCTCCATTGTTTGCGTGCTACAGCTAACCACTGTGTGCTTTTTATTGCCTCCCATATGTGGGAGCACCTTGGTGGGATCCTTTTGGATATAGTCTTAGGCTTATATTTGCCCCGCTGTTGTTAGGCACAGCCACAGCACTTATAAGAAGATTGGAGGTCACTGAACCGGGGGGGGGGGGGGGCAGATTACACTGTCCAGCAATAATGGCAGTAGGGGAATCTCGCCCACAGAGATGTTATATGGGCGATGTGGGCCACTGATAATGTGCACTTGGTGCATATTGCCCAGCTGTTGCCTTTTTCCTCCCCCTCGCCTCTACCCATGGCCTGCCGCTCACACTTGTCAACCTGCTCCTCTGTACTGCAGCATGAGAGGCCTTGGAGCCAGACACCTTCCCTCCCCCTCACCTTCTTTCAAAATGGCGCTGGGATGCTCCTTACTTCGCGCCAGTCCATGACCACTCTTCACTGTGGCGCACTGACTTCGTCTTCAGTGGCTTGACACCGCTAAGTCTTCGGGCATATCTCTTTTCCCCATTGCAGCCACCGAAACTTGGACTACAGCTGCTCCATTCCACCACCGTCTTGCCTCCGCTCGCCAGGGCAGCACACACCCAACACCCAGCAGTCCTCCTTCCACCTCTCGGCTTGCTCACAACAGCTGAGAGCCGCCTCCGCTGCCACACTGACAATGCTGGCTCAATCATTCGTCTGGGGGGAACACACAGGCAATTCTTGCTGCTCGATCCGCTTTCCAGGAGGCAAGATATAAGGATCAATGTCGGAGCCCCTTGAAGGTACATCATATTAGGTGGCCATCTTAACCGTGCCCCTGAAGACCTTCATTATTATTAAGCATCCTAGGTATAAAAATTCCATCCCCATAAAACAGACATTTAGACTTCTATTTTTATTTCATGGTAGGTAAACTTTAAATAACTTTACCATGATGACCATTATCTCCTTATTTCTCAAGCTGTATATGATTGGGTTAAACAGGGGTGTTACTACAATATAGAAAAGGGAGAGCAACTTGTTGAGGTTTAAAGTCTGTCCATTGGCCGGAACTAAATAAATACTGATCACCGTCCCGTAGAGCAGGGTCACCACAATGAGATGGGAGCTACACGTTGAGAAGGCCTTTCTTCTACCAGTGTCTGATGATATCCTAAAAATTGTTATAATGACACATGTATAGCTTATGACAACTAAGAGGAATGGGACGGCCATTATAAAGATAGAGACCACCACTATTTCTACCTTCAATGGAAATGTGTTGGAACATGCAAGAACAACAAAGGGAAGAGCGTCGCAGAAGAAATGGTCAATAATGTTGGGTCCACAGAAATCAAGCTGGCAGATAAAGTTTAGCGTGGTCTGTGTTAGGAGAAAACCAAATACCCAACAATAGATGACCAATCCTTTCTGGAGCTCTCCATTCATAACTGAACCATAGCGTAAAGGATTGCAAATAGCCAAATATCTGTCATATGACATGACCATGAGCAGATGACACTCTGAACACCCAACAGCACAATACAGATACATCTGAGTAATACAGTTCCTGATGGGAATAGTGGCTCCTTCCAGCCAGATGACATGTAACATGTTGGGGACGATGACAGTCAAAAAGGTGATTTCCACAATGGACAGTTGTTGGATAAAGAAGAACATGGGGGCATGAAGCTTTGTCTTGGTGGACACCAACACGATGACTAAAGAATTGATAGAAAATGCCATGACATAGGTGGTAAGTATCGTGAAAAATAAGCAGTAGGTTTTATAACCTTTGATTTGTGGGAATCCCAGAAGCAGAAATTCATTGATTGCTGTGTCATTTTTGGCCATTGATGCTTGTCTAGAAAGACAGAGTAAAGTATAAGTAGAACACAATGAAAAAAGACCCTTTGGTACTACTAGTCAAGCTGTGCTTCTACCCTATTCACCTAGGAAGCCTCCTGTTATGTTTGGGATATTTGGCTAGAGGAGGCTCAAACACGTATTGTCATTGCAGCCTAAGCCTAATGTCAATGATGACCTTAATGTTTGTGGTTAGAAATTAGAATCAATTTATTTCCACCTGCACCCCTATAGGCTCAGCATGACTGCAGGGGGGGGGGGGGGGTTGAAAGACCTACTTACCCACTGCCAGGACACACAATGCAGCAATATCCTCTCTAGTCTTTCTCGTGAGCCCAGTGTTGAACTGCCAGAACAAAACTCAATGGGGCCAGCCCTGGAATCTTAAAGGGTCTGCCCCTGGGGTATCCCAAATTAAGATGCCCTGCTTTCCGGGGCACCCCAAAACTGGCCAATCTGGGGGGGGGGGTTCACAGAGCAGGGCTTCCCAAATTGAGCAGAGCAGGGCTTCTCCCTCCTTATATCCATTGGAAACAGTGTTAAATGAGCCATTTCAAAGCATCTCAAAATCTCCAATTATATGTAAATACCTTTTTCTTTGGCTTAATTTATGGATTTTGCTGATGAAATTCATGGCATGGTGCAGGTCTGGGCATGTCTTGAGTCCTGAACATGCACTGCTGTGGTCGAAGACAGCTGTGGGACCACTGTAGCTCCCAGTGCTTGATCACGCTGAGAGAGCCATGCGACAGAGTGGCTGTTTGACCACATTTTTTCGTGGTCCTGGAGACATAAAATGGAATATTTTGGAATAGCTTTAATACAACAACTACATCCTGTATATGACTTTCTACTTGTTATGATATTGATAAAGTTAGTTTGAAAGAGAAAACAGGAAGTCTTAGGCAGACCATGAGACTGCATACATAGTGTGTTTACCCTGCTAACAGAAATAAGCTGTTTACTTAGAGGCCGATTCATCAATAGCGCCAAGTAGCGACAGATGAGCGACTGTAGCGTGATTTTTTCAGCGCCAGCCAGTATTCACTGTGCTTGGCCGGCGTTAGCTTGATGACAGCGACTCAGTCGGTGTGCGGTAATGTTGAATACGGGCTGGGGGGTCGCTGTTTCACAGGTCCAGCGTTGTATGTGAGCGCCTGACAACGAATGGCCAGAGCGAACGGCTAGCTTCATATTCATCAACAAATCACGCTCCGAATGTGCTGTCGCTGTCCATTCCTTGTTTAAACCCCAGAGCGCTGGCGGCGATCTGTATTAACTAGTTTTTAACCCCTAAACAACCATATTTTTGGAATGTAACATTATACATGTTTTTAGAATCATTTTGTAATATGAATACATTAATCTCAGACCTGTTAGATCAATTCTGCACATATTTTTTTTTTTTTTTTTTGACTTAAAAATAAATCCTAACATTGCAGAAGTGGTCTCCGATTTTTTGACATTAAAAAAAAAAAAAAAATTATTACCAATTAATTATGAATAATTATAGATTGCTCCATTGAAATGCATTGGACATCGCCAGGGAGCGACAGCTCATACCTGGCGCTGTGAGGGAATTTGCAGCGGCGCTGTTCGGTCCAGGCGGCTTCATGATGAATGCCGCGCTAGCCGTCGCTCTCGCCGGCGCTAGCCTCATTTTGCTTGATAAATGCGTCATTGTGACCGCCGCCGGGCGTACTTGAGTCGGTAGTCGCCGTTAGCTGCCGCTACCTGGCGCTCGTCAGACACTACCTGGTGCTATCGCTTGATGAATAAGGGCCTTAGTTCCATGTTGAGATGTGTTGCTGATGTGTCTTGTTTATGTTCTTAAATGTTGCTTAACAATATTGGCATCATTGACGACTCTAGGATCATGCACTATCCTGTACTGCACTGGCTGGCCTTTGGCCACCTTCTTCTTAATAGGATACAAGGGGGGTGTTACATGGAAAAGTAGTCTCAACCAGCACCCCACTTTTGAGAAAATCATGCACTATTTTATTGATCGCATTTGTTTGCTGCAAACTGAGAGGGTACTGTGCTATGCGGGGTAGAGGGACACCTTACTTGTGTTCTACCATCAGGTTAACAGGGGCGGTGTCACTGACTAGGAGGCAGCTAATCACCCGCTGACTTGGGGAAAATTAATTGGTATAGGCTTGGTTTGGGGAGTAGAGATAGTAATCCTGTTAAAGGACCCATATGTAAGGGAAAGTCTTTTCATTTTCGAAAGTTTATATTTTTGTGTGCAAAAATGTTGTTGTCTAGGTGCTGAGCTGATCTAGTTATGTTGGCAAATGTGTGTTAAATGGAAGCGGTTATCACTAACTGCAATCTGTTGCTATTGGTAACCGTACACCTTGGTGTATAGACTTGGGGTACAATTTTCAGTAGCAATAGATTGCAGGTACTGAAAACTGTATCCATAAAACACACATTTGCTTACAAATAAAAATTTGCTACATACGTTTAGCACCTAGAGGACATCCCTTTGGCACAAAAATATACAATTTCAAAAAAACTATTGAATGTAATAAGCTGATTCCACCCTGGCTAGGTTGAATTATCAGACGGCATTAAAACTGACTCATTTCCTACCTCTTGCGCCTAAGTTGCTTAAGATCACTTAGAGGTGTAAAAACTGTTTTGTGTTGTATGAAGTCTTCAGCTTGTGTTTCGTTTCACATCAGACATTGGGAATTTCTATTGAGCCTGGCAACGACTTTACCTTGTGCTCACATGCAGTCACTGCTCTCTGGGCTTTGGGATTAAATTATGATGAGATACAACTGAAATTTATATGATGCCATTACTGCTGCCAAGAGAATCCATGGCTGGTTTGGACGATGGCTTGCAATGATTTGCTCCCCTAAGACCCTAAGAGAAAAGGAAATTGACTTAACTGCTACCTGGATGGTGCAATTGTTTCTTAATGTGCTGCAATCTTTAGAGAGCAGGATAATGGTGTTTGCTCTAAATGTCTATATATATATATATATATATATATATATATATATATATATATATATCAAAATATATTTTATAATCTTGGTATATAAATAGAGTGTGCCCCCAAAATGCTGAATTAGATATCAGGTAACAAAAAAACTTGTGCCTACGTGTGTCATGGGATGAAGGAATTATATATCTTTCTATTCTATACAGAATGAACATATTTGTTGCTCTTTCATAAATGTTTATGTCTCGGTAAAGAAACACAAGGCATCACAAAGGAACGCAATGCATGACAAAGGAAAACAACACGTGACAAAGGAATGAAACTCGTGACAAAAGAACACAATGCATGACAAAAAAACACAACAAATGACAAAGGAACACAACGCATGACAAATGAATACAACGCATGACAAAGGAATGCAACAAATGACAAAGGAACACAATGCATGACAAATGAATACAACGCATGACAAAGGAATGCAACGAATGACAAAGAAACACAATGCATGACAAATGAATGCAACGCATGACAAAGGAATGCATCTCATGACAAAAGAACACAACGCATGACAAAAGAACACAACGCATGACAAAGGAACGCAATACATGACAAAATAACACAATGCATGACAAATGAATGCAACGCATGACAAAGGAATGCATCTCATGACAAAAGAACACAACGCATGACAAAAGAACACAACGCATGACAAAGGAACGCAATACATGACAAAATAACACAATGCATGACAAAAGAACGCAACATATGACAAAGGAACACAACGCATGACAAAGGAAAGCAACGCATGAAAGGGAATGTAGCGCATGACAAAGGAATACAACGCATGACAATGGAATGCAACTCATGACAAAAGAACACGTGAAATAGGAACACAATACATGATAAAGGAACACAATACATGACAAAATAACACAATGCATGACAAAAGAATGCAACGCATTACATAGGAACACAACGCATGACAAAGGAAAGCAAAGCATGAAAAGGAATGTAGCGCATGATAAAGGAATACAATGCATGACAATGGAATGCAACTCATGACAAAAGAACACAACGCATTGAAAAGGGAACACAACGCATGAAAAAGGAACACAATGCATGACAAAGGAATGCAACGCATGACAAAATAATAAAATACATGGCAAAGGAACACAACGCATGACAAAGGAACGTAACGCATGACAAGAGAATGCACGTGTGACAAAGGAATGCAACACATGACACAGGAACATTAAGCATGACAAAGGAATGCACATGTGACAAAGGAACACAATACATGACAAAGGAACACAACCCATGACAGAAGAACACAACGCATGACAAAGGAACGCAACACATGACACAGGAACATTAAGCATGACAAAGGAATGCACATGTGACAAAGGAACACAACCCATGACAAAGGAACACAACCCATGACAAAGGAACACAACGCATGACAAAGGAACGCAACACATGACAAAGGAAAGCAAAGCATGAAAAGGAAAGTAGCGCATGACAAAGGAATGCAGAGCATGACAACGGAATGCAACTCATGACAAAAGAACACAACATATGACAAAGGAATACAATACATGGCAAAGGAACACAATGCATGACAAAGGAATGCAACTCATGACAAAGGAACGAAGCAATTGACAAAAGAACGCAACGCATGACAAAGTATCACAACGTATAACAAAGGAACGCAACACATGACAAAGGAAAGCAACGCATGACCAAGGAATGCAGCACATGACAAAGGAAGGCAACGCATGACAACAGAATGCAACTAATGACAAAAGAACACAACGCATGTCAAAGGAACACTATTGGATTGATGCAGAGCCTCCCCGTTCAGCTATCCCGTGCATTTCCCCGTTGGTTTTGGGCTTTGATCGGGTCAGGAAAGGGTGCTACATTCATTTTAGTGTGCGTTTATGCGCTCAGGTGTGCGCTCAGCCGCCGTTCCGATTGTCGGCTCGCACGAGGCTGTTTCCCGGGAAAACGGACGCCTCGTTCATTGGTCCGTTTTTTTCAGTGATGCAGAGCCTTGATTTCCTATTGAAATCACCCTAATAAAACGGGGCCGCCGAGCCTTCACTTACGGCAAGTCAGAGCAGCCGTATTTGCACTCGGGCAATAATATGCAGTCCTCTGTTGGAGCACATCAGCGGCGCCAGCTCCGCGGTCTTGTCCTGCTGAGTATGGCAGAAACCAGGCTGCACCGCACGCCTTTGGACATCGATGGCATGAGTATTTGATATTTTTTATGGGTTTTTTGGGGGGATCCTTTTTACAGGGTCTCCATCATTTTTATTTTATTGTTTGTGTGCAGGCATTTGAAGATGGGACATAGGATAAATGTGCAGGCACTGGCTGGCCCTGATTTGGTTTTTGGGAGTCGTTTTTCTGGCTTTCCCTGCCTAGGAATTCCTGCCTACATGAGCGATTCAAATCAGCCGATCTATTTGGTGGCTGGCTACTGGGTATGTGTCTGAAACTTGTATTGGAAAAAGTGCAATTCCTCACCGAAGTGGAAGAAAAAGACTATTGTGGCGCGCTGGATGGAGTTCTGCTTTAAGGAGGTTGTAAATTGTAGGTTTAAAGATGTCCCCTTTCTCTGGAAGTTAACCAGGTTTTGGGTATATATTTTATGTGCTGTGTATTGCTAAGGAACTGCCATATAAGTGACAGTCCTTATTTTTGCAGCATAAATCAATTAAAATGGTATATTATATGTAGGCTAATTAGCCGGTGTTAATAATTTATGAAAAGAAAAACTTACCGCCACGGCCCGGGGGTACTTAACCTGCCCAATAAAAGTGTGTTTAGAATAAACACTCTTGCGGTATCTTTATTCAATTGAAGACAACCAATTCATCGGATGGGATACAGACTCCACTGAAGCAGACTAAAGGTGATCTCACAGCACCGCAACGAATGTCATCATAACGTCGTTGAGAACCTCCTTACGTCAGAGGCCCTGGGCAGGTTAAGTACCCCCGGGCCGTGGCGGTAAGTTTTTCTTTTCATAAATTATTAACACCGGCTAATTAGCCTACATATAATATACCATTTTAATTGATTTATGCTGCAAAAATAAGGACTGTCACTTATATGGCAGTTCCTTAGCAATACACAGCACATAAAATATATACCCAAAACCTGGTTAACTTCCAGAGAAAGGGGACATCTTTAAACCTACAATTTACAACCTCCTTAAAGCAGAACTCCATCCAGCGCGCCACAATAGTCTTTTTCTTCCACTTCGGTGAGGAATTGCACTTTTTCCAATACTTGTATCTCCAATAGGGGAAGTGACCCCCTATAAGTGGCAGCAGCTTCCTACCATCTCCAGCGCTTATCACCAACAAAAGTATCCACCAGTTGAAACTTGTATTGGTTGCCCACCCTCTCTGACTGTGTTTGTTCCCGTAACACACTATTTGGTAACTTTTGGCGTAGTATATTTGGAGCCCAATTATTGATCTACAAATTAAATGGGTTAAGTGATTGTACCCTATTGCGTCATGTTCTTGCCCTCTTATGTAAGTAGTATTCCCCAGACTTTTTAAATCAGAGTACAGGTTGGATGTGCATGTAGTCTCATTACAAATGTCCTTTCCTCCCACCCTACCCCGCTCACCTATTTGTCCCTCTTTTCTATTGTCGCAATGCACACCTTTTTTTAATTTTTTTTGTTTTTTGGTTTTAGGGCAGGAGACTCTGCCTATCCTTTGGTCCCCTGGATGAAGACCCCCATCCTGCACCGATCTTCACAGGCAGAGGAGCGCTACAATACTGCCCCCAGGAGGACTCGCTCTGTGTTGGAGCGAGGCTTTGTTCTCTTGAAGATGAGGTTCCGTTGTCTTGATGTGACTGGGGGGGGCACTACAATAGACGCCTGCAACGGTCCTAAACCTAATCATGGCTTGTGGGCTACTCCACCACCTTTAGTTTCAGCCCTCCCCACCCCTCCTTTTTCTTGCACCCAAAGTGGCACCGCGCAAACCATACGTGCACAACTAGTGTTTAGTGTTTTTTCAGAGACCACAATTTTTTTGTTTTTTTTGTTTTTTGTTTTTTTTTTCAAACAAATTTTGTTTTGTCATTTGTTTTTTTGGTCCCAAAAGAAAAATTACACGTGGGCAGAGAAAATGTATTCCCCACAAATTAGTGGTATGTTGGGTTGCATGGTGACGAGGAATGATGTTGTGCCTGCAAATTGGCTGCAATGTGGGCCAGGCTTTGATTAATCTCAGCCATATGGCTGGTTAGGGCAGAGATATTGCTGTTTAATACCTCTACTTGGGCGTTGAGGTTTGTGAGTTGGGTGCACACAGTCTCATTGAATTGCTGTGTTGTCGCAGCAAAGGCAATATTTTCCTGCCTCCATGTTTCCTCCAAAATTTGAAGTTGCCTTCTTTGGGAAATATGGCGTCTAGACTGGGTAGGAGCAGTGGGACGGGTGGTTGGTTCTGGTTCCGAAGGTGGTTGTGGATGTGGTGGCTGTGCCGGGGTTGCCTGCGTTGCTGCCACTGGTGCAGTAGTGGTTAGTGACATATGTGGGGTGTCCTCCTCCAAATCTCGTATATGGTCGATGATGGGTGGGCTTCCTGGGGTCTGTTAAGAAATATAGCATCCTTTTAGTTTATTTCTGTCACAAGCTCGCAAATATCAATGTTAAAAGTACACATCAAGGCCCATTGACTTACCTCATCGCAATCCACAATTTGGGTTTGTGGTGTAGAAGCCTGGTGTGCCCTTGGCCTCGGTGCTAACGCAGGGGTTTGGGGGCCTGGTGTGTCCTGTTGACTTGGTCCTTAGTATGTAGATAGGAAGATTAGGTAAATGGTCAAGTACAGTGTGTTGTGTAGCATAACACTGCCTTCTTGAACTTTTTGTACTAGGTCATGGCAAAATCAGACTCACCTTGGGACCTTACATTCCGGTCTGTGTCTTGTGCCTCTGCCAGTCCCTGGATGCTGGCCGGGTGTATGAATGTATATACATGTTCCTCGGCGGGCGTAAGGATAATTTTAGTGGGTAAGCCACCCCCTGTCTGTTGGCTGGGGAAGATTAAATTACACCTAATAAGTGTTACATCCTTTTAACAATGTGACTAAAAATTGTCCATTACCTCTGCTGACGGCGCATGTCCATTTTTTTTTTGCTGTAGTATTTCAGGTCCCCAAATTTCCTTTTTATTTGTTGAATATCTCTCCGGACTGATCCCACACTATTGACCTGCCTGCAAATATTAGTCCAGATTTCCATCTTAGCCTGCTTTGTGGTTGTTTTGGAGGTGCGGCCAAATAGGGCATCATAATGTTCGCAAACTGCATTTGCCACCGCCATGCTTTGAGCATCGCAAAATCGGGCAGTTAGTGAGCCACGCCGTAGTTGTCTGCCACATGGGTGTGTGGTCTCCCCTGCCTCTGAGGAAATTGATGGTTGGGTATCTGGGGAGTCGTGTGTGCTTCTTTGGCTTATGGGGGAGGGGGATGTTGTGTGTGTGCTTCTCTGGCTTAATGTCTGGGTTCCTGTTGAGCTATCAGATGTGGAGCTGCATGTGGAATCTGAGGTACTGGAATTGGGGGAACCAGAGGGTGGAGGTGGAGGGGTGGGTGACCTGGGTGGGGTGGTGGTTTTGGCAATGCGCTTACCCTTGCTTATGTGTTTGGATTTGTGGGTATGCTTGGTGTGTGGAGGTGGAGGATGCTGCATGGTCTGACTAGATGGGGTACCCTTGTGTGTGCGTGGTTTTGCAGGTGGTGGTGAATGGGTTAATGTACCCTTGGTCCTGCGTTTTTTGGAATGTGCCTGTTTGTGTGGAGTATCCACCGTTTTAGTGGGGGCATGTTCGGCATGTGTCTGGTGCCTGCTCTTCTGTCTTGTGGAGGATGAGGCATGTGTGCGGCTGCTATGTGCCTCGGCCCTTGGTTGGCTCTTTTTGCTCCCTTTAGGTCTGCCCATATTGATATGGTATCCAACACAGAGCTGAGTGCCTTGTGCTTTAAATATGTTTTCCGTGTGGGCGTGGTCAACAGCGGGTGCGCCCGCAATCTTTACCTCGGAGCAGGACGACATCATCATGGATGTGAGTATGCGCGCGTGCGTTTATGTGCGCGCACACATTCCTTGTAATAAAAAAAAAAACAACACCAGAATAGTCTTAAACAACTTTGTTTTTCACGTTACATACAAGCCCACCTTAGTTTAACACATGTACGCAGCTCAAAACTAGGCTACATGCAGATAGCAGAACTAGGGCAATGTGAGGCAGCAAGAGGTTCAAAAAGTGACTTTAGTTAGGCCAGCAAACTTGTTAATGCTTTTTGTGTACATGAGACAACAACAGTCTCTAATATCAGTGTCTTTGTCATGCAAACAGATTCACAGCAGCAAGCAAGGGAGCAAGAATGGAGCCTCCGCCCCTGACGCAATATGCGCCTAAAACATGGTAAGTGGCGTTTTTGGGGACCAAAGTAAATGAACCAACAATTCCATTGGCCACAAAATGTAAAAACCAAAAAAAACAACCAAAGACTTTGTCTAAAAAGCCCTTAAAGCGGACCTTCACTCAGAATAAGTCTATCTTATATGTTTCCCACACCCTGTACATAAAGTTTGCCCACCTTCAAAATCATCCTACCTGCACCTAGTGCATGTTATGAGGCTTTCAACATCCAAGATGGCGGATTATGGAAGCCGCCATCTTATCAGGCAGCCTGCAAACAGGAAGTGCCTTCTAACTGTGCTGCTCTGCATTCTGGGATTGCTGACCTTTTCAAGAGGTCTCTGCTCTGTGTGAGCAAAGCACAGCTATAACCCACCCCCTGTACCTTATCCCACTCTCCTCTCCTCAGTAAGTGTGATGCTTCTGAGTCAAGATGGCGGCGGCCGTATACTAAATTCCTGAACTGAGTTGCAGCCCAGTGGTAGAAAGAATAATTATTGATTGACTAAAAAATTACTATCTATTATTTTGAGATGCTGCGGAATCTTTGGTTAAGAGTTTGGCCTTTTCAGTAAAAAACGCAGAAGGTCCGGTTTAAAAAGGGCCCCAAAAAAAACACGCACAACCAAACCAAATAAACAATGCTAAACTAATGTTTTTTTCATTCACAGATACAAGAAAATCACAGGCACAAGACACCGAGGCCTAAAGAATTTTAATTTGGCTTAAAAAGCAAATAGTTTATTTGTTAAAACATTTAGATTCAATTATTTGTAAAAAAACTTTGTGTAAAAAAATTCAATTTCAAACGCTGGAATAAAATTAAAAAAAAAAAAAAAAACAAGAAAGTTGTGTTTCCTGCAAATGTACAATCACACAACATCATCACACATTTCCATGACACAAAAAGTTTAGATATGGTACAATAAATCCAAAAGAATCAGAAAGAATTAAGGTATGCATTAATGGCAAGGAAAAAGGAACACAAAGGAGATTAAGGTATGCATTAATGGCAAGGAAAAAGGAAGAACCCAAATTTATTATTCCCAAAAAAATATGTGTCAAATTGGCAGTGGTTGCTATATGTATATTCCAATGGAGAGCCATGGAGATGTAAGTATACTTGCTAAAACCACCAAAATGGAAGGTCAAATACGACGGAAACCAAGCAGGTACGTTCAAAAAGCCAGGAAAAATCAGGGAAAAACGGGCCGCCCGTGTGAACGTGACCGGGAGCCCCGATCAAATTGAAGGCACCTGAGAGAGCAAAAAAAGCTTTCCGAGTAAAGTGAAATTGACGGATCAGTTAGGGAGCCATTCCGACGGAGGCTCTGCATCACATTTGAGCCACGATTCAAACGGGAGACCCGGACAATCGGAAGGTTTTAAGGGCAGTTCAGAGGAGGCTCTGCATCAGGCCCAACGTACAGGAATAAGTGTAGTGGAGCCCCCTGAGCACAAAATTTGGTGGAGGTCAAGATATAGTATTTTTTTCTTATAATAGTCCATCCAAGTAACTGATCGGTGGTCATATGGCACCCCTGTGAAGGTGCATGCTTTTCGTGAACTCCTGCTTTAAAATTCTGGGAGAAGGGGCTGTAGTCGCCCAGCTGGTCCAGCAGACAACAGTTCTGCATCGGTCTGCAAATCAAGTATTACCCAGGTGTGAGGGGGGCACCCACTGCTGCTGATAGCTTCTATGCTGACCCTGCAGAACGTCAGGCCAAAGACTGAATAGCCTCCTGGACCAGACCATAACTCAAAGGTTGGTGGGAGCCTCCTTTGCAGGGCAAGTGGTGTAGGTCCCGGGACACATGCCCATTGTGCCTTTCTCAAAATCCGGCCCTGGCAATGCCTGACAAAGGAACACAATGCATGACAAAGGAACACATTGCATGACAAAGGAATGTAAGACATGGCAAAGGAAAAAAACGCATTACAAAGAAATGCAACACCTGTTGAACACAAGGAACACAATGCATGACAAAGGAATGTAAGACATGGCAAAGGAAAAAAACGCATTACAAAGGAATGCAACACATGACAAAGGAACACAATGCATGACAAAGGAACATAACACATGACAAAGTAACAAACCATTCCGTTTGGTACGGCCTATAAGATACAGCAAAGGAAGTAAAGGAGCAGTATTGCAAAAAAAAATGATGAAAATCCATATAAATATGCTGGGTGGTGGGAGGAGGGGTCACTTATACACCCAGCAGTAAGACATATCCAGACAGGCTTGTTTCTTTCTTTTATGGGAAGGAAGAGGAATGGGGGGCAGGTTCCGTGCCCCCTGATACACTCAGAAACCTGTCACCCCTGTATGTTGTTCTAACTAGAAGAAAACCACAAGCTTGGTGGAAGTTTTATTTAGTTTTGGTGTAAAAGTGACTCCTCCCCTCATTACCCAATGTATTTAAATAGATTTTTAATTTTTACACAATTTCAGGACACACCTCTTATAAGAAATGCCTATGAGGTCTAAGAACGCATCTTCCTCCAGATTAAAGCTTCTCCATGGTGGTGGCCTCAACAGTTGCAGCTCTCTCCAACATCTATTGTAATGGCTGTTTCAGTATCCCGATAATAGAGGTGGCCTTGTCATCTGTTTTCATAACCAGTAGGTTCCGCAGCCAAATCACGTACTCTAAATACATGTATGAGGAGGAATTTTCTAGCTGCCACACAGCAAGCAGGGCATGATTATTCCATTGGGACAATGGAAGAAGTGTTAACAACAGTTCAGATGAGTTGTAGGCATGCAATATAACAGTTAAAGTAATTTATACCCATCAAAAAATCTAAATTATATTCACCTTTGTCCCCCACAGCTGATCTGTCCAAGTCCGATAATCAGCTTTCCCCCCAATTGCCCTGCTTTGTGAAACCCCCAGGATCACTAATGGGATCAACCTCTATCTGATGTGTGCACCTAGGCCAGCATATCTGTGTGGTTGGCGACAGGTCAGAGTTTCAGAGGGGAACACCCAGTGGGGAACGCTCAGCATTCACTCCATTCAGAACTCATTGGGTTTCATGCTAAATATTTGGTGAAGCCAGGGCTTGGCTATAGGTGAAGCTTTGGGGGTTGGGGGCTCACCTAGAAGGCAGTTGTCCTTCGGGGCTTGACATTAGATACATCACTTTTTCTATGAGGTCTGAATTTTTTTTTTTTTTTTAAGTTTTGAAGCAATAGCACCCTGTGGGCCATGTAGAAGAATGGCAAATTATTTAGCATAGCCCATAGGGTGCTGTTATTTATAACTTAAAATATCCTTAAAATGGACCAACACCCAGGCTGATCGGCCCGGGAGTCTATAAGATTCCCGGGCCAATCAGATCCGTCCCCGCGGGGCATCTGAAATCGAGATGCCCCGCTGTGTGAAACCCCCCAGGACGCCCCATTCACCTTACCTTACCCCCGTTCCAATGGCACATGCGCGGGCCGCATCACGCGCCTCTCTCTAGCAGGGCACGCGCCGGACGTTTGTGAATGGCCGGCGCAGGCGCGCTCCCTGTTAGAGGGAAGCGCGAGAAGCGGCCGTCAGCATGCTCGGAGCCGCTATGGTTGTCCGTCCCTTGTACGTGTATACTACAGCGTCTCTGAGCGCACTGATTGGACGAGGCCCGCACATGCACTGTAAGAGCGTGGTGAGGTGAGTTTTTTCACGCAGTGGACCAAAACCCAGGATAGTGAAAATCCTGGGTGTTGGTCCACTTTAAAGAGGAGCAACAGACCTTGTAAACATTAGCCAGCATAACATCCCGCCCAACCTCGCACTTGGCGTTATCTGAAACACCAGCATTCTGCTGCCTTCTGGTCCTTTAATGCACCACCTCCCACCATTTTTCGAATGACAGTGCTGGCTTTGGCTGCAGTGTTGTGACTTCCACCCCTCACACTAGACCTTCCTCGAATCTCGCCCCTTTTGCGGCTAGTGTCATTTCAGACATAGTGATGATTAGCTCTGGTAGACAGAAGGATGTTTGCAGTATAGAGGCTCAGAGGCGAAAAGTTCAACTTAAAGTCCGTGTTTATTCACACAAAAATCCATAAAAGCATATGCCCTTTCGGGTTACATCACCTTTTCAGGAAAATGCAGCATAAGTCAATCAGACAGGCAAACAGCGTTTTTAGTCCTTGGGCAAAGTTGCTGCTTTGCAACCGAATCCACTTCGGGTCCGCATGAAACCGCCTGCATAGGAGTTTTCAGCCAGGCTCACAGAGTCTCACTCCACAAGTGAGCTCCAGTCACAGACAGTGCACAGCTGATTCCCCAGGCTATTTATGTGGCCTGTAAAACCCGGACCTGGGTAGTGGGATGGAGTCCAACCCTTCTCTACTACATCCCAGTAAAACCGGTTAGCCTTTCAGCTATACTAACTTCAGCCCCAGACTGCCATTAGTAGCTGATGCTGGGAAACAAAACACACAGTTTTACTGCACCAAGGCCAGGTACTTTGGTGCCACATACCTTCCGTCAATGACGGCCCCTTGCACCTTACCACAATATAAATATATATGAGTTTTAATGGCCAGCTTAATCCAAGTGTTGGGGAATAGACTACCAAGGCTTAGGATTTGCCTGCAAGGTTGAAAATGATAAAGTTCAAATGTCCAGCACTCAGGTAAAGTCTAAAACCATAAATTTATTAATCTATATTCAAAATATACACATATTCCATTGGTTACAAAGACTCACTTGTTCCAAGACATACCATCACGTATTTCAGGCCACATATGGAGCCCTTAGTCATATACTATATATATATATTAGTTTTATTATACATTGTTTTATTATGTACAACAATTGCACAGTACAATTGTTGTACATAATTGTTGTACAATTTCCTTTGTTATATACATCATTACAATCCAGCACCTTTTATGATGGTGATAATGGGTGATAATGATTACTGATGAGACTGACACAGTCCTGTGAGCTCCACCTAAGGCAGAATAAAGAAACCGTAATAGGGATGATTTAGAGACAGGTGAGAATTCTCACACCTTTTTCCATTGTCTAAATTTACTCCTGGCTCTGGATTAGCCCCAAGGTAGACAATGAAAATCAATGACAGTTCTTTGTCCTAAAAAGGAGTGAGAATTCTCACTTGGCTCTGAATTGACCCCATTGTGTAGCCATCATCAGTCTTGAACTGGTACAGGATGTAATAGCATCAGTAGCTACAGAATGCTGATTTATTTATCCAGGCCAAAGAAGACCTTCATTATTACTAAGCATCATAGGTATAAAGATTCCATTCCCATAAAACAGACATTTAGACTATCTAAATAACTTTACTATGCTGACCTTTATCTCCTGATTTTTCAAGCTGTATATGATTGGGTTAAACAGGGGTGTTATTACGATATTGAAAAAGAAGAGCAACTTATTGAGGCTTAAAGTCTGTCCATTGGCCGGAACTAAATAAATACTGATGACCGTCCCATAGAGCAGGGTCACCACAATGAGATGGGAGCCACAGGTTGAGAAGGCCTTTCTTCTACCAGTGTCTGAGGAGATCCTAAGAATTGTTATAATGATACGTGTATAGCTTATAACAACTAAGAGGAATGGGATGACCATTATTAGGATAGAGACCGCCACTAATTCTACCTTCAAAGGAAAGGTGTTGGAACATGCAAGTTCAACAAAGGGAAGAGCGTCGCAGAAGAAATGGTCAATAACGTTGGGTCCACAGAAGTGAAGCTGGCAGACAAAGTTTAGCGTGGTCTGTGTTAGGAGAAAACCAAAGACCCAACAATAGATGACCAAACCTTTCTGGAGCTTTCCATTCATAACTGAACCATAGCGTAAAGGATTGCAAATAGCTAAATATCTGTCATACGACATGACCATGAGCAGATGACACTCTGAACACCCAACAGCACAATACAGATACATCTGAGTAATACAGTTCCTCATGGGAATAGTGGCTCCTTCCATCCAGATGACATGCAACATGTTGGGGTTGATGACAGTCAAAAAAGTGATTTCCACAATGGACAGCTGTTGGATAAAGAAGAACATGGGGGCATGAAGCTTTGGCTTGGTGGCCACCAACACGATGACTAGAGAATTGATAGAAAATCCCATGACATAGGCAGTAAGTATCGTGAAAAATAAGCAGTAGGTTTTGTAACCTTTGATTTGTGGGAATCCCAGAAGCAGAAATTCATTGACTGTCGTGTCATTTTTGGCCATTGATGCTTGTCTAAAAAGATAGAGTATAATATAATTTAAGCACACTAAAAAAATGTTTGCCCACTTCTAGTTAAGGTGTGCTCCAGTACTCTAATCAGCTAGGAAGACTCCTGGGACATGTGGGACATTTGGCTAGAGGAGGCCCAAACACATTTTGCCATCACAGCCTAAGCCTAAGGTCAATGATGACCTTAAAGTGTGTGGTTAGAAATTAGAATCAAATGTATTACCTCCTGAACCCCCATTAGCTCAGCATGACTGCCGGGGGGGGGGGGGTCAAAGGACCTACTTACCCTCTACCAGGACACACAATGCTGCAAAATCCTCTATAGTCTTTTTAATGAGCCCAGTGTTCAACTGCCAAAACAAAACTCAACGGGGCCAGCCCTGGATTCTAAAAGGGCCTTTCCCTGGGGCATCCCAAATCAGGATGCCCTGGGCACCACAAAACTGGCCAATCTGGGCGATTTTACAGAGCAGGTTATCCCAAATCAGATGTAACAAAAGCCAGGATTGTCAAAGTCCCAGTTTTTGATCCATGTTAAAATCCTTCGCCAGACACACATTAACATTTTCCACCCTTATATCCCTTGGGAACAGTGTCAAATGAGCCATTTCAAAGCATCTCAAAACTCCCAGTTATATGTAAATACCTTATGTATTCTAAGCAATGACACTTTCTTTGCCTTAATTTATAGATTTTGCTGATGAATGACAAATCATGGTGCAGGTTTGAGCATGTCTTGAGTCTTGGGCATGCACTGCTGTGGTCAGAGACAGCTGCGGAACCACTAAAACTCGCTGTGCTCAATCACGCTGAGAGCCATAGGACAGAGAGACGTGTTATAGCACATTTTTTCGTGGTCCTTGAGAAATAAAATTTAATGATTTGGAATAGCTTTAATACAACAGCTACATCATGTATATGACTGTCTGCTTGTTATGTGTGAGAAGGTTCAGGAGGAATAAAATGTTTATGATCTCAAATATTAATGAATTATTATTAAATGCCTAATCTTACTAAAATATAGGTAACTTGGATGAATGTGGAAGCTGTGTATGTGTACCTGCCATTTATTCTATTTTTGATCCAGAGCTGGCTGATTCAAAGGAAATAATACACATGTAATATTTATATAGGGCCATATAACATATAAAAGGTTTACTTTTACAGCTGATAATGTTTGGGTTGTCTCAGTTCTCAGTTCAGTAATTACTTTAACTTGAACCATCTGTTGTGTTTAGGGTGAAGGTTTGTATTTCATGATGGCTTCTTTGTAACAGGATGAATGAGGGGAGTTGTCCAGAGCAATTTAGGTTGACCAGAGAAATAATATTTAAGCAGGGAACATGGGGGAAGGGGTCTCTTGGCTCTCTTTTTCCTCTCATACAGCATACAGGAAACATGAAGGATTGCCAGACAGGCAGTTTAGCTGAACCCCTGCAGGGGCTGGGCAGAGGACAAAGGCCCTGTTTGAATAAGCTTGAAAAGGGATTGCCGCCTTTTTGTATTGGACATTCTGCTTACATTCTGGAGATTGCACTGTTCATATTATTACTTTTTCTGTATGTAACGCAACTTGTTCTATTTAAATTAAATCCACTCATCTATTTTAGCTGGGGAGCTGGTGATCATATTATCCTGGTTTGCACAATATTGTTTGCACAGTTAATAATTCGTGAGAATTAGCACATTGCACTTTATATGAGGTTGTAGTAAAAGGGATCATTTTTGTGAGAAATTAAGAAGAGGGATAACTTAAAGGGACATGACAACAAATATTGTTCTCTGATTCTTTAATATCCAGGTATTAATAGAGAATTGCACAATGCCCAACCAATTTTTATGGTGTTTTGTCTAGATTGTATGTTTTTAAATGGTGTTTGTAAGTTCTATGTGAAACATGAATAAAGAATGCAATAAGGAAGATTAAACAGTGGTGCGATGGTCCCATTTGTGTGACTGTGGGGGGAAGAAGCTCTTCCCACGTGGTGGGTTTTTGTGTATAGTTGCTTCACAGGATCACTGCACACTTGTTGGTTTATATTGGCTTTAATTTTGGTTGGTGCAGCTGTTTCCTTGTGTCCCTACTTCAGTTTAAAGAGGGGAAATGGCATAATCTTTAGAGATGAGCGAGTAGTGAAATATTCGAAATTTCGAATTTCGATTCGAATAGACCGCGTTACTTGACTACTCGACCGAATATCGAATCCCATTATAGTCTATGGGAAAAAATGCTCGCCACTTGGAAATCTCAATTCGACCACTTGGAGGTCACCAAGTCCACCCTGAAACATCAGAAAATGATGCCAACACTGCTGGAATGCAACTGGGACAGCAGGGGAAGCATGTCTGGGTGCATATAACGCGCCCAAGTCGCACTATTACGCCACTATCACAGCCTCTCAACAATACACTCCAAACACAATATTACTTCTACGTAAAGTGAGACAAGACAAGGAAACCTTCTTTCCTCTACATTGCCATGGACCCCAAGCCAAACTGTACAAAAAAGAAGAACAAAATTCTTCACCCCTTAAAATCACGTTGCCTAATGACAACCACAGATGGCATAGGCAAGGGGGAAAATAAATAGACCCCACCCCTAATTGTCAGTGTGTGTGTGTGTGTGTGTGTGTGTGTGTGTGTGTGTGTGTGTGTGTGAGATGTGGTCAGACATGTCCTCTTGTGTCATTGTGTCACCCCAGCAGTAAGGGAAGCTTAAAGGAGGAGGTTTGTTACAGTGTGTTACCCCAGCAGTAAGGGAAGCTTACAGGAGGAGGTTTGTTACAGTGTGTCACCCCAGCAGTCAGGGAAGCTTACAGGAGGAGGTTTGTTACAGTGTGTCACTCCAGCAGTAAGGGAAGCTTAGAGCTGAGACCTCTTAAAAATTGTGTGGAGGCCCAAGATCTGAGACCTCTTAAAAATTGTGTGGAGGCCCAAGAGCTGAGACCTCTCAAACATTGTGTGGAGTCCCAAGAGCTGAGACCTTTTAAAAATTGTGTGGAGGCCCAAGAGCTGAGACCTCTTAAAAATTGTGTGGAGGCCCAAGAGCTGAGACCTCTCAAACATTGTGTGGAGGCCCAAGAGCTGAGACCTCTTAAAAATTGTGTGGAGGCCCAAGATCTGAGACCTCTTAAAAATTGTGTGGAGGCCCAAGAGTTGAGACCTCTCAAACATTGTGTGGAGTCCCAAGAGCTGAGACCTTTTAAAAATTGTGTGGAGGCCCAAGAGCTGAGACCTTTTAAAAATTGTGTGGAGGCCCAAGAGCTGAGACCTTTTAAAAATTGTGTGGAGGCCCAAGAGCTGAGACCTCTTAAAAATTGTGTGGAGGCCCAAGAGCTGAGACCTTTTAAAAATTGTGTGGAGGCCCAAGAGCTGAGACCTTTTAAAAATTGTGTGGAGGCCCAAGAGCTGAGACCTCTTAAAAATTGTGTGGAGGCCCAAGAGCTGAGACCTCTTAAAAATTGTGTGGAGGCCCAAGAGCTGAGACCTCTCAAACATTGTGTGGAGTCCCAAGAGCTGAGACCTTTTAAAAATTGTGTGGAGGCCCAAGAGCTGAGACCTTTTAAAAATTGTGTGGAGGCCCAAGAGCTGAGACCTTTTAAAAATTGTGTGGAGGCCCAAGAGCTGAGACCTTTTAAAAATTGTGTGGAGGCCCAAGAGCTGAGACCTCTAAAACATTGTGTGGAGTCCCACGAGCTGAGACCTCTTAAAAATTGTGTGGAGGCCCAAGAGCTGAGACCTTTTAAAAATTGTGTGGAGGCCCAAGAGCTGAGACCTTTTAAAAATTGTGTGGAGGCCCAAGAGCTGAGACCTTTTAAAAATTGTGTGGAGGCCCAAGAGCTGAGACCTTTTAAAAATTGTGTGGAGGCCCAAGAGCTGAGACCTCTAAAACATTGTGTGGAGTCCCACGAGCTGAGACCTCTTAAAAATTGTGTGGAGGCCCAAGAGCTGAGACCTTTTAAAAATTGTGTGGAGGCCCAAGAGCTGAGACCTTTTAAAAATTGTGTGGAGGCCCAAGAGCTGAGACCTTTTAAAAATTGTGTGGAGGCCCAAGAGCTGAGACCTTTTAAAAATTGTGTGGAGGCCCAAGAGCTGAGACCTCTCAAACATTGTGTGGAGTCCCACGAGCTGAGACCTCTTAAAAATTGTGTGGAGGCCCAAGAGCTGAGACCTTTTAAAAATTGTGTGGAGGCCCAAGAGCTGAGACCTTTTAAAAATTGTGTGGAGGCCCAAGAGCTGAGACCTCTTAAAAATTGTGTGGAGGCCCAAGAGCTGAGACCTCTCAAACATTGTGTGGAGTCCCACGAGCTGAGACCTCTCAAACATTGTGTGGAGTCCCAAGAGCTGAGACCTTTTAAAAATTGTGTGGAGTCCCACGAGCTGAGACCTTTTAAAAATTGTGTGGAGGCCCAAGAGCTGAGACCTCTCAAACATTGTGTGGAGGCCCAAGAGCTGAGACCTCTCAAACATTGTGTGGAGTTCCACGAGCTGAGACCTCTTAAAAATTGTGTGGAGGCCCAAGAGCTGAGACCTTTTAAAAATTGTGTGGAGGCCCAAGAGCTGAGACCTCTCAAACATTGTGTGGAGTCCCACGAGCTGAGACCTTTTAAAAATTGTGTGGAGGCCCAAGAGCTGAGACCTCTCAAACATTGTGTGGAGGCCCAAGAGCTGAGACCTCTCAAACATTGTGTGGAGTCCCACGAGCTGAGACCTCTTAAAAATTGTGTGGAGGCCCAAGAGCTGAGACCTTTTAAAAATTGTGTGGAGGCCCAAGAGCTGAGACCTTTTAAAAATTGTGTGGAGGCCCAAGAGCTGAGACCTCTCAAACATTGTGTGGAGTCCCAAGAGCTGAGACCTTTTAAAAATTGTGTGGAGGCCCAAGAGCTGAGACCTTTTAAAAATTGTGTGGAGGCCCAAGAGCTGAGACCTCTCAAACATTGTGTGGAGGCCCAAGAGCTGAGCACTTATTAGTGCTGCAGCTACGGCTGCTTTAGTGAGGGGTAGCTGCTGCTGCTGGAATAGGGACAGAAAGACTTCAGTGGTGTATTACCACCTATATACAAAACTATATACACTCTGCTCAAAACGGCTGCTTTAGTGAGGGGTAGCTGCTGATGCTGGAATAGGGACAGAAAGACTTCAGTGGTGTATTAGCACCTATATACAAAACTATATTTTGCACTACTGTTTTGTGTCCTCTGTGCCAACAAAACACTGTTTTATACACGGTGCGTATAGGCACCATTTCACCTTCTGGCAGTATACGGCTGTATAGCCAGGTGTTTTTCTTAAAAATATTTTTTATATTTGGCACTACTGTTTTGTGTCCTCTTTACCAACAAAACCTTGTTATATACCCGGTGCGTATAGGCACCATTTCACCTTCTGGCAGTATACGGCTGTATAGCCAGGTGTTCTTCTTAAAAATATTTTTATATTTGGCATAACGCGTGGCCAAAAAAGTAAAACGTCTGAAATGCGGAGGGCTAGCGCAAAGGGACGTGGACGAGGACGGGGGCGCGGAAATGCTGGTGGGGGCACAAACCGCGTTGAAGCCAGTGGGGATACAATGCGTGCTGATGAGGGGCAGCCAGCATTACGCTCATCCAGCTTCCCTGCCTTTATGGGACAGTTATGCGGGGGGCGGGGTACACCTCTGTTAAAGCCTGAGCAGCGTGAACAGGTGGTGCAATGGATGGCCGATAACGCTTCCAGTCACTTGTCCACCACCCAGTCATCCACACAGTCTCACTCTGACCCTCCTTCCTCCCAACCTGGCCAACAGAGTCAGCCCACCCTTGACCCCTCCCAGGACCTCTTTTCGGGTCCTTTTCCAGATGTGCTGCAAGAATCCCAGGAGCTAGCAGAGGAATTTGTTTGTAGTGATGCCCAAACACTTGAGTATCCGCCATCTGCTAGTGATGTGGACCCGGAACCAGCATCTGCTATCATGAGCGATGATGATGATGAGACGCAGTTGCCATCAAGGGAGGCTGTTGGAATGTCCAGTGGGCAGGAGGAGGAGCAGAGAGAGGAAGTGGAAGAGGAGGTGGTGGACGACGAAATGACCGACCCCACTTGGACAGGGGTGATGTCCAGCGGGGAAAGCAGTGGAGATGTGGTCTGCGCATCACCGAATAAGGCAGCAAGAGGCAGAGGACAGTCCAGAGGCAGAGGACAGTCCAGACAGAGAAGGCAGGCCACAGCCAGCAGGGCCGAAGCTCTTCCCGGCAGCAGGCAGTCGCGCGAAGCTCCCCCATCGAGGCCTCGTACTTCTGTGGTGTGGAGATTTTTTAATGTTTGCGCGGATGACAAACTGAGCGCGGTTTGCGCAAACTGCCACTCAAAACTGAGTAGGGGCTCTGAGAAGAGCAATCTGACCACCTCAGGCATGCGCCGTCACTTGGAATTCAAGCACTGGGCTGAGTGGGAGAGAGCAAACGCAATACAACCTGCGCCCCGTCTTGCTGCCACTGCCTCTTCCCCTTTGTTGTGTGCTGCCACTGCGGTCCAGACCTCCAGCCAGGACACCTCCACATCTGCCTCTGCCTCGGCTACTTTGGGGCCTTCTCCTTCAGCCCCCCCTTCCCCCGCATCTTCGTCTGCACCTTCCATCTCCTCGTCCCATCAACTGTCCATCTCGCAGGCGTTCAACCGCAGGCGGAAGTACGCCTCCAGTCACCCCCAAGCCCAAGCCCTAACCTGCCTCATCTCCAAACTGCTGGCCCTGGAGATGTTGCCGTTTTGGCTTGTGGAGACGCAGGCCTTCCGCGACCTGATGGCGGCTGCCGCACCTCGCTATTCCGTCCCTAGCCGCCACTATTTTTCCCGGTGTGTGGCGTCCCCGCCCTGCACCAGCACGTGTCGCGTAACATCAGGCGGACCCTGAGGTACGCAGTCAGCGCAAAGGTCCACTTGACCACCGACTCGTGGACAAGCGCTTGCGGCCAAGGACGCTACATCTCTTTGACGGCACACTGGGTGAATGTTGTGGAAGCGGGGACGGGGTCGCAAACAGGGACGGCCTACATACCACCCCCGCCCAAGATTGCCAGCACAGGTTCTGATAGACCCCCCTCCTCTTCCTCCTCCTCCTCCTCCTCCTCCTCCTCCTCTGCCTTAACATCGCCCTCAGCCCCTAGCTGGAAGCGTTGCAGCACTGGCACGGGGAGACGTCAGCAGGCGGTGCTTAAGCTCATCAGCTTGGGCGACAGGAAGCACAGCGCCGCAGAGGTGAGGCACGCCATATTGCAGCAGACAGAGATGTGGCTGTCGCCGCTGCAGCTAGGACCAGGCATGGTCGTGTGCGATAACGGCCGTAACCTGGTGGCGGCTCTGGAGCTTGCAGAACTCAATCACGTACCATGCCTGGCCCACGTTTTTAATTTGGTAGTACAAAAGTTTCTAAAGACTTACCCCAACCTGGCAGAGCTACTGGTCAAAGTGCGGCGCTTGTGCGCTCACTTTCGGAAGTCAACTGTAGCTGCTGCTAGCTTAAAAAAAAATCCAGCAACGCCTCCATTTGCCTCAACATCGGCTGTTGTGCGACCTGCCCACTCGCTGGAATTCCACCTATTGCATGTTGGCCAGGGTGTGTGAGCAGCAGAAAGCATTGATGGAGTACCAGATGATGCATCCACGCGTGCCTCCAACTCAGCTCCCTCAGTTTGCCAACCACGAGTGGCCATGGATGGCAGACATATGCGATGTATTGCGTATCTTTGAGGAGTCCACTAAGAAGGTCAGCAGCGAGGACGCTATAGTGAGCGTAACCATCCCGCTCCTAGGCGTCCTTAAAGAATCGCTCATCGCAATAAGGGAGAACGCATTGCACACAGAGGAGACGGGGGTAGGAGGAGACGCAACGCAGGTAGACAGTCAGACCACACTTTTGTCTGCTGCTCGGTGGCAGTTGCAGGAGGAGGAGGATGAGGAGGAGGAGGACAACGTGGAGGTGGCTGTGGAAGAGGATGCTGGCGGCGAGGGTAGCAGTCAGGCTGTGTGCGTCCCATTGGTTCAGCGCGGATGGGGCGGAGAGGAGGAGGAAGAGGAGGAAATGGAAAATGATCCTTCTGGTGGGGGCAGTGAGGTCATGCCTACTCAGAGTCTGGCACACATGGCTGACTTCATGCTGGGCTGCTTTTCCCGGGACATACGTGTTGTCCGGATATTGGAGAACAAACTATACTGGGTCTTCGCACTCCTGGACCCCCGGTATAAAGATAACTTCTCCTCTTTTATTCCGGTAGAGGAGAGGACGAATCGATTACTGGAATACCAGAGGGAACTCTTGCAGAACATGATGCAGATTTTCCCACCCAGCATCGCTGGCGGCAGAGAGGAGAGTGTCTCCCAGAGTCTGACAACATCGATCAGGCCCACAGCCACCAGGGGAACACTCTCCAAGGTGTGGGACACGTTCATGTCACCCCCTCGTGCAACTTCCATCACTGCGGGGCCCGCTATCAGCAGGAGGGACAAGTATCGTCGGATGTTGCGGGACTACCTGGCAGACCTCACCCCTGTCCTCCCCGATCCCTCGGCGACCTACACTTACTGGGTCTCCAAGTTGGACACGTGGCTGGAACTGTCCCTGTACGCCTTGGAGGTGCTTGCCTGCCCTGCCGCCAGCGTGCTATCAGAAAGGGTGTTCAGCGCAGCCGGGGGCATTATAACCGATAAGCGCAGCCGCCTGTCAACCGACAGTGCCGACAGGCTGACGCTAATCAAAATGAACAGCAAGTGGATTGACCCGGACTTTGCTTGTACAACAGTGGAAAGCAGCCAAGAGTGAAGTGCCATCTGTATGAAGTGCCATTTCCTCCTCCTCCTCCTCCTCCTCCTCCTTAACCGCCGTAGAATTGCTGTATTAATGAAAAAAATTATGGCTCACCTCTTAGGCTTAATACAATCAATTTTTAAGAGGTCTCAACTCTTGGGCCTCCACACAATGTTTGAGAGGTCTCAGCTCTTGGGCCTCCACACAATTTTTAAGAGGTCTCAGCTCTTGGGCCTCCACACAATTTTTAAAAGGTCTCAGCTCTTGGGCCTCCACACAATTTTTAAAAGGTCTCAGCTCTTGGGCCTCCACACAATTTTTAAAAGGTCTCAGCTCTTGGGCCTCCACACAATTTTTAAAAGGTCTCAGCTCTTGGGCCTCCACACAATTTTTAAAAGGTCTCAGCTCTTGGGCCTCCACACAATTTTTAAAAGGTCTCAGCTCTTGGGCCTCCACACAATTTTTAAGAGGTCTCAGCTCGTGGGACTCCACACAATGTTTGAGAGGTCTCAGCTCTTGGGCCTCCACACAATTTTTAAAAGGTCTCAGCTCTTGGGCCTCCACACAATTTTTAAAAGGTCTCAGCTCTTGGGCCTCCACACAATTTTTAAAAGGTCTCAGGTCTTGGGCCTCCACACAATTTTTAAAAGGTCTCAGCTCTTGGGCCTCCACACAATTTTTAAAACATAGCAGCCCTAATAAGGGCTCTCAATGACTCTCTTGTCTTCTGGTAGCTGGTATATATGGTGGTAAATGTGATATTCTGAGCTTCTGGGGCCCTGCCTGCCTACATAAGAGCTATATACTGTTCAGCATAGTAGCCCTAATAAGGGCTCTTAATGACTCTCTTGTCTTCTGGTAGCTGGTATATATGGTGGTAAAAGCTATATGCTGAGCTTCTGGGGCCCTGCCTGACTACATAGGATATGAGCTATATACTGTTCAACATAGCAGCACTAATAAGGGATTAAGGACTCTCTTGTCTTCTGGTAGCTGGTATATATGGTGGTAAAAGCTATATTCTGAGCTTCTGGGGCCCTGCCTGCCTACATAGGATATGAGCTATATACTGTTCAGCGTAGTAGCCCTAATAAGGGCTCTTAAGGACTCTCTTGTCTTCTGGTAGCTGGTATATATGGTGGTAAAAGGTATATTCTGAGCTTCTGGGGCCCTGCCTGCCTACATAGGATATGAGCTATATACTGTTCAGCGTAGTAGCCCTAATAAGGGCTCTTAAGGACTCTCTTGCATACCTCCCAACTGTCCCGATTTTCCCGGGATTGTCCCGAACTTTGAGAAGGATCCCGCGGTCCCGGAACATTACCAAATGTCCCGGGACGCCCTGCGCTGTGACAGCCCAGGGCCGCAATGACGCCGGCGCGAAGCTAACTTCCTGGCGCGTGGGGTGAGAGAGTGGGGCGGGCGCACGGGGGTGGGTGGGCAGGCGCACGGGGGTGGGGGGGCGGGCGGTATGCTGGTTTTGGGATAATACGTACCGCATGCAGGGGTGAAGGCAGCCGACATTGCTGGAGCTGGAGAGCGTGGCCGGGGCGTGACGGGGGCATGGCCAGGGTGTGACGGGGGCGTGGCCAGGGCGTGACGGGGGTGTGGCCGGGGCGTGACGGGGGTGTGGCCTGGGGCATGGCTTTTCCCGCTTTGACTTTTTCAGAAGTTGGGAGGTATGCTCTTGTCTTCTGGTAGCTGGTATATATGGTGGTAAAAGGTATATTCTGAGCTTCTGGGGCCCTGCCTGACTACATAGAAAATGAGCTATATACTGTTCAACATAGCAGCACTAATAAGGGATTAAGGACTCTCTTGTCTTCTGGTAGCTGGTATATATGGTGGTAAAAGGTATATTCTGAGCTTCTGGGGCCCTGCCTGACTACATAGAATATGAGCTATATACTGTTCAACATAGCAGCACTAATAAGGGATTAAGGACTCTCTTGTCTTCTGGTAGCTGGTATATATGGTGGTAAAAGGTATATTCTGAGCTTCTGGGGCCCTGCCTGACTACATAGAATATGAGCTATATACTGTTCAACATAGCAGCACTAATAAGGGATTAAGGACTCTCTTGTCTTCTGGTAGCTGGTATATATGGTGGTAAAAGGTATATTCTGAGCTTCTGGGGCCCTGCCTGACTACATAGAAAATGAGCTATATACTGTTCAGCGTAGTAGCCCTAATAAGGGCTCTTAAGGACTCTCTTGTCTTCTGGTAGCTGGTATATATGGTGGTAAAAGCTATATTCTGAGCTTCTGGGGCCCTGCCTGACTACATAGAATATGAGCTATATACTGTTCAACATAGCAGCACTAATAAGGGATTAAGGACTCTCTTGTCTTCTGGTAGCTGGTATATATGGTGGTAAAAGGTATATTCTGAGCTTCTGGGGCCCTGCCTGACTACATAGAATATGAGCTATATACTGTTCAGCGTAGTAGCCCTAATAAGGGCTCTTAAGGACTCTCTTGTGTTCTGGTAGCTGGTATATATGGTGGTAAAAGCTATATTCTGAGCTTCTGGGGCCCTGCCTGACTACATAGAATATGAGCTATATACTGTTCAACATAGCAGCACTAATAAGGGATTAAGGACTCTCTTGTCTTCTGGTAGCTGGTATATATGATGGTAAAAGCTATATTCTGAGCTTCTGGGGCCCTGCCTGCCTACATAGGATATGAGCTATATACTGTTCAACATAGCAGCACTAATAAGGGATTAAGGACTCTCTTGTCTTCTGGTAGCTGGTATATATGGTGGTAAAAGCTATATTCTGAGCTTCTGGGGCCCTGCCTGACTACATAGAATATGAGCTATATACTGTTCAACATAGCAGCACTAATAAGTGATTAAGGACTCTCTTGTCTTCTGGTAGCTGGTATATATGGTGGTAAAAGCTATATTCTGAGCTTCTGGGGCCCTGCCTGCCTACATAGGATATGAGCTATATACTGTTCAGCGTAGTAGCCCTAATAAGGGCTCTTAAGGACTCTCTTGTCTTCTGGTAGCTGGTATATATGGTGGTAAAAGGTATATTCTGAGCTTCTGGGGCCCTGCCTGACTACATAGAAAATGAGCTATATACTGTTCAGCGTAGTAGCCCTAATAAGGGCTCTTAAGGACTCTCTTGTCTTCTGGTAGCTGGTATATATGGTGGTAAAAGGTATATTCTGAGCTTCTGGGGCCCTGCCTGACTACATAGAAAATGAGCTATATACTGTTCAGCGTAGTAGCCCTAATAAGGGCTCTTAAGGACTCTCTTGTCTTCTGGTAGCTGGTATATATGGTGGTAAAAGCTATATTCTGAGCTTCTGGGGCCCTGCCTGCCTACATATGAGCCATATACCGTTCAGCGTAGTAGCCCTAATGAGGGCTCTTAATGACTCTCTTGTCTTCTGGTAGCTGGTATAGATGGTGGTAAAAGCGATATCCCGAGCTTCTGGGGCCCTGCCAGCGACAGCCTGTCTTTCCCTGCTGTGAGCGTCTGTCCCTCACTAAGTTCAAGCTGCTAATGCTGACGAAGAGGAAGTGCTGAGTTTTGTATATTCGAGGTCACATGGTTTTTCCAGCCAATGCGTGTAGACGCCGTTTTCGCGATGCCAGCGTCCTCCCAGGACCTGTCCCACCCCCCCTGCATGGTGATTGGTGTAAAAAACGCGCCAGGGAAGGTGGGAGGGGAAACGAATTGTGAGTGCGCCATCGCCGCTGTACTCGATCGAAATCGAGTATGACGAACAGCGTAGTATTCGATCGAATACCGGCTCGGTCGAATACTACTCGCTCATCACTAATAATCTTACCAAATGACTTTTAAAATTCAGTACGTCCAAATGAATCTAGGAGAATCCAGTCTAATCGTCAATGGAAGACAGAAGTTGTTGCTGTGAAAGAGGAAGACATTTTTACGGTGAGTAATGGATATTGCTGTTAAGAGTAACCTAGAATTTGATGATCTGATTTTTCAGAAAAGTGATGGAGCTTAATGGAAAGTAATGTATATTCAGCTTATTAAGGCTAACTTAGAAGTTGATAATTCTAGATTTGTGATCAACAAATGTAAGAGAAAGGTACAGAATGTTATGAAAATGTTTAAAGAATTTAATGAGATCGTAATGGTAGATCCAGTGCAAACTTGCATAAAGGACTGTCATGTAAGTAAAGCCACCATGCCCTGTCTTGATGCCAATTCAGGGAATGGTTGTGAGGAGGACGCTGCAAGTTGCAGCTGTACAAACTGCTGTGCAGATAGATCAGACACCATCAGAAATAAATTGATAAATTGACTGTGAAAATTGCCCTTTATTGGTAGAATATATAGGGAATTTAGAAAATCAATTAAGGAGTAGCAATTAGAAAAAATAAGCAATGAAATGAAAATCATATCAGCAAACACTAAGTAAGCTGATAAGGAAGCGGATCAGTCTGGTCCATCAAGCAGAGGAATAAGAACAGGCATGCCAAAGGAATCTTATATTCCTGATCTGGTCTATTTAGATTTGGAGAATATTAAACCGGATGAAATGGAGAGTAGGAATAAAAAACTTTTGGATAGTTCAGTTAGAGGTAATATAAAGATTTACGAGCAATTAATGAAGTTCTTAACATATATTCCAGCATATGCAGGAATGTTGATGCATTTGGAAATGCAGATGTGTTTAAATTTTTTACTGACAGATATTGTCTAAATGATGAACCGAAGAATACGTTGTTTAGGATCTGGATATCATCATACATGGTCAGGTGATTAGAACAAACACCTATAATTGAGGATGGTGAAGAACCAATTCATAGCTCTAAGGCAGACAGGCTCAGGCAGTTAATAATGTTGTTTAACAGTGCGTCTACAGTTTTGGATGTGTTGAATAACCTAAAACCCTCACCCGATGAAGATTGTTATACCATCGTGGTAAAATTCGAGCAGGCATACAGAATAATAATAGGAATTCCTGATGATGAGGAGCCCAACACCATGATAAAAGCCTTTGTTAAGAAATATAACTTCCTTGATCCAATCTCAAAAATGTTGGAAAGTGAAAAAGATACTATACAGGAAGCTAACAAAATAAGGAGACAGTTAAAATATAACACTAATAAGGCAACCATTCAACTATTCAAAAGAGGGGTGAACCTATTCAGCAAGAGAGATCTAAAACTCTTCCTGCTGCCACCCGTAGTTATAACAGGGAAAGGCACATAAATCCGAGGGATGCTATCTGTATGAAAGAAATTAAAGAAGATGCAGAAACTATTGAGTACAGCAAAGAGAACGGGATGTTACCTGAGAATACAATGGATGTAGATTGAACTGCAAAGTATGTTTCATATGTTTCCATACTGGGTGAAGCAAATAAGTGTGCGAACAGCAGATTAAATCCCAGCTAGAAACAGTTCCTGTTGCACAAGGCGGTAAAATTGAAGTAAGAACTAGGGATGTTCATCGCTATTCTTGTGGAGGAATTGGACATAATGAAAAGCACACTCGAAATAATAAGCCTAATACATTCAGGACATATAGGAGGAACACTGCGGTAGGGCCCTAAATGTAAAACAAAGAGGATTCCTTTCTTTGGAAACACCAAAGTGTTGGCAGAGGCTAGGCCTCAGATTCTTCAAACAAAATGGCTGAAGCTAACAAAATGGCTGCCAGATATAGTTACCTGTAAGAGTTTCACATAATAGGGGGGCGTGGCTATGTAACAGGACTGGAAGGACGTGTGGCACGAGGGCTCCTGAAAACCATCCTAAAAAACACCCCATATATACTATTAACCCAGTTCTGAACGAGGAGGGACGACCCAGCGCAATACCTGAGGTGCCTGGAGTGTGCAGTGAGGTGGTCTGGTCGACGATAGAGCCTGGTGGGTCTGAGAGCTCCTGGACGCCCGGACCCGGCGCCATCTTGGGTCTGGAGTGGAGAGGGGGGACCTGCGAACTGAGGAGTTCATCCCCGCTCTGGAGAAGACGCCCTGCATACCTGGAGCTGCTCTGCCTGGACGCCGTGTGGGGAGGTGAGCGGGACCCCACCTGAGGACTCGTCCGTCCTCCTCCATCCTCCGCTGGGACTGTGCTGCCCGCTCCGCCGACGGCGCCGGTGACCGCGGGCTTCCCCTGACAGCCGCTTCCCCTGTCCAGCCGCGCGCTGTCATCGGCGGCGGCCCTCGACACCTCACCCAAGCCTGTCGCACCGGCTCCCTGACTGGCTGCGGCGCCCGCAGCTCCCGCTCAGTGTGCCAGCTGCTGACTTTGGCTGCGGAGTGTGTGGCCCCCCAGTAGTGGGGCTGGAAACGGTGTCCCCCAATCTTAATATTTATATCAATATTAAATCACTGGCTGCTCGCTCACCCCTCCATTATTACTGGCTGCTCGCCCCCCCCCCCCCCCCCGGTGTCCCTGGCTGCCCAACCCCCAGATATCCCTGGCTGCCCAACCTCCTAACATCCCTGACAGTTCAATCCCCTGTTATCTTTGCCTGCTCAGCCCCCTAATATTCCTGGCTGCTCAACCTCCTAATACCTCTGGTTACACCATTGCTGAGGAGGAACGCGCTGCAGAGGACCTAAAGGGGACATTGACCGCCTACTGTAGTCAGCGCCGAGTCGGGGTCGTGGACGAGGGCGGCTGCCCCCCCCCCCTCCAATAGACGACACAGACACCTCATTGTTCCGGATACCCCAAATCACTGCGTGCCTATAGGGGACTTCCATCTCAGGGGGCGGTGTGAGCGACTGCCCTAAACCCACTGTCCCTATATGAAGGGCAATAAAAAGAGGCGCACCGGGTTTCTGCACTGCGGCACACAAACCATGGCCGATTCGCCTAAGGACTGCACAGCTTCGCCCGCTTCTATTCCTGATAACGCCGCGATAATGGCAGCTATCAACAACTGCCAAAGCGTCCTGACAGCGAAGTTTGACAACTTGCAAGAACAACTTAACTACTTCAAGCATGATCTAGACAAGATGAAAGACAGAACGTCCGAGTCAGAGAGGCGAATCGGTGCGACGGAAGATGGTTTGTCGTCAGTTACTTCAGCGGTCCAGTCTCTGCAGCGCCAGGTGAGGCTCCTCACGGACCGAGCAGAGGACGCAGAAAACCGAAACCGTCGCAACAACATAAGAATATTGGGGGTACCGGAGAGAGCGGAGGGGGATGCCCCGGAAAAATTCGCTGAAGGCCTCATCCGTGAAGCTCTGGCACCAGAGGACCTCTCACCATTCTTCGCAGTGGAGAGGGCGCACCGGATCCCGTTCAGGCCCCCGCCGCCCGGGGCCCCCCCGCGCCCTTTCATCCTGAAGCTACTGAACTTTAGAGACCGAGACACAGTTTTGGCGGCTGCCAGGAGGCAACGGGACATCCTGTACAACGGATCGCGCTTGTCCTTTTTCCCGGACTTTTCGTCTGAGGTGCAGAGGCAGCGCCGCTCCTTTAATGATGTGAGAGCACGCCTCAGACAAAAGAAAATCAAATACGCAATGCTATTTCCCGCCAAGCTGCGAGTACAGGACTACAAGATTCTTCCTTACAGCAGAGAATGCAAGTGCCTGGATCGACTCGTTGCCGGCTGACTGAGGGCAGGGTTCACATCGGCGGACGGCCTGGGGGGTCGTATATACCTGCCGCCCGCTGTTGCGGCCTGAGGGGGCTGGGACTTTGGGGGTAGTCTCCGGTTTGGGGTGGCTATCCTTCTCTTCCCCCCCCATGCTGTCGCCGCAGGAGTCTGTGGGTTTTCTCTTTCCCCCCCCCCTTCCCTCTTCGTTGCCCTTGGTTCAGGGATGGCTAGACCCACTGGGGTGTATGCATCCTGTATACCCTTTGGAGTGCCCACACCTAGTGAACACGTCTTGTGGTTAACACTACGGACAACCGGTGTTTAAGTTAGGTCAATTGTTAGTTAGGGAATAAGCTCGCCAAGTTGGGTTAGGTAGAGCAGGGTGGGAGTGGATAGATATTTTACTTTTCTTTTTCTAAGGCTAAGTTTATTGGTTGATGTTTATTCATCTAATGTGGTTTAGTTGTGTAAGCTGTTGGTATGAGTGTGATGGAGTGAATGGTGTGACCTGCTGTTCTGGAGCTCTGGGGGGATGGTGGGCCGCTGGGGCCCTGGACGTTTGCCTGGCATATAGGAGTCTCAAACTAAATTGGCATGGAGTGTAGAGTGATCTCGTGGAACGTGCGCGGCCTCAATGACAAGATAAAGAGATCCTTGGTCCTCCAATTTTTGAAAAACCATAAACCTAATATTATGATCCTGCAGGAGACCCACCTACTGGGGCAGAAATCAATGTCCCTTAAAAGACCATGGATCGCGCATTTATTTCAATCCCACTACTCTAACTATGCCAGGGGCGCCTCGGTTCTGGTGGCCAAACATCTGCCCTTTGCTATCATTTCGGTGCACTCTGACTTTAAAGGCCGGTTTGTTATCATACATGCGAAAGTATACGATGTTAAAATCCTGATGGTGGGGTTGTACATTCCGCCCCCTTTTGACATTGGGGTCCTCCGAGAGATTATGGATAGAGTGGCTACCCTCCCACCAGATCCACTTTTGCTGATCGGTGACTTCAATATGATACTCGATAGAGCTCTAGACCGGCTGACGCCTGGGACGGGCCCGCCCACTCCATTGGCGGGATGGGCGGAGGCTCTAGGCCTAACGGAAATATGGAGGTGGAGACATCCCGGGGAGCGGGCTTTTTCCTGCCACTCTATCCCTCATAAGTCTCTCTCGCGCATAGACCTGGCCTTCGGGTCTAGGTGCCTGCTGACCAGAGTAATAGCCTGTGAGTACCTGTCGCGGGGCATCTCAGACCACTCACCATTAATGGTTACAATTAGTATGTCCGGGAACCGGGAGAGCCTAAGGCCCTGGACATTGAATCCCTTATGGTTGGAAGATGGGGAGGTCTTTGGCTCATTGGCTAAAGAACAGGAAAGATACTGGCAGTGCAATGGGGGAGAGACCTCGATTAACACGCGATGGGATGCTTTCAAGGCAGTGGTCAGGGGCAGTGCCATCAGTGCCATAAAAGGGGCCAGGATAAAGAGGGGGAGGACCATCCGAGAGCTGGAAGAGAAAATGGCCAGAGCGGAAGAGAGATTTGTGGAAACCACTAGCCCCTCAGATCATAATCTACTTAATGCCCTACAGAGGGAGTATAATCTAGCATTAACAGAATCCACTAGAAAGGGCTTATTACTTAAACAGCATACAATCTTTGAGAAAGGGGATAAAAATGGGAGAACCTTGGCATACCTCTCCAGAGCAGAAAGTCCACAAACGTTGGTTGCGGGTATCACTAATCAGGCCCAATTCATCACGGATTCGGAGGGAATCTCCAGACAATTCTATGAGTATTACAGCTATCTCTACTCCTCTAAAGTCAGTTACAATCTGGATGAGCTGGATTCTTATCTTGCTCCTATAGCTCTCCCTTCCCTGTCGGAGTCAGATAGGGAAATGTTAGATAGCCCAATAACCTGCGATGAAGTAGCGAGAGCCATAGCCCAAATGTTTAACCGGAAGGCCCCGGGCCCAGATGGACTCCCTTCCGAGTGGTACAAGAAAAATAGCGAAACAATAGCGCCGAGGCTGCTGGAGGTTTTCTTGAAGGCCCTGCAATCAGAGCATCTCCCTGACACCTTTGCACAAGCGACTATCACCCTTATTTATAAAGATGGGAAACCCCCGGATACCTGTAGCTCCTATAGGCCGATCTCTCTCTTGAATCAGGATGCCAAGGTTCTTGCCAAGATACTAGCACTCCGCTTAAATAAGGTAATACTCTCCCTCATTGGTAATGATCAGTCGGGCTTCATGCCAGGCCGATCAACGAGCATTAACCTAAGACGGCTGTTTAGCAACCTGCAAATCAGACATGATAATGCGGGGAGTAGAGTGGTGGTCTCTCTCGATAATGAGAAGGCCTTCGACTCGGTTGAATGGCACTATCTGTGGGCAGTGTTACATAAATTTGGCCTTCCCCCAACATATGTCAAATATGTCCAACTACTCTATCGGAACCCCAAGGCGAGAGTTAGAGTCAATGGCATAGTAACGGCTGAGTTGGAGTTGGGTCGGGGTACACGACAGGGATGCCCACTCTCCCCGCTGCTGTTTGCGCTGGCTATTGAGCCCTTGGCGTCACTAATCCGAGACTCTGCTAAGATCCAAGGGTGGAGACTGCAACGAGTGGTCGAGAAGGTCTCCATGTATGCGGACGATACTTTAGTTTATTTGGCTGATGCTGAGGGCTCTCTAGAGGCGCTACTGGAGCTAATAACGAAATTTGGTTCATTCTCAGGGCTAAAAGTTAATTGGGAGAAGTCCAGCTTATACGTGGTGGATGAGCCGGGGGGAGCCCGTATCTCCCCGGTCTCTTCACTTCGGAGAGTGGACAACTTTAAATACTTGGGGATTGTCATGCATGCGGACCCTTCCAAATTTATCGAACTTAATATCCTCCCAGTGGTAGGCGCCCTTAAGAAAAAAGTGACCCAGTGGGCGACTCTCCCCTTATCGATCATTGGTCGCATTAACATAATTAAAATGGTCTTTCTCCCTAAGTTCCTATACCTATACCAAGCATCGCCTGTGGTGCTGCCGGCCTCACACTTTCGACTTCTAGACTCTATCATATTCCGGTTCATATGGGGGGTCTCTCCCCCCAAAATGAGCAGGACCATCCTCAGAGCCCCGTCGGAACTGGGTGGCCTGGCTGCTCCGCACATGATGTTATATTTTTATGCCGCACAATTGGTATACACTACATGGTGGATGAACCCCCCCGTTGGCAATCCGGTGGTGGCTCTTGAGGCCGCTCTGTTGGGCCCACTGCTCCCTTTGCAGAGTCTGGTGTACAGGGGAACAAAGGGTCTCCCATGCGCCACTACGTGTATGAGAGCGACACTACATGTGTGGCAGAAAGCACAGGCTATGAGGAGTCCCCCCCGATCCCCCACTGAATGGTCTCCCAATGCCCCCCTCTGGGATAATCCTAATCTGCCAGAACTGAAGGCCCTTCCTGACACAATTTTTTGGAAAAGAAAGGGAATAACTGTATTAGCGCAGCTATTTACGGGAGGGACTCTGATGACGTACGAGCAGCTGTGCCATGCATACATGCTATCGCCCAGGGACTTCTTCCGGTACTTACAGCTTCGGCACGCCCTGAGATCCCAGATCCCTATAGAGGGACTGCAGCTGGTGGAGACACCGCTTGAATCCCTAATAAGATCCACTGATATAAGGAAACCCACTTCTACATTATACACCGCCCTTCTTACAAGCCAACCATCCCCCTTGGAAGCAGCACAGAGGAAGTGGGAGGCTTTGATCCCGGGTATGGATCAGGAGAATTGGGAGGAAGCGGTAGACAATTTATACTCTTCTGTTATAGATGCTAGAGATAGGCTGATCCAGGCCAAATGGCTTCATCAGGTGTATCTGACTCCGGTTAGACTGAAAAGGATGGGTCTGGCAGAAACAGACCTTTGCCCTAGGTGTAACACTGGCACCGGTTCTTTACTACACATGATCTGGGAATGTCCGACTATCTCTGTATTCTGGGATGAGGTGTCCAACTTTATCTCTATCTCCCTGGGCCTCCCTGTGAGGAAAACAGCGCCCCTTTGTCTCCTAAGTGTGGTAGAACCCATGCTAGATGATGGCCCGCAGATAATCCTGTTACGTTTACTAATGTTTTATGCGAGGAAATGCCTTCTCTTACATTGGAAACATCCAAAAAAACCGAGCCTCTCAGGTTGGAAGAGTTTGATTAACGACAAACTGGTTTTGTACAAGATGACCTACCAGGCTAGAGGATGCCCAGACAAGTTTGAGCGTGTATGGGGGGCGTGGCTCAATGCCCCCAACTCTACTAATGGCTAGGGGCCACCGGTGGCCCACTTCCCAGGGCTGGAATCTCTCCTTTATACCCTGAGCTCCATCCAAGCAGGTGAGAACGAGAGTGAATGAGGTGTGTATGAAGCGGGTGTGTGTGTACCGTTGTTATTGTTGTTGCGGTTATGATTATAGTTGTATTGTAGTGTAATGGTGGTATAATTGCAACTGTAACTGTGTTGCATTGTATTGCTTTGTTGTACAACTTGAAAAGCATAAATAAAAATTTATAAAAAAAAAAAAAAAGAGTTTCACATAATAGGAATATATATGTAATATATATTATTTGCTTGCAAGCTTCATTTGGAAATGTAATTGTAGAAATGTATGCTAGCGAAACTTAACTGTCAAACCGCAATAACAGCTAATGAGGCAACTTCTGTAACTGCTACGTGCTGACCTTTTCCTTTGTGGAAACCGTCAGTTTGCTGTTATTTGTGTGGTTTCATCATATATGTCGAAAATGTTGAACAAGTGCATACTGTGTCTGTGGTTTTTTGCTATATAAGTCCTCCCTAAAGCGGAAGTAAATTAGAATTTGTACTGGGTCTGTTGTATGTCGTTTATTATCGAACCCGGGTGCAAGTTCTCTAAGATATCTTAAAATCACACAGTAGGAATTATCACAATTATCAGACAGAGTGCCTTCAAAAGGGGATCCAGAGAGATCGCCCTAAGTAAAGACTCATTCTTTCAGTGGTGGAGTTTAATGCGGGCAACACACCTTGAAGGGGGTAAGTAATTTTATTTACTAAACCCCGAGGGAAGGTTAAAAGTGTTGGCCCTTTAGTTGCCTCTCGCAATTAGGCGAGTTGTACAGGGACACGGGTTGTCGCCTGAGATATAGAAAAGCGCGCTATAGAAATTCATAGGACGTGTCTGCACTTGGATACTTCTAATGTGTGATTAGTCTGTCTTGGTGTTGTTGTTCATAGAGTTATAAGTTTATCTGTTTGTATTGTCGGACAGTCCTGAAGATGAGCAGGACTCAGGCAATTGACTTTAGAAGTATAAGATATATTTTTTTGTTATCATCTGTCAGGCTGAAAGCAAGATCCCCCATGTTGGTGAAGATTGTATTCACTATGTAGAGAGATTAACGGGAGGGGCTTATTATACCTTACCGGTTGGGGAAAATATGGCAGGTTGGACGGAGGCTATGGGTAGCCCCATCCCTTCCCTAGAACAGGAGGTAGTGACCCCTATTATATGGAAATGATAATGGGAATGTGCCTTGGAGATAAAAAGGCGTGGCCCTATTATCCAGGTCCTAATAGGGGATCCTAATTGGGATAAGTCTTATATGAGAGAGTGTGGGATAGAATGGTTAGAAATAGCGCCAGGGTGGTATAGGAGAAATGGATTAATGAGTCTCAGGAAAAAAGTTAGTAAAAAGGAATTAGAGAACAGACATAAAAGTGAGAAGTTGAATTATGAAATTAGAAATCATTCCAACCCCGACATTAAACCTAGCGCTCCACCCCCGCCATATGATACGAAGGAGCGCAGACCTAAACAGGTAAAAAGTAAAAAACTGTAACTACCACTCAATATCCCTCCCTAATGCCATTCCAAGGAAATTATTTGAGTCCCACGGCAGCCGTGATAACAATGGCAGCAGTGGAACAAACTAAATACAATAGGAAACAAAAAGAGGAGAGAATAGATGTGGAAGAAATAAAGAGAAAAAGGGAAAAAAGAGAAAGAAAAAAAAAAAAGAAAATGTCACAAAATATCCTTCCTCCGAATGAGAACCAATGGTCACATGCTGATGAACAGCAACCAGAAAAGACGCTAGGAGAGGAAGAGGATAAGTAACATGAAGAGGAATTAGACACAGAATCTTTCACAGTTACTGATAAGAAAACTAAGCCAGCTAAGCAAACACGCCTGTGTCAGGACAAACAAATCATACTTAGCGTTAACATAGGGGAGTCCCCGAAACAGACCAGGAACCAGTCTAAACGAACACTGGATAATACACTTAAAAAACCAACAGGAGACATAGATTCCATAGAGACCCCCGGAGTAATAGCAGCAGCAGCGCCCACTGCATCAACAAGCTCCATGACCATGGTCAGTACATACAATCCTTTCATAACTGCAGGAGACATTCTGGTTATCATCCCTCCTGATATGAAAGAATTAGATCACATGGCCAAACACTGTCCACACCCCTCCAAATCCTCCAAAGGTACAATTGCTTACCTTCGGAGGGCAATTAAAGGAAAAATTATATGCCCGAAGACATTAAGATGGTTTTAGAGATGGTAGTGGGGGAGAATAGTCCACTTAGCTGGGTTGGGATACCACACATGGAAAAGAACACACCCGCACATACAAGGCCAGGTGAAATACACCTGTACCAAGAAGGGAATGAAGCTGACATGTGGGAGGCATTAGAAGAATACTCAAACCAAGTGTTTAAGCCCAGAGCTTATATGGCACCCTCTCTTGCATGTAAGCAGAAAAAAGGTGAATGATTGAGTTTTGGAAGAGATTTCTACAGGTTTGGCGTTTAGAAAGTCAGATGGTAGATGGCCCAGGGATACCCGCCCTGTGCATCAGTACATTTATCTCCAACTGCCTACCGAGTTTAGGTTTACAATTTAAGCAGCAAATAGATGGATGGACTGAGAAGCCAATAGAAGAGTTTGGTAGGAGGTTAATAAGTAAAGATGCAGCAGGATGCTTTGAAGTAATAAGACCGTCAGTGACACATGCAGCACAGCTCAGCATACCAGAGCCAGTTCCATATCCCTTTGGGGACCCGTGGGGACAGCAGCAATACTGGGAAGAGAAACGCAGGTCAGCCCGTGCAGCCCCTAGGGGTAGAGGATGAGGCAGGGGAAACAGAGGAAATCTTAAACAGCAATGGGGAGACAGACAGGGACCCCCCAAACAGCAGGCCAGGAATGCTGGCTGTTTTAATTGTGGTGCAATGGATCATTGGAGAGCCGATTGCCCATACCCTGATACACACAAGCAGGTTTCAAACAGACCTCCGCAGGCTGCTCCCGCCAATGTACAACACAATACCCCTCGCCTCAATGTTGACTGGCAAAATGTAGGACCCCAATGAAGGTGCCCAGGGGCAAATCCCACCTTCCCAGTAGTCTCACAGCATTTCTCCCAACAACCCTGCATTGATTTGATGATTAGTAAAAAGAAGTTAACATTTTTAGTGGATTCTGAGCTACATGTAGCGTATTGGGGAGAAATGCATACACGGGACCAAGGGAAGATGCCGGCCCCTCCATGGGTATTAATGGGATATTAACACAAACATTTGAAACACCACCGCTCACGGTGACGGGCCTCCATCAGAGCCCCCCGATCAACTATGTCTTAAAAATCAGGACCAGCTGTCCTGTTAACCTGTTAGGCAGAGACTTAATGGCGAAAATGGCTATTTCCCTCAGGGTAAATTCTGGTGTCATTCTAACCGCCATTCCCGAAGACGCAAAAATATTTAGCGTCTGCGATAAAAAAAAAAAAAAAAGAAAAAGAAAAAAAAACGCCTTTTTTGGGATCCCAGTGCATCCCGAGACACGCCCGCTCTATGCATTCCAAATACTGCGGAGAATCCCTAATTTTTACCCAGTTAGCGAGCGGATTTTTGAATTCGCCTGTTTTTTTTTCATTGTTTTAAGAGAAGTGCTAAAAGCATATAAACCGAACTGTAACTCGATTGTTCTGACCTACTGTGATTGGCCAGTCAATCAATAACCTCAGCCCGATAGGATGGAATCCTCCTATTGAAATGTCTTTGATGAAATGTTATAAAGATTTCTGTTAAGAAATTACAATGGTGTCAGCAACGTGTTGAGTATCTGGGATTCGTGTTGTCACAGGGAAAAAGAGTTAAATCCCAAACGTGTAGCGGCAATCGTGGAATTGGGACCTCCACAAAATAAAAAAAACATGCTAAGCTTTCTTGGGATGATTAGCTGTTGCCGTTATTATGACAAGATACTGAGAGTTACCAAACACGTGCTGATCAACCTGACACCATAGAATGGTCTGATGAAATGTTACATGCTTTTAAAAAGTTGAAGGAGGCACTGACAAATTCTCAAGGGCTCGGTTTACCAAGCTATGTGAAGGTGTTACACCTATATGTCCGTGACTTTTGTAAGGGATACAGCTCGGTTTTAGCTCAAAGCCATGGGGGTAAATTAGGACCCGTGGCATACTTCTCTAAGCTTCTCCCGGTTCAAGTTCAAGGAATGCCAGGCTGTTTACGAGCATTGGCATCTTGTGCAATGGCAGTTGCACAGGCCATTTTGGTCACGCTGGAACACCACACGATACTGCATGCAGGGCATAATGTAAAACATTTAATTAATAATTTACATACCCAACATATGTCAGCGCAGCGATTTAGCGGATATGAAGTAATCCTTTTGTCAAATCCCCATCTAGAGATCAAATATGCCCCAAATACCGAAGGACCTGCCCCGATATTAAATGCATTATTAGGTTAAAAAAAGTGAGGCTGACAAAATTCCTCCGCGACAGCCCAAAAGGGATATTGCCAGAGGAAATGCTTTTGGAGAAACAGCTAGACAGTAAACTCTGACAGGAAGCCAACTGGGTCCTAATGCTCACATTAACCCTATGCTAACACTAGCCATTGATTTTACAATAGGATGTCTGCAGGAGCAGACATCTGTTTCTGAAGTGGGGGATTGGGCACAGGCAGGGGCGCAGAAATCAATGGCTGGGATTTGGTGCATTGAGGGTAAACCATGCATACCCATACATAGTGCCCCCCTATTTATTTCTCAAGCACACGGCATAGGACACAAAAGTGCACAACACACTTACATGGCGGTGAAACAAAGTTTTTTCATTTTACAATGTGAGAAACAAGTGAAAGCTTATGTAGAGAAATGCATAACATGCCAGATGAATAACCCCAACATTTCACATAAGCCACAGCATGACCATCTAGTATACCCCACAGAACCCTGTACTGATTGGAACATTGACCATACACACATTACAGTTACACCAGGAGGTAAGCCTGAAGTTTTACTAGTTATGGTAGACATGTTTTCAAAATGGCCAGAATGCTTTCCAGTCAAGAAAGAAAATGCTAAGACCGTAGTGAAAATTTTGACACAAGAAATAATACCGCGCTTTGGATGCTTTTCGCGCATATGCAGCGATAACGGCACAGCCTTTAAAGCCAAAATATGTCAAGATTTAGTAGAACATTTAAACATTGAATGGCAGTTTCACATCCCATACCATCCTCAAAGTTCAGGGATAGTGGAGCGCATGAATAGAACAATAAAAGATAAACTTAGAAAAGCTACTGAAGGAACTTTTAAAAACTGGAAACACAAGCTACCCGCAGTTTTAGCTGAAATAAGGATGGCACCTAATAAAGTAACTAAGCTTTCTCCTTATGAAATATTAATGGGTAGACCATTTCCTTTGCCATGGAACAGGACCATTAGAGAGACTAGCGAAGAAGGGAAGTGCAGGCAGGAGGAATACACCAGGGCTCTGGTGGAGAAGCTCACTGCTAGTGAAACACTTGTCTGTCAGAAGTTGCCTTCTCTTTTACAGGACTCGTTTCATGACATAAAGATTGGAGACACGGTGTTAGTGAAAAAGCACGGTAATCAACCGAAGATCGAGTTCCCATTCGAGAAGCCGACGAAGGTGATAGCAGTCGCTCGGACGGCCGTGCTTGTGGAAGGAAATCAGAATTGGATTCACGCCACGCGGGTGAAAAGAGTCCCTACACTTCAGATACTAGACGAGGATGAAGTACTGCAAGTTAAAGGATCGGTCGCCCCACCAAGGGGGCCACAGACAGACGTCCCACTGAGGGGACAAGAAGAAGCTGGTTGCAGACCCCCAGCTAGGAACAATGGGTCCGAAGAAAGGCCAGCACTGGTTTGCCTGCTGGTTCTATGGCTCCAATCATTTTTGCACTGCAATGATTCTGTCTTTTCTGATAGTGTCAGTAATATGGGTTGTGTGTAGCTGTGTTTATGATCGCCCCGCCATAGGTCCACTTCAGCAGGTATGTGAACCTTTGGGTTTGAGACCAAGTGCCCTTATACCCCCCTCCCCGCATCCGCAGGCTGAAACTCACATGCCACATGTTGTAAAGAAAAGGGCTACGGGAGATAAACTCATCTCCAAATATATGAGTAAAAACGCCAAAGGTGAAGTAACATTCTGGTTCAATACCTCAGAGCCCAGCATGATTTACACTTTTGATCTGTGCGATGTATATCCTTGTGCCTCCTAAATGATGCTAATTGGTCCAGTTGGTTTAAAGATTTCTTTTCCAGCTGGAAAGGTTTTCGCACACAGTTCTGTATTATTGTTATGCTGGTGATCATTGCTATTGTTACATTTAAGATCATTATGTGTGTCATTGCTATAAAAACTAATAAGCAACAGGGAGCTTACGCTGCTTACTTGGCAGAGAATGAAGCTCACTATGATTATATAGTTCGCAGGGTAGAATCTGAGACATATGATGATGCCATGGTTGGTGAGTCTGAGAACTTGTAATAAGTTCTGAGACTCAAAGAAGGGTTTGTTGGCAGAGGCTAGGCCTCAGATTCTTCTAACAAAATGGCTGAAGCTAACAAAATGGCTGCCAGATATAGTTACCTGTAAGAGTTTCACATAATAGGAATATATATGTAATATATATTATTTGCTTGCAAGCTTCATTTGGAAATGTAATTGTAGAAATGTATGCTAGCGAAACTTAACTGTCAAACCGCAATAACAGCTAATGAGGCAACTTCTGTAACTGCTACGTGCTGACCTTTTCCTTTGTGGAAACCGTCAGTTTGCTGTTATTTGTGTGGTTTCATCATATATGTCGAAAATGTTGAACAAGTGCATACTGTGTCTGTGGTTTTTTGCTATATAAGTCCTCCCTAAAGCGGAAGTAAATTAGAATTTGTACTGGGTCTGTTGTATGTCGTTTATTATCGAACCCGGGTGCAAGTTCTCTAAGATATCTTAAAATCACACAGTAGGAATTATCACAATTATCAGACAGAGTGCCTTCAAAAGGGGATCCAGAGAGATCGCCCTAAGTAAAGACTCATTCTTTCACAAAGAAAGAGTTGCACATAGGAATAAAAATGGGTGGGGCACGAGAACACAAATCTTCCTGGATTTGATTCAGAGCGGTGTGCTCATAGCAGAGATCGACAATATGCCCACATCATATCTGTGGAAGGTCTGGAAACAAATGAGCATCAAGGCAATTTGAAATTTGCCCAACCCAAGTGGGTGGTGACTAGTGATGTCAATCAGTACCTTCTGCCCAAAGAAAGCCAAACCATATAGAGGTAGCAGGTCAATGGTCAATGGTCAATTGAGAAATAATATCTGTAATAGGTGGTTAGTAACTAATCTTTTAGTTGAATTACATTTTTTAAAAGTCATTCACAGGTATAATAAGTTGTGATAAATTTTATTTGATTAAATAATTAATTGTTTATAAATATCACCAACCTGACATAATTATTCCATAAAGGGTCAGAGTGGAAAATATATTTGTGTGATAAATGTGACTGTGGAAGACCATAGATGGACAGATTCGATTGACTTATTTGCTGAGAAGCAAAGAGCAATGTCATTGTAATTTAGGCTTTTTTTGGCTCACCTCAAGATTCAATATATTGTCCAGTAGAGCGATCAGATTGTATCTGATCAGACCAATCTCAGATGTGACACAGATATTGCTTTAAGAGTTAGCCTGACTAGAGGATTTTCTCTGTTGGATAATTACTAACAGATGGTTATAAGACTTAGAGAGAGATGAAAGTACTTTTAAAGGAATAATCAACACTAACTTTGCTTTCCTAACATTTTTAAGCTAACATAAAGCATGTAAAATTCATATGAATGTTATTAACATTTTTTTATGTAAAAGGCAAGTATTATTAAAGTTTTAAAGCAAGGGTCTTAACAGTATTTACCAAAAGTTTAGGTTGCCACATACTTTAAAGGATTAAGGGAATATATGGCTAGTGGAAGGAGCAAACAGCTGAATGGAGTCGAGTAATAGATTCCATACATGAAAGATGTGCATCTGCTTGTAAGTGGCATTTTAAAGTTAGAAGATTTGAATTACACTGGAAATTATTGTATGGTAATGCTGTAAGAAAAACAGAATATATTTAATGTTTCACTGATGCATGCTAAGATAGCTGATTCAGGGTTGTCTCAGAAACTTGTTTCCAAGAGAAAAGAGATTCTGGTAACATGACTTAAGTGGGAGATATGCTTCTGTTATTCCAAGGCATTTTTCCCCCAAATTTAGTAACTAAAATGGGATCAAGATATAAGTTGCTGGGAAGAAATTGTACTTGACGTCATACAATATTGTTTAATTTGTGCCCAGATCTATATCCCAGATTTACTGACTAAAATTATTGACAATGCGCTTATGAACTAAAAGATGAAAACGTTATAATATATACTGATTGTTAGTGTGAAAAACATCTAAACAAGTTTTTTAAGGAGTATAATTTATGTTAATTTAGATAAGAACATTATGAAATTAGTTGTTTAAAGAATTTGATGCTGTGTATTCTTATGTTAAAGGAAAGAAAACTGAGGCTGACCATGACGCAAAACCCTGAAGTAGGAAGGAAAGTGAAGAAGAAAGGAGTAACATTACAAAATGGGATGCCATGATAAAAAGATCAGCACAAGGAGAAGAATATAATGAATATAACAAAGACTCCTATTTCATCATAGAAGAAATGAAGATACTTAAACCAACTCAAGATTGCAATTAACTCTTCCATGCATGAGATTTCAGTGAATGATCTGATGAAGTCTTACCAGAGAAGTGACCATCCCAAGGCAGAAAAAAAGAAGAGTAGAATGAAAGGAAGACAACCAGTGACACCATGAAGCACGACAAGATATCTGTTGCATAAGAATTTTGTGAACTAGGTTTTTTCCAAGACAGTGAAACCTATTTACAGATTTACATTGGGTTTTAGGGAACCAAATTAGAACATTACACCTAAACGCATATGAGCATAACAAGAGGAGGTGCACAGGGGTGCTCATGGAATTTCATTATATGTTTTTTTTTGGGTTTGGATCACTACTATAGAGGTTAAATATGTTTAAAGCGGGTTGGGAGGAGGAGTCAGAAGGGGTTAAAGAATTTAAGTTCTGAGTCTTGGCTCTTTCTGGATAAATCACAATTAGGATTTTCTTTTAATACTCAGGCACTTGTCAGATGTAAAAATGGGATTAATTCTTCTTTGAAAGGACAAGGTCATGAGCAAATAAATAATATGAAACACAACATTGCCTCGTTATCACTGAGAATATTGTGCTTTTGCTCTTGACATAGTAAGGCCAAAGCCTGAACTGAGGGTTATATCATCAGGTTTCCCATTCCAATCCAGGTTATTTGTTTAAAAGTTACAAACTTTAACTAACTAATAATAACCCTGAATTTGAGACCATAACAGGGGGAACTGTAAGAAGGTTCAGGAGGAATAAAAGGTTTATGATCTTAAATATTAATGGATTAATATTAAATTATTAACCTTGCTAATATATAGGTAATTTGGATGAATGTGGAAGCTGTGGATGTGTACCTGTCATTTATTATGTTTCTTATCCAGAGCTGGCTGAGTCAAAGGAAATAATACAAATGTAATATTTATATAGGGCCATATAATATATAAAAGGTTTACTTAGTCATATACAGCTGATAATGTTTGGGTTGTCTCAGTTCTCTCTTAGTAATTACTTTAACTTGAACCATCTGTTGTGTTTAGGCTGTGGGTTTGTATTTCATGATGACTTCTTTGTAACATTGGCAACTGAGATTGCAACTTGCCATCATATCCTCACTGTTCATATTATTACTTTTTCTGTAATGTAACGCAACTTGCTCTATTTAAATTAAATCCACTCATCGATTGTTAGTTTTGCCCAATACTTATTATGTGAATTACAATAGCTGAGATTATATCTGGATGGTCTTCTTACATTATGTTATTGATAAAGCAAGTTTGAAAGAAAAAACACGAAGTTTTTTACATAGTGTGTTTACTCTTCTAACAGAAATATGCTGTTTCCTTTGTTCCATATTGAGATTTGTTGCTGATGTGTCCTGTTCATGTTTTGGTTCTTGATTGTTTCTTAAAAATGTTGGCATCATTGACGGCTCTAAGACCATGCACCATCCTATACTGCACTGGCAGGCCTTTGCCCACCTTCTTCTTACAGGGGGGTGTTACATGGAGAAGTAGTCTCAACTAGCACCCCCTTTTTGAGAAAATCATGCACTATTTTAGGGATGGCATTTGTTTGCTGTAAACTCAGAGGGTACTGTGCTTTGCAGGGTAGAGGGACACCTGCCTTGTGTTCTACTATTATTGAAGTGACTGGTAGTGGACCGTTGTGTCACAGTATGGTAGGAACCTCCTGCATCAGAAGAGACATATACTCCTCCAAAAGACTAGAAACATACATTGTGAATGGATTGTTATCACAGGCTTCTAAGAGACAGATATCCTCCTGGCCAAGGGTATCCTGCAGCCTAACAGTGGCATCTGGTAGATACATTATCTGTGCATGTATTCTTTGTAACAGGTTAACAGGGGCGGTGTCACTGACTAGGAGGCAGCTAATCACCTGCTGACTTGGGGCAAAATTAATTGGTATAGGCTTGGTTAGGGGAGTAGAGAGTAATCCTGGTAAAGGACCAATATGTAAAAAAAAAGTATTTTCATTTTCGAAAGTTTATATTTTTTGTGCAAAAATGTTGTCCTCTAGGTGCTGAGCTGATCTAGTTATTATGTTGGCAAATGTGTGTTAAATGGAAGCAGTTTTCACTAACTGCAATCTGTTGCTATTGGCAATCGTACACCTTGGTGTATAGACTTGTGGTACAATTTCCAGTAGCAAGGTACTGAAAACTGTATCCATAAAACACACATTTGCTTACAAATAAAAAAATGCTACATAGCTTGAGCACCTAGAGGACATCCTTTTGGCACAAAAATTATACAATATCAAAAACATCATTGAATGTTTTCTTCCCGTTTTATAATATGCAAAATTTATTAAGCTTATTCCACCCTGGCCAGGTTGAATAATCAGACGGCAGTAAAACCGGCTCATTTCCTACCTCTTGCACCTAAGTTGCTTAAGATTACTTAGAGGTGTAAAAACTGTTTTGTGTTGTATGAATTGTTCAGAATCTTCACATCAGACATTGGGAATTTCTATTGAGCCTGGCAAAGACTTTACCTTGTGCTCACATGCAGCCACGGCTCTCTGGGCTTTGGGATTAAAATGATTGTGAGCTACAACTGAAATTTATATGCTGCCCAAACTGCTGCCAAGAGAATTCATGGCTGGTTTGGACGACGGCTTGTAATGATTTGCTCCCCTAAGAGAAAAGGAAATTGACTTAACTGCTACCTGGATGGTGCAATTACTTCTAAATGTGCTGCAATCTTTAGAGAGCAGGATAATGGTGTTTGCTCTAAATGTCAATATAAATATATATATATTGTAAGCGGGCAAACAATCAGCAGTGACGGACAGCAGATTTGAACGGCAAAACGGCTTTTATTCAGCAAAGTAGATAATCCAAAGATCGCAGCATAAATGCAGTAAGCAAAAAGGGTTACTTCACCAACCAAAATAGTCCTGGGCTGGGTACTCCAGCAAGCTGATCAGTTCCAGTCCACTTTACGGGGCGTATCAGCCCTCTGCTCAATGTCCAGTGCTATCCTTCACCACGGTGCAGCTCAGCCTGGGCTCACTCCAACAGGCTGGTCATCAACCAAGGAAAGGCCATGTGCTCTCTTCTTATACAGGCTTCCCCTGTAATCAGCGTGCACACTTGTGGAGGGCCTTAGAACATGTAACAACCCGTTAGGGAATTGGGGAAGTGACCTGGTCCTGAAAACCCGGGCCGGATTGTGCTTTATACAGCCAAGCAGGGAAGAAACAAACATTTTTATACAATTTACCACTATATATATATATATATATATATATATAATAAAAATATATATAATTTAATATAATTTAATATAATTTTATATATTTAATTCATTATATATAATTTTGGTATATCACCATAATTTATAAATAGAGTGTGCCCCCCAAATGCTCCAATTAGATATTAGGTAACAAAAAAAAACTTGTGCCTATGTGTGTCATAGGATGAAGGAATTATATATCTTTCTATTCTATACATATTGAACATATTTGTTGCTCTTTCAGAATTGTTTAATTCTTGGTAAAGAAACACAATGCATGACAAAGGTACACGAGGCATGACAAAGGAATACAACACATGACAAAAGAATGCAACGCATGACAAAGGAACATAATATATGACAAAGGAACACAATGCATGGCAAAGGAATGTAAGACATGGCAAAGGAACATATATATGAAAAGGAACACAATGCATGACAAAGGAATGCACACGTGACAAAGGAACACAATGCATGTCAAAGGAACGCAACGCATGGCAAAGGAACACATGGCAAAAGAACATAACACATGAAAAGGGAATACAATGCATGACAAAGGAATGCAACACATGGCAAAGGAATACAATACATGGCAAAGCAACACAAGGCATGACAACGGAACACAACGCATGACAAGGGAATGCACACGTGACAAATAACACAATACATGACAAAGGAACACAATACATGACAAAGCAACGCAATCCATGACAAAAGAACGCAACGCATAACAAAGGATCACAAGGCATGACAAAGGAATACAACACATAACAAAGGAATGCAAAGCATGACAAAGGAACATAATATATGACAAAGGAACACAATGCATGGCAAAGGAATGCAAGACATGGCAAAGGAACATAATATATGGAAAAGGAACACAATGCATGACAAAGGAATGCAACACATGGCAAAGGAATACAATACATGGCAAAGCAACACAAGGCATGACAAGAGAGCACAACGCATGACAAGGGAATGCACACGTGACAAAGGAAAACAATACATGACAAAGGAACGCAACGCATGGCAAAGGAACACATGACAAAAGAACATAACACATGAAAAAGGAACACAATGCATGACAAAGGAATGCAACACATGGCAAAGGAATACAATACATGGCAAAGCAACACAAGGCATGACAAGAGAACACAACGCATGACAAGGTAATGCACACGTGACAAAGGAACACAATCCATGACAAAAGAACGCAGTGCTTGACAAAAGAACGCAACGCATAACAAAGGATCACAAGGCATGACAAAGGAACACAACACATGACAAAGAAATGCAACATATGACAACGGAACGCAGCACATGACAAAGGAACACAACGCATGACAACAGAATGCAACTAACGACAAAGGAACACAACACATAACAAAAGAACACAATGTACAGGGAAGGAATAAGTGTGGTGGAGCCACCTGAGCACAACATTTGATGGAGGTCCCAGATATAGTATTTTTTCCTTATAATAGTCCAGCCAAGTAACTGATTGGTGGTCATATGGCACCCTTGTGCAGATGCATGCTATTCGGGAACTCCTGCTTTGCTATTCAGTTCCCCTGCATTGCTCTGCAAATCTAAAAAAGGACTTCCCAGGTGGGAGGGGGGCACCCACTGCTGCTGATCGCTTCTATGCTGACCTTGCAGACCATCAGGCCAAAGACTGAATAGCCTCCTGGACCAGACCATAACCCAAAGGTTGGTGGAGGCCTCCTTTGGAAGGCTAGAGGTGTAGACCCCGGGACATGCGCCCATTGTGCCTTCCTCATAATCAGGCCCTGGCAATGCGTGACAAAGGATCACAACACATTACAAGGAACATTACACATGACAAAGTAACAAACCATTGTGTTTGGTGCGGCCTATAAGTCAAGATACAGCAAAGGAAGTAAAGGAGCAGTATTGCGGAAAAAAAAATGAAAATCCAGGTAAATATGCTGGGTGGTGGTAGGAGGGGTCACCTAGGAGAAGAAAACCTCAAGCTTGGTGGAAATTTTATTCATTTGGGTGAAAAAAGGGACCCCTCCCCTTATTACCCAAGGTGTTTAAATATTGCATATTTTTAGGATGCACCTCCTTTAACAAATGCCCATGAGGTGTAAGAACGCATCAGATCCTCCTCCAGATGAAAGCTCCTCCATTTTGGGGGCCTCAAAAGTTGCAGCTCTCTCCAACATCAAGTGTAATGGCTGTTTCAGAATCCCGCTAATAGAGCTGACCTTGTCAACTGTTCCCCTAACCAGTAGGGTCCGCATCCAAATCTCAGTTCACATACTCTTAATGCATGTGTGAGGAGGCATTTTCTAGCTGCCACACAGCAAGCAGGGCAAAATGATTTCATCGGGATAATGGACGAAGTGTCTCCAACAGTTCAGATGAGTTGTAGGCATGCAACACAACAGTTAAGGTAATTGACTACCCATGAAAAAAACAAAAGAAAATGGTACTCACCTTTGTCCCCCACAGCTGATCGGTCCAAGTCTGATGATCAGCAACTTACCTTATCCTTGGATGGCTTCCCGTGCCCTTATCCCATATGACAGATTTGTTTATCGGTACGATGGGATATTCTGATATATTCTGGTCATTTTGGTTTCCTTGCCAGCAAATATATTAAAGAAACTATCATGCTGCCCACCTGCACAAATACCTTGGACAATGCTGCTGCGCTGCGAATGGGTTGGTGTTAAAAATTATGTGTTTTTCCACCCCCAAGTTTAAAGATCGCCATATGGAAGATCTTAAGGGTTCTGGATGACTTGCTGCAGTCAGCTGGCCACATCCCAGGGTTCCCTGTGGAGTGCACAATCAAATTGCTGGGCGTGAGAGAACACACAGCTGCAGGGAAGCCAGGTATGCAACCATCGGAGAACACAGTGTTGCAGGAGCTGCTGGTAAAGGTGAGTTTACTGCCAACCTGGGGGTTTAATACAGTGGGGCATCCCAGTATAGGATGCCCCAAGGGTAGGCTAGGGGCGACCCTGGCATCTATTAGATTTGTGTACAGTATACAGAGTCAATGCAGGATGCTCTCTCAGCACATTTCAGGTTCCTTGTTGTCTCCCTCCCCATGTACCTTGCAGGGTGATCCCTGTATCTTGTAGGAGGTTTCCTGCAAGACCATCCTCCCATTTTCATGTTTTTTTCCCTTGTGCCTTGTGGGACTTTGTACCCCATTCAGCTCTTTGGAGTTTCTTCTCTTACCTTGCGTGGTGCTCCATGCAGCTCTGCAACCTCCATGTTCTCCTCTTGCTAAGTGTTCCCTTATGTCCCATTCCCCCCATAATCTGCTGCCCCCTTTACCAGTATTCCTCCTGATCTTCTGAACATGGGCCTCCTACCTATATGGAATGGCTGGCTGGGCAGGTAATTCCAGAATTCGGGAAGATTTCTTCTGCCCTAGAAACTGATCAGCCATAGGTCTTACTTTTATTCCTTATTCATTTGTATCCCCTGTCTTGACCTATGGTGGATGAAAACTCTAGTGACTCCAGTTCTAGATTGTAACTTGCCCCCTTTGTAAAACCCCCAGGATCACTGATGGGAACATCCTCTATCTAATGTGTGAACTTAAACCAGCGTATTTGTGTGGTTGGTGTTACGCACCGGGTGCGAAGAAGTGGACCCGCAGGGTCTGCAGAACTGTTTTGGCAGGTACCGCGTCAGGGGAGCGGAGTCTAAGGAGCCACTGGTTTTCACCAGAGCCCACCGCAAGGCGGGATGGTCTTGTGCGGCAGGTGACTCCCAGGTCGCTACCCCCCAACAGCGGCACAGTTCCACAAACTGCTGAAGTGACGTGCAGCAGAGACAAACAGTGGTCGGAGGAGAAGGTCGAGGTCAGGACTGGCAGCGCGGGTTCAGTAGCGGTGAGACAAGCCGAGGTCGGGACTGGCAGCGCGGGTTCAATAGCGGTGAGACAAGCCGAGGTCGGGACTGGCAGCACAGGTTCGGAGGTCAATAGGAGAGCCGAGGTCATACACGAGGAATCAAGCAATACAGCGATAATCATTCAGGGAACAACACCGAAGATCCGGCACAGGAAGTAAGGCAGGGTTTCATTTATAGGAAGCGCAAAAAAGAGATTGGATGGCAGAGACCAATTAACAGGGCCTTGGCCCTTTAAATCTGGGGAGGTTGACGCGCGCGCCCCCTAGTGGCCGGGGACGTGCGCGCAGGGAGGACGGAACAAACACAGAAGCAGGAAGCCGGCGGCCATGCCGGTCAGAGGAGGAAGCGCGGGGACCAGGTAAGGGGGAACCGCAGCCAGGGGGGCCAGCAGCAGACGCCCGGATGGCGGTGAAGCGGGGAGCGCTGCGGGAAGGGGACGCAGCGCTCGCCCGAGGAGAGGCACGGAGGGGGGCGCTGCGTGGGGAAGACGCAGCGCTCGCCCTAACAGTACCCCCCCCCTTAGGTCTTCCCCTCTTTTTGGGACCGAGGAAGTTTGAAATAAGGCTCCGATCGAGGATATTCTCCTCAGGTTCCCAGGACCTCTCTTCAGGACCGCAATTCTCCCAATCCACTAGAAAGTATCGTCTCCCTCTGGATGTTTTGGAAGCCAGAATCTCTCTCACCGAGAAGGCATCTTCGGTACCCGCGACCGGAAGTGGCTCCAACGTTTTAGAAGAGAATCGATTAGTCGTCAGAGGTTTTAATAAAGAAACATGAAAAGAGTTGGGAATACGTAAGGAGGCTGGCAAATGAAGTTTGTAACAGACCGGATTAATTTGTTGCTTGATCCTGTACGGCCCTAAATAGCGAGGGCCCAATTTATAACTGGGTATCTTGAAACGAATGTACTTGGCTGAAAGCCAAACTTTATCTCCAGGAAAGAAAACAGGAGCGATTCTCCTTCTTTTATTAGCGCTGTTCTTCATGCGGGTAGAGGCTAGAACAAGAGAATGTCGTGTTTCACGCCAGATAGAGGAAAAAAACTGCGTTAAGTCATCCACGGCGGGTACACCCGACTGTGTAGGTAAGGGTAGAGGAGGCAAAGGTTGGCGGCCATAAACAATGAAGAATGGAGATTTCTTTGTGGCTTCAGAATCTTTGAAATTATAAGAGAACTCCGCCCATGGCAAGAGATCGACCCAGTCGTCTTGTCGGGCCGAAACAAAGTGACGTAGATATTGTCCTAGAACCTGATTGACCCTCTCCACTTGGCCGTTGGACTGGGGGTGGTAAGCCGAGGAAAAATCTAATTTCACCTTTAACTGAGTACAGAGAGCCCTCCAGAATTTTGAAACAAATTGAACTCCCCTGTCGGAGACAATGTGGGAAGGAAGTCCATGGAGCCGAAAAATATGTTTAAAAAAGTTCTTAGCCAAGTGAGGAGCGGATGGGAGTCCTGGAAGCGGAACGAAGTGCGCCATTTTTGAAAAACGATCCACAACAACCCAGATCACTGTATTGCCTTGAGATGGAGGAAGATCCGTGATAAAGTCCATAGCGATGTGAGACCAAGGGATTTCAGGAATAGGAAGAGGATGAAGAAGACCCGCCGGTCTTTGGCGAGGCGTTTTATTACGTGCACAGGTGGTACAAGCTTGCACGAATTCTGCCACATCCTTCTCAATGGAGGGCCACCAATAATATCTGGCAATAATTGCGTTAGCCTTTTTGATACCAGCATGCCCGGCAATACGGGAAGCATGACCCCATTTTAATATTTGGAGGCGTCGGCGAGCCGGGACAAAGGTTCTCCCAGGCGGAGCCTGCACTAGGGAGGCTGGAGCGGAATGAACCAAATGATCAGGAGATATAATGAACTGAGGAGCAGCGTCCACGTCTGTGACGTCCGAGGAGCGAGATAGAGCATCTGCCCTGATGTTCTTAGAGGCAGGTCGAAAATGAATGCGGAAATTAAACCGCGCGAAGAATAGTGACCAACGAGCTTGGCGAGGATTCAAGCGTTGAGCAGTTTGAAGATACAAAAGGTTCTTATGGTCGGTAAAAATAGATATGGGGTGAAGCGACCCTTCTAGAAGATGTCTCCACTCTTCAAGAGCTAATTTGATAGCCAGGAGTTCACGATCCCCAATAGAGTAATTTCGCTCCGCGGAAGAAAAAGTCCTAGAAAAGAACCCACAAGTATGATCTTTCCCTGAAGGAGACCTCTGTGTGAGAACAGCTCCTGCTCCGATGGAAGAAGCGTCAACCTCTAGAGAAAAAGGACGAGACGGGTCTGGTCTGGTGAGCACCGGGGCCGTAGAGAAAGTCTTTTTCAAAGTTAAAAAGGCTGCCTCCGCCTGTGGAGGCCATGACTTGGGGTTGGCTCCCTTTTTGGTGAGAGCCACAATGGGGGCCACGATAGTGGAAAAATGGGGTATGAATTGACGGTAATAGTTGGCGAAGCCCAGAAATCGTTGAATGGAACGCAGACCAACAGGCCGAGGCCAATCTAAAACCGCTCTCAATTTGCTAGGGTCCATTTGTAGTCCTTGGGCTGAAACAGTATAACCCAAAAAGGGCAGAGCGGTTTGGTGAAAGAGACACTTTTCTAATTTGGCATAAAGATGATGCTGCCGAAGGCGGGATAGTACCAGACGAACGTGCCGGTGATGCTCTTCGAGGGAAGAAGAGAAGATGAGGATATCATCTAAATAGACCACGACACAGGAGTACAACAAGTCCCGGAAGATGTCATTGACGAACTCTTGAAATACGGCAGGGGCATTACAAAGCCCGAAGGGCATCACCAAATACTCGAAATGACCGTCACGGGTATTAAAGGCAGTCTTCCATTCGTCTCCCTTGCGGATGCGGATCAGATTGTAGGCTCCTCGGAGATCCAGTTTGGAAAAGATCCTGGAGCCACGAAGACGGTCGAAGAGTTCTGGAATTAAGGGTAAGGGGTATCGGTTCTTTACCGTGATCTTGTTAAGACCCCGATAGTCGATACAGGGTCGGAGAGAACCGTCTTTCTTCTGTACAAAAAAAAAGCCAGCCCCAGCGGGAGAAGAGGACTTCCGGATGAAGCCCCTCTGCAGATTTTCTTGTATGTAAGTAGCCATTGCTTGAGTTTCGGGGACGGATAGTGGATAGATACGGCCACGAGGAGGAGTGGTCCCAGGCAGGAGGTCGATCGGGCAGTCATAAGGGCGATGAGGCGGAAGAGTCTCAGCTTGCTTCTTACAGAAGACATCAGCGTAAGCCCGGTAAACTTCGGGTAGGCCCGGTAGAGATGTGGTAGGATGATCGGTTCGAACTGGTAAAGCTTTCAAGCAATTCTTGAAGCAGGTTGTGCCCCACGCCTTGATGTCCCCAGTGACCCAGTCTAGGGTAGGATTATGAAGCTGAAGCCAAGGAAGACCCAATAGGATTGGGGAAGTACAATGGGGTAACACAAAGAGTTCCAAGTATTCCTGGTGAAAGAGGCCAATCTTAAGGAGCAAAGGCTTGGTACGGTACTGCACCATACAATTCAGTCTATCTCCATTAACTGAGGCGATGAATAACGGTTGGGCCAAGCGGTTAACTGCTATGTCGTATTTCTTGATCAGGGAGGCCTCTATGAAATTGCCCGCCGAACCAGAATCCAGGAAGACCGGCAAATTAAGCACAGAGGCAGATGAGAGACAAAGCTGTGCAGGTACGGTAAATCTTGGAGAGGAAGCACACACACCCAGAGACGCCTCTCCCACCGAGTCTAGGTGCGCTCGTTTCCCAGTCGAGAAGGACGAATGGGGCAATCTCTTAGAAAATGATCAGGACTGGCGCAATACAGACAGAGATTTTCATTTCTCCTGCGAGACCTCTCCACGGGGGTTAGGCGAGAGCGGCCGACCTGCATGGCTTCCACCTCTGGAGAAGATGGTACAGACAAAGGTTTCTGAAAGGTGGGAGCCAAACGGAACATCCTCCTGTCACGTTGGGAATCTCTCTCCAAGCGAAGTTCCTCACGCCTCTCAGCAAAGCGTATGTCAATGCGAGTGACAAGATGAATGAGTTCAGAAAGGGAGTCAGGTATCTCTCGGGCCGCTAGAACATCTTTGATCTTGCTAGAAAGACCTTTCTTGAAACAAGCGCAGAGGGCCTCATTATTCCATGCTAACTCGGAGGCCAAAGTACGGAATCGAATAGCATATTCACCAACCGAAAGATCGCCTTGCGTTAAATTCAATAGAGCGGACTCGGCAGATGAGGCCCGAGCGGGTTCTTCAAAAACCTGACGGAATTCAGTAACAAAGGCCTGAACGGTGAAGGTGAGAGGATCGTTACGGTCCCACAAGGGAGTGGCCCAAGCCAAGGCTTTTCCGGAGAGCAGACTAATGATGAAGGCCACTTTAGAGCGCTCGGTGGGAAATTGATCAAACAATAATTCCAGGTGCATAGAGCACTGGGCTAGAAAGCCTCTGCACAACTTCGCGTCCCCCTCATATTTTGCTGGTAAGGAGAGGCGGATTCTGGATGGGGAAACTGCTGGAGACTGCGGTGGCGGCACCGGTGGCGGTGGAGAAGGTGACAGCTGCTGGGTCAAAAGTTGCTGCATCATAGCGGTAAGCTGATTAATCTGCCGAGACTGCAAAGCCACCAGCGCTGGGAGTTCGGAAGTCTCCGGCAAGGGCACCTCAGCGGGATCCATGGCCGGATCTTACTGTTACGCACCGGGTGCGAAGAAGTGGACCCGCAGGGTCTGCAGAACTGTTTTGGCAGGTACCGCGTCAGGGGAGCGGAGTCTAAGGAGCCACTGGTTTTCACCAGAGCCCACCGCAAGGCGGGATGGTCTTGTGCGGCAGGTGACTCCCAGGTCGCTACCCCCCAACAGCGGCACAGTTCCACAAACTGCTGAAGTGACGTGCAGCAGAGACAAACAGTGGTCGGAGGAGAAGGTCGAGGTCAGGACTGGCAGCGCGGGTTCAGTAGCGGTGAGACAAGCCGAGGTCGGGACTGGCAGCGCGGGTTCAATAGCGGTGAGACAAGCCGAGGTCGGGACTGGCAGCACAGGTTCGGAGGTCAATAGGAGAGCCGAGGTCATACACGAGGAATCAAGCAATACAGCGATAATCATTCAGGGAACAACACCGAAGATCCGGCACAGGAAGTAAGGCAGGGTTTCATTTATAGGAAGCGCAAAAAAGAGATTGGATGGCAGAGACCAATTAACAGGGCCTTGGCCCTTTAAATCTGGGGAGGTTGACGCGCGCGCCCCCTAGTGGCCGGGGACGTGCGCGCAGGGAGGACGGAACAAACACAGAAGCAGGAAGCCGGCGGCCATGCCGGTCAGAGGAGGAAGCGCGGGGACCAGGTAAGGGGGAACCGCAGCCAGGGGGGCCAGCAGCAGACGCCCGGATGGCGGTGAAGCGGGGAGCGCTGCGGGAAGGGGACGCAGCGCTCGCCCGAGGAGAGGCACGGAGGGGGGCGCTGCGTGGGGAAGACGCAGCGCTCGCCCTAACAGTTGGCGTCAGGTCAGCGTTTCAGATGGGAACAACGAGCGGGGAACACCCAGTGTTTGCGCCATTCAGAACTCATTGGGGGTCAAGCTAAATAGTTAGTGAAGCCAGTGTGGCTTTTAGTTGTGCATTGCAGTGTGGATTGCAACCTGTATCCCTGGGAGCTTTTTTAGCGATAACTAGAGATGAGCGAACTTTTGAAAAATTTGATTCGACTGATTCGCCGAATTTTCCGACAAAAAACGTTTCGACCCGAATTTATTCGTGACAAATCGCTATTAAAAACGGCTATTTCTGAGCCTCCTAGAGCCTCAATAGGGTTGTAAACCATTCTGCCTTGCTGTAACACGCATAGGATGCGTGCTGGGTTAGTGAAATAATACAGTAAATAATTATCACATGCAGATCAGAGGCATCGCTAATAGAATCGCAGAGCAGCACAATTGCAGAGAGTTGAAGTGGCATCACTATGAGGGGCCCCTATAGTGCCTGAAAAACACACCCTGGAGCTGGAAGCAGCAGGAGCCCAAAAATTAGCTGAATCACACCCTGGAGTTGCAAGCAGCAGCAGAAGCAACAGCTACAGGAGCACAAACATTGCTTTAAAGAGACACTGGAGTTGGCTTCAGGAGCCCAAGAATTGGATGAATCACACCCTGGAGTTGCAAGCAGCAGCAGAAGCAACAGCTGCAGGAGCACAAACATTGCTTGAAAGAGACACTGGAGTTGGCTTCAGGAGCCCAAGAATTGGATGAATCACACCCTGGAGTTGCAAGCAGCAGCAGGAGCCCAAACATAGCTTGAAAGAGACACTAGAGTTGGCTGCAGGAGGCCAAAAACTGGATGAATCACATCCTGGAGTTGCAAGCAGCAGGAGCACAAACATTGCTTTAAAGAGACACTGGAGTTGGCTTCAGGAGCCCAAGAATTGGATGAATCACACCCTGGAGTTGCAAGCAGCAGCAGGATCCCAAACATAGCTTGAAAGAGACACTAGAGTTGGCTGCAGGAGGCCAAAAATTGGATGAATCACACCCTGGAGTTGCAAGCAGCAGAAGCAGGAGCCCAAACATAGCCTGAAAGAGACACTGGAGTTGGCTGCAGGAGCCCAAAAATTGGATGAATCACTCCCTGGTGTTGCAAGCAGCAGCAGCAGGAGCACAAAAATTACTTTAAAAAGACACTGGAGTTGGCTGCAGGAGCCCAAAAATTGGATCAATCACACCTGGAGTTGCAAGCAGCAGCAGCAGCAGCAGTCCAGACATAGCTTGAAAGAGACACTGGAGCTGGCAGCAGGGGCCCAAAAATTGGATGAATCACACCCTGGAGTTGCAAGCAGCAGCAGCAGGAGCCCACACATAGCTTGAAAGAGACTCTAGAGTTGGCTGCAGGAGGCCAAAAATTGGATAATTCACACCCTGGAGTTGCAAGCTGCAGCAGGAGCCCAAACATTGCATGAAAGAGACACTGGAGTTGGCAGCAGGAGCCCAAAAATTGGATGAATCACACCCTGGAGTTGCAAGCAGCAGCAGGAGCCCAAACATTGCATGAAAGAAAGAGACACTGGAGTTGGCTGCAGGAGCCCAAAAATTGGATGAATCACACCCTGGAGTTGCAAGCAGCAGGAGCCCACACATAGCTTGAAAGAGACTCTGGAGTTGGCAGCAGGAGGCCAAAAATTGGATGAATGACACCCTGGAGTTGCAAGCAGCAGCAGGAGCCCAAACATTGCATGAAAGAGACACTGGAGTTGGCTGCAGGAGCCCAAAAATTGGATGAATCACACCCTAGAGTTGCAAGCAGCAGCAGCAGCAGGAGTACAAACATAACTTTAACCCTTTAAGTGCCAAGCACGTAACACCTATGTGCTGGCTTGGCTGGGCCTTAAGTGCCAAGCCCGTAGGTGTTACGTGCTCAACTTTCCCCGCTGTTAGTATAAAAAATAAAAATGAAAAATACTCACCTGACCCCTCGTTGGATCCGGCCGGGTCTCCTCTTTAATTTGGTGCCATCCAATCCCCCGTGGGGGGTCGGATGGCTCCAGGAGAGCCCCCGGAATAGCCCCCCTCGTTTCGGCAGCAGCAGCTGCTGACTGTAAAAAATAAGAAATAAAAATGACATTTGCTTACCTGTGGTCGCGCTGCCTCCCTCCGGGTCTTCTCTTCACTGGGGGGGCCTCCGATAACCCCCCCAGCCTCTTCGGTGGCTAGGAGAGGGAAGAAAATGCCCTCTCCCCCACTTCCTGCATCGCGACTGCTAGCCCCGCCCCTTGGCCAGGTGACATCATTGTGATGTCACCAGCAGCCGGATTCTTCAGTCCAAGCACCGAGACTCTGAATCAGCCTGCTCGGTGCTTGGAGCAGAGAGCAGAGGAGCAGGAGAGGGCTGTGATGGCCCCCCTCCTCCCCAGGCTCTCTCTTCCAAACAGCGAGCAGACTGTCAGCAGAGATCGCCAGGGGACACAGGATCAGAGGTGAGTAAAGTTAAAAAAAGAAAATAATAAAGATCATTTTTTTTATTTATGTGTCTGAGTTTTTTTTTCAACATTTAACCACTTGTGAACTGGTAAGGGGTCCATGAGACCCCTTATACCAGTTCACAAGGCTGGGGGGGGTGGCAAGTCACCTGCCCTAGCGGGTGACTTGCCATTAACCCCCGCCACCCCCATTACCTGCCTCCCCAAATCCCAGGGGGGGCAGAAGAGCCCGGGCCCACATAGGCTATGTGGGCTCGTAAGCTGCAGGGTGGGGGGGGCCACAAAAGCTGGCCCGGGAAGGGGGACCCTATGTCATTTTTTTTTAATTAACCCTTTGTGTTCTGTCATCCAGCAGCTATAAAAGGCTTCCAGCAGGTGAGCAGAAGCCAGTGATCGCCGAAGGACACAGTGCTCCAGGATGGATGGGAGGTAAGTATTAAAAAAAAAAAAAAAAAAAAAAATTTCTTTTTGCGTGCATGTGTTTTTTTTTACATTTAACCCATTGTGAACTGGTAAGGGGTCCATGACCCCTATACCAGTTCACAAGGCTGGGGGAGGTGGCAAGTCACCTGTGACTAGCGGGTGACTTGCCATTAACCCCTGGCACCCCCATTACCTGCCTCCCCAAAGCCCAGGGGGGGGCAGAAGAGCCCGGGCCCACGGGCTATGCGGGCTTGTAGCCTGCAGGGCCAGGGGCCACAAAAGCTGGCCCCTGTGCCCTGTTTCTACAAGCCCTGCATAGCTGGTCCCGAGCTGGTTACTTTGGGTAAGGGGGGCCCCATGTCAATTTTTTTTTTTTTAAGGGTTTTTAACCCAGGGAGGGGGGACCCTATGTCATTTTTTTTTCTCAATTTAACCCTTTGTAGTGTGGATGGTAGTTGTATTTTATTTGTAAATGTTATAGATTACTTGTTTCAGTTAGGGGGGTCTCCTGGGCAGAACCGGGGGGGCTACCGATAAATATGTGGTACCGTTCTAAACGGTAAAAATGGGGCTTTCACATGCAATATGCTTTTCCTTAATAAAATACATTTTTTATTTAAAATAAAGGAGTCAATTTTCTAAAAATGTTTTTTTTTTTTTTACTTAATAATATTGTAAAAAAACAAAATAAAATTTACAAACAAGACATTTCATGTTAAAACCTAAACTCTGCTGCAACAAAATATAAATATAATTTTCCTGAAAATTCCAGCAAAAATGGCGCAAAACATGGCGCACAATGGGGAAAAATGACCTGTTAACAGAGGGTGACAAAATCTCAAATAGGCTGGCAATTAAAAGGGTTAATAGTACCTCTGCATGTTGGTTATTGTTCTGTTCGGGAGACCTTGCGCTTTCAGACTTAGCTTGTTTTTTCTGGTTTGCATATTTATATTTTAGGAAAAGATGTTTTTTATTCAGCTTTTTAATAAATTTTTTAGGGAAACCCTGCGCAACCAAAGAATTATTTGAGGAATTAATTCCAGAAAGATGAGCCCACTACAACAAGCTGGGTACGCTTAGTAAGCTTAACATGTGTACTTTCAGGGAATATATGGTTTATGGGGAATATTCCAAATGTAAAGGGTTGTTTTGGTTGAAAAATCGCAAGGTGCGCACTTTGTCTGCAGAACTGAAATTTTCAAGTAAAATTACTGTTATGCTCATGCTTTACTTTGGGGTGTTTGGCAACTCTTGCCTTGACAGAACCTATGCATGTTGGGTGTTGTTCTGTTCGGGGAATGTTGTTTTTTCTTGTTTGTATATAGTTTTTTTAGGAAAAATGTGGCTTTGATTCTGCTTTTTTATCCTTTTTTTGGGAAACTCTTTGCAACCAAAGAATACATTGAGGAATTACTTCCATAAAACTATGGGCACATCAACATGCCTGGTACACCTAGAAAGCTTGAGGTGTGTACTTCCAGAGAATATATAGTTTGTTGGGAGTATTTCAAATGTAAAGGGTTGTTTTTCTGGTAAAACTGCAAGGTGTGCATAGCGCATATCACAGTTGTATTTTTTCTGAAAATCCCCTAAAGCGCTATGTCAGTTTGGGGGAGTCTCCTGGGCAGGAAAGGGTGTCTACCTATACATATGTGGTATTGCTGTAACTGGGAGAAATTGGGATTTCAAACGCAATAAGATTTTATTGACAAACTTACATTTTTTATTACAAAAAAACACTACAAATTATAAAAAAAGATTTTTTTTTATTTTTTTCACATATTTCACCCAAAAATATTGAGAATACACCTAAAAATTACAAACAAGACATTTCATGTTAAAGTCCAGATATATAATTTTCCTGGGAAATCCCTGGAAATCCTTTCAAAAATGACAGTTGAACATGTGTAGCGCAAAATAGTGAAACATGGTCTGGCAACAGGGAGTGGCAAATGCTTCAGGTAGGCTGGCACTGAAAGGGTTAAAGAGACACTGGAGTTGGCTGCAGGAGCCCAACATTTGGATGAATCAAACCCTGGAGTTGCAAGCAGCAGCAGGAGCACAAACTTTACTTTAAAAAGACACTGGAGTTGGCTGCAGGAGGCCAACAATTGGATGAATTACACCCTAGAGTTGCAAGCAGCAGCAGCAGGAGTACAAACATTACTTTAAAGAGACACTGGAGTTGGCTGCAGAAGCCCAAAAATTGGATGAATCACACCCTGGAGTTGCAAGCAGCAGCAGGAGCACAAACATTACTTTAAAGAGACACTGGAGTTGGCTGCAGGAGCCCAAACATTTGATGGATCACACCCTGGAGTGGCAAGCAGAAGCTGCAGGAGCACAAACATTGCATGAAAGAGACACTGGAGTTGGCTGCAGGAGCCCAAACATTTGATGAATAACACCCTGGAGTTGCAAGCAGCAGCAGGAGCACAAACATTGCTTGAAAGAGATACTGGAGTTGGCTGCAGGAGGCCAACAATTGGATGAATCACACCCTGGAGTTGCAAGCAGCAGCAGGAGTCCAAACATTACTTTAAAGAGACACTGGAATTGGCTGCATGAGGCCAAAAATTGCATGAATCACACCCTGGAGTTGCAAGCAGCAGCAGGAGCACAAACATTGCGCGAAAGATACATTGGAGTTGGCTGCAGGAGCCCAAAAATTGGATGAATCACACCCTGGAGTTGCAAGCAGAAGCAGCAGGAGCCAAAACATAGCTTGAAAGAGACACTGGAGTTGGCTGCAGGAGCCCAAAAATTGAATGAACCACACCCTGGAGTTGCAAGCAGCAGCAGCAGGAGCCCAAACATAGCTTGAAAGAGACACTGGAGTTGGCTGCAGGAGCCCAAAAATTGGATGAATCACACCGTGGAGTTGCAAGCAGCAGCAGCAGGAGCCCACACATAGCTTGAAAGAGACACTGGAGTTGGCTGCAGGAGCCCAAAAATTGGATGAATCACACCCTGGAGTTGCAAGCAGCAGCAGGAGCACAAACATTGCTTGAAAGAGACACTGGAGTTGGCTGCAGGAGCCCAAAAATTGGATGAATCACACCCTGGAGTTGCAAGCAGCAGGAGCCCAAACATTACTTTAAAGAGACACTGGAGTTGGCTGCAGGAGCAAAAAAATTGAATGAATCACACCATGGAGTTGCAAGCAGAAGCAGCAGGAGCCCAAACATTGCTTGAAAGAGACACTGGAGTTGGCTGCAGGAGCCCAAAAATTGGATGAATCACACCCTGGAGTTGCAAGCAGCAGGAGCCCAAACATTACTTTAAAAAGACACTGGAGTTGGCTGCAGGAGCCCAAAAATTGAATGAATCACACCCTGGAGTTGCAAGCAGAAGCAGCAGGAGCCCAAACATTGCTTGAAAGAGACACTGGAGTTGGCTGCAGCATCCCAAAAATTGGATGAATCACACCCTGGAGTTGCAAGCAGCAGCAGCAGGAGCCCACACATAGCTTGAAAGAGACACTGGAGTTGGCTGCGGGAGCCCAAAAATTGGATGAATCACACCCTGGAGTTGCAAGCAGCAGCAGCAGGAGCCCACACATAGCTTGAAAGAGACACTGGAGTTGGCTGCAGGAGCCCAAAAATTGGATGAATCATACCCTGGAGTTGCAAGCAGCAGCAGGAGCACAAACATTGCTTGAAAGAGACACTGGAGTTGGCTGCAGGAGCCCAAAAATTGGATGAATCACACCCTGGAGTTGCAAGCAGCAGGAGCCCAAACATTACTTTAAAGAGACACTGGAGTTGGCTGCAGGAGCAAAAAAATTGAATGAATCACACCATGGAGTTGCAAGCAGAAGCAGCAGGAGCCCAAACATTGCTTGAAAGAGACACTGGAGTTGGCTGCAGCATCCCAAAAATTGGATGAATCACACCCTGGAGTTGCAAGCAGCAGCAGCAGGAGCCCACACATAGCTTGAAAGAGACACTGGAGTTGGCTGCAGGAGCCCAAAAATTGTATGAATCACACCCTGGAGTTGCAAGCAGCAGCAGGAGCACAAACATTACTTTAAAGAGACACTGGAGTTGGCTGCAGGCACCCAAAAATTGGATGAATCATACCCTGGAGTTGCAAGCAGCAGCAGGAGCACAAACATTGCTTGAAATAGACACTGGAGTTGGCTGCAGGAGCCCAAAAATTGGATGAATCACACCCTGGAGTTGCAAGCAGCAGGAGCCAAAACATTACTTTAAAGAGACACTGGAGTTGGCTGCAGGAGCCCAAAAATTGGATGAATCATACCCTGGAGTTGCAAGCAGCAACAGGAGCACAAACATTGCTTGAAAGAGACACTGGAGTTGGCTGCAGGAGCCCAAAAATGGATGAATCACACCCTGGAGTTGCAAGCAGCAGGAGCCCAAACATAGCTTGTGTCACGCTCCGGGTACTACAGCTATCCACTTAGATAACTCCAGTCCTCTCAGTAAGACCTCAACCCCCAATCTCCCCAGCCAGCTTCACCTTTAGGAGCCCCCGCTTGCCGGGACGCAGAGCACGCCTGCCCGGGATCGGTTGCCCCCAGGACTTCAATGGCTCAAAGATTGGAGTCTTACTGTTCAGAGGCCTGGAGAACCCGCGGCTGGAAGTGGTGCCGAGCAGCCCGATCGCTGAGCGAATGACGGAAGTCCAACAGGCTAGGGGTCAGCAACAGAAGTTCCGAGATGGCAGCGGTACAAAGGATTGGACGAGACGTGGTCGAGGATCAAGCAGAGGTCGGCAACAGGAGATCAAATCGGGGGTGGTCAAAACAGGCGAAGGTCGGCAACAGGAGATCAAATCGGGGGTGGTCAAAACAGGCGAAGGTCGGCAACAGGAGATCAAATCGGGGGTGGTCAAAACAGGCGAAGGTCGGCAACCAGAGATCAGAAAATATACTTAGAGACAAGCTACTAACAGGGTACAAGGCGCTATCACAGGCAATTCCCAACTGAGGGGGAATTGCTTATATAGGGAAAGACAGAGAGGAAGGTGAGGGTGATTGGTGCACTATGATCACAGGTCTGATTGGGAGAGCATGAGTGTAATTAACATTTATAGGGCTCATTGGCCCAGACAAGGGGGGGGAGGCGTAAGCCTCATGAAACCTAGGGCTCATTGGCCCTTTAATCTGAACCAGGGGGCGTGCCAGTGCCCCCTGGCTTATCTACAGCCTCCGGCGGGCGCGCTGAGCACAGCGCCGCCGGAGGGAAAATATGTCTCGGGCTCGCGCGCGCGCCCGTGAGCTGATGACGCGCGCGCGAGGAGGGGGAGCGGCCGTGCTCGGCGCCGCCAGAGGAGACCCGTACAGCCGGGTCATGTGACGCGCGTCTGGCGTCTCCATCTACATCCGGGTCATCCCGTCCTACGCTTGCTGAGCCAGGCTGGCGGGGGCGGATGTGGCGGCAGGCGCGCGCGCATTTTACCGTGCAGCCGGGTCATGTGACGCGCGTCTGGCGTCTCCATCTACATCCGGGTCATCCCGTCCTACGCTTGCTGAGCCAGGCTGGCGGGGGCGGATGTGGCGGCAGGCGCGCGCGCATTTTACATTTAAAAGGGGTCTGTGTTCAGACAGCTGATGTCCCGTCCAGGAGAAGTGGTGAATCCACGCAGCGCGTCGGCGGTTTTCACCTCAGGTGTGCTTGGGGGTGATCGGTAGGCTATGCTGTGTTATGGTGATGTATCAATTTAACTCTCATTACTATTGATTGTGTTACACTGTATTTTGACTGTTGCATTTATTGTTGGGCCTTCCAGCCGGCGCACGCTCTGCCTTGCCATTCCCATTCACTTATTGATTACTGTTTCTATTCACTTTTTTTCTGTCACCTATTCACATCTTTTGGCACTTTTTCTCACATTTTTTCACCCTTCACCTTCTCTTAGTTTTTTATTTAGCACTCGCACTTTATCACTTTTTGGCTTGGCGGACGAGCGCTGGTTTGGTACCAATAAGTATGGAAGTCATGCCCCCTTTTGTGTGTGGCATTCATTATCATGTTTATTATTAAGCATTTAGCCTACCCAAGCCTCCACACCCAGACTTTTTAATGTGTCTTGTATATGTTTTTTAATATGTTTTGCCCATATGTGGTCATTGTTATCACTATTGCAATTTCAATAAAATAGCTTTTTTATCATTTTCCACACAATTGGTATACATTGATTCATTCATCTGAGGGTGAGTGCGGATTATTTTGGGGTCAATGCACGGGACATACCAGAGTGTCCCTTTTTCTATATTTGCTATTGCCTAATTATATACATGCACCCAAATTCTCTGGCACCCCCTCTCTTGTTGTGATTTAGCCATAGAATTGGCTGTGCTTATCCTCTTGCTTTGTGATTTAGATGTACAGTTCTGGGGTGGCTTCTCTTACAGGAGTCACACAAGGATAAAGCACGCCAATATGGCTTATATTTTTGAAGTAGTTGAGGACACTTGGTCCAAGAAGCTGGCAGCTTTTAAGGATACATTTGGCTCCCCTATTGATGTACTCACTGCCAATGATCCGTCCTTTGAACAAATCTATAAAAATATTAGACGGTTTAGAAGGGATTATTTACGAGTCAGATGGAATTTAAATACCTTACAGATCTATAAAGAACAAAGACTCATACCTCGTGGTTTGAGAGTCCAGATATTCCCGTCTTGGGAGGTATCTGGGGAATTCAAGAAAGAATGGGAAAGCATACTCTCTAACTGCTCCTTGAATTTAATAGATCTACTGATACAAGAAGATAGTAGACTATTGGATATTATTAACAATAGATTAAGGGAACTATATGTACAACTAAATTTGCTCACTTTAGAGGTGCACAGTAAAAATCTGATGGATTCACTTACTAAAGAACTAGATAAATATGAACAGGAGATTATATCTCAGAAGAGACGTAAACATTTTCATTTGTAATTGATATGCACTATTTGTATGTGGCACCAATATAATATGGGTTGTTTACTCTCTATCACGTTCACTTATCAATTTTGTGTATGAGTTTACTCATGAATTCAGGACTCTTTATGGTCCTCGTTTCATGTCATTTTGTAATTTTCGTTATACTTAGTATGTTTAATATGTATTTATTATTAATATATTATTTGATCAAGTATATTTCCTAATTTAGCTGCCATGAATTATTACCATTTTTTAGATATATCTTATTAAATGTATTTATATAACTGGTTTAATCAATGTATTTGTGGTAACATTGTTGTTATATAATATTCATATGTCAGCTTATGGTTATGGGCTTTGTGTAATGTCACATAGATATACATGTTCCAAATTATGCTGCTATCCCATTCCCCTTTTCCCCATGCGCGTGCGGGACGGGCTGTGCTGCTGTCGGCGGCCGTCCTCGTCCGTGCAGCCGGGTCATGTGACGCGCGTCTGGCGTCTCCATCTACATCCGGGTCATCCCGTCCTACGCTTGCTGAGCCAGGCTGGCGGGGGCGGATGTGGCGGCAGGCGCGCGCGCATTTTACATTTAAAAGGGGTCTGTGTTCAGACAGCTGATGTCCCGTCCAGGAGAAGTGGTGAATCCACGCAGCGCGTCGGCGGTTTTCACCTCAGGTGTGCTTGGGGGTGATCGGTAGGCTATGCTGTGTTATGGTGATGTATCAATTTAACTCTCATTACTATTGATTGTGTTACACTGTATTTTGACTGTTGCATTTATTGTTGGGCCTTCCAGCCGGCGCACGCTCTGCCTTGCCATTCCCATTCACTTATTGATTACTGTTTCTATTCACTTTTTTTCTGTCACCTATTCACATCTTTTGGCACTTTTTCTCACATTTTTTCACCCTTCACCTTCTCTTAGTTTTTTATTTAGCACTCGCACTTTATCACTTTTTGGCTTGGCGGACGAGCGCTGGTTTGGTACCAATAAGTATGGAAGTCATGCCCCCTTTTGTGTGTGGCATTCATTATCATGTTTATTATTAAGCATTTAGCCTACCCAAGCCTCCACACCCAGACTTTTTAATGTGTCTTGTATATGTTTTTTAATATGTTTTGCCCATATGTGGTCATTGTTATCACTATTGCAATTTCAATAAAATAGCTTTTTTATAATTTTCCACACAATTGGTATACATTGATTCATTCATCTGAGGGTGAGTGCGGATTATTTTGGGGTCAATGCACGGGACATACCAGAGTGTCCCTTTTTCTATATTTGCTATTGCCGCCAGAGGAGACGCCGCACCGCGCGGCCACCGAGCAGGAGCTGCTGGGCCCGGCCGACCGCTGACATCGCTGGACCGGGGCCCAGGTAAGTGCCGATTTGTGACACTACCCCCCCCCCCTTCACGAGGGGCCTCCGGACCCTCACCCGGTTTCTCCGGATTATCACGGTGGAATTTCCGTACAAGAGCTTTGGCATGAACATCCCTCGCAGCTACCCAGCATCTTTCCTCTGGACCATAGCCAACCCAGTCCACCAAATACTGTAAAGAATTACGAACCTTACGTGAATCAAGACTTTTATTCACTTCATATTCTGGCTCATTATTAACGAGAATCGGCGAAGGACCAGCAAGAGGAATGTTCTTAGCTGGTTTTAACAACGAAACATGGAAAGAGTTAGGTATTTTCATAGTTGGCGGTAGTTGAACTTTAAACGACACATTATTCAATTTCTTGATTATCGGAAACGGACCAATGAATTTAGGACCCAATTTGCTAGAAGGTTGACGGAGCGCAATATTTTTAGTGGAGACCCAAACTAGATCGCCTACTTGAAGAGTAGGTTCCTGTGATCTACGACGATCAGCAAATTTCTTATATCTTAAACTGGTGGTTTTAAGAATTTCCTGAACATGTGTCCAGATATTCTTCCGTTCTTGAAGCCACTCCTCCAACGCCGGCAAGTTGGAGGGTGACCCTGAAAGGGAAGAAGCCCTAGGATTTTTCCCTAAGTTACAAAAAAAGGGCGATATCTTGGTACTCTCACTAGGCGCATTATTGTAAGCAAATTCGGCGAAATCAATAAATTCTGCCCATTGTTCTTGGGCATCAGAGACATAGCACCTTAAGTACTGTTCCAGTGTTTGATTAGTTCTTTCCGTCTGCCCATTGGACTGGGGGTGGTAGGCAGACGAAAGAGAGATCTGTATACCCAGCCGCGAACAGAAATGTTTCCAAAAACGGGAAGTAAATTGGACGCCTCGATCTGAGACTATATTGGACGGAATACCATGAATACGAAAAATATGTGAAGTAAATAGTCGAGAAAGCTCTGGTGCAGAAGGAAGCTTAGCCAAAGGAATGAAGTGTGCCATTTTACTGAAGCGATCTACGACCACCCAAATGACAGTATTCCCGTGTGATAAAGGCAAATCTACAATAAAATCCATAGAAATATGAGTCCAAGGTTCAGCAGGGATTTCAAGAGGAACCAAACCGCCACTGGGAGCCTTATGAAGCCCTTTACTTCGAGCGCAAACAGCACAAGCGTCGATAAAGGCGGTAATATCGCGTCTCATGGTTGGCCACCACACATGGCGACGGGCAAGCATAAAGGTTTTTCGGTTACCCACATGACCAGCAGTTTTAGCATCGTGAAACTCGCGAATTACATCTGAACGCAAATGTGGCGGTACAAACTGGCATCCCAAGGGAACATCACTAGGAGACTGGTCTTGAAACGGCGCCAAGGTGTTAGAGAGATCAGGAAGTAATGCCCCGACCACACAACCCATAGGTAGAATCGGGTCACCAGTATCACCCCGATCCTTACATTCACCGAACATGCGAGATAGGGCATCCGCTTTAGTATTTTTAACACCCGGCTTGAACGTAATAATAAAATTAAAACGCGAGAAGAATAATGCCCAACGTGCTTGACGAGAGTTCAATCTCTTGGCAGACCCAATGTATTCGAGATTTTTGTGATCCGTATACACAGTTATAGGATGTAATGAACCCTCCAGCCAGTGTCGCCATTCATCAAAAGCCAGTTTAATAGCTAATAGCTCCCTATTACCGACGTCATAATTTTGCTCCGCGGTACTGAATTTACGTGAAAAATAAGCGCATGGATGAAGACGCTCAGGATTACCGGAATATTGCGACAAGACTGCACCCACCCCCAGCTCAGAAGCGTCCACCTCAACAATGAAGGCCTTACAAATGTCTGGGTGAATTAACACTGGTGCCGAAGTGAAGGCCCGTTTCAAGGCCAGGAAGGCCTCACAGACAGAGGGAGACCAGTTAGCAGTAAAGGCCCCCTTGCGGGTAAGATTGGTAAGAGGTGCAACAACATGAGAGAAGCCTTTGATGAACCGCCGATAAAAATTAGCAAAACCTAGAAAACGCTGCAATTCTTTTAAGGTCTTGGGTTGAACCCAATCCTGAACCGCCGAAACTTTCCCCGCGTCCATCTCCAAACCCTGGTTGGTAATAATATACCCTAAAAAAGGAACTGTGGTGACTTCAAACACGCATTTAGAAAGTTTAGCAAATAAGTTGTTCTCTCTTAATTTTTGCAGTACCAATTTAACATGACGTCTATGCTCCAACAAGGAATTAGAAAAAATGAGAATATCGTCTAAGTATATGACCACAAATCTACCGAGATACTCTCTGAAAATATCATTAACAAAATCTTGAAAAACGGCTGGTGCGTTACAAAGACCAAAAGGCATGACCAGGTACTCGTAATGGCCGTCTTTCACATTAAATGCGGTTTTCCACTCATCCCCCTGTCGGATGCGAATCAGATTGTAAGCCCCTCTTAAATCCAACTTGGAAAAAATTTGAGACCCTGTGACTTGATTGAACAGATCCCCGATCAAGGGCAAGGGGTATCGGTTCTTAACAGTGATTTTATTCAAGGCTCGATAATCTATGCATGGTCTCAGGCCGCCATCTTTTTTCTCTACAAAAAAGAATCCAGCCCCGGCAGGAGAGGTAGAGGGGCGAATAAATCCCTTCCTTAAATTTTCGGTGATATACTCCCTCATCGCTTGCTCTTCGGGCAGAGTAAGATTATAAATTTTGCCAGGAAGCAAGTCAATAGGGCAGTCATAAGACCGATGTGGAGGAAGGGTATCCGCAGAACGTTCAGAGAAGACATCAACCCAGTCAGCGTATGGTTGAGGTAATCCCTGAGGTAAAACTTGCACACTTCTAAGGCCTGTAGTCACTAAAGAGTGGAGCTGAACCCAAAGCATAGGATACGTCGCTGGGGGAGGAAACGGCGTAGGACAGAGGCAATGGGAGGACAGGGACTGCTCTCAGGGCATGCCAACTCAGGGTTGTGTCAGAGGAACCTACCAACCCTAGACTGGGGGTCTCAAATGTAACTTGTGATGATGTGGATGACCGCGTTAACCAATCTACCACGGCAGATGCGTTACTGGTGGAGACACGACCGCTAGCAGATACAGGCAGATCAGGTCTCTCACCGTGACTCCTGCTGCCACTCCTCTTTGAACATCCTGGCACTTGTCTGCCTGACATTTTTATGTATTTGAAATGTGCAATAGGTACGTTAAAAAATGTGTTTACTTTAAAAAGAAGAAGCTAAATAAAGTGAGGAACTGCTTCTCTGCACCAGATACTAGGAAAATTGGCAATATGGGATACCCTGAGGCCTAGTGTTTTGACAGCAGTACAAAAAACTATTCAAAATGCAAAAGCTTGATTAAGCTGAGGATGAACAAGCGTATTTAGTATAACAGATAGGGTGCTACGCGCAGGTTTGAGATACCCTGCGGCCTAGTGTTTTGGCAGCAGACCAAAAACCAATTCAAAATGCCATAGCTTGATTAAGCTGAGGATGAACAAGCGTATTTAGTATAACAAATAGTGTGCTACGTGCAGGTTTGGGATACCCTGCGGCCTAGTGTTTTGGCAGCAGACTAGAAACCAATTCAAAATGCGATAGCTCGATTAAGCTGAGGATGAACAAGCGTATTTGTTATAACAGATAGGGTGCTACGTGCATGTTTGGGATACCCTGCGACCTGGTGTTTTTTTGACAGCAGAACAAAAAACAATTCAAAATGCAATAGCTTGAGTAAGCTGAGGATGAACAAGCAAATTTATTATAACAGATAGGGTGCTACGTGCAGGTTTAGGATACCCTGCTGCCTAGTGTTTTGGCAGCAGGACAAAAACTAATTCAAAATGCGATAGCTTGATTAAGCTGAGGATGAACAAGCTTATTTATTATAACAGATAGGGTGCTACGTGCAGGTTTAGGATACCCTGCTGCCTAGTGCTTTGGCAGCAGGACAAAACCAATTCAAAATGCGATAGCTTGATTAAGCTGAGAATGAACAAGCGTATTTAGTATAACAAATAGGGTGCTACGTGCAGGTTTGGGATACCCTGTGGCCTAGTGTTTTGGCAGCAGGACAAAAACCAATTCAAAATGCGATAGCTTGATTAAGCTGAGAATGAACAAGCGTATTTAGTATAACAGATAGGGTACTACGTGCAGGTTTGGGATACCCTGCTGCCTAGTGCTTTGGCAGCAGGACAAAACCAATTCAAAATGCGATAGCTTGATTAAGCTGAGAATGAACAAGCGTATTTAGTATAACAAATAGGGTGCTATGTGCTGATTTGGGATACCCTGCGGCCTAGTGTTTTGGCAGCAGGACAAAAACCAATTGAAAATGCGATAGCTTGATTAAGCTGAGGATGAACAAGCATATTTAGTATAACAGATAGGGTGCTACGTGCAGGTTTGGGATACCCTGCAGCCTAGTGTTTTGGCAGCAGACCAAAAACCAATTCAAAATGCGATAGCTTGATTAAGGTGAGGATAAACAAGCATATTTAATATAAGAGATAGGAAGCTACGTGCATGTTTGGGATACCCTGCGGCCTGGTGTTTTTTTTAAAAGCAGGACAAAAAACAATTCAAAATGCAACAGCTTGATTAAGCTGAGGATGAACAAGCTTATTTAGTATAACTGATAGGGTGCTACGTGTAGGTTTGGGATACACTGCGGCTTAGTGTTTTGGCAGCAGGACAAAAACCAATTCAAAATGTGATAGCTTGATTAAGCTGAGGATGAACAAGCGAATTTAGTATAACAGATAGGGGGCTACGTGTTGGTTTGGGATACCCTGTGGCCTAGTGTTTTGGCAGCAGACCAAAAACAAATTCAAAATGCAAAAGCTTGATTAAGCTGAGGATAAACAAGCGTATTTAGTATAACAGATAGGGTGCTACGTGCAGGTTTGGGATAGCCTGCGGCCTGGTGTTTTTTTTAAAACCAGACTAAAAAACAATTCAAAATGCAATAGCTTGATTAAGCTGAGGATGAACAAGCGTATTTAGTATAACAGATAGGGTGCTACGTGCATGTTTGGGATACCCTGCAGCCTGGTATTTTTTTTAAAAGCAGGACAAAAATCAATTCAAAATTCAAAAGCTTGATTAAGCTGAGGATGAACAAGCGTATTTAGTATAACAGATAGGGTGCTACGCGCAGGTTTCAGATACCTTGCGGCCTAGTGTTTTGGCAGCAGACCAAAAAACAATTCAAAATGCCATAGCTTGATTAAGCTGAGGATGAACAAGCGTATTTAGTATAACAAATAGGGTGCTACGTGCAGGTTTGGGATACCCTGCGGCCTAGTGTTTTGGCAGCAGACTAAAAACCAATTAAAAATGCGATAGCTTGATTAAGCTGAGGATGAACAAGCGTATTTGTTATAACAGATAGGGTGCTACGTGCAGGTTTGGGATACCCTGCGACCTGGTGTTTTTTTGACAGCAGAACAAAAAACAATTCAAAATGCAATAGCTTGATTAAGCTGAGGATGAACAAGCGTATTTAGTATAACAGATAGGGTACTACGTGCAGGTTTGGGATACCCTGCTGCCTAGTGCTTTGGCAGCAGGACAAAACCAATTCAAAATGCGATAGCTTGATTAAGCTGAGAATGAACAAGCGTATTTAGTATAACAAATAGGGTGCTATGTGCTGATTTGGGATACCCTGCGGCCTAGTGTTTTGGCAGCAGGACAAAAACCAATTCAAAATGCGATAGCTTGATTAAGCGGAGGATGAACAAGCATATTTAGTATAACAGATAGGGTGCTACGTGCAGGTTTGGGATACCCTGCGGCCTAGTGTTTTGGCAGCAGACCAAAAACCAATTCAAAATGCGATAGCTTGATTAAGGTGAGGATAAACAAGCATATTTAGTATAACAGATAGGGTGCTACGTGCATGTTTGGGATACCCTGCGGCCTGGTGTTTTTTTTTAAAGCAGGACAAAAAACAATTCAAAATGTAATAGCTTGATTAAGCTGAGGTTGAACAAGCTTATTTAGTATAACTGATAGGGTGCTACGTGTAGGTTTGGGATACCCTGCGGCTTAGTGTTTTGGCAGCAGGACAAAAACCAATTCAAAATGTGATAGCTTGATTAAGCTGAGGATGAACAAGCGAATTTAGTATAACAGATAGGGTGCTACGTGTTGGTTTGGGATACCCTGTGGCCTAGTGTTTTGGCAGCAGACCAAAAACCAATTCAAAATGCCATAGCTTGATTAAGCTGAGGATGAACAAGCGTATTTAGTATAACAGATAGGGTGCTACGTGCAGGTTTGGGATACCCTGCGGCCTGGTGTTTTTTTTTAAAGCAGACTAAAAAACAATTCAAAATGCAATAGCTTGATTAAGCTGAGGATGAACAAGCGTATTTAGTATAACAGATAGGGTGCTACGTGCATGTTTAGGATACCCTGCGGCCTGGTGTTTTTTTTAAAAGCAGTACAAAAAACAATTCAAAATGCAATAGCTTGATTAAGCTGAGGATGAACAAGCGTATTTAGTATAACAGATAGGGTGCTACGTGCATGTTTGGGATACCCTGCGGCCTGGTGTTTTTTTTTTAAAAGCAGGACAAAAAACAGTTCAAAATGCAATAGCTTGATTAAGCTGAGGATGAACAAGCGTATTTAGTATAACAAATAGCGTGCTATGTGCAGGTTTGGGATACCCTGCGGCCTAGTGTTTTGGCAGCAGGACAAAAACCAATTCAAAATGCGATAGCTTGATTAAGCTGAGAATGAACAAGCGTATTTAGTATAACAAATAGGGTGCTACGTGCTGGTTTGGGATACCCTGCGGCCTAGTGTTGTGGCAGCAGGAAAAAAACCAATTCAAAATGCGATAGCTTGATTAAGCTGAGGATGAACAAGCATATTTAGTATAACAGATAGGGTGCTACGTGCATGTTTAGGATACCCTGCGGCCTGGTGTTTTTTTTAAAAGCAGGACAAAAAACAATTCAAAATGCAATAGCTTGATTAAGCTGAGGATGAACAAGCGTATTTAGTATAACAGATAGGGTGCTACGTGCATGTTTGGGATACCCTGCGGCCTGGTGTTTTTTTTTTAAAAGCAGGACAAAAAACAGTTCAAAATGCAATAGCTTGATTAAGCTGAGGATAACTAAGCTTATTTAGTATAACAGATAGGGTGCTACGTGCATGTTTGGGATACCCTGCAGCCTAGTGTTTTTTTTAAAAGCAGGACAAAAAAGCAGTTCAAAATGCAATAGCTTGATTAAGCTGAGGATGAACAAGCTTATTTAGTATAACAGATAGGGTGCTACGTGCAGGTTTGGGATACCCTGCGGCCTAGTGTTTTGGCAGCAGACCAAAAACCAATTCAAAATGCGATAGCTTGATTAAGCTGTGGATGAACAAGCGTAATTAGTATAACAGATAGGGTGCTATGTGCAGGTTTGGGATACCCTGCAGCCTAGTATTTTGGCAGCAGACCAAAAACCAATTCAAAATGCGATAGCTTGATTAAGCTGAGGATGAACAAGCGCATTTAGTATAACAGATAGGGTGCTACGTGCATGTTTGGGATACCCTGGGGCCTGATGTTTTTTTTAAAAGCAGGACAAAAAACAATTCAAAATGCAATAGCTTGATTAAGCTGAGGATGAACAAGAGAATTTAATATAACAGATAGGGTGCTACGTGCAGGTTTGGGATACCCTGCGGCCTAGTGTTTTGACAGCAGGACAAAAACCAATTAAAAATGCGATAGCTTGATTAAGCTGAGAATGAACAAGCGTATTTAGTATAACAAATAGGGTGCTATGTGCAGGTTTGGGATGCCCTGCAGCCTAGTGTTTTGGCAGCAGGACAAAACCAATTCAAAATGCGATAGCTTGATTAAGCTGAGGATGAACAAGCGTATTTAGTATAACAAATAGCGTGCTATGTGCAGGTTTGGGATACCCTGCGGCCTAGTGTTTTGGCAGCAGGACAAAAACCAATTCAAAATGCGATAGCTTGATTAAGCTGAGAATGAACAAGCGTATTTAGTATAACAAATAGGGTGCTACGTGCTGGTTTGGGATACCCTGCGGCCTAGTGTTGTGGCAGCAGGAAAAAAACCAATTCAAAATGCGATAGCTTGATTAAGCTGAGGATGAACAAGCATATTTAGTATAACAGATAGGGTGCTACGTGCATGTTTAGGATACCCTGCGGCCTGGTGTTTTTTTTAAAAGCAGGACAAAAAACAATTCAAAATGCAATAGCTTGATTAAGCTGAGGATGAACAAGCGTATTTAGTATAACAGATAGGGTGCTACGTGCATGTTTGGGATACCCTGCGGCCTGGTGTTTTTTTTTTAAAAGCAGGACAAAAAACAGTTCAAAATGCAATAGCTTGATTAAGCTGAGGATAACTAAGCTTATTTAGTATAACAGATAGGGTGCTACGTGCATGTTTGGGATACCCTGCAGCCTAGTGTTTTTTTTAAAAGCAGGACAAAAAAGCAGTTCAAAATGCAATAGCTTGATTAAGCTGAGGATGAACAAGCTTATTTAGTATAACAGATAGGGTGCTACGTGCAGGTTTGGGATACCCTGCGGCCTAGTGTTTTGGCAGCAGACCAAAAACCAATTCAAAATGCGATAGCTTGATTAAGCTGAGGATGAACATGCGTAATTAGTATAACAGATAGGGTGCTATGTGCAGGTTTGGGATACCCTGCAGCCTAGTATTTTGGCAGCAGACCAAAAACCAATTCAAAATGCGATAGCTTGATTAAGCTGAGGATGAACAAGCGCATTTAGTATAACAGATAGTGTGCTACGTGCATGTTTGGGATACCCTGGGGCCTGATGTTTTTTTAAAAGCAGGACAAAAAACAATTCAAAATGCAATAGCTTGATTAAGCTGAGGATGAACAAGAGAATTTAATATAACAGATAGGGTGCTACGTGCAGGTTTGGGATACCCTGCGGCCTAGTGTTTTGACAGCAGGACAAAAACCAATTAAAAATGCGATAGCTTGATTAAGCTGAGGATGGACAAGCGTATTTAGTATAACAAATAGGGTGCTACGTGCTGGTTTGGGATACCCTGCGGCCTAGTGTTTTGGCAGCAGACCAAAAACCAATTCAAAATGCGATAGCTTGATTAAGCTGAGGATGAACAAGCGTATTTAGTATAACAGATAGAGTGCTACGTGCAGGTTTGGGATACCCTGCGGCCTGGTGTTTTGGCAGCAGACCAAAAACCAATTCAAAATGCGATAGCTTGATTAAGCGGAGGATGAACAAGCGTATTTAGTATAACAGATAGGGTGCTACGTGCAGGTTTGGGATACCCTGCGGCCTAGTGTTTTGGCAGCAGACCAAAAACCAATTAAAAATGCGATAGCTGAAAAACCAATTTAAAATGCAATAGCTTGATTAAGCTGAGGATGAACAAGTGTATTTAGTATAACAGATAGGGTGCTACTCGCAGATTTGTGATACCCTGCGGCCTAGTGTTTTGGCAGCAGGACAAAAAACAATTTAAAATGCAATAGCTTGATTAAGCTGAGGATGAACAAGGGTATTTAGTATAACAGATAGGGTGCTACGTGCAGGTTTGGGATACCCTGCGGCCTAGTGTTTTGGCAGCAGGACAAACACCAATTCAAAATGCAATAGCTTGATTAAGCTGAGGATGAACAACGCTTATTTAGTATAACAGATAGGGTGACATGTGGTGGTTTGGGATGCCCATGTGGGCTGGTGTATTTAAAGTAGACAAAACCCAATTCAAAATGCAATAGCCCAATTAAAATGAGGCTGAACAACGCTTATTTAGTATAACAGATAGGGTGACATGTGCTGGTTTGGGATGCCCATGTGGGCTGGTGTATTTAAACCAGACAAAAAAAGATTAAAACTAATCCAGTTATGAGAAATGCTTGTGTGTAACAGATAGGGTTAAATAAGCCACTGCATAGATGGGATGCACAGTGGCAAGGCAGGTTTACAGCACAAAGAACTGAAATTGAATTGAAAACTGATCTGGCTAATGAAAATAAAAAAAAAATCCCTGTCACTTCAATGCTGTCCCTGGCTGGATGGTTCCGGTTTTTCCCTATCTTTCTCTGTCTTTCCCTGTCTCTGTCTACCTCTCTTTCTGCCTCTCTGTCGGTCTCTCTGACTCTCCCTACCTCTATCTAACTCTGTCCCTGTGTGTAACAAGCTGTGCTCTGGCCGCAATACAACGCTGAACTGCGCACAAGGAAGATGGCCGCCGTTCATATAGCACGGTGACGTCACCGGGCTACCTGGCTGCTGATAGGCTACATGTGACTTTCCCATGATACCTTGCCCCAGGAAACATGTCCGGACATGTGCTTCCACCATTTTAGAATGCCTGTAATTGAAATAAAATGAGTTTAAAGGAAAAGTTCGATCGATCGAATCGCGGGGAAATTCGGATTCGTTCAGAATCGAATTTTTCCTGAAATTCTGAACGAATTTGTGGTCGTCCGGATCGATTCGCTCATCCCTAGCGATAACACACAAAAAAATCATTGTGCTATATTTCATCCAAAGAAATAACCTGTACATGTGATAACACATTTACATTATAGTCTAGGTACATTATTTTTCCAGTGATGTAATGATAAACTTTGAAAGTTTGGAAATAACAGCACTCTATGGACTATGCTAAAGATTTCACCATTTTCCTTTGCGTAACCCATAAGGCTCTGTTGTTTTTCAAACAAATATCCTTACCTCATTGGAAAAATGATCTCACATGCAAAACTGCCCCATCCCAGGCACAGGTAATTTTGGGGAAAAAAGTAGAAAAAACATTTTTAGTTCTTTTTTATGTCTAGTCACTTAAAAGCTCCCTGAGATGCAGGTTGCAGCTCACAACACAATGCACAGCGGAAGCCACACTGGTTTCACCAAATATTTAGCGTCATTCTAAATATCTGATGAAACCAATGTGGCATCCGCTGTGCGATTGCAGTGTGACAGCACGCAAGATTTAGTTTTGTCATGTATACAAATGTTACCAGATGATATTAGTATTTAATAATTACCGTATATACTCGAGTATAGATCGACCCGAATATAAGCCGAGGCACCTAATTTTACCATTAAAAAATGGAACAAGTTATTGACTCGAGTATAAGCCGAGGCGGCTTTTTTCAGCTTATACTCGAGTATATACGGTATACACACTTACCTCTCGTTTGCACAGCCTGTCCATAGAAGCATCTTAAGAGGCCAGCCCAGAACGTGCGCGTAACCCCCCCTGGCCGGCGTGCCGTGCCCTCCGTCGCTGCGCGTCCGGCCCGGCGCTTGGCGCTGCGCTGCACAGTGTGCTCCGGTCCCCGCCCTACCGGCACAATGGCGCAGAGCACCGCCGCCCCCCTCCCCACCGTGCAGGCCGGCCCGAGGGAGGCCCCCCCGGAGACGCTGAGCGGCATCCCGTCACCGGCACATGAGGTGCGAGCGGCAGCGGAACAGCTGGAAGTGAGAGGGTGAGTGCGGGAGCCGGCACGGGGGCGGGAAATGAATGGGCATGTCGCCTGGCCCCTTTTTCTCCTCCATTTAGGCACTGACTCGAGTATAAGCCGAGGCGGCTTTTTTCAGCCCAAAAAGTGGGCTGAAAAACTCGGCTTATACTCGAGTATATACGGTATCTACAAGGTATTCATTTAAGCTTACATGTACAGAGGCAACATTACTAATGGAAATCGGGCCAAGAGGTCTATACCTCATGCTGCAGAATCCAGTGCTCATTCTCTCACTGCCCATGATAGCGTGTTCAATCTTGCATCTGTCATTGCTCTTTGTTCCCGACTCCGATTGTTTGACCACATCGTGACTGCTGCCTGGACCAACGCCTGCCTGGATACTGACCTTGAAACTGTCTCTTCCCCTTGTACTGAAAACTCTCTGACCTCCCAGCTTGACCTTTGGCTTGACTCTTGACCCTTCTTCGCTTCTCCCTTGGTGCCGTGCTTTGTGAGGACTGCCTACCTGTGTATGACTCCGGCTTACCCGACATTGCCCAGTCTTGCCTCAGGTTCATCTACCTCCACCCCTGTAAAACCACAACTTTTATGCTATTTAGTCCTGGGGTCAACCATGTCCGGTGAGGCGTATAAAGCACCCCGGCGAATGGGGGCTTGACTATAGGTGAAGCTTAGGGGGTTGTGAACTCACCTAGAAGGAAGTTGTCCCTCGGGGCATGACATTAGGTACATCACTTTTGCTATGAGGTCAGAATCATTTTTTTGTTAAGTTTGGAAACCATGACACCCAATGGGCTATGTAGAAAAAATGGCAAATTCTTTAGCATAGCCCATAGGGTGCTGTTATTTTTAAACAAAAATAACTTTAAAGAGGAACAAAAGACCTTTAACCGGCATAACAACCCTCCCCACCCCCACATTACCTTTTGAATGTTGGCGTTATCTGAAATGCCAGCATCTTGCTGCTTTCTGGTTCTTCAGTGCACCACCTCCCGCCTAAGCCATCTTTCGAAAGACAGTACTGGTTTGGCTCACAGCCTTCCAACCCCTGACACTGGACCTTCCTCAAATCTCACGGATTTTGCTGGCAGTGTCATTGCAGCCTATGCAATGACACTGAGGAGTCATGAGATTGGAGGGGCGGCCCAGTGTCTGCTGGAAGGTCCAAGATTTCCAAGATGGTGCTGCCTGGCAGACGGTGAAGAGGAATCAGTTCCATGCACCCAGAAAGCTAAGACCCTCCTTGTTAAAGCCACCCATTGCCCTGCTGTGTAACACATTGAAACAGACAAACTTCCTTGAATGATGGCGATAATGATTACTGATGAGACAGACACAGGCCTGGGAGCTCCACCTCAGGCAGTATAATGAAACCACAATGGGGTTGATTGAGAGACAGGTGAGAATTCTCACTCTTTTTTTGGAGAGAAAACTGACAATGACTTTCATTGTCTAAACTGGGTACCTCCTGGCTCTGAATCAGCCTCTGAATCAGCCCCAAGGTAGACAATGAAGTTTTTTTTCCTAAAAAAGGAGTGAGAATTCTCACTTGGCTCTGAATCGACCCCATTGTGTAGTCATCGTCAATCTTGGATTGGTACATGAAGTAACAGCATCAGTAACTACAGAATGCTGATTTATTTATCCAGGCCAAAGAAGACCTTCATTATTATGAAGCATCCTAGGTATAAAATTCCATCCCTATAAAAAAGACATTTGGACTTCTATTTTTATTTTATGGTAGGGAAACTTTAAATAACTTTACCATGATGACCATTATCTCCTTATTTCTCAAGCTGTATATGATTGGGTTAAACAGGGGTGTTACTACAATATAGAAAAGAGAGAGCAACTTATTGAGGTTTAAAGTCTGTCCATTGGCCGGAACTAAATAAATACTGATATTCGTCCCGTAGAGCAGGGTTACCACAATGAGATGGGAGCTACACGTTGAGAAGGCCTTTCTTCTACCAGTGTCTGAGGAGATCCTAAGAATTGTTATAATGACACATGTATAGCTTATGACAATTAAGAGGAATGGGACGGCCATTATAAAGATAGAGACCACCACTATTTCTACCTTCAAAGGAAAAGTGTTGGAACATGCAAGAACAACAAAGGGAAGAGCATCACAGAAGAAATGGTCAATAACGTTGGGTCCACAGAAGTCAAGTTGGCAGATAAAGTTTAGCGTGGTCTGTGTTAGGAGAAAACCAAAGACCCAACAATAGATGACCAAGCCTTTCTGGAGCTTTCCATTCATAACTGAACCATAGTGTAAAGGATTGCAAATAGCCAAATATCTGTCATATGACATGACCATGAGCAGATGACACCCTGAACACCCAATAGCACAATACAGATACATTTGAGTAATACAGTTCCTGATGGGAATAGTGGCTCCTTCCATCCAGATGACATGTAACATGTTGGGGACGATGACAGTCAAAAAGGTGATTTCCACAATGGACACTTGTTGGATAAAGAAGAACATGGGGGCATGAAGCTTTGTCTTGGTGGACACTAACACGATGATTAGACAATTGATAGAAAATGCCATGATGTAGGTAGTAAGTATCGTGAAAAATAAGCAGTAGGTTTTGTAACCTTTGATTTGTGGGAATCCCAGAAGCAGAAATTCATTGATTGTCGTGTCATTTTTGGCCATTGATGCTTGTCTAGAAAGATAAAGTAAAATATAATTAAAACACACTGAAAATAGATCATTTTCCACTACTAGTCAAGTTGTGCTTCTAACCTAATCAGCTAGGAAGCCTCCTGTGGCATTTGGGATATTTGGCTATAGGAGGCCCAAACACTTATTACCATAGCAGCCTAAGCCTCAGGTCAATGATGACCCTTAAAGTTTGTGGTTAAAAATTTAGAATAAAATGCATTCCCACCTTCACCCCCATAGGCTCATGATGACTGCCGGGGGGGGGGGGGGTTGAAGGACCTACTTACCCTCTGCCAGTACACACAATGCTGCAACATCCTGTGTTGAAGTGCCAGCAAAAAACTCAACGGGGCCAGCCCTGGAATCTAAAAGGGTCTGCCCCCCTGGGGCATCCCAAATCAAGATGCCATGCTGTGCGGGGCACCACAAAAGTGGCCAATCTGGGGGCGGGGGGATTATAGAGCAGGGCTTCCCAAATTGAATGGAACAAAAGCTAGGATATTCCAAATCCCAGGTTTAGATCCGTGGTAAAGTCCTTGCCCAGGCACACACTAACTTTCTCCCCTTTATATCCCTTGGGAACAATGTCAAATGAGCGATTTCAATGCATCTCAAAATCTCCAGTTATATGTAAATACCTTATGTATTCTAAGCAATGACACTTTATTTGCTTAATTTATGGATTTTGCTGAGGAAAGGTATGTCATGGTGCAGGTCTGAGCATGTCTTGAGTCCTGGGCATGCACTGCTGTGAGACAGCTGCGAGACCACTTTAACTGTGCTCGATCACGCTGAGAGAGCCATGGGACAGAGTGGCTGTTTGACCCCATTTGTTCGTGGTCCTGGAGAAATAAAATTTAATGTTTTGGAATAGCTTTAATACAACTACATCCTGTATATGACTTTCTGCTATGCTATTAATAAAACTAGTTAGAAAGAAAAACCAGGAAGTATTAGGCAGACCATGTGACTGTATACATAGTGCGTTTACCCTGCTAACAGAAATAAGCTGTTCCCTTTGTTCCATGTTGAGATTTGTTGCTAATGTGTCCTGTTCAATTTATGTTCTCGATTGTTGCTTAAAAATATTGTCATCATTGACGGCTCTAAGATCATGCACCATTCTATACTGCACTGGCTGACCCTTGCCCACCTTCTTCTTAATAGGATACAAGGGGGTGTTACATGGAGAATTAGTCTGAACCATCACCCCACTTTAGAGAAAATCATGCACTATTTTAGTGATGGCATTTGTTTGCTGTAAACTGAGCTTTGCGGGGTAGAGGGACTACTTGCTTGTGTTCTACCATCATTGAAGTGACTAGTAGCCTGCAGCAGAAGAGTAGAAACATACATTGTAAATTGATTGCAGGTTAACAGGGGCAGGGTCACTGACTAGGAGGCGGTTAAGCACCCACTGACTTGGGGCAGAATTATTTGGTATAGGCTTGGTTAGGGGAGTAGAGATAGTAATCCTGGTAAAGGATCCATATGTAAGGGAAAGTCTTTTCATTTTTGAAAGTGTATATTTTTGTATGCTAAAATGTTGTCCTCTTGGTTCTCAACCGATCTAGTTGTTATGTTGGCAAATGTGTGTTAAATGGAAGCGGTTTTCACTAACTGCAATCTGTTGCTATTGGCAACCGTACACCTTAGTGTATAGACTTGGGGTACAATTTCCAACAGATTGCAGGTAGTGAAAACTGTATCCATAAAACACATGTTTGCTAACAAACTAAATGCTGTATACGTTTAGCACCTAGTGGACATCCCTTTGGCACAAGAAATATACAAAAATACTATGGAATGTTTACTTTTCTCTTAATAATATGCAAAATGTAATAAGCTGATTCCACCCTGGCCAGTCAGTAAATCCGGCTCATTTCCTACCTCCTGCCCCGAAGTATAAACTGTTTTGTGTTGTATGAATTCTTCAGCTTGCACTTGGTTTCACATCAGACATTGGGAATTTCTATTGAGCCTGGCAAAGACTTTACCTTGTGCTCACATACAGCCACGGCTCTCTGGGCTTTGGGATTAAAATGATTGTGAGCTACAACTGATATTTATATGCTGCCCATACTGCTGCCAAGAGAATCCATGGCTGGTTTGGACGATGGTTTGTAATTAGAGATGAGCGAACTTTTGAAAAATTCGATTCGACTGATTCGCCGAATTTTCCGACAAAAATCGTTTCGACCCGAATAAATTCGCGACAAATCGCTATTAAAAACGGCTATTTCTGAGCCTCCTAGAGCCTCAATAGGGTTGTAAACCATTCTGCCTTGCTGTAACACGCACAGGATGCGTGCTGGGTTAGTTAAATAATACTTTGAAGAAATATCACATGCAGATCAGAGGCATCGCTAATAGAATCGCAGAGCGGCACAATTGAATTCAAGAGAGTTGAAGTGGCATCACTATGAGGGGCAGGAGCCCAAACATTGCTTTAAAGAGACACTGGAGTTGGCAGCAGCAGGAGCCCAAAAATTGGATGAATCACACCCTGGAGTTGGCAGCAGCAGCAGCAGGAGCCCAAACATTACTTTAAAGAGACCCTGGGGTTGGCTTCAGGAGCCCAAAAATTGGATGAATCACACCCTGGAGTTGGCAGGAGTTGACAGCAGCAGCAGCAGGAGCCCAAATATTACTTTAAAGAGACACTGGAGTTGGCTTCAGGAGCCCAAAAATTGGATGAATCACACCCTGGAGTTGGCAGCAGCAGCAGCAGGAGCCCAAACATTACTTTAAACAGACCCTGGGGTTGGCCTCAGGAGCCCAAAAATTGGATGAATCACACCCTGGAGTTGGCAGAAGTTGGCAGCAGCAGCAGCAGGAGCCCAAATATTACTTTAAAGAGACACTGGGGTTGGCTTCAGGAGCCCAAATATTGGATGAATCACACCCTGGAGTTGGCAGCAGCAGCAGCAGGAGCCCAAATATTACTTTAAAGAGACACTGGAGTTGGCTTCAGTAGCCCAAAAATTGGATGAATCACACCCTGGAGTTGGCAGCAGCAGCAGCAGGAGCCAAAACATTACTTTAAAGAGACACTGGGGTTGGCTTCAGTAGCCCAAAAATTGGATGAATCACACCCTGGAGTTGGCAGAAGTTGGCAGCAGCAGCAGCAGGAGCCCAAATATTACTTTAAAGAGACACTGGAGTTGGCTTCAGGAGCCCAAAAATTGGATGAATCACACCCTGGAGTTGGCAGAAGTTGGCAGCAGCAGCAGCAGGAGCCCAAATATTACTTTAAAGAGACCATGGGGTTGGCTTCAGGAGCCCAAAAATTGGATGAATCACACCCTGGAGTTGGCAGGAGTTGACAGCAGGAGCCCAAACATTACTTTAAACAGACCCCGGGGTTGGCCTCAGGAGCCCAAAAATTGGATGAATCACACCCTGGAGTTGGCAGAAGTTGGCAGCAGCAGCAGCAGGAGCCCAAATATTACTTTAAAGAGACACTGGAGTTGGCTTCAGGAGCCCAAAAATTGGATGATTCACACCCTGGAGTTGGCAGCAGCAGCAGCAGGAGCCCAAACATTACTTTAAACAGACCCTGGGGTTGGCCTCAGGAGCCCAAAAATTGGATGAATCACACCCTGGAGTTGGCAGAAGTTGGCAGCAGCAGCAGCAGGAGCCCAAATATTACTTTAAAGAGACACTGGAGTTGGCTTCAGGAGCCCAAAAATTGGATGATTCACACCCTGGAGTTGGCAGCAGCAGCAGCAGGAGCCCAAATATTACTTTAAAGAGACACTGGGGTTGGCTTCAGGAGCCCAAAAATTGGATGAATCACACCCTGGAGTTGGCAGAAGTTGGCAGCAGCAGCAGCAGGAGCCCAAATATTACTTTAAAGAGACCCTGGGGTTGGCTTCAGGAGCCCAAAAATTGGATGAATCACACCCTGGAGTTGGCAGCAACAGCAGCAGGAGCCCAAACATTACTTTAAAGAGACCCTGGGGTTGGCTTCAGGAGCCCAAAAATTGGATGAATCACACCCTGGAGTTGGCAGGAGTTGACAGCAGCAGCAGCAGGAGCCCAAATATTACTTTAAAGAGACCCTGGGGTTGGCTTCAGGAGCCCAAAAATTGGATGAATCACACCCTGGAGTTGGCAGAAGTTGGCAGCAGCAGCAGCAGGAGCCCAAATATTACTTTAAAGAGACACTGGAGTTGGCTTCAGGAGCCCAAAAATTGGATGAATCACACCCTGGAGTTGGCAGCAGCAGCAGGAGCCCACATATTACTTTAAAAAGACCCTGGGGTTGGCTTCAGGAGCCCAAAAATTGGATGAATCACACCCTGGAGTTGGCAGGAGTTGACAGCAGCAGCAGCAGGAGCCCAAATATTACTTTAAAGAGACCCTGGGGTTGGCTTCAGGAGCCCAAAAATTGGATGAATCACACCCTGGAGTTGGCAGGAGTTGGCAGCAGCAGCAACAGGAGCCCAAATATTACTTTAAAGAGACCCTGGGGTTGGCTTCAGGAGCCCAAAAATTGGATGAATCACACCCTGGAGTTGGCAGGAGTTGACAGCAGCAGCAGCAGGAGCCCAAATATTACTTTAAAGAGACCCTGGGGTTGGCTTCAGGAGCCCAAAAATTGGATGAATCACACCCTGGAGTTGGCAGGAGTTGGCAGCAGCAGCAACAGGAGCCCAAATATTACTTTAAAGAGACCCTGGGGTTGGCTTCAGGAGCCCAAAAATTGGATGAATCACACCCTGGAGTTGGCAGAAGTTGGCAGCAGCAGCAGGAGGAGCCCAAATATTACTTTAAAGAGACACTGGAGTTGGCTTCAGGAGCCCAAAAATTGGATGATTCACACCCTGGAGTTGGCAGCAGCAGCAGCAGGAGCCCAAATATTACTTTAAAGAGACCCTGGGGTTGGCTTCAGGAGCCCAAAAATTGGATGAATCACACCCTGGAGTTGGCAGCAGCAGCAGCAGGAGCCCAAACATTACTTTAAAGAGACCCTGGGGTTGGCTTCAGGAGCCCAAAAATTGGATGAATCACACCCTGGAGTTGGCAGGAGTTGACAGCAGCAGCAGCAGGAGCCCAAATATTACTTTAAAGAGACCCTGGGGTTGGCTTCAGGAGCCCAAAAATTGGATGAATCACACCCTGGAGTTGGCAGAAGTTGGCAGTAGCAGCAGCAGGAGCCCAAATATTACTTTAAAGAGACCCTGGGGTTGGCTTCAGGAGCCCAAAAATTGGATGAATCACACCCTGAAGTTGGCAGGAGTTGGCAGCAGCAGCAACAGGAGCCCAAATATTACTTTAAAGAGACCATGGGGTTGGCTTCAGGAGCCCAAAAATTGGATGAATCACACCCTGGAGTTGGCAGGAGTTGACAGCAGCAGCAGCAGGAGCCCAAATATTACTTTAAAGAGACCCTGGGGTTGGCTTCAGGATCCCAAAAATTGGATGAATCACACCCTGGAGTTGGCAGGAGTTGGCAGCAGCAGCAACAGGAGCCCAAATATTACTTTAAAGAGACCCTGGGGTTGGCTTCAGGAGCCCAAAAATTGGATGAATCACACCCTGGAGTTGGCAGAAGTTGGCAGTAGCAGCAGCAGGAGCCCAAATATTACTTTAAAGAGACCCTGGGGTTGGCTTCAGGAGCCCAAAAATTGGATGAATCACACCCTGGAGTTGGCAGGAGTTGACAGCAGCAGCAGCAGGAGCCCAAATATTACTTTAAAGAGACCCTGGGGTTGGCTTCAGGAGCCCAAAAATTGGATGAATCACACCCTGGAGTTGGCAGGAGTTGGCAGCAGCAGCAACAGGAGCCCAAATATTACTTTAAAGAGACCCTGGGGTTGGCTTCAGGAGCCCAAAAATTGGATGAATCACACCCTGGAGTTGGCAGCAGCAGCAGCAGCAGGAGCCCAAATATTACTTTAAAGAGACCCTGGGGTTGGCTTCAGGAGCCCAAAAATTGGATGAATCACACCCTGGAGTTGGCAGAAGTTGGCAGCAGCAGCAGCAGGAGCCCAAATATTACTTTAAAGAGACACTGGAGTTGGCTTCAGGAGCCCAAAAATTGGATGATTCACACCCTGGAGTTGGCAGCAGCAGCAGCAGGAGCCCAAATATTACTTTAAAGAGACACTGGGGTTGGCTTCAGGAGCCCAAAAATTGGATGAATCACACCCTGGAGTTGGCAGAAGTTGGCAGCAGCAGCAGCAGGAGCCCAAATATTACTTTAAAGAGACCCTGGGGTTGGCTTCAGGAGCCCAAAAATTGGATGAATCACACCCTGGATTTGGCAGGAGTTGGCAGCGGCAGCAACAGGAGCCCAAACATTACTTTAAAGAGACCCTGGGGTTGGCTTCAGGAGCCCAAAAATTGGATGAATCACACCCTGGAGTTGGCAGCAGCAGCAACAGGAGCCCAAACATTACTTTAAAGAGACCCTGGGGTTGGCTTCAGGAGCCCAAAAATTGGATGAATCACACCCTGGAGTTGGCAGCAGCAGGAGCCCAAATATTACTTTAAAGAGACCCTGGGGTTGGCTTCAGGAGCCCAAAAATTGGATGAATCACACCCTGGAGTTGGCAGGAGTTGACAGCAGCAGCAGCAGGAGCCCAAATATTACTTTAAAGAGACCCTGGGGTTGGCTTCAGGAGCCCAAAAATTGGATGAATCACACCCTGGAGTTGGCAGAAGTTGGCAGCAGCAGCAGCAGGAGCCCAAATATTACTTTAAAGAGACACTGGAGTTGGCTTCAGGAGCCCAAAAATTGGATGAATCACACCCTGGAGTTGGCAGAAGTTGGCAGCAGCAGCAGCAGGAGCCCAAATATTACTTTAAAGAGACCCTGGGGTTGGCCTCAGGAGCCCAAAAATTGGATGAATCACACCCTGGAGTTGGCAGGAGTTGACAGCAGCAGCAGCAGGAGCCCAAATATTACTTTAAAGAGACCCTGGGGTTGGCTTCAGGAGCCCAAAAATTGGATGAATCACACCCTGGAGTTGGCAGGAGTTGGCAGCAGCAGCAACAGGAGCCCAAATATTACTTTAAAGAGACCCTGGGGTTGGCTTCAGGAGCCCAAAAATTGGATGAATCACACCCTGCAGTTGGCAGAAGTTGGCAGTAGCAGCAGCAGGAGCCCAAATATTACTTTAAAGAGACCCTGGGGTTGGCTTCAGGAGCCCAAAAATTGGATGAATCACACCCTGGAGTTGGCAGGAGTTGACAGCAGCAGCAGCAGGAGCCCAAATATTACTTTAAAGAGACCCTGGGGTTGGCTTCAGGAGCCCAAAAATTGGATGAATCACACCCTGGAGTTGGCAGGAGTTGGCAGCAGCAGCAACAGGAGCCCAAATATTACTTTAAAGAGACCCTGGGGTTGGCTTCAGGAGCCCAAAAATTGGATGAATCACACCCTGGAGTTGGCAGCAGCAGCAGCAGCAGGAGCCCAAATATTACTTTAAAGAGACCCTGCGGTTGGCTTCAGGAGCCCAAAAATTGGATGAATCACACCCTGGAGTTGGCAGAAGTTGGCAGCAGCAGCAGCAGGAGCCCAAATATTACTTTAAAGAGACACTGGAGTTGGCTTCAGGAGCCCAAAAATTGGATGATTCACACCCTGGAGTTGGCAGCAGCAGCAGCAGGAGCCCAAATATTACTTTAAAGAGACACTGGGGTTGGCTTCAGGAGCCCAAAAATTGGATGAATCACACCCTGGAGTTGGCAGAAGTTGGCAGCAGCAGCAGCAGGAGCCCAAATATTACTTTAAAGAGACCCTGGGGTTGGCTTCAGGAGCCCAAAAATTGGATGAATCACACCCTGGATTTGGCAGGAGTTGGCAGCAGCAGCAACAGGAGCCCAAACATTACTTTAAAGAGACCCTGGGGTTGGCTTCAGGAGCCCAAAAATTGGATGAATCACACCCTGGAGTTGGCAGCAGCAGCAACAGGAGCCCAAACATTACTTTAAAGAGACCCTGGGGTTGGCTTCAGGAGCCCAAAAATTGGATGAATCACACCCTGGAGTTGGCAGCAGCAGGAGCCCAAATATTACTTTAAAGAGACCCTGGGGTTGGCTTCAGGAGCCCAAAAATTGGATGAATCACACCCTGGAGTTGGCAGGAGTTGACAGCAGCAGCAGCAGGAGCCCAAATATTACTTTAAAGAGACCCTGGGGTTGGCTTCAGGAGCCCAAAAATTGGATGAATCACACCCTGGAGTTGGCAGAAGTTGGCAGCAGCAGCAGCAGGAGCCCAAATATTACTTTAAAGAGACACTGGAGTTGGCTTCAGGAGCCCAAAAATTGGATGAATCACACCCTGGAGTTGGCAGAAGTTGGCAGCAGCAGCAGCAGGAGCCCAAATATTACTTTAAAGAGACCCTGGGGTTGGCCTCAGGAGCCCAAAAATTGGATGAATCACACCCTGGAGTTGGCAGGAGTTGACAGCAGCAGCAGCAGGAGCCCAAATATTACTTTAAAGAGACCCTGGGGTTGGCTTCAGGAGCCCAAAAATTGGATGAATCACACCCTGGAGTTGGCAGCAGCAGCAGCAGCAGCAGGAGCCCAAATATTACTTTAAAGAGACACTGGGGTTGGCTTCAGGAGCCCAAAAATTGGATGAATCACACCCTGGAGTTGGCAGAAGTTGGCAGCAGCAGCAGCAGGAGCCCAAATATTACTTTAAAGAGACCCTGGGGTTGGCCTCAGGAGCCCAAAAATTGGATGAATCACACCCTGGAGTTGGCAGGAGTTGACAGCAGCAGCAGCAGGAGCCCAAATATTACTTTAAACAGACCCTGGGGTTGGCTTCAGGAGCCCAAAAATTGGATGAATCACACCCTGGAGTTGGCAGGAGTTGGCAGCAGCAGCAGCAGGAGCCCAAATATTACTTTAAAGAGACACTGGAGTTGGCTTCAGGAGCCCAAAAATTGGATGAATCACACCCTGGAGTTGGCAGAAGTTGGCAGCAGCAGCAGCAGGAGCCCAAATATTACTTTAAACAGACCCTGGGGTTGGCTTCAGGAGCCCAAAAATTGGATGAATCACACCCTGGAGTTGGCAGGAGTTGGCAGCAGCAGCAACAGGAGCCCAAATATTACTTTAAAGAGACACTGGAGTTGGCTTCAGGAGCCCAAAAATTGGATGAATCACACCCTGGAGTTGGCAGAAGTTGGCAGCAGCAGCAGCAGGAGCCCAAATATTACTTTAAAGAGACCCTGGGGTTGGCCTCAGGAGCCCAAAAATTGGATGAATCACACCCTGGAGTTGGCAGGAGTTGACAGCAGCAGCAGCAGCAGGAGCCCAAATATTACTTTAAACAGACCCTGGGGTTGGCTTCAGGAGCCCAAAAATTGAATGAATCACACCCTGGAGTTGGCAGAAGTTGGCAGCAGCAGGAGCCCAAAAAATGGCCTAAAGACATAAATATGTTTTGCACCATTTGGAAAGTGCAAAACGTGGCACCATGCTGAATCTAGTCGCATGCATCAGGCATTGGTGGGTGGAAATCCTGGCTGATCCATCCCTGACTCATTTTGACAAAGGTGAGTCTCTCCACATTTTTAGTTGACAGACGAGTTCTCCTCGCCGTAACTATGGCCCCCGCCGCACTAAACACCCGCTCAGATGGCACGCTACTTGCCGGGCAGGACAGCTTTTCCAGGGCAAACTCTGCTAGTTGCGGCCACAAATCAAGTTTGGCTGCCCAGAAGTCCAGCGGATCCTCAAGGTGTGTTGGCATGGTCATGTCAAAGTATGACATGACCTGCTGGTTGAGGTCCTGTTACAGGTCTTCCTGCTGCTCATGAGTAGCCTCACTATGCGGGTGTAGAAAGCTACTCATTAGCGACTGAAGACTGAGGCTGCTGCTGCTGATGGAGCTTCTGCTGCTGCTGCTGCCAACCCCCCCAGCGGCCATGGCAGTGGAAGGTGAGCGCAGAGGTCCCCTCGAGTCAGACCTGCGAGAGTATGGACCATGGCGCAGATAGGCATCGGCCAACTGCCTACGTAGAATGTCTTTGTAGTAGTTGAGTTTGTCCTCCCTCTCGGTGGGTTTAAAAAATGCCCCCATTTTGTGCCGGAAGCGAGGGTCCAATAAGGTGGACAGCCAGAAGTCATCCCGCCGACAGATGGAAACAATTCTGGGGTCACTACGCAAGCACGTGAGCATGCTTCGTGCCATTTGCGCAAGTGACTCGGATGGACTACCTGTCTCCATCTCCACTGCATACTGCCACGGTGTGCCCGGGTCCTCTGTCTCGCCTTCCTCAAAAACCTCTAGCTCCTCTGGCTGCTCCTGCTCCTCCTCTCCTGTCCGCTGACTAGATAAACCAGCCATTTCGCCAAGCCTAAACTGTGTTTCGCTGGGCAACTCCTCCTCCTCCTCTTCCTCCTCCTCCAGTTCAGCTCCAGTGGGGTTCATGTGGCCGTAAGATGTAAACGCCATGTCTCCAGTGCCCTGACCAGCCATGGTTTCCAACATGTGCTGTAGTACATGAAGCAGTGGAATCACGTCGTTCATCCCGTAATCCTGCCGACTGACAAATAAAGTGGCATCCTCAAAGGGCCTGAGCAAACGGCAGGTGTCACGTATGAGCTGCCACTGGTTGACATTGAAGTTACACAGGGGAGTCCCCCTATCTGCTTGGATCATCAGGAAATCCGTGATGGCTTTTCTCTGTTCATATAATCGGTCCAACATGTGAAGGGTGGAATTCCAACGGGTGGAAACATCGCAAATCAGACTATGTTGGGGGATACCATTCTGACGCTGTAGCTCAAGAAGGGTGTGTTTGGCGGTGTAGGAGTGGCTGAAGTGCATGCAAAGTTTCCTTGAAGTTGTTAGGATGTCTTGCAGATGGGGGGAACACTTCAGAAACCGCTTGACAACCAGATTGAAGACGTGAGCCATGCAGGGGGCATGGGTCAGGCTTCCTTGGCGCAGCGCAGACAAAATGTTCTTCCCATTGTCGGTAACCATGATTCCCATTTTAAGTTTTCTCGGAGTAAGCCATGTTTGGATTTCCTGATGAATACATTTAAGCAGTTCCTCCCCTGTGTGACTCCGTTCGCCAAGACAAACCATGTGAAGCACTGCGTGACACCTCCGTGCCCTGCACACATGGTAGACTGGAGGGGCACTGAGACTTGAGCCTACAGTGGAGGGTGAGGAGATGGCGGAGGATGAGGAGGCCGAGTCGCACGGTGTCACAGGCCCAATGGGCAGAGAGCGCGGAGGCCGAAGCGGCGTGACCTGTCCAAGTTGCTGCTGCTGCTGCAAAGGGACCACATTCACCCAGTGGGCCGTAAACGACATGTACTGCCCCTGACCGTAGTTACAGCTCCAGATGTCGGCGCTGCCATGTATTTTGCTACACACCGACAGGCTCAAGGACTGGCCCACCTTCTGTTCAACAAAAGTGTGCAGCGCTGGTACTGCCTTCTTGGCAAAGAAATGACGGCTTGGGACTCTCCACCTTGGCTCGGCACAAGCCATCAGTTCTCTGAAAGGTGCAGATTCCACCACCTGAAAAGGGAGCGACTGCAGCACCAGCAACTTGGACAGGAGCACATTCAGCTTCTGCGCCGTAGGATGAGTGGGCGCATACTGCTGTCTCTTGGACATGGCTTCGCTGATGGATTGCTGGCGGGATGCATGACTTGGAGGAGGAGGAGCAGGAGCGACAGAGGATGGGTATGACGCACAGCTGCCTTCGGCTGAGGTGCTGGAGCCTTGGCTGGCAGAAATTGGGAGCTCACTTGGTGAGGAAGCAGACTGGACCACCCCTTGGGAGCCTCGGTTCTCCCAGGTCGTTTTATGGTGACGCATCATATGTTGACGCAGGGCCGTGGTGCCAACATTTGGACCCTGGCCACGCTTCACCTTTTGCCTACATATCTTGCATGTGGCCATGTTACCCTCCTGCGGATGCCTCAGGAAAAACTGCCACACTGCCGAGTAGCTACTTTTCCCACCCCCTGGCCTCACTGATTCACTGCTGCTGTTGCCAACTCCAGGAACCCCTGCTCCACTACCTCCCGATAAGGTAGACTGCCGCACAGCAGGTGCTCTACCCCGACCCCGGCCCCGGCCGGCTCCAGCCTTTGGAATTGTGCCCCCATGCTGACTGCTACCACCTTGCTGCCTCAGCTGCTGACTCCGGGGCAACCTGCGCCCCTCTTCTCCTGATGATGACGATGAAGCCCCTTCCTCACCCGGCTCCCAAGTGCGATCGGCTTCATCGTCATCATCATCATCACCGAGTTGTGGCTGTACGTCACTGATGTTCGTGGATTCGTCAACAGTGTCTGGCGCAGGAGCTGGAACGCTCGCAGCACCCACGACACTGTCCACATCACTATTTGTCTGCCTAGCTAAAGAAGCCACCTCCATTTCTTGGCTGGGCAGTAGCTGCTGACTGTCCTCCTGTATCTGATCGTCCTCCTCACTAAAGAGTGGAGCTGAACCCAAAGCATAGGATACGTCGCTGGGGGAGGGAACGGCGTACGACAGAGGCAATGGGAGGACAGGGACTGCTCTCGGGGCATGCCAACTCAGGGTTGTGTCAGAGGAACCTACCGACCCTAGACTGGGGGTCTCAGATGTAAGTTGTGATGATGTTGTTGATGAGCGCGTCAGCCAATCTACCACAGCAGATGCGTTACTGGTGGAGACCCGACCGCTAGCAGATACTGGCAGATTAGGTCTCTCAGCGTGACTCCTGCTGCTACTGGCCCCCAGTCTGATGCGAGCTCTGCCTGCGGAATCTTGGCCTCTGCCACTCCTCTTTTCACTTCCAGGCACTTGTCTGCCCGACATAGTCTAACTGGCGTGGTAGTAGGTGATATTTAAAAAAACCCCGGGCAGCGGTGGGTCTATATGAAACAGAATATAATGCACACCAAAAGTGAGCAGTAACACTCAGCCTCCAACAGGCCTGCTTAGTGTAAATAAGAGAGCTGCTTAGTGTAAATAAAGAGGGGTATGCTATGTTACAGAATGGGATGCCTCAACAGAAGTGCACCTGGCAGGCAGCAGTAAGCCTATGCCCAGCAAAAGTGTCTTTATCAGGGCTAATTTCAATTATAATAAGTGCAAATGGTTATATGGTCTTAAACAGAGGCTGCTGTAGTCACAGAATGGGATGCCCCCAAAAAAGATCCAGTAGTGCTATGCCCAGCAAAAGTGTCTTTATCAGGCCTAATTTCTATGAGAATAAGTGCAAATGGTTATATGGTCTTAAACAGAGGCTGCTGTAGTCACAGAATGGGATGCCCCAAAAAAAGATCCAGTAGTGCTATGCCCAGCAAAAGTGTCTTTATCAGGCTAATTTCAAATATAATAAGAGCAAATGGTTATATGGTCTTAAACAGAGGCTGCTATAGTCACAGAATGGGATGCCCTTGCAGGGTCAAGTAGTGCTATGCCCAGCAAAAGTGTCTTTATCAGGCTAATTTCAAATATAATAAGAGCAAATGGTTATATGGTCTTAAACAGAGGCTGCTATAGTCACAGAATGGGATGCCCTTGCAGGGTCCAGAAGTACTATGCCGAGCAAAAGTGTCTTTATCAGGCTAATTTCAATTATAATAAGAGCAAATGGTTATATGGTCTTAAACAGAGGCTGCTATAGTCACAGAATGGGATGCCCTTGCAGGGTCCAGAAGTACTATGCCGAGCAAAAGTGTCTTTATCAGGCTAATTTCAAATATAATAAGAGCAAATGGTTATATGGTCTTTAACAGAGGCTGCTATAGTCACAGAATGGGATGCCCTTGCAGGGTCCAGTAGTGCTATGCCCAGCAAAAGTGTCTTTATCAGGCTAATTTCAAATATAATAAGAGCAAATGGTTATATGGTCTTTAACAGAGGCTGCTATAGTCACAGAATGGGATGCCCTTGCAGGGTCCAGTAGTGCTATGCCCAGCAAAAGTGTCTTTATCAGGCCTAATTTCTATGAGAATAAGTGCAAATGGTTATTATGGTATTAAATAGAGGCTGGTGTAGTCACAGAATGGGATGCCACAAAAACCAGAGAGCATGCACAGCAAAAGTGTCTTTATCAGGCCTGATTTCTATGAGAATAAGTGCAAATGGTTATTATGCTATTAAATAGAGGCTGGTGTAGTCACAGAATGGGATGCCACAAAAACCAGAGAGCATGCACAGCAAAAGTGTCTTTATCAGGCCTAATTTCTATGAGAATAAGTGCAAATGGTTATTATGCTATTAAATAGAGGCTGGTGTAGTCACAGAATGGGATGCCACAAAAACCAGAGAGCATGCACAGCAAAAGTGTCTTTATCAGGCCTGATTTCTATGAGAATAAGTGCAAATGGTTATTATGCTATTAAATAGAGGCTGGTGTAGTCACAGAATGGGATGCCACAAAAACCAGAGAGCATGCACAGCAAAAGTGTCTTTATCAGGCCTAATTTCTATGAGAATAAGTGCAAATGGTTATTATGCTATTAAATAGAGGCTGGTGTAGTCACAGAATGGGATGCCACAAAAACCAGAGAGCATGCACAGCAAAAGTGTCTTTATCAGGCCTGATTTCTATGAGAATAAGTGCAAATGGTTATTATGCTATTAAATAGAGGCTGGTGTAGTCACAGAATGGGATGCCACAAAAACCAGAGAGCATGCACAGCAAAAGTGTCTTTATCAGGCCTAATTTCTATGAGAATAAGTGCAAATGGTTATTATGCTATTAAATAGAGGCTGGTGTAGTCACAGAATGGGATGCCACAAAAACCAGAGAGCATGCACAGCAAAAGTGTCTTTATCAGGCCTGATTTCTATGAGAATAAGTGCAAATGGTTATTATGCTATTAAATAGAGGCTGGTGTAGTCACAGAATGGGATGCCACAAAAACCAGAGAGCATGCACAGCAAAAGTGTCTTTATCAGGCCTGATTTCTATGAGAATAAGTGCAAATGGTTATTATGCTATTAAATAGAGGCTGGTGTAGTCACAGAATGGGATGCCACAAAAACCAGAGAGCATGCACAGCAAAAGTGTCTTTATCAGGCCTAATTTCTATGAGAATAAGTGCAAATGGTTATTATGCTATTAAATAGAGGCTGGTGTTGTCACAGAATGGGATGCCACAAAAACCAGAGAGCATGCACAGCAAAAGTGTCTTTATCAGGCCTAATTTCTATGAGAATAAGTGCAAATGGTTATTATGCTATTAAATAGAGGCTGGTGTTGTCACAGAATGGGATGCCACAAAAACCAGAGAGCATGCACAGCAAAAGTGTCTTTATCAGGCCTAATTTCTATGAGAATAAGTGCAAATGGTTATTATGCTATTAAATAGAGGCTGGTGTTGTCACAGAATGGGATGCCACAAAAACCAGAGAGCATGCACAGCAAAAGTGTCTTTATCAGGCCTAATTTCTATGAGAATAAGTGCAAATGGTTATTATGCTATTAAATAGAGGCTGGTGTTGTCACAGAATGGGATGCCACAAAAACCAGAGAGCATGCACAGCAAAAGTGTCTTTATCAGGCCTAATTTCTATGAGAATAAGTGCAAATGGTTATTATGCTATTAAATAGAGGCTGGTGTTGTCACAGAATGGGATGCCACAAAAACCAGAGAGCATGCACAGCAAAAGTGTCTTTATCAGGCCTAATTTCTATGAGAATAAGTGCAAATGGTTATTATGCTATTAAATAGAGGCTGGTGTAGTCACAGAATGGGATGCCACAAAAACCAGAGAGCATGCACAGCAAAAGTGTCTTTATCAGGCCTAATTTCTATGAGAATAAGTGCAAATGGTTATTATGCTATTAAATAGAGGCTGGTGTTGTCACAGAATGGGATGCCACAAAAACCAGAGAGCATGCACAGCAAAAGTGTCTTTATCAGGCCTAATTTCTATGAGAATAAGTGCAAATGGTTATTATTCTATTAAATAGAGGCTGGTGTTGTCACAGAATGGGATGCCACAAAAACCAGAGAGCATGTACAGCAAAAGTGTCTTTATCAGGCCTGATTTCTATGAGAATAAGTGCAAATGGTTATTATGCTATTAAATAGAGGCTGGTGTTGTCACAGAATGGGATGCCACAAAAACCAGAGAGCATGCACAGCAAAAGTGTCTTTATCAGGCCTGATTTCTATGAGAATAAGTGCAAATGGTTATTATGCTATTAAATAGAGGCTGGTGTAGTCACAGAATGGGATGCCACAAAAACCAGAGAGCATGCACAGCAAAAGTGTCTTTATCAGGCCTGATTTCTATGAGAATAAGTGCAAATGGTTATTATGCTATTAAATAGAGGCTGGTGTAGTCACAGAATGGGATGCCACAAAAACCAGAGAGCATGCACAGCAAAAGTGTCTTTATCAGGCCTAATTTCTATGAGAATAAGTGCAAATGGTTATTATGCTATTAAATAGAGGCTGGTGTTGTCACAGAATGGGATGCCACAAAAACCAGAGAGCATGCACAGCAAAAGTGTCTTTATTAGGCCTAATTTCTATGAGAATAAGTGCAAATGGTTATTATGCTATTAAATAGAGGCTGGTGTTGTCACAGAATGGGATGCCACAAAAACCAGAGAGCATGCACAGCAAAAGTGTCTTTATCAGGCCTAATTTCTATAAGAATAAGTGCAAATGGTTATTATGCTATTAAATAGAGGCTGGTGTTGTCACAGAATGGGATGCCACAAAAACCAGAGAGCATGCACAGCAAAAGTGTCTTTATCAGTCCTAATTTCTATGAGAATAAGTGCAAATGGTTATTATGCTATTAAATAGAGGCTGGTGTTGTCACAGAATGGGATGCCACAAAAACCAGAGAGCATGTGTAGTGACCTGGACTAATCCAGTCAGTATCTGGAAGTCTGTCACTATATGTTTGGTCACTTACATACCGTAAACCCATGATCTTTCATATTTGTGTTTTTGTGTATTCCCTGAGCACATGTGCAGATATAGGCCATAAGCCTAATGTGGTCTTATCACATTCTCCATTTTATTTCCATGTGTATGCATATTGTCTAGCATAGCACCATCTTGTGGTCAGAAAGCTAATTACTTGTTTCATTCACACTAATGTTAACATTTTTCCCTGTGTATGACTGTACATGTCATCAGCATTCACATGGTTAAGCTGTGGGAGTGAGTCTAATGAATCAGGTGACCTCCTAGAGCCACTCAAGCCCCCTGGATTGTTCTGGAGAGGGGGCAGACACACTTCGGTGTGTGGAGGGAGAAGACACACTTCGAGGTCTGTCCAGTCAGTCAGTCACAGGCCTTATCTTTTATTGGAAAACCCTAAACAAGGTATGCAGCATATCTTCCAGCCTGTTTATCACCTGTTCACCCAGGTTAGCAGGGATTATATACGTGCCTTCTCACTACAGTCTGTGGGACAATACTGATATATAAAATAGCCCATAGCGAGCTGCCTTGGAAATTGAGGGTCATCCCGCCAGCAGCGCAAAAGTTTTCTACGTATCCTCTACAAGCACGTACCCTGTCTGATAGGGACTCCAGTCACTGGGTGCAGGCATTCAAGTCAAGCAAGTATATTCATTACAACCCTGTCATTCGAGGCCTCTGAAAAACTCCATCCATCTGCTTCAGAAGACCACTCACCACCAGCTACACCATTTACCACCACTGTCATCTGGATTTCCTGTGTCCTGCCAATAAAGAGCAACGGTTACCCCCGAGACTGGGCGTCTGGAGTACTCATTGCTACAGGTACCTACGTGGGGGCGGGTAATCGGGACACACACTTCTGTGGATGCCACCTGGGATTGGGCCCATTACATCCCTCGGCCAGAGTGAAAGGCCACCGCGTGACACCTTAAAGGGCTAGTAACACCTAACAACCCCAGGTCACCACATAAGGTTGGCGTCACGAACAGGATGAGTCTATGTGCCGTCTAAAGAGACTTTCCTTATATTGCTGTGGAACTACATGTCCCATAAAGTCATAAATAGTACTTCTGACGAAGTGAGGGTGCTGTCCTCTTTGAATGAGAGACTATCGCTTTGAATCTGTGTGGTGTGAATTACATGCATCTTCTGGTGTGGATTCAAGTTGCCATTGTTGTGGATTACAGTTATTGCTGCTGCTATGCATCTTCTATTGTGGACTGCAAACGTTACCTATACTTGTGTGGAGCAAAGGATTGTGCTATTTTGTTAGTGTGTAATCATCTACTGCCATTTTACATTGTGCTGCTACCAGAAGAGCATACAAGAGGTTAATTGTGTCCATCCAGCTTCTCTGCACTGTAGCTCCGCCTATTGCAGTGTGTTCAGGTCCTCCTCTCTGCATCTCTACAAAGTGGAACCTTTTTGTGTTGTCCTTGTGCTAGAGGAGAAGGATTTCTTAGTTGCACCTGATAGAGTTGCTGGGCACTGCCATCTTGAACAGAGTACCAGACCCTCAGCACTATCACCATTGCAGTGCTCATCTCTACTGTTCTCCTATCATGCAGTCTGCAGCTCCAGTTATTCTCTTCAGCCTGTTTATTCCTGCATTTTCTACTGATTGCTGCAGTGAGCGCCTGTCATCCCAGCTATACAGATAAGTGCAACTCTTCATTTTCATCAGTGTTACATAAAGGAAAGGAAGTTGTATATTCAGAGGCTGTGTTTTTGCATAAAATAATTTTTCTTAATGCAACAGTAGTCATATTTTTCTTAAAGAGACAGTACACTCATTTTTTTTTGAAAAACAAAAATGTCTACATCTTCTCAAAGTGACCAGGCTGGCCCTAGCAGCCCTGCATCATCATCTGCCTGTGTCCCTGCACCTCAGATTACAGCTGCTGCACCAGTTCCAGCCCCTGTTATAGCAACAGGAGTGCCTTTTTTCATAGGAACCTCCAATCTACCAAGTTACAGAGGGGATCCTCATACCCTTGGTGCATTTAAAGAAAAGATATTGCGTACTCTTGAACTTGTGTCACTTTCTCCCAATCAGCAGGTCCAGCTTCTCCTAGGTCAACTTGATGGTCCTGCTGCAGAGGAAGTCCGTTCCTGGCCATCTACAGAAAAGACCAGCGTTGACCAGATTCTTAGTCATCTCAGGAGAGAATTTGAAGTCCAATCACCAACTGAGGTTCGTCTTAAATTTTATGACAGACGTCAGAGACCTGGGGAAAACCTGAGAGAATATGCCCTAGCTCTGCAGTCTGCATACAGATCTTTGTGCCAAGTAGACACCCTCGACCCTGTTGCTGCCGAGAGCATGATTACTGATAGATTTATAGAAGGTGTTGATTCCAGGATAATGCAGAGCCAACTCCGCATGCTAGCAGCCCAGAACCCAAATATGACCTTTCTAGACTTTAAGACTTTGGCCCTGCGTGTAGTGGGAACTGACTCACCCTGTTATACTTCTGCCACTTATCCTCCAGACCTGGCTGGTGGAGCTTATATTGCATCCCCACTACCTCCTGTTTTGCCTATGCAGGCCACTCAGACTGTCCAGCCTACCCCTGTTACTACACCTACTACTACTGAGGTACTTGCCCAGGTTGTTGACTCTCTGTGTCAAGCTTTAAAAGAGTTAAAGGGTCAGCCCTCATCCCGTGAGTCATCTTCTTCCAGGACATTGTCTCCAGAACCTGGTTCTAACCGCCCAAGACCTGATAGGCCCCCTCCTGAAAGGTCTCCACGACATGAACCTCCTTATTGTACTTACTGTGAACGTCCTGGGCATTACAAATACCAATGCTACCAGTTAAACGGGCCACTCCCGAGGCCAAGGGCCGCCCCTCGGGTAGCGAATCCAAGGGCCCAGAGGGACAATCGCAATGGATTTCCAAGTTCATCTCCAAATGCCCGTACATAACTATTTGTATCGATGGTGTACCATTAGAAGCCTTAGTGGACACTGGCTCACAAGTTACCACCATTGAGCGACAAGCCTTTGAAAAGTATTGGGACACTGACATACTAAGCCCTGTGGGTAAAGCCAAGTTACATTTAATAGCAAGTAATGGTCAACCTATTTCCCAGCTAGGCTACTGGGAACCCACCATCCGTATTGGTGATCGTCAGTTACCAGGTCAAGGTGTAGTTGTTACTGAGGCTCAGGGAGGTACAATAGCAGTAGTGCTAGGCATGAATGTTATCCGTCACGTATTTACTGAATTGCTAGCTGCCTTGCATGTCTCTCTCCCTTCTGCTTCTTCCCATTACAGACAAGCTGTTCAGCGGACCATTAAAGTGCTCTGTGCCCAGCAGAAGTTCTCAAACTATAAAGGTGAAATTTGCCGAGTCCGTATCCAGGATGTAAGACCAGTTACCTTAAGTCCAAACAGCGAAACCCTAGTCTGGTGTCGAGCTCGTCCAGGTATAGATAATTCAGATTATGAAGCTCTTCTTGACCCCATCCAGATTGAAGGACAGCCACTGGTAAAAGCTGCCAGAAGTATTGTCACCATCTCAAACGGTAGAGTACCAGTACGACTAGTCAACCTGAGTGATGCACCTGTAGACTTGTACAAATTCAATTCAGTTGCCCAATTGTATCACCTGGACCCAGAGGACATCCTGGATGAAGAAACGCTTGCTCACCTAAAGTCTGTTAAAGCCACTCCCAAAGGCAACCACAAACCAACTACCTTCTGGTGGAATGAACTCAATGTTGGAGATGCCAACACTCCAATTGAAGATATCAATGGTGTCATTAAAGTTGCTAAGCGACACAGTGAAGCTTTCAGCAAGCACGCTCTAGACTTTGGGAAGACTAATTTGATCCAACACAAGATCAACACAGGTGATCATCCTCCTATCAAGGAAAGACACCGTCCCATACCCCCTGTGAACTACCAGCAAGTAAAGAAGCTGATTAAGGAGATGAAAGACACCAAAGTCATTCAAGAAAGCCAAAGTCCTTGGGCTGCACCCATCGTCTTAGTGAAGAAGAAGGATGGTAACATCAGATTCTGCGTTGACTACAGAAAACTGAACAATGTCACCCACAAAGATGCCTATCCTCTTCCAAGGATTGAAGAATCCATCACTGCTCTTGGCTCAGCTGCATACTTCTCCACTCTCGACCTAACCAGCGGTTACTGGCAAGTACCCATGGCTCCTGAGGATAGAGAGAAGACAGCTTTCACTACTCCAATGGGACTCTACGAGTTCAATGGCATGCCGTTCGGGTTGTGCAACGCCCCCGCAACATTCCAGAGACTAATGGAAAGATGTCTTGGCCACATTAATTTCCAGAGCGTCCTGTTGTATCTTGACGATGTCATTGTGTACTCTCGTACATATGAAGATCACTTAAACCATCTTGCAGAAGTGTTCCAAGTGCTCATTGAGCATGGTCTGAAGATCAAGCCATCAAAATGTTACCTTCTGAAGCCAAAGGTCAGTTACTTGGGTCATGTCGTCAGTGCGGAAGGAATCCAGCCTGATCCAGAAAAGATTTCTGCCGTTAAAAATTGGGACACCCCAAGAACTGTAAAGGAAGTCAGAAGTTTCCTAGGATTTGCGGGCTACTACCGCCGTTTTATACCTAACTTTGCCAAGGTAGCAGAACCACTGACAGAACTTCTACGTGGTTGTCCTAGAGAAAACTATAACAGAAGATTTCCCATTGATTGGTCTGAGAGACAAGAGACTGCATTCCAGAAATTGAAAGACCTGTTGACTTCTCCTCCAATTCTAGCGTATCCTGACTACAGTCATCCTTTCCGTCTTTACACGGATGCCAGCTATCAAGGCTTAGGAGCTGTATTGTCACAAGTCCAAAACAACAAAGAGAGAGTCGTTGCCTATGCCAGCCGAAGTTTGAGAGGTGCCGAGAAGAACGATAGCAATTACAGTTCCTTCAAGTTAGAGCTACTAGCTCTTGTGTGGGCCGTTACCGAGAAGTTCAAGGATTACCTTGCAGCCACGCCATTCACCGTATATACGGACAACAATCCTCTCGCTCACCTTAATACTGCACGGCTAGGTGCACTTGAACAGAGATGGGCTTCCAGATTGGCAAATTACTGCTTTGACATCAAGTACCGCAGCGGCAAAACCAACGTCAATGCAGATGTATTATCCCGGTTGCCCATCGGGGAAGAACCTCCTGAGGAAGAAGACATGTGGGAAGATGTTGAGATGCCGCCCTTCTATCAAAGGTTTGCTACGCAGAATGTCATTGCTGCTACCCAGACTGATAAAGGTCCCCAACAGCAATTTGACCCAATTCAAGATCCATCTAGATGGCAAACTCTCCAGAATGAATCTCGAGTTTTAGGTGAGATCTATGATTTCCTAACTTCTGGAAGAACACCTGTCAGACTCAGAAGACAGTATCCAGATACTGAACTCAAACGCCTATGGAGACAGCGGAAAAGGCTCTTCATACAAAAAGGCCTCATCATACGTAATACCTTGGATCCTGCTTCAAGAGAGAGAATACACCACATCCTCATCCCCAGAAGAGATGCAAAAATTGTGCTTGACGCTTACCATGACCAATCAGGACATTTTGGCGTACATAAAACCGAAGCTACCATACGCCAGCGCTTTTACTGGATCGGAATGCGAGCAGATATTGAAAATTGGTGCAACGAATGCCCAGCTTGCAACTTGACAAAAGCCGGAAGGAAAGAGGCTAGAGCGCCATTGCATCCAATCAACTCTCACCGACCAAATGAGCTAGTTGCTCTAGACCATGTAAAGCTGGCACCTACTCGTTCAGGGTATACCTATGCCCTCACTATGGTGGATCACTACTCTAAGTGGGTCGTAGTCGTTCCAGTGAAGGATATTACCGCTCGTACTACGGCTGCCATCTTTTACCGTGAGTACATGAGACATTATGGTTGTCCTGAAGCAGTCCTAACAGATCGTGGACCTGCCTTTGAGTCACAGCTCTTCCAAGAGCTCTGCCAATTCCATGAGTGTAAGAAGCTACGTACAACAGCTTATCACCCACAAGGGAATGGACTTTGTGAGAGGATAAATCAAGTGTTTATTAACATGCTGAGAACGGCATCAGTAACCAAACAGGCAGAATGGCCACAACTACTGGATGAACTAGTGGAGATTTACAACAACACCCCTCATTGTTCGACAGGCTACTCCCCATACTATCTTATGTTTGGTCGCCCAGGTCAACTCCCTAAGGATCGTACTTTAGGAATTCAAGTTCCTGATGTAATTAATCCCTTGCCAAAGACCGATTGGGTCTCTGAACATCAACGGCGCATCCAGGAGGCGAAAGAGATAGTTGATCACAGAATGAACGAAGCTCATCGTAGGCAAGAAGAGTGTTATAACCAGAGAGCAAATGCCACACCACTGCATGTGGGAGATAAAGTATGGTTACGTAAATACCACCGCTCTGACAAACTCGATTCACTCTGGGAACAGGAACCCTACACTGTTACAAGTATCCCATACCCTGATTCAGATGTCTATGAGGTCAAGAAGCCGGGAATGGCTCCTCAAACAGTTCACAGGAATCGCATGAAACTTTGTACTAAGGAAGACCTTATGGTTATGTCTTTTCCTTCACAACCAGTCATGCCAGTCTACACACCAACTCCTGTAATTGAGACACCACCCAGACAGTCCTCTGTGGAAGAATCAATTCAGAATTCTCCATTCATAATTCCAGGCTGTTACCAATGGGTACCAGTTCCGGTTCAAGTTCCAGCTCGAGTTCCTGCTTCAATTGCTACTCCAGTTCCTGTACCAGCATCAGAAGAACTACCTCATTACCAAGTTCCAGATTCTGAAGAAACTCAAGTGCTGAGGCGTTCAGAGCGAAGCACCAAAGGAACTCCACCTGCCCGTTACAGAGATTAAAGAACTATATCCATTCCATGTGTATATACTGCTTTGCCTGTATACATATATGTCTGACTTTATTTAGTTAGCTAGTTAGCCAGTTTGCAACAGTTTAAGCCTCTAGTACCTGGTAACTACCATGCACACTGTTCCTGGTTTACTTGCTTATTTATACAGCCTATGGACTACTAAGGACTGTGCCTTTACTCAAAAGTGCCTTTTCCCGGAGCCTTTCCATGGACAATGCCTTATTGTTGAAAGAGACTCTACAAAATTGCACAATATCTACTGTTCATATTGTTTTACACACTTTCATTGTTATTTTCAGGTGTTATTGCATTGCTTTTTATGGTATATTCTCCATGTCAGTTCACTTTTTCATTGTCATTATATTACAGGTGCTACCCCACATATACATGTGCATTTCTAAGTTTCCTCCTCATATAGACGCCGAGGACGGCTTATTTTTAGTGAGGGTGTTTGTAGTGACCTGGACTAATCCAGTCAGTATCTGGAAGTCTGTCACTATATGTTTGGTCACTTACATACCGTAAACCCATGATCTTTCATATTTGTGTTTTTGTGTATTCCCTGAGCACATGTGCAGATATAGGCCATAAGCCTAATGTGGTCTTATCACATTCTCCATTTTATTTCCATGTGTATGCATATTGTCTAGCATAGCACCATCTTGTGGTCAGAAAGCTAATTACTTGTTTCATTCACACTAATGTTAACATTTTTCCCTGTGTATGACTGTACATGTCATCAGCATTCACATGGTTAAGCTGTGGGAGTGAGTCTAATGAATCAGGTGACCTCCTAGAGCCACTCAAGCCCCCTGGATTGTTCTGGAGAGGGGGCAGACACACTTCGGTGTGTGGAGGGAGAAGACACACTTCGAGGTCTGTCCAGTCAGTCAGTCACAGGCCTTATCCTTTATTGGAAAACCCTAAACAAGGTATGCAGCATATCTTCCAGCCTGTTTATCACCTGTTCACCCAGGTTAGCAGGGATTATATACGTGCCTTCTCACTACAGTCTGTGGGACAATACTGATATATAAAATAGCCCATAGCGAGCTGCCTTGGAAATTGAGGGTCATCCCGCCAGCAGCGCAAAAGTTTTCTACGTATCCTCTACAAGCACGTACCCTGTCTGATAGGGACTCCAGTCACTGGGTGCAGACATTCAAGTCAAGCAAGTATATTCATTACAACCCTGTCATTCGAGGCCTCTGAAAAACTCCATCCATCTGCTTCAGAAGACCACTCACCACCAGCTACACCATTTACCACCACTGTCATCTGGATTTCCTGTGTCCTGCCAATAAAGAGCAACGGTTACCCCCGAGACTGGGCGTCTGGAGTACTCATTGCTACAGGTACCTACGTGGGGACGGGTAATCGGGACACACACTTCTGTGGATGCCACCTGGGATTGGGCCCATTACATCCCTCGGCCAGAGTGAAATGCCACCGCGTGACACCTTAAAGGGCTAGTAACACCTAACAACCCCAGGTCTCCACATATCTATCTATTTATCCCATATCTATCTATCTATCTATCTATCTATCTATTTATCCCATATCTATCTATCTATCTATCTATCTATCTATCTATCTATCTATCTATCTCTCTGCCAGTCTATCTATCTATCTATCTATCTATCTATCTATCTATCTATCTATCTCATATCTATCTATCTATCTCATATCCAGGGGCGTAGCTATAGGGGTCGCTGTCACTGATGATGGGGGGGGGCCCAGTTTGACTCCTCGCATCGGGGCCCACAAGACTTTAGCTACGCCCCTGGTCATATGGCACCCCTGTGAAGGTGCATGCTTTTCGGGAACTCCTGCTTTAACATTCTGGGAGAAGGGGGTGTAGTCGCCCAGCTGGTCCAGCAGACAACAGTTCTGCATCGGTCTGCAAATCAAGTATTACCCAGGTGTGAGGGGGGCACCCACTGCTGCTGATAGCTTCTATGCCGACCCTGCAGAACGTCAGGCCAAAGACTGAATAGCCTCCTGGACCAGACCATAACTCAAAGGTTGGTGGGAGCCTCCTTTGCAGGGCAAGTGGTGTAGGTCCCGGGACACATGCCCATTGTGCCTTTCTCAAAATCTGGCCCTGGCAATGCCTGACAAAGTAACACAATGCATGACAAAGGAACACAAAGCATGACAAAGCAACATAACACATGACAAAGTAACAAACCATTCCGTTTGGTACGGCCTATAAATTACAGCAAAGGATGTAAAGGAGCAGTATTGCAAAAAAATGATGAAAATCCATATAAATATGCAGGGTGGTGGGAGGAGGGGTCACTTATACACCCAGCAGTAAGAAATATCCAGACAGGCTTGTTTCTTTCTTTTATGGGAAGGAAGAGGAATGGGGGGCAGGTTCTGTGCCGCCTGATACACTCAAAAACCTGTCACCCCTGTATGTTGTTCTAACTAGAAGAAAACCACAAGCTTGGTGGAAGTTTTATTTAGTTTTGGTGTAAAAGTGACTCCTCCCCTCATTACCCAATGTATTTAAATAGATTTTAAATTTTTACACAATTTCAGGACACACCTCTTATAAGAAATGCCTATGAGGTGTAAGAACGCATCTTCCTCCAGATTAAAGCTTCTCCATGGTGGTGGCCTCAACAGTTGCAGCTCTCTCCAACATCTAGTGTAATGGCTGTTTCAGTATCCCGATAATAGAGGTGGCCTTGTCATCTGTTTTCATAACCAGTAGGGTCCGCAGCCAAATCACGTACTTTAAATACATGTATGAGGAGGAATTTTCTAGCTGCCACACAGCAAGCAGGGCATGATTATTCCATCGGGACAATGGAAGAAGTGTTAACAACAGTTCAGATGAGTTGTAGGCATGCAACACAACAGTTAAAGTAATTTATACCCATCAAAAAATCTAAATGATACTCACCTTTGTCCCCCACAGCTGATCGGTCCAAGTCCGATAGCTTTCCCCCCAATTGCCCTGCTTTGTGAAACCCCCAGGATCACTAATGGGATCATCCTCTATCTGATGTGTGCACCTAGGCCAGCATATCTGTGTGGTTGGCGACAGGTCAGAGTTTCAGAGAGGAACACCCAGTGGGGAACGCTCAGCATTCACTCCATTCAGAACTCATTGGGTTTCATGCTAAATATTTGGTGAAGCCAGGACTTGGCTATAGGTGAAGCTTTGGGGGTTGGGGGCTCACCTAGAAGGCGGTTGTCCTTCGGGGCTTGACATTAGATACATCACTTTTTCTATGAGGTCTGAATTTTTTTTTTAAAGGTTTGAAGCAATAGCACCCTGTGGGCCATGTAGAAGAATGGCAAATTATTTAGCATAGCCCATAGGGTGCTGTTATTTATAACTTAAAATATCCTTAAAGTGGACCAACACCCAGGCTGATCGGCCCGGGAGTCTATAAGATTCCCGGGCCAATCAGATCCGTCCCCGTGGGGCATCCGAAATCGGGATAGAAACATAGAAACATAGAAGGTTGACGGGATGCCCCGCTGTGTGAAACCCCCCAGGACGCCCCATTCACCTTACCTTACCCCCGTTCCAACGGCACATGCGCGGGCCGCATCACGCGCTTCCCTCTAGCAGGGCACGCGCCGGCCATTTGTGAATGGCCGGCGCGGGTGCGCTCCCTGTTAGAGGGAAGCGCGAGAAGCGGCCGTCAGCATGCTCGGAGCCGCTATGGTTGTTCGTCCCTTGTACGTGCATACCACAGCGTCTCTGAGCGCACTGATTGGACGAGGCCCGCGCATGCACCATAAGAGCGTGGTGAGGTGAGTTTTTTCACGCAGTGGACCAAAACCCAGGATAGTGAAAATCCTGGGTGTTGTCCACTTTAAAGAGGAGCAACAGACCTTGTAAATATTAGCCAGCGTAACATCCCACCTAACCTCGCACTTGGCGTTATCTGAAACACCAGCATTCTGCTGCCTTCTGGTCCTTTAGTGCACCACCTCCCACCATTTTTCGAATGACAGTGCTGGCTTTGGCTGCAGTGTTGTGACTTCCACCCCTCACACTAGACCTTCCTCGAATCTCGCCACTTTTGCTGCTAGTGTCATTTCAGACACATATATATATATATATATATATATATATAGTGATGATTAGCTCTGGTAGACAGCAGGATGTTTGCAGTATAGAGGCTCAGAGGCGAAAAGTTAAACTTAAAGTCCGTGTTTATTCACACAAAAATCCATAAAAGCATATGCCCTTTCGGGTTACATCACCTTTTCAGGAAAATGCAGCATAAGTCAATCAGACAGGCAAACAGCATTTTTAGTCCTTGGGCAAAGTTGCTGCTTTGCAACCGAATCCACTTCGGGTCCGCATGAAACCGCCTGCATAGGAGTTTTCAGCCAGGCTCACAGAGTCTCACTCCACAAGTGAGCTCCAGTCACAGACAGTGCACAGCTGATTCCCCAGGCTATTTATGTGGCCTGTAAAACCCGGACCTGGGTAGTGGGATGGAGTCCAACCCTTCTCTACTACATCCCAGTAAAACCGGTTAGCCTTTCAGCTATACTAACTTCAGCCCCAGACTGCCATTAGTAGCTGATGCTGGGAAACGAAACACACAGTTTTACTGCACCAAGGCCAGGTACTTTGGTGCCACATACCTTCCGTCAATGACGGCCCCTTGCACCTTACCACAATATAAATATATATATATATATATATATATATATATATATATATATATATATATAAGAGTTTTAATGGCCAGCTTAATCCAAGTGTTGGGGAATAGACTACCAAGGCTTAGGATTTGCCAGCAAGGTTGAAAATGATAAAGTTCAAATGTCCAGCACTCAGGTAAAGTCTAAAACCATAAATTTATTAATCTATATTCAAAATATACACATATTCCATTGGTTACAAAGACTCACTTGTTCCAAGACATACCATCACGTATTTCAGGCCACATATGGAGCCCTTAGTCATATACTATATATATATATATATATATATATATATATATATATATATATATATATTAGTTTTATTATACATTGTTTTATTATGTACAACGAATGCACAGTACAATTGTTGTACATAATTGTTGTACAATTTCCTTTGTTATATACATCATTACAATCCAGCACCTTTTATGATGGTGATAATGGGTGATAATGATTACTGATGAGACTGACACAGTCCTGTGAGCTCCACCTAAGGCAGAATAAAGAAACCGTAATAGGGATGATTTAGAGACAGGTGAGAATTCTCACACCTTTTTCCATTGTCTAAATTTACTCCTGGCTCTGGATTAGCCCCAAGGTAGACAATGAAAATCAATGACAGTTCTTTGTCCTAAAAAGGAGTGAGAATTCTCACTTGGCTCTGAATTGACCCCATTGTGTAGCCATCATCAGTCTTGAACTGGTACAGGATGTAATAGCATCAGTAGCTACAGAATGCTGATTTATTTATCCAGGCCAAAGAAGACCTTCATTATTACTAAGCATCATAGGTATAAAGATTCCATTCCCATAAAACAGACATTTAGACTATCTAAATAACTTTACTATGCTGACCTTTATCTCCTGATTTTTCAAGCTGTATATGATTGGGTTAAACAGGGGTGTTATTACGATATTGAAAAAGAAGAGCAACTTATTGAGGCTTAAAGTCTGTCCATTGGCCGGAACTAAATAAATACTGATGACCGTCCCATAGAGCAGGGTCACCACAATGAGATGGGAGCCACAGGTTGAGAAGGCCTTTCTTCTACCAGTGTCTGAGGAGATCCTAAGAATTGTTATAATGATACGTGTATAGCTTATAACAACTAAGAGGAATGGGATGACCATTATTAGGATAGAGACCGCCACTAATTCTACCTTCAAAGGAAAGGTGTTGGAACATGCAAGTTCAACAAAGGGAAGAGCGTCGCAGAAGAAATGGTCAATAACGTTGGGTCCACAGAAGTGAAGCTGGCAGACAAAGTTTAGCGTGGTCTGTGTTAGGAGAAAACCAAAGACCCAACAATAGATGACCAAACCTTTCTGGAGCTTTCCATTCATAACTGAACCATAGCGTAAAGGATTGCAAATAGCTAAATATCTGTCATACGACATGACCATGAGCAGATGACACTCTGAACACCCAACAGCACAATACAGATACATCTGAGTAATACAGTTCCTCATGGGAATAGTGGCTCCTTCCATCCAGATGACATGCAACATGTTGGGGTTGATGACAGTCAAAAAAGTGATTTCCACAATGGACAGCTGTTGGATAAAGAAGAACATGGGGGCATGAAGCTTTGGCTTGGTGGCCACCAACACGATGACTAGAGAATTGATAGAAAATCCCATGACATAGGCAGTAAGTATCGTGAAAAATAAGCAGTAGGTTTTGTAACCTTTGATTTGTGGGAATCCCAGAAGCAGAAATTCATTGACTGTCGTGTCATTTTTGGCCATTGATGCTTGTCTAAAAAGATAGATATAATACAATTTAAGCACACTAAAAAAATGTTTGCCCACTTCTAGTTAAGGTGTGCTCCAGTACTCTAATCAGCTAGGAAGACTCCTGGGACATGTGGGACATTTGGCTAGAGGAGGCCCAAACACATTTTGCCATCACAGCCTAAGCCTAAGGTCAATGATGACCTTAAAGTGTGTGGTTAGAAATTAGAATCAAATGTATTACCACCTGAACCCCCATTAGCTCAGCATGACTGCCGGGGGGGGGGTCAAAGGACCTACTTACCCTCTACCAGGACACACAATGCTGCAAAATCCTCTATAGTCTTTTTAATGAGCCCAGTGTTCAACTGCCAAAACAAAACTCAACGGGGCCAGCCCTGGATTCTAAAAGGGCCTTTCCCTGGGGCATCCCAAATCAGGATGCCCTGGGCACCACAAAACTGGCCAATCTGGGCGATTTTACAGAGCAGGTCATCCCAAATCAGATGTAACAAAAGCCAGGATTGTCAAAGTCCCAGTTTTTGATCCATGTTAAAATCCTTCGCCAGACACACATTAACATTTTCCACCCTTATATCCCTTGGGAACAGTGTCAAATGAGCCATTTCAAAGCATCTCAAAACTCCCAGTTATATGTAAATACCTTATGTATTCTAAGCAATGACACTTTCTTTGCCTTAATTTATAGATTTTGCTGATGAATGACAAATCATGGTGCAGGTTTGAGCATGTCTTGAGTCTTGGGCATGCACTGCTGTGGTCAGAGACAGCTGCGGAACCACTAAAACTCGCTGTGCTCAATCACGCTGAGAGCCATAGGACAGAGAGACGTGTTATAGCACATTTTTTCGTGGTCCTTGAGAAATAAAATTTAATGATTTGGAATAGCTTTAATACAACAGCTACATCATGTATATGACTGTCTGCTTGTTATGTGTGAGAAGGTTCAGGAGGAATAAAATGTTTATGATCTCAAATATTAATGAATTATTATGAAATGCCTAATCTTACTAAAATATAGGTAACTTGGATGAATGTGGAAGCTGTGTATGTTTTGATCCAGAGCTGGCTGATTCAAAGGAAATAATACACATGTAATATTTATATAGGGCCATATAACATATAAAAGGTTTACTTTTACAGCTGATAATGTTTGGGTTGTCTCAGTTCTCAGTTCAGTAATTACTTTAACTTGAACCATCTGTTGTGTTTAGGGTGAAGGTTTGTATTTCATGATGGCTTCTTTGTAACAGGATGAATGAGGGGAGTTGTCCAGAGCAATTTAGGTTGACCAGAGAAATAATATTTAAGCAGGGAACATGGGGGAAGGGGTCTCTTGGCTCTCTTTTTCCTCTCATACAGCATACAGGAAACATGAAGGATTGCCAGACAGGCAGTTTAGCTGAACCCCTGCAGGGGCTGGGCAGAGGACAAAGGCCCTGTTTGAATAAGCTTGAAAAGGGATTGCCGCCTTTTTGTATTGGACATTCTGCTTACATTCTGGAGATTGCACTGTTCATATTATTACTTTTTCTGTATGTAACGCAACTTGTTCTATTTAAATTAAATCCACTCATCTATTTTAGCTGGGGAGCTGGTGATCTAGCTATGTATAAGTGATCATATTATCCTGGTTTGCACAATATTGTTTGCACAGTTAATAATTCGTGAGAATTAGCACATTGCACTTTATATGAGGTTGTAGTAAAAGGGATCATTTTTGTGAGAAATTAAGAAGAGGGATAACTTAAAGGGACATGACAACAAATATTGTTCTCTGATTCTTTAATATCCAGGTATTAATAGAGAATTGCACAATGCCCAACCAATTTTTATGGTGTTTTGTCTAGATTGTATGTTTTTAAATGGTGTTTGTAAGTTCTATGTGAAACATGAATAAAGAATGCAATAAGGAAGATTAAACAGTGGTGCGATGGTCCCATTTGTGTGACTGTGGGGGGAAGAAGCTCTTCCCACGTGGTGGGTTTTTGTGTATAGTTGCTTCACAGGATCACTGCACACTTGTTGGTTTATATTGGCTTTAATTTTGGTTGGTGCAGCTGTTTCCTTGTGTCCCTACTTCAGTTTAAAGAGGGGAAATGGCATAATCTTACCAAATGGCTTTTAAAATTCAGTACGTCCAAATGAATCTAGGAGAATCCAGTCTAATCGTCAATGGAAGACAGAAGTTGTTGCTGTGAAAGAGGAAGACATTTTTACGGTGAGTAATGGATATTGCTGTTAAGAGTAACCTAGAATTTGATGATCTGATTTTTCAGAAAAGTGATGGAGCTTAATGGAAAGTAATGTATATTCAGCTTATTAAGGCTAACTTAGAAGTTGATAATTCTAGATTTGTGATCAACAAATGTAAGAGAAAGGTACAGAATGTTATGAAAATGTTTAAAGAATTTAATGAGATCATAATGGTAGATCCAGTGCAAACTTGCATAAAGGACTGTCATGTAAGTAAAGCCACCATGCCCTGTCTTGATGCCAATTCAGGGAATGGTTGTGAGGAGGACGCTGCAAGTTGCAGCTGTTCAAACTGCTGTGCAGATAGATCAGACACCATCAGAAATAAATTGATAAATTGACTGTGAAAATTGCCCTTTATTGGTAGAATATATAGGGAATTTAGAAAATCAATTACGGAGTAGCAATTAGAAAAAATAAGCAATGAAATGAAAATCATATCAGCAAACACTAAGTAAGCTGATAAGGAAGCGGATCAGTCTGGTCCATCAAGCAGAGGAATAAGAACAGGCATGCCAAAGGAATCTTATATTCCTGATCTGGTCTATTTAGATTTGGAGAATATTAAACCGGATGAAATGGAGAGTAGGAATAAAAAACTTTTGGATAGTTCAGTTAGAGGTAATATAAAGATTTACGAGCAATTAATGAAGTTCTTAACATATATTCCAGCATATGCAGGAATGTTGATGCATTTGGAAATGCAGATGTGTTTAAATTTTTTACTGACAGATATTGTCTAAATGATGAACCGAAGAATACGTTGTTTAGGATCTGGATATCATCATACATGGTCAGGTGATTAGAACAAACACCTATAATTGAGGATGGTGAAGAACCAATTCATAGCTCTAAGGCAGACAGGCTCAGGCAGTTAATAATGTTGTTTAACAGTGCGTCTACAGTTTTGGATGTGTTGAATAACCTAAAACCCTCACCCGATGAAGATTGTTATACCATCGTGGTAAAATTCGAGCAGGCATACAGAATAATAATAGGAATTCCTGATGATGAGGAGCCCAACACCATGATAAAAGCCTTTGTTAAGAAATATAACTTCCTTGATCCAATCTCAAAAATGTTGGAAAGTGAAAAAGATACTATACAGGAAGCTACATCATTTATAGACAAAATAAGGAGACAGTTAAAATATAACACTAATAAGGCAACCATTCAACTATTCAAAAGAGGGGTGAACCTATTCAGCAAGAGAGATCTAAAACTCTTCCTGCTGCCACCCGTAGTTATAACAGGGAAAGGCACATAAATACGAGGGATGCTATCTGTATGAAAGAAATTAAAGAAGATGCAGAAACTATTGAGTACAGTAGGGATGAGCGAATCGATCTGGACGAACCCGGATTCGATCCGAATTTCAGGAAAAATTCGATTCGGATCGAATCCGAATTTCCCCGCGATTCGATCGCTCGAAGTTTTCCTTTAACATCCATTCATTTACATTACAGGCATTCTAAGATGGCGGACGGGACATGTCCAGACATGTAAGCTGGGGCAGTGTATGCTGGGACAGTCACATGCAGCCTATCAGCAGCCAGCAAGCCCGGTGACGTCACAGCTGTATTTAAGGCCGGCCATCTTGCTTTCCAGCCTCATTTCTCTATTGCATTCGTGAGAGACAGAACGCTGTGTAGCTGAGGGAGAGACAGTTAGACAGTTAGACAGGCAGGGACAGACAGGGACAGGCTGGAGACAGGCAGGAGACAGACAGGAGACAGACAGAAAGTCAGCGGAAAAGAGGGAAAGGAATGGAAAATCGGAGGCTGTCAGTTTTTTTTTTTTTTTTCATCCAGCCTGACAGGCTTTGTTAGCGTTTTCAGGCTGCTTATACTAACTAACTGTGCATATATACTGAACTGATCTTAAGTCTGCTGTGAGGCATCCCATTCTGTGACTAAAGCAGCCTCTGTTTAAGACCATATAAGCATTTGCTCTTATTATATTTGAAATTAGCCTGATAAAGACACTTTTGCTGGGCATAGTACTACTGGATCTTTTTTGGGGGCATCCCATTCTGTGACTAAAGCAGCCTCTGTTTAAGACCATATAAGCATTTGCTCTTATTATATTTGAAATTAGCCTGATAAAGACACTTTTGCTGGGCATAGCACTACTTGTCCCTGCCAGGGCATCCCATTCTGTGACTAAAGCAGCCTCTGTTTAAGACCATATAAGCATTTGCTCTTATTATATTTGAAATTAGGCCTGATAAAGACACTTTTGCTGGGCATAGCACTACTTGTCCCTGCCAGGGCATCCCATTCTGTGACTAAAGCAGCCTCTGTTTAAGACCATATAAGCATTTGCTCTTATTATATTTGAAATTAGCCTGATAAAGACACTTTTGCTGGGCATAGCACTACTTGTCCCTGCCAGGGCATCCCATTCTGTGACTAAAGAAGCCTCTGTTTAAGACCATATAAGCATTTGCTCTTATTATATTTGAAATTAGCCTGATAAAGACACTTTTGCTGGGCATAGCACTACTTGTCCCTGCCAGGGCATCCCATTCTGTGACTAAAGAAGCCTCTGTTTAAGACCATATAAGCATTTGCTCTTATTATATTTGAAATTAGGCCTGATAAAGACACTTTTGCTGGGCATAGCACTACTTGTCCCTGCCAGGGCATCCCATTCTGTGACTAAAGCAGCCTCTGTTTAAGACCATATAAGCATTTGCTCTTATTATATTTGAAATTAGGCCTGATAAAGACACTTTTGCTGGGCATAGCACTACTTGTCCCTGCCAGGGCATCCCATTCTGTGACTAAAGCAGCCTCTGTTTAAGACCATATAAGCATTTGCTCTTATTATATTTGAAATTAGGCCTGATAAAGACACTTTTGCTGGGCATAGCACTACTTGTCCCTGCCAGGGCATCCCATTCTGTGACTAAAGCAGCCTCTGTTTAAGACCATATAAGCATTTGCTCTTATTATATTTGAAATTAGCCTGATAAAGACACTTTTGCTGGGCATAGCACTACTTGTCCCTGCCAGGGCATCCCATTCTGTGACTAAAGAAGCCTCTGTTTAAGACCATATAAGCATTTGCTCTTATTATATTTGAAATTAGCCTGATAAAGACACTTTTGCTGGGCATAGCACTACTTGTCCCTGCCAGGGCATCCCATTCTGTGACTAAAGAAGCCTCTGTTTAAGACCATATAAGCATTTGCTCTTATTATATTTGAAATTAGGCCTGATAAAGACACTTTTGCTGGGCATAGCACTACTTGTCCCTGCCAGGGCATCCCATTCTGTGACTAAAGCAGCCTCTGTTTAAGACCATATAAGCATTTGCTCTTATTATATTTGAAATTAGGCCTGATAAAGACACTTTTGCTGGGCATAGCACTACTTGTCCCTGCCAGGGCATCCCATTCTGTGACTAAAGCAGCCTCTGTTTAAGACCATATAAGCATTTGCTCTTATTATATTTGAAATTAGCCTGATAAAGACACTTTTGCTGGGCATAGCACTACTTGTCCCTGCCAGGGCATCCCATTCTGTGACTAAAGAAGCCTCTGTTTAAGACCATATAAGCATTTGCTCTTATTATATTTGAAATTAGGCCTGATAAAGACACTTTTGCTTGGCATAGCACTACTTGTCCCTGCCAGGGCATCCCATTCTGTGACTAAAGCAGCCTCTGTTTAAGACCATATAACCATTTGCTCTTATTATATTTGAAATTAGCCTGATAAAGACACTTTTGCTGGGCATAGTACTACTGGATCTTTTTTGGGGGCATCCCATTCTGTGACTAAAGCAGCCTCTGTTTAAGACCATATAACCATTTGCTCTTATTATATTTGAAATTAGCCTGATAAAGACACTTTTGCTGGGCATAGCACTACTTGTCCCTGCCAGGGCATCCCATTCTGTGACTAAAGCAGCCTCTGTTTAAGACCATATAAGCATTTGCTCTTATTATATTTGAAATTAGGCCTGATAAAGACACTTTTGCTGGGCATAGCACTACTTGTCCCTGCCAGGGCATCCCATTCTGTGACTAAAGCAGCCTCTGTTTAAGACCATATAAGCATTTGCTCTTATTATATTTGAAATTAGGCCTGATAAAGACACTTTTGCTGGGCATAGCACTACTTGTCCCTGCCAGGGCATCCCATTCTGTGACTAAAGCAGCCTCAGTTTAAGACCATATAAGCATTTGCTCTTATTATATTTGAAATTAGGCCTGATAAAGACACTTTTGCTGGGCATAGCACTACTTGTCCCTGCCAGGGCATCCCATTCTGTGACTAAAGCAGCCTCTGTTTAAGACCATATAAGCATTTGCTCTTATTATATTTGAAATTAGCCTGATAAAGACACTTTTGCTGGGCATAGTACTACTGGATCTTTTTTGGGGGCATCCCATTCTGTGACTAAAGCAGCCTCTGTTTAAGACCATATAAGCATTTGCTCTTATTATATTTGAAATTAGCCTGATAAAGACACTTTTGCTGGGCATAGTACTACTGGATCTTTTTTGGGGGCATCACATTCTGTGACTAAAGCAGCCTCTGTTTAAGACCATATAAGCATTTGCTCTTATTATATTTGAAATTAGCCTGATAAAGACACTTTTGCTGGGCATAGCACTACTTGTCCCTGCCAGGGCATCCCATTCTGTGACTAAAGCAGCCTCTGTTTAAGACCATATAAGCATTTGCTCTTATTATATTTGAAATTAGCCTGATAAAGACACTTTTGCTGGGCATAGTACTACTGGATCTTTTTTGGGGGCATCCCATTCTGTGACTAAAGCAGCCTCTGTTTAAGACCATATAAGCATTGGCTCTTATTATATTTGAAATTAGCCTGATAAAGACACTTTTGCTGGGCATAGCACTACTTGTCATTGCCAGGGCATCCCATTCTGTGACTAAAGCAGCCTCTGTTTAAGACCATATAAGCATTTGCTCTTATTATATTTGAAATTAGCCTGATAAAGACACTTTTGCTGGGCATAGTACTACTGGATCTTTTTGGGGGGCATCCCATTCTGTGACTAAAGCAGCCTCTGTTTAAGACCATATAAGCATTTGCTCTTATTATATTTGAAATTAGGCCTGATAAAGACACTTTTGCTGGGCATAGCACTACTTGTCCCTGCCAGGGCATCCCATTCTGTGACTAAAGCAGCCTCTGTTTAAGACCATATAACCATTTGCTCTTATTATATTTGAAATTAGGCCTGATAAAGACACTTTTGCTGGGCATAGCACTACTTGTCCCTGCCAGGGCATCCCATTCTGTGACTAAAGCAGCCTCTGTTTAAGACCATATAAGCATTTGCTCTTATTATATTTGAAATTAGGCCTGATAAAGACACTTTTGCTGGGCATAGCACTACTTGTCCCTGCCAGGGCATCCCATTCTGTGACTAAAGCAGCCTCTGTTTAAGACCATATAAGCATTTGCTCTTATTATATTTGAAATTAGGCCTGATAAAGACACTTTTGCTGGGCATAGCACTACTTGTCCCTGCCAGGGCATCCCATTCTGTGACTAAAGCAGCCTCTGTTTAAGACCATATAACCATTTGCTCTTATTATATTTGAAATTAGCCTGATAAAGACACTTTTGCTGGGCATAGTACTACTGGATCTTTTTTGGGGGCATCCCATTCTGTGACTAAAGCAGCCTCTGTTTAAGACCATATAAGCATTTGCTCTTATTATATTTGAAATTAGGCCTGATAAAGACACTTTTGCTGGGCATAGCACTACTTGTCCCTGCCAGGGCATCCCATTCTGTGACTAAAGCAGCCTCTGTTTAAGACCATATAACCATTTGCTCTTATTATATTTGAAATTAGCCTGATAAAGACACTTTTGCTGGGCATAGTACTACTGGATCTTTTTTGGGGGCATCCCATTCTGTGACTAAAGCAGCCTCTGTTTAACACCATATAACCATTTGCTCTTATTATATTTGAAATTAGGCCTGATAAAGACACTTTTGCTGGGCATAGCACTACTTGTCCCTGCCAGGGCATCCCATTCTGTGACTAAAGCAGCCTCTGTTTAAGACCATATAACCATTTGCTCTTATTATATTTGAAATTAGCCTGATAAAGACACTTTTGCTGGGCATAGTACTACTGGATCTTTTTTGGGGGCATCCCATTCTGTGACTAAAGCAGCCTCTGTTTAAGACCATATAAGCATTTGCTCTTATTATATTTGAAATTAGGCCTGATAAAGACACTTTTGCTGGGCATAGCACTACTTGTCCCTGCCAGGGCATCCCATTCTGTGACTAAAGCAGCCTCTGTTTAAGACCATATAACCATTTGCTCTTATTATATTTGAAATTAGCCTGATAAAGACACTTTTGCTGGGCATAGTACTACTGGATCTTTTTTGGGGGCATCCCATTCTGTGACTAAAGCAGCCTCTGTTTAAGACCATATAACCATTTGCTCTTATTATATTTGAAATTAGCCTGATAAAGACACTTTTGCTGGGCATAGCACTACTTGTCCCTGCCAGGGCATCCCATTCTGTGACTAAAGCAGCCTCTGTTTAAGACCATATAAGCATTTGCTCTTATTATATTTGAAATTAGGCCTGATAAAGACACTTTTGCTGGGCATAGCACTACTTGTCCCTGCCAGGGCATCCCATTCTGTGACTAAAGCAGCCTCTGTTTAAGACCATATAAGCATTTGCTCTTATTATATTTGAAATTAGGCCTGATAAAGACACTTTTGCTGGGCATAGCACTACTTGTCCCTGCCAGGGCATCCCATTCTGTGACTAAAGCAGCCTCTGTTTAAGACCATATAACCATTTGCTCTTATTATATTTGAAATTAGCCTGATAAAGACACTTTTGCTGGGCATAGTACTACTGGATCTTTTTTGGGGGCATCCCATTCTGTGACTAAAGCAGCCTCTGTTTAAGACCATATAAGCATTTGCTCTTATTATATTTGAAATTAGGCCTGATAAAGACACTTTTGCTGGGCATAGCACTACTTGTCCCTGCCAGGGCATCCCATTCTGTGACTAAAGCAGCCTCTGTTTAAGACCATATAAGCATTTGCTCTTATTATATTTGAAATTAGCCTGATAAAGACACTTTTGCTGGGCATAGTACTACTGGATCTTTTTTGGGGGCATCCCATTCTGTGACTAAAGCAGCCTCTGTTTAAGACCATATAAGCATTTGCTCTTATTATATTTGAAATTAGCCTGATAAAGACACTTTTGCTGGGCATAGCACTACTTGTCCCTGCCAGGGCATCCCATTCTGTGACTAAAGCAGCCTCTGTTTAAGACCATATAAGCATTTGCTCTTATTATATTTGAAATTAGCCTGATAAAGACACTTTTGCTGGGCATAGTACTACTGGATCTTTTTTGGGGGCATCCCATTCTGTGACTAAAGCAGCCTCTGTTTAAGACCATATAAGCATTTGCTCTTATTATATTTGAAATTAGCCTGATAAAGACACTTTTGCTGGGCATAGCACTACTTGTCCCTGCCAGGGCATCCCATTCTGTGACTAAAGCAGCCTCTGTTTAAGACCATATAAGCATTTGCTCTTATTATATTTGAAATTAGGCCTGATAAAGACACTTTTGCTGGGCATAGCACTACTTGTCCCTGCCAGGGCATCCCATTCTGTGACTAAAGCAGCCTCTGTTTAAGACCATATAAGCATTTGCTCTTATTATATTTGAAATTAGCCTGATAAAGACACTTTTGCTGGGCATAGTACTACTGGATCTTTTTTGGGGGCATCCCATTCTGTGACTAAAGCAGCCTCTGTTTAAGACCATATAAGCATTTGCTCTTATTATATTTGAAATTAGCCTGATAAAGACACTTTTGCTGGGCATAGCACTACTTGTCCCTGCCAGGGCATCCCATTCTGTGACTAAAGCAGCCTCTGTTTAAGACCATATAAGCATTTGCTCTTATTATATTTGAAATTAGCCTGATAAAGACACTTTTGCTGGGCATAGTACTACTGGATCTTTTTTGGGGGCATCCCATTCTGTGACTAAAGCAGCCTCTGTTTAAGACCATATAAGCATTTGCTCTTATTATATTTATATTATAAGACACTTTTGCTGGGCATAGGCTTACTGCTGCCTGCCAGGTGCACTTCTGTTGAGGCATCCCATTCTGTAACATAGCATACCCCTCTTTATTTACACTAAGCAGCTCTCTTATTTACACTAAGCAGGCCTGTTGGAGGCTGAGTGTTACTGCTCACTTTTGGTGTGCATTATATTCTGTTTCATATAGACCCACCGCTGCCCGGGGGATCTTAAAATATCACCTACTACCACGCCAGTTAGACTATGTCGGGCAGACAAGTGCCTGGAAGTGAAAAGAGGAGTGGCAGAGGCCAAGATTCCGCAGGCAGAGCTCGCATCAGACTGGGGGCCAGTAGCAGCAGGAGTCACGCTGAGAGACCTAATCTGCCAGTATCTGCTAGCGGTCGGGTCTCCACCAGTAACGCATCTGCCGTGGTAGATTGGTTGACGCGCTCATCAACAACATCATCACAACTTACGTCTGAGACCCCCAGTCTAGGGTCGGTAGGTTCCTCTGACACAACCCTGAGTTGGCATGCCCCGAGAGCAGTCCCTGTCCTCCCATTGCCTCTGTCCTACGCCGTTCCCTCCCCCTGCGACGTATCCTATGCTTTGGGTTCAGCTCCACTCTTTAGTGAGGAGGACGATCAGATACAGGAGGACAGTCAGCAGCTACTGCCCTGCCAAGAAATGGAGGTGGCTTCTTTAGCTAGGCAGACAAATAGTGATGTGGACAGTGTCGTGGGTGCTGCGAGCGTTCCAGCTCCTGCGCCAGACACTGTTGACGAATCCACGAACATCAGTGACGTACAGCCACAACTCGGTGATGATGATGATGATGCCGATGAAGCCGATCGCACTTGGGAGCCGGGTGATGAAGGGGCTTCATCGTCATCATCAGGAGAAGAGGGGCGCAGGTTGCCCTGGAGTCAGCAGCTGAGGCAGCAAGGTGGTAGCAGTCAGCATGGGGGCACAATTCCAAAGGCTGGAGCCGGCCGGGGCCGGGGTAGAGCACCTGCTGTGCGGCAGTCTACCTTATCGGGAGGTAGTGGAGCAGGGGTTCCTGGAGTTGGCAACAGCAGCAGTGAATCAGTGAGGCCAGGGGGTGGGAAAAGTAGCTACTCGGCAGTGTGGCAGTTTTTCCTGAGGCATCCGCAGGAGGGTAACATGGCCACATGCAAGATATATAGGCAAAAGGTGAAGCATGGCCAGGGTCCAAATGTTGGCACCACGGCCCTGCGTCAACATATGATGCGTCACCATAAAACGACCTGGGAGAACCGAGGCTCCCAAGGGGTGGTCCAGTCTGCTTCCTCACCAAGTGAGCTCCCAATTTCTGCCAGCCAAGGCTCCAGCACCTCAGCCGAAGGCAGCTGTGCGTCATACCCATCCTCTGTCGCTCCTGCTCCTCCTCCTCCAAGTCATGCATCCCGCCAGCAATCCATCAGCGAAGCCATGTCCAAGAGACAGCAGTATGCGCCCACTCATCCTACGGCGCAGAAGCTGAATGTGCTCCTGTCCAAGTTGCTGGTGCTGCAGTCGCTCCCTTTTCAGGTGGTGGAATCTGCACCTTTCAGAGAACTGATGGCTTGTGCCGAGCCGAGGTGGAGAGTCCCAAGCCGTCATTTCTTTGCCAAGAAGGCAGTACCAGCGCTGCACACTTTTGTTGAACAGAAGGTGGGCCAGTCCTTGAGCCTGTCGGTGTGTAGCAAAATACATGGCAGCGCCGACATCTGGAGCTGTAACTACGGTCAGGGGCAGTACATGTCGTTTACGGCCCACTGGGTGAATGTGGTCCCTTTGCAGCAGCAACTTGGACAGGTCACGCCGCTTCGGCCTCCGCGCTCTCTGCCCATTGGGCCTGTGACACCGCGCGACTCGGCCTCCTCATCCTCCGCCATCTCCTCACCCTCCACTGTAGGCTCAAGACTCAGTGCCCCTCCAGTCTACCATGTGTGCAGGGCACGGAGGTGTCACGCAGTGCTTCACATGGTTTGTCTTGGCGAACGGAGTCACACAGGGGAGGAACTGCTTAAATGTATTCATCAGGAAATCCAAACATGGCTTACTCCGAGAAAACTTAAAATGGGAATCATGGTTACCGACAATGGGAAGAACATTTTGTCTGCGCTGCGCCAAGGAAGCCTGACCCATGCCCCCTGCATGGCTCACGTCTTCAATCTGGTTGTCAAGCGGTTTCTGAAGTGTTCCCCCCATCTGCAAGACATCCTAACAACTTCAAGGAAACTTTGCATGCACTTCAGCCACTCCTACACCGCCAAACACACCCTTCTTGAGCTACAGCGTCAGAATGGTATCCCCCAACATAGTCTGATTTGCGATGTTTCCACCCGTTGGAATTCCACCCTTCACATGTTGGACCGATTATATGAACAGAGAAAAGCCATCACGGATTTCCTGATGATCCAAGCAGATAGGGGGACTCCCCTGTGTAACTTCAATGTCAACCAGTGGCAGCTCATACGTGACACCTGCCGTTTGCTCAGGCCCTTTGAGGAAGCCACTTTATTTGTCAGTCGGCAGGATTACGGGATGAACGACGTGATTCCACTGCTTCATGTACTACAGCACATGTTGGAAACCATGGCTGGTCAGGGCACTGGAGACATGGCGTTTACATATTACGGCCACATGAACCCCGTTGGAGCTGAACTGGAGGAGGAGGAGGAAGAGGAGGAGGAGGAGTTGCCCAGCGAAACACAGTTTAGGCTTGGCGAAATGGCTGGTTTATCTAGTCAGCGGACAGGAGAGGAGGAGCAGGAGCAGCCAGAGGAGCTAGAGGTTTTTGAGGAAGGCGAGACAGAGGACCCGGGCACACAGTGGCAGTATGCAGTGGAGATGGAGACAGGTAGTCCATCCGAGTCACTTGCGCAAATGGCAGGAAGCATGCTCACGTGCTTGCGTAGTGACCCCAGAATTGTTTCCATCTGTCGGCGGGATGACTTCTGGCTGTCCACCTTATTGGACCCTCGCTTCCGGCACAAAATGGGGCATTTTTTAAACCCACCGAGAGGGAGGACAAACTCAACTACTACAAAGACATTCTACGTAGGCAGTTGGCCGATGCCTATCTGCGCCATGGTCCATACTCTCGCAGGTCTGACTCGAGGGGACCTCTGCGCTCACCTTCCACTGCCATGGCCGCTGGGGGGGTTGGCAGGAGCAGCAGCAGCAGCTCCATCAGCAGCAGCAGCCTCAGTCTTCAGTCGCTAATGAGTAGCTTTCTACACCCGCATAGTGAGGCTACTCATGAGCAGCAGGAAGACCTGGAGCAGGACCTCAACCAGCAGGTCATGTCATACTTTGACATGACCATGCCAACACACCTTGAGGATCCGCTGGACTTCTGGGCAGCCAAACTTGATTTGTGGCCGCAACTAGCAGAGTTTGCCCTGGAAAAGCTGTCCTGCCCGGCAAGTAGCGTGCCATCTGAGCGGGTGTTTAGTGCGGCGGGGGCCATAGTTACGGCGAGGAGAACTCGTCTGTCAACTAAAAATGTGGAGAGACTCACCTTTGTCAAAATGAATCAGGGATGGATCAGCCAGGATTTCCACCCACCAATGCCTGATGCATGCGACTAGATTCAGCATGGTGCCACGTTTTACACTTTCCAAATGGTGCAAAACATATTTATGTCTTTAGGCCATTTTTGGGGCTCCTGCTTCTGCCAACTCCAGGGTGTGATTCATCCAATTGTTGGGCTCCTGAAGCCAACCCCAGTGTCACTTTAAAGTAATATTTGGGCTCCTGCTGCTGCTGCTGCTGTCAACTCCTGCCAACTCCAGGGTGTGATTCATCCAATTTTTGGGCTCCTGAAGCCAACTCCAGTGTATATTTGGGCTCCTGCTGCTGCTGCTGCCAACTCCAGGGTGTGATTCATCCAATTTTTGGGCTCCTGAGGCCAACCCCAGGGTCTCTTTAATGTAATATTTGGGCTCCTGCTGCTGCTACTGTCAACTCCTGCCAACTCCAGGGTGTGATTCATCCAATTTTTGGGCTCCTGAAGCCAACTCCAGTGTATATTTGGGCTCCTGCTGCTGCTGCTGCCAACTCCAGGGTGTGATTCATCCAATTTTTGGGCTCCTGAGGCCAACCCCAGGGTCTCTTTAAAGTAATATTTGGGCTCCTGCTGCTGCTGCTGCTGTCAACTCCTGCCAACTCCAGGGTGTGATTCATCCAATTTTTGGGCTCCTGAAGCCAACTCCAGTGTATATTTGGGCTCCTGCTGCTGCTGCTGCCAACTCCAGGGTGTGATTCATCCAATTTTTGGGCTCCTGAGGCCAACCCCAGGGTCTCTTTAATGTAATATTTGGGCTCCTGCTGCTGCTACTGTCAACTCCTGCCAACTCCAGGGTGCGATTCATCCAATTTTTGGGCTCCTGAAGCCAACTCCAGTGTATATTTGGGCTCCTGCTGCTGCTGCTGCCAACTTCTGCCAACTCCAGGGTGTGATTCATCCAATTTTTGGGCTCCTGAAGCCAACTCCAGTGTATATTTGGGCTCCTGCTGCTGCTGCTGCCAACTTCTGCCAACTCCAGGGTGTGATTCATCCAATTTTTGGGCTCCTGAAGCCAACTCCAGTGTATATTTGGGCTCCTGCTGCTGCTGCTGCCAACTCCAGGGTGTGATTCATCCAATTTTTGGGCTCCTGAGGCCAACCCCAGGGTCTCTTTAATGTAATATTTGGGCTCCTGCTGCTGCTACTGTCAACTCCTGCCAACTCCAGGGTGTGATTCATCCAATTTTTGGGCTCCTGAAGCCAACTCCAGTGTATATTTGGGCTCCTGCTGCTGCTGCCAACTCCAGGGTGTGATTCATCCAATTTTTGGGCTCCTGAGGCCAACCCCAGGGTCTCTTTAAAGTAATATTTGGGCTCCTGCTGCTGCTGCTGCTGTCAACTCCTGCCAACTCCAGGGTGTGATTCATCCAATTTTTGGGCTCCTGAAGCCAACTCCAGTGTATATTTGGGCTCCTGCTGCTGCCAACTCCAGGGTGTGATTCATCCAATTTTTGGGCTCCTGAGGCCAACCCCAGGGTCTCTTTAATGTAATATTTGGGCTCCTGCTGCTGCTACTGTCAACTCCTGCCAACTCCAGGGTGTGATTCATCCAATTTTTGGGCTCCTGAAGCCAACTCCAGTGTATATTTGGGCTCCTGCTGCTGCTGCTGCCAACTTCTGCCAACTCCAGGGTGTGATTCATCCAATTTTTGGGCTCCTGAAGCCAACTCCAGTGTATATTTGGGCTCCTGCTGCTGCTGCTGCCAACTTCTGCCAACTCCAGGGTGTGATTCATCCAATTTTTGGGCTCCTGAAGCCAACTCCAGTGTATATTTGGGCTCCTGCTGCTGCTGCCAACTCCAGGGTGTGATTCATCCAATTTTTGGGCTCCTGAGGCCAACCCCAGGGTCTCTTTAATGTAATATTTGGGCTCCTGCTGCTACTACTGTCAACTCCTGCCAACTCCAGGGTGTGATTCATCCAATTTTTGGGCTCCTGAAGCCAACTCCAGTGTATATTTGGGCTCCTGCTGCTGCTGCTGCCAACTCCAGGGTGTGATTCATCCAATTTTTGGGCTCCTGAGGCCAACCCCAGGGTCTCTTTAATGTAATATTTGGGCTCCTGCTGCTGCTGCTGCTGTCAACTCCTGCCAACTCCAGGGTGTGATTCATCCAATTTTTGGGCTCCTGAAGCCAACTCCAGTGTATATTTGGGCTCCTGCTGGTGCTGCTGCCAACTCCAGGGTGTGATTCATCCAATTTTTGGGCTCCTGAGGCCAACCCCAGGGTCTCTTTAATGTAATATTTGGGCTCCTGCTGCTGCTACTGTCAACTCCTGCCAACTCCAGGGTGTGATTCATCCAATTTTTGGGCTCCTGAAGCCAACTCCAGTGTATATTTGGGCTCCTGCTGCTGCTGCTGCCAACTCCAGGGTGTGATTCATCCAATTTTTGGGCTCCTGAGGCCAACCCCAGGGTCTCTTTAAAGTAATATTTGGGCTTCTGCTGCTGCTGCTGCTGCTGCTGCTGTCAACTCCTGCCAACTCCAGGGTGTGATTCATCCAATTTTTGGGCTCCTGAAGCCAACTCCAGTGTATATTTGGGCTCCTGCTGCTGCTGCTGCCAACTTCTGCCAACTCCAGGGTGTGATTCATCCAATTTTTGGGCTCCTGAAGCCAACTCCAGTGTATATTTGGGCTCCTGCTGCTGCTGCTGCCAACTCCTGCCAACTCCAGGGTGTGATTCATCCAATTTTTGGGCTCCTGAAGCCAACTCCAGTGTATATTTGGGCTCCTGCTGCTGCTGCTACTGTCAACTCCTGCCAACTCCAGGGTGTGATTCATCCAATTTTTGGGCTCCTGAAGCCAACTCCAGTGTATATTTGGGCTCCTGCTGCTGCTGTCAACTCCTGCCAACTCCAGGGTGTGATTCATCCAATTTTTGGGCTCCTGAAGCCAACTCCAGTGTATATTTGGGCTCCTGCTGCTGCTACTGTCAACTCCTGCCAACTCCAGGGTGTGATTCATCCAATTTTTGGGCTCCTGAAGCCAACTCCAGTGTATATTTGGGCTCCTGCTGCTGCTGCTGCCAACTCCAGGGTGTGATTCATCCAATTTTTGGGCTCCTGAGGCCAACCCCAGGGTCTCTTTAAAGTAATATTTGGGCTTCTGCTGCTGCTGCTGCTGTCAACTCCTGCCAACTCCAGGGTGTGATTCATCCAATTTTTGGGCTCCTGAAGCCAACTCCAGTGTATATTTGGGCTCCTGCTGCTGCTGCTGCCAACTTCTGCCAACTCCAGGGTGTGATTCATCCAATTTTTGGGCTCCTGAAGCCAACTCCAGTGTATATTTGGGCTCCTGCTGCTGCTGCTGCCAACTCCAGGGTGTGATTCATCCAATTTTTGGGCTCCTAAGCCAACCCCAGGGTCTCTTTAATGTAATATTTGGGCTCCTGCTGCTGCTACTGTCAACTCCTGCCAACTCCAGGGTGTGATTCATCCAATTTTTGGGCTCCTGAAGCCAACTCCAGTGTATATTTGGGCTCCTGCTGCTGCTGCTGCCAACTCCAGGGTGTGATTCATCCAATTTTTGGGCTCCTGAGGCCAACCCCAGGGTCTCTTTAAAGTAATATTTGGGCTCCTGCTGCTGCTGCTGCTGCTGTCAACTCCTGCCAACTCCAGGGTGTGATTCATCCAATTTTTGGGCTCCTGAAGCCAACTCCAGTGTATATTTGGGCTCCTGCTGCTGCTGTCAACTCCTGCCAACTCCAGGGTGTGATTCATCCAATTTTTGGGCTCCTGAAGCCAACTCCAGTGTATATTTGGGCTCCTGCTGCTGCTGCTGCTGCCAACTCCAGGGTGTGATTCATCCAATTTTTGGGCTCCTGAGGCCAACCCCAGGGTCTCTTTAATGTAATATTTGGGCTCCTGCTGCTGCTGCTGCCAACTCCAGGGTGTGATTCATCCAATTTTTGGGCTCCTGAGGCCAACCCCAGGGTCTCTTTAATGTAATATTTGGGCTCCTGCTGCTGCTACTGTCAACTCCTGCCAACTCCAGGGTGTGATTCATCCAATTTTTGGGCTCCTGAAGCCAAATCCAGTGTATATTTGGGCTCCTGCTGCTGCTGCTGCCAACTTCTGCCAACTCCAGGGTGTGATTCATCCAATTTTTGGGCTCCTGAAGCCAACTCCAGTGTATATTTGGGCTCCTGCTGCTGCTGCTGCCAACTCCAGGGTGTGATTCATCCAATTTTTGGGCTCCTGAGGCCAACCCCAGGGCCTCTTTAATGTAATATTTGGGCTCCTGCTGCTGCTGCTGCTGTCAACTCCTGCCAACTCCAGGGTGTGATTCATCCAATTTTTGGGCTCCTGAAGCCAACTCCAGTGTAAATTTTGGGCTCCTGCTGCTGCTGTCAACTCCTGCCAACTCCAGGGTGTGATTCATCCAATTTTTGGGCTCCTGAAGCCAACTCCAGTGTATATTTGGGCTCCTGCTGCTGCTACTGTCAACTCCTGCCAACTCCAGGGTGTGATTCATCCAATTTTTGGGCTCCTGAAGCCAACTCCAGTGTAAATTTTGGGCTCCTGCTGCTGCTGCTACTGTCAACTCCTGCCAACTCCAGGGTGTGATTCATCCAATTTTTGGGCTCCTGAAGCCAACTCCAGTGTATATTTGGGCTCCTGCTGCTGCTGTCAACTCCTGCCAACTCCAGGGTGTGATTCATCCAATTTTTGGGCTCCTGAGGCCAACCCCAGGGTCTCTTTAAAGTAATATTTGGGCTCCTGCTGCTGCTGTCAACTCCTGCCAACTCCAGGGTGTGATTCATCCAATTTTTGGGCTCCTGAAGCCAACTCCAGTGTATATTTGGGCTCCTGCTGCTGCTGCTGCCAACTCCAGGGTGTGATTCATCCAATTTTTGGGCTCCTGAGGCCAACCCCAGGGTCTCTTTAATGTAATATTTGGGCTCCTGCTGCTGCTACTGTCAACTCCTGCCAACTCCAGGGTGTGATTCATCCAATTTTTGGGCTCCTGAAGCCAACTCCAGTGTATATTTGTGCTCCTGCTGCTGCCAACTTCTGCCAACTCCAGGGTGTGATTCATCCAATTTTTGGGCTCCTGAAGCCAACTCCAGTGTATATTTGGGCTCCTGCTGCTGCTGCTGCCAACTTCTGCCAACTCCAGGGTGTGATTCATCCAATTTTTGGGCTCCTGAAGCCAACTCCAGTGTATATTTGGGCTCCTGCTGCTGCTGCTGCCAACTCCAGGGTGTGATTCATCCAATTTTTGGGCTCCTGAGGCCAACCCCAGGGTCTCTTTAATGTAATATTTGGGCTCCTGCTGCTGCTACTGTCAACTCCTGCCAACTCCAGGGTGTGATTCATCCAATTTTTGGGCTCCTGAAGCCAACTCCAGTGTATATTTGGGCTCCTGCTGCTGCTGCCAACTCCAGGGTGTGATTCATCCAATTTTTGGGCTCCTGAGGCCAACCCCAGGGTCTCTTTAAAGTAATATTTGGGCTCCTGCTGCTGCTGCTGCTGTCAACTCCTGCCAACTCCGGGGTGTGATTCATCCAATTTTTGGGCTCCTGAAGCCAACTCCAGTGTATATTTGGGCTCCTGCTGCTGCTGCTGCCAACTCCAGGGTGTGATTCATCCAATTTTTGGGCTCCTGAGGCCAACCCCAGGGTCTCTTTAATGTAATATTTGGGCTCCTGCTGCTGCTACTGTCAACTCCTGCCAACTCCAGGGTGTGATTCATCCAATATTTGGGCTCCTGAAGCCAACTCCAGTGTATATTTTGGCTCCTGCTGCTGCTGCTGCCAACTTCTGCCAACTCCAGGGTGTGATTCATCCAATTTTTGGGCTCCTGAAGCCAACTCCAGTGTATATTTGGGCTCCTGCTGCTGCTGCTGCCAACTTCTGCCAACTCCAGGGTGTGATTCATCCAATTGTTGGGCTCCTGAAGCCAACTCCAATGTATATTTGGGCTCCTGCTGCTGCTGCTGCCAACTCCAGGGTGTGATTCATCCAATTTTTGGGCTCCTGAGGCCAACCCCAGGGTCTCTTTAATGTAATATTTGGGCTCCTGCTGCTGCTACTGTCAACTCCTGCCAACTCCAGGGTGTGATTCATCCAATTTTTGGGCTCCTGAAGCCAACTCCAGTGTATATTTGGGCTCCTGCTGCTGCTGCTGCCAACTCCAGGGTGTGATTCATCCAATTTTTGGGCTCCTGAGGCCAACCCCAGGGTCTCTTTAATGTAATATTTGGGCTCCTGCTGCTGCTGCTGCTGTCAACTCCTGCCAACTCCAGGGTGTGATTCATCCAATTTTTGGGCTCCTGAAGCCAACTCCAGTGTATGTTTGGGCTCCTGCTGGTGCTGCTGCCAACTCCAGGGTGTGATTCATCCAATTTTTGGGCTCCTGAGGCCAACCCCAGGGTCTCTTTAATGTAATATTTGGGCTCCTGCTGCTGCTACTGTCAACTCCTGCCAACTCCAGGGTGTGATTCATCCAATTTTTGGGCTCCTGAAGCCAACTCCAGTGTATATTTGGGCTCCTGCTGCTGCCAACTTCTGCCAACTCCAGGGTGTGATTCATCCAATTTTTGGTCTCCTGAAGCCAACTCCAGTGTATATTTGGGCTCCTGCTGCTGCTGCTGCCAACTCCAGGGTGTGATTCATCCAATTTTTGGGCTCCTGAGGCCAACCCCAGGGTCTCTTTAATGTAATATTTGGGCTCCTGCTGCTGCTGCTGCTGTCAACTCCTGCCAACTCCAGGGTGTGATTCATCCAATTTTTGGGCTCCTGAAGCCAACTCCAGTGTATATTTGGGCTCCTGCTGCTGCTGTCAACTCCTGCCAACTCCAGGGTGTAATTCATCCAATTTTTGGGCTCCTGAAGCCAACTCCAGTGTATATTTGGGCTCCTGCTGCTGCTACTGTCAACTCCTGCCAACTCCAGGGTGTGATTCATCCAATTTTTGGGCTCCTGAAGCCAACTCCAGTGTATGTTTGGGCTCCTGCTGGTGCTGCTGCCAACTCCAGGGTGTGATTCATCCAATTTTTGGGCTCCTGAGGCCAACCCCAGGGTCTCTTTAATGTAATATTTGGGCTCCTGCTGCTGCTACTGTCAACTCCTGCCAACTCCAGGGTGTGATTCATCCAATTTTTGGGCTCCTGAAGCCAACTCCAGTGTATATTTGGGCTCCTGCTGCTGCCAACTTCTGCCAACTCCAGGGTGTGATTCATCCAATTTTTGGTCTCCTGAAGCCAACTCCAGTGTATATTTGGGCTCCTGCTGCTGCTGCTGCCAACTCCAGGGTGTGATTCATCCAATTTTTGGGCTCCTGAGGCCAACCCCAGGGTCTCTTTAATGTAATATTTGGGCTCCTGCTGCTGCTGCTGCTGTCAACTCCTGCCAACTCCAGGGTGTGATTCATCCAATTTTTGGGCTCCTGAAGCCAACTCCAGTGTATATTTGGGCTCCTGCTGCTGCTGTCAACTCCTGCCAACTCCAGGGTGTAATTCATCCAATTTTTGGGCTCCTGAAGCCAACTCCAGTGTATATTTGGGCTCCTGCTGCTGCTACTGTCAACTCCTGCCAACTCCAGGGTGTGATTCATCCAATTTTTGGGCTCCTGAAGCCAACTCCAGTGTATATTTGGGCTCCTGCTGCTGCTGCTACTGTCAACTCCTGCCAACTCCAGGGTGTGATTCATCCAATTTTTGGGCTCCTGAAGCCAACTCCAGTGTATATTTGGGCTCCTGCTGCTGCTGTCAACTCCTGCCAACTCCAGGGTGTGATTCATCCAATTTTTGGGCTCCTGAAGCCAACTCCAGTGTATATTTGGGTTCCTGCTGCTGCTGCTGCCAACTTCTGCCAACTCCAGGGTGTGATTCATCCAATTTTTGGGCTCCTGAAGCCAACTCCAGTGTATATTTGGGCTCCTGCTGCTGCTGCTACCAACTCCAGGGTGTGATTCATCCAATTTTTGGGCTCCTGAGGCCAACCCCAGGGTCTCTTTAATGTAATATTTGGGCTCCTGCTGCTGCTACTGTCAACTCCTGCCAACTCCAGGGTGTGATTCATCCAATTTTTGGGCTCCTGAAGCCAACTCCAGTGTATATTTGGGCTCCTGCTGCTGCTGCTGCCAACTCCAGGGTGTGATTCATCCAATTTTTGGGCTCCTAAGCCAACCCCAGGGTCTCTTTAATGTAATATTTGGGCTCCTGCTGCTGCTACTGTCAACTCCTGCCAACTCCAGGGTGTGATTCATCCAATTTTTGGGCTCCTGAAGCCAACTCCAGTGTATATTTGGGCTCCTGCTGCTGCTGCTGCCAACTCCAGGGTGTGATTCATCCAATTTTTGGGCTCCTGAGGCCAACCCCAGGGTCTCTTTAAAGTAATATTTGGGCTCCTGCTGCTGCTGCTGTCAACTCCTGCCAACTCCAGGGTGTGATTCATCCAATTTTTGGGCTCCTGAAGCCAACTCCAGTGTATATTTGGGCTCCTGCTGCTGCTGTCAACTCCTGCCAACTCCAGGGTGTGATTCATCCAATTTTTGGGCTCCTGAAGCCAACTCCAGTGTATATTTGGGCTCCTGCTGCTGCTGCTGCCAACTCCAGGGTGTGATTCATCCAATTTTTGGGCTCCTGAGGCCAACCCCAGGGTCTCTTTAATGTAATATTTGGGCTCCTGCTGCTGCTGCTGCCAACTCCAGGGTGTGATTCATCCAATTTTTGGGCTCCTGAGGCCAACCCCAGGGTCTCTTTAATGTAATATTTGGGCTCCTGCTGCTGCTGCTGCTGCTGTCAACTCCTGCCAACTCCAGGGTGTGATTCATCCAATTTTTGGGCTCCTGAAGCCAACTCCAGTGTATATTTGGGCTCCTGCTGCTGCTGCTGCCAACTCCAGGGTGTGATTCATCCAATTTTTGGGCTCCTGAGGCCAACCCCAGGGTCTCTTTAATGTAATATTTGGGCTCCTGCTGCTGCTGCTGCTGTCAACTCCTGCCAACTCCAGGGTGTGATTCATCCAATTTTTGGGCTCCTGAAGCCAACTCCAGTGTAAATTTTGGGCTCCTGTTGCTGCTGTCAACTCCTGCCAACTCCAGGGTGTGATTCATCCAATTTTTGGGCTCCTGAAGCCAACTCCAGTGTATATTTGGGCTCCTGCTGCTGCTACTGTCAACTCCTGCCAACTCCAGGGTGTGATTCATCCAATTTTTGGGCTCCTGAAGCCAACTCCAGTGTATATTTGGGCTCCTGCTGCTGCTGCTACTGTCAACTCCTGCCAACTCCAGGGTGTGATTCATCCAATTTTTGGGCTCCTGAAGCCAACTCCAGTGTATATTTGGGCTCCTGCTGCTGTCAACTCCTGCCAACTCCAGGGTGTGATTCATCCAATTTTTGGGCTCCTGAAGCCAACTCCAGTGTATATTTGGGCTCCTGCTGCTGCTGCTGCCAACTTCTGCCAACTCCAGGGTGTGATTCATCCAATTTTTGGGCTCCTGAAGCCAACTCCAGTGTATATTTGGGCTCCTGCTGCTGCTGCTGCCAACTCCAGGGTGTGATTCATCCAATTTTTGGGCTCCTGAGGCCAACCCCAGGGTCTCTTTAATGTAATATTTGGGCTCCTGCTGCTGCTACTGTCAACTCCTGCCAACTCCAGGGTGTGATTCATCCAATTTTTGGGCTCCTGAAGCCAACTCCAGTGTATATTTGGGCTCCTGCTGCTGCTGTCAACTCCTGCCAACTCCAGGGTGTGATTCATCCAATTTTTGGGCTCCTGAAGCCAACTCCAGTGTATATTTGGGCTCCTGCTGCTGCTGTCAACTCCTGCCAACTCCAGGGTGTGATTCATCCAATTTTTGGGCTCCTGAAGCCAACTCCAGTGTATATTTGGGCTCCTGCTGCTGCTGCTGCCAACTTCTGCCAACTCCAGGGTGTGATTCATCCAATTTTTGGGCTCCTGAAGCCAACTCCAGTGTATATTTGGGCTCCTGCTGCTGCTGCTGCCAACTCCAGGGTGTGATTCATCCAATTTTTGGGCTCCTGAGGCCAACCCCAGGGTCTCTTTAATGTAATATTTGGGCTCCTGCTGCTGCTACTGTCAACTCCTGCCAACTCCAGGGTGTGATTCATCCAATTTTTGGGCTCCTGAGGCCAACCCCAGGGTCTCTTTAATGTAATATTTGGGCTCCTGCTGCTGCTACTGTCAACTCCTGCCAACTCCAGGGTGTGATTCATCCAATTTTTGGGCTCCTGAGGCCAACCCCAGGGTCTCTTTAAAGTAATATTTGGGCTCCTGCTGCTGCTGCTGCTGTCAACTCCTGCCAACTCCAGGGTGTGATTCATCCAATTTTTGGGCTCCTGCTGCTGCCAACTCCAGTGTCTCTTTAAAGCAATGTTTGGGCTCCTTCTGCCCCTCATAGTGATGCCACTTCAACTCTCTGCAATTGTGCCGCTCTGCGATTCTATTAGCGATGCCTCTGATCTGCATGTGATATTTCTTCAAGGTATTATTTAACTAACCCAGCACGCATCCTGTGCATGTTACAGCAAGGCAGAATGGTTTACAACCCTATTGAGGCTCTAGGAGGCTCAGAAATAGCTGTTTTTAATAGCGATTCGTCGCGAATTTATTCGGGTCGAAACGATTTTTGTCGGAAAATTCGGCGAATCAGTCGAATCGAATTTTTCAAAAGTTCGCTCATCTCTAGAGTACAGCAAAGAGAACGGGATGTTACCTGAGAATACAATGGATGTAGATTGAACTGCAAAGTATGTTTCATATGTTTTCATACTGGGTGAAGCAAATAAGTGTGCGAACAGCAGATTAAATCCCAGCTAGAAACAGTTCCTGTTGCACAAGGCGGTAAAATTGAAGTAAGAACTAGGGATGTTCATCGCTATTCTTGTGGAGGAATTGGACATAATGAAAAGCACACTAGAAATAATAAGCCTAATACATTCAGGACATATAGGAGGAACACTGCGGTAGGGCCCTAAATGTAAAACAAAGAGGATTCCTTTCTTTGGAAACACCAAAGAAAGAGTTGCACATAGGAATAAAAATGAAAGAAGGTGGGGCACGAGAACACAAATCTTCCTGGATTTGATTCAGAGCGGTGTGCTCATAGCAGAGATCGACAATATGCCCACATCATATCTGTGGAAGGTCTGGAAACAAATGAGCATCAAGGCAATTTGAAATTTGCCCAACCCAAGTGGGTGGTGACTAGTGATGTCAATCAGTACCTTCTGCCCAAAGAAAGCCAAACCATATAGAGGTAGCAGGTCAATGGTCAATGGTCAATTGAGAAATAATATCTGTAATAGGTGGTTAGTAACTAATCTTTTAGTTGAATTACATTTTTTAAAAGTCATTCACAGGTATAATAAGTTGTGATAAATTGTATTTGATTAAATAATTAATTGTTTATAAATATCACCAACCTGACATAATTATTCCATAAAGGGTCAGAGTGGAAAATATATTTGTGTGATAAATGTGACTGTGGAAGACCATAGATGGACAGATTCGATTGACTTATTTGCTGAGAAGCAAAGAGCAATGTCATTGTAATTTAGGCTTTTTTTGGCTCACCTCAAGATTCAATATATTGTCCAGTAGAGCGATCAGATTGTATCTGATCAGACCAATCTCAGATGTGACACAGATATTGCTTTAAGAGTTAGCCTGACTAGAGGATTTTCTCTGTTGGATAATTACTAACAGATGGTTATAAGACTTAGAGAGAGATGAAAGTACTTTTAAAGGAATAATCAACACTAACTTTGCTTTCCTAACATTTTTAAGCTAACATAAAGCATGTAAAATTCATATGAATGTTATTAACATTTTTTAATGTAAAAGGCAAGTATTATTAAAGTTTTAAAGCAAGGGTCTTAACAGTATTTACCAAAAGTTTAGGTTGCCACATACTTTAAAGGATTAAGGGAATATATGGCTAGTGGAAGGAGCAAACAGCTGAATGGAGTCGAGTAATAGATTCCATACATGAAAGATGTGCATCTGCTTGTAAGTGGCATTTTAAAGTTAGAAGATTTGAATTACACTGGAAATTATTGTATGGTAATGCTGTAAGAAAAACAGAATATATTTAATGTTTCACTGATGCATGCTAAGATAGCTGATTCAGGGTTGTCTCAGAAACTTGTTTCCAAGAGAAAAGAGATTCTGGTAACATGACTTAAGTGGGAGATATGCTTCTGTTATTCCAAGGCATTTTTCCCCCAAATTTAGTAACTAAAATGGGATCAAGATATAAGTTGCTGGGAAGAAATTGTACTTGACGTCATACAATATTGTTAAATTTGTGCCCAGATCTATATCCCAAATTAACTGACTAAAATTATTGACAATGCGCTTATGAACTAGAAGATGAAAACGTTATAATATATACTGATTGTTAGTGTGAAAAACATCTAAACAAGTTTTTTAAGGAGTATAATTTATGTGAATTTAGATAAGAACATTATGAAATTAGTTGTTTAAAGAATTTGATGCTGTGTATTCTTATGTTAAAGGAAAGAAAACTGAGGCTGACCATGACGCAAAACCCTGAAGTAGGAAGGAAAGTGAAGAAGAAAGGAGTAACATTACAAAATGGGATGCCATGATAAAAAGATCAGCACAAGGAGAAGAATATAATGAATATAACAAAGACTCCTATTTCATCATAGAAGAAATGAAGATACTTAAACCAACTCAAGATTGCAATTAACTCTTCCATGCAAGAGATTTCAGTGAATGATCTGATGAAGTCTTACCAGAGAAGTGACCATCCCAAGGCAGAAAAAAAGAAGAGTAGAATGAAGGGAAGACAACCAGTGACACCATGAAGCACGACAAGATATCTGTTGCATAAGAATTTTGTGAACTAGGTTTTTTCCAAGACAGTGAAACCTATTTACAGATTTACATTGGGTTTTAGGGAACCAAATTAGAACATTACACCTAAACGCATATGAGCATAACAAGAGGAGGTGCACAGGGGTGCTCATGGAATTTCATTATATGTTTTTTTTTGGGTTTGGATCACTACTATAGAGGTTAAATATGTTTAAAGCGGGTTGGGAGGAGGAGTCAGAAGGGGTTAAAGAATTTAAGTTCTGAGTCTTGGCTCTTTCTGGATAAATCACAATTAGGATTTTCTTTTAATACTCAGGCACTTGTCAGATGTAAAAATGGGATTAATTCTTCTTTGAAAGGACAAGGTCATGAGCAAATAAATAATATGAAACACGACATTGCCTTGTTATCACTGAGAATATTGTGCTTTTGCTCTTGACATAGTAAGGCCAAAGCCTGAACTGAGGGTTATATCATCAGGTTTCCCATTCCAATCCAGGTTATTTGTTTGAAAGTTACAAACTTTAACTAACTAATAATAACCCTGAATTTGAGACCATAACAGGGGGAACTGTAAGAAGGTTCAGGAGGAATAAAAGGTTTATGATCTTAAATATTAATGGATTAATATTAAATTATTAACCTTGCTAATATATAGGTAATTTGGATGAATGTGGAAGCTGTGGATGTGTACCTGTCATTTATTATGTTTCTTATCCAGAGCTGGCTGAGTCAAAGGAAATAATACAAATGTAATATTTATATAGGGCCATATAATATATAAAAGGTTTACTTAGTCATATACAGCTGATAATGTTTGGGTTGTCTCAGTTCTCTCTTAGTAATTACTTTAACTTGAACCATCTGTTGTGTTTAGGCTGTGGGTTTGTATTTCATGATGACTTCTTTGTAACATTGGCAACTGAGATTGCAACTTGCCATCATATCCTCACTGTTCATATTATTACTATTTCTGTAATGTAACGCAACTTGCTCTATTTAAATTAAATCCACTCATCGATTGTTAGTTTTGCCCAATACTTATTATGTGAATTACAATAGCTGAGATTATATCTGGATGGTCTTCTTACATTATGTTATTGATAAAGCTAGTTTGAAAGAAAAAACACGAAGTTTTTTACATAGTGTGTTTACTCTTCTAACAGAAATATGCTGTTTCCTTTGTTCCATATTGAGATTTGTTGCTGATGTGTCCTGTTCATGTTTTGGTTCTTGATTGTTTCTTAAAAATGTTGGCATCATTGACGGCTCTAAGACCATGCACCATCCTGTACTGCACTGGCAGGCCTTTGCCCACCTTCTTCTTACAGGGGGGTGTTACATGGAGAAGTAGTCTCAACTAGCACCCCCTTTTTGAGAAAATGCACTATTTTAGGGATGGCATTTGTTTGCTGTAAACTCAGAGGGTACTGTGCTTTGCAGGGTAGAGGGACACCTGCCTTGTGTTCTACCATTATTGAAGTGACTGGTAGTGGACCGTTGTGTCACAGTATGGTAGGAACCTCCTACATCAGAAGAGACATATACTCCTCCAAAAGACTAGAAACATACATTGTGAATGGATTGTTATCACAGGCTTCTAAGAGACAGATATCCTCCTGGCCAAGGGTATCCTGCAGCCTAACAATGGCATCTGGTAGATACATTATCTGTGCATGTATTCTTTGTAACAGGTTAACAGGGGCGGTGTCACTGACTAGGAGGCAGCTAATCACCTGCTGACTTGGGGCAAAATTAATTGGTATAGGCTTGGTTAGGGGAGTAGAGATAGTAATCCTGGTAAAGGACCAATATGTAAAAAAAAAGTATTTTCATTTTCGAAAGTTTATATTTTTAGGTGCAAAAATGTTGTCCTCTAGGTGCTGAGCTGATCTAGTTGGTATGTTGGCAAATGTGTGTTAAATGGAAGCAGTTTTCACTAACTGCAATCTGTTGCTATTGGCAATCGTACACCTTGGTGTATAGACTTGTGGTACAATTTCCAGTAGCAAGGTACTGAAAACTGTATCCATAAAACACACATTTGCTTACAAATAAAAAAATGCTACATAGCTTGAGCACCTAGAGGACATCCTTTTGGCACAAAAATTATACAATATCAAAAACATCATTGAATGTTTTCTTCCCGTTTTATAATATGCAAAATTTATTAAGCTTATTCCACCCTGGCCAGGTTGAATAATCAGACGGCAGTAAAACCGGCTCATTTCCTACCTCTTGCACCTAAGTTGCTTAAGATTACTTAGAGGTGTAAAAACTGTTTTGTGTTGTATGAATTGTTCAGAATCTTCACATCAGACATTGGGAATTTCTATTGAGCCTGGCAAAGACTTTACCTTGTGCTCACATGCAGCCACGTCTCTCTGGGCTTTGGGATTAAAATGATTGTGAGCTACAACTGAAATTTATATGCTGCCCAAACTGCTGCCAAGAGAATTCATGGCTGGTTTGGACGACGGCTTGTAATGATTTGCTCCCCTAAGAGAAAAGGAAATTGACTTAACTGCTACCTGGATGGTGCAATTACTTCTAAATGTGCTGCAATCTTTAGAGAGCAGGATAATGGTGTTTGCTCTAAATGTCAATATAAATATATATATATTGTAAGCGGGCAAACAATCAGCAGTGACGGACAGCGGATTTGAACGGCAAAACGGCTTTTATTCAGCAAAGTAGATAATCCAAAGATCGCAGCATAAATGCAGTAAGCAAAAAGGGTTACTTCACCAACCAAAATAGTCCTGGGCTGGGTACTCCAGAAAGTTGATCAGTTCCAGTCCACTTTACGGGGCGTATCAGCCCTCTGCTCAATGTCCAGTGCTATCCTTCACCACGGTGCAGCTCAGCCTGGGCTCACTCCAACAGGCTGGTCATCAACCAAGGAAAGGCCGTGTGCTCTCTTCTTATACAGGCTTCCCCTGTAATCAGCGTGCACACTTGTGGAGGCCTTAGAACATGTAACAACCCGTTAGGGAATTGGGGAAGTGACCTGGTCCTGAAAACCCGGGCCGGATTGTGCTTTATACAGCCAAGCAGGGAAGAAACAAACATTTTGATACAATTTACCACTATATATATATATATATATATATATATATATATATATATATATATAATAAAAATATATATAATTTAATATAATTTAATATAATTTTATATATTTAATTCATTATATATAATTTTGGTATATCACCATAATTTATAAATAGAGTGTGCCCCCCAAATGCTCCAATTAGATATTAGGTAACAAAAAAAAACTTGTGCCTATGTGTGTCATAGGATGAAGGAATTATATATCTTTCTATTCTATACATATTGAACATATTTGTTGCTCTTTCAGAATTGTTTAATTCTTGGTAAAGAAACACAATGCATGACAAAGGTACACGAGGCATGACAAAGGAATACAACACATGACAAAAGAATGCAACGCATGACAAAGGAACATAATATATGACAAAGGAACACAATGCATGGCAAAGGAATGTAAGACATGGCAAAGGAACATATATATGAAAAGGAACACAATGCATGACAAAGGAATGCACACGTGACAAAGGAACACAATGCATGTCAAAGGAACGCAACGCATGGCAAAGGAACACATGGCAAAAGAACATAACACATGAAAAGGGAATACAATGCATGACAAAGGAATGCAACACATGGCAAAGGAATACAATACATGGCAAAGCAACACAAGGCATGACAAGGGAACACAACGCATGATAAGGGAATGCACACGTGACAAATAACACAATACATGACAAAGGAACACAATACATGACAAAGCAACGCAATCCATGACAAAAGAACGCAACGCATAACAAAGGATCACAAGGCATGACAAAGGAATACAACACATAACAAAGGAATGCAAAGCATGACAAAGGAACATAATATATGACAAAGGAACACAATGCATGGCAAAGGAATGCAAGACATGGCAAAGGAACATAATATATGGAAAAGGAACACAATGCATGACAAAGGAATGCAACACATGGCAAAGGAATACAATACATGGCAAAGCAACACAAGGCATGACAAGAGAACACAACGCATGACAAGGGAATGCACACGTGACAAAGGAACACAATCCATGACAAAAGAACGCAGTGCTTGACAAAAGAACGCAACGCATAACAAAGGATCAAAAGGCATGACAAAGGAACACAACACATGACAAAGAAATGCAACATGTGACAAAGGAACGCAGCACATGACAAGGGAACACATCTCATGACAACAGAATGCAACTAACGACAAAGGAACACAACACATAACAAAAGAACACAATGTACAGGGACGGAATAAGTGTGGTGGAGCCACCTGAGCACAACATTTGATGGAGGTCCCAGATATAGTATTTTTTCCTTATAATAGTCCAGCCAAGTAACTGATTGGTGGTCATATGGCTCCCTTGTGCAGATGCATGCTATTCGGGAACTCCTGCTTTGCTATTCAGTTCCCCTGCATTGCTCTGCAAATCTAAAAAAGGACTTCCCAGGTGTGAGGGGGGCACCCACTGCTGCTGATCGCTTCTATGCTGACCTTGCAGACCATCAGGCCAAAGACTGAATAGCCTCCTGGACCAGACCATAACCCAAAGGTTGGTGGAGGCCTCCTTTGGAAGGCTAGAGGTGTAGACCCCGGGACATGCGCCCATTGTGCCTTCCTCATAATCAGGCCCTGGCAATGCGTGACAAAGGATCACAATTCATGACAAAGGAACACAATGCATGACAAAGGAACACAACACATTACAAGGAACATTACACATGACAAAGTAACAAACCATTGTGTTTGGTGCGGCCTATAAGTCAAGATACAGCAAAGGAAGTAAAGGAGCAGTATTGCGGAAAAAAAAATGAAAATCCAGGTAAATATGCTGGGTGGTGGTAGGAGGGGTCACTTATACACCCAGCATTAAGAAATATCCAGACAGGCTTGTTTCTTTCTTTAATGGAAAGGAAACGCAATTGGGGGGGGGGGGGCAGGTTCAGAAACCTGTCACCCCTGGATGTTATTCCAACTAAGAGAAGAAAACCCCAAGCTTGGTGGAAGTTTTATTCATTTGGGTGTAAAAGTGACCCCTCCCCTTATTACCCAAGGTGTTTAAATATTGCATATTTTTAGGATGCACCTCCTTTAACAAATGCCCATGAGGTGTAAGAACGCATCAGATCCTCCTCCAGATGAAAGCTCCTCCATTTTGGGGGCCTCAAAAGTTGCAGCTCTCTCCAACATCAAGTGTAATGGCTGTTTCAGAATCCCGCTAATAGTGCTGACCCTGTTCCCCTAACCAGTAGGGTCCGCATCCAAATCTCAGTTCACATACTCTTAATGCATGTGTAAGGAGGCATTTTCTAGCTGCCACACAGCAAGCAGGGCAAAATTATTTCATCGGGATAATGGACGAAGTGTCTCCAACAGTTCAGATGAGTTGTAGGCATGCAACACAACAGTTAAGGTAACTGACTACCCATGAAAAAAACAAAAGAAAATGGTACTCACCTTTGTCCCCCACAGCTGATCGGTCCAAGTCTGATGATCAGCAACTTACCTTATCCTTGGATGGCTTCCCGTGCCCTTATCCCATATGACATAGATTTGTTTATCGGTACGATGGGATATTCTGATATATTCTGGTCATTTTGGTTTCCTTGCCAGCAAATATATTAAAGAAACTATCATGCTGCCCACCTGCACAAATACCTTGGACAATGCTGCTGCGCTGCGGGTTGGTGTTAAAAATTATGTGTTTTTCCACCCCCAAGTTTAAAGATCGCCATATGGAAGATCTTAAGGGTTCCGGATGACTTGCTGCAGTCAGCTGGCCACATCCCAGGGTTCCCTGTGGAGTGCACAATCAAATTGCTCGGCGTGAGAGAGCACACAGCTGCAGAGAAGCCAGGTATGCAACCATCGGAGAACACAGTGTTGCAGGAGCTGCTGGTAAAGGTGAGTTTACTGCCAACCTGGGGGTTTAATACAGTGGGGCATCCCAGTATAGGCGACCCTGGCATCTATTAGATTTGTGTACAGTATACAGAGTCAATGCAGGATGCTCTCTCAGCACATTTCAGGTTCCTTGTTGTCTCCCTCCCCATGTACCTTGCAGGGTGATCCCTGTATCTTGTAGGAGGTTTCCTGCAAGACCATCCTCCCATTTTCATGTTTTTTTCCCTTGTGCCTTGTGGGACTTTGTACCCCATTCAGCTCTTTGGAGTTTCTTCTCTTACCTTGCGTGGTGCTCCATGCAGCTCTGCAACCTCCATGTTCTCCTCTTGCTAAGTGTTCCCTTATGTCCCATTCCCCCCATAATCTGCTGCCCCCTTTACCAGTATTCCTCCTGATCTTCTGAACATGGGCCTCCTACCTATATGGAATGGCTGGCTGGGCAGGTAATTCCTGAATTCGGGAAGATTTCTTCTGCCCTAGAAACTGATCAGCCATAGGTCTTACTTTTATTCCTTATTCCTTTGTATCCCCTGTCTTGACCTATGGTGGATGAAAACTCTAGTGACTCCAGTTCTAGATTGTAACTTGCCCCCTTTGTAAAACCCCCAGGATCACTGATGGGAACATCCTCTATCTAATGTGTGAACTTAAACCAGCGTATTTGTGTGGTTGGCGTCAGGTCAGCGTTTCAGATGGGAACACCGAGCGGGGAACACCCAGTGTTTGTGCCATTCAGAACTCATTGGGGGTCATGCTAAATAGTTGGTGAAGCCAGTGTGGCTTTTAGTTGTGCATTGCAGTGTGGATTGCAACCTGCATCCCTGGGAGCTTTTTTAGCGATAACTAGAGATGAGCGAACTTTTGAAAAATTTGATTCGACTGATTCGCCGAATTTTCCGACAAAAAACGTTTCGACCCGAATTTATTCGTGACAAATCGCTATTAAAAACGGCTATTTCTGAGCCTCCTAGAGCCTCAATAGGGTTGTAAACCATTCTGCCTTGCTGTAACACGCACAGGATGCGTGCTGGGTTAGTGAAATAATACTGTAAATAATTATCACATGCAGATCAGAGGCATCGCTAATAGAATCGCAGAGTGGCACAATTGCAGAGAGTTGAAGTGGCATCACTATGAGGGGCCCCTATAGTGCCTGAAAACACACCCTGGAGCTGGAAGCAGCAGGAGCCCAAAAATTTGCTGAATCACACCCTGGAGTTGCAAGCAGCAGCAGAAGCAACAGCTGCAGGAGCACAAACATTGCTTTAAAGAGACACTGGAGTTGGCTTCAGGAGCCCAAGAATTGGATGAATCACACCCTGGAGTTGCAAGCAGCAGCAGGAGCCCAAACATAGCTTGAAAGAGACACTAGAGTTGGCTGCAGGAGGCCAAAAACTGGATGAACCACACCCTGGAGTTGCAAGCAGCAGCAGGAGCCCAAACATTACTTTAAAGAGACCCTGGAGTTGGCTGCAGGAGGCCAAAAATTGGATGAATCACACCCTGGAGTTGGCAGCAGCAGCAGCAGGAGCCCAAACATTGCCTGAAAGAGACACTGGAGTTGGCTGCAGGAGCCCAAAAATTGGATGAATCACTCCCTGGTGTTGCAAGCAGCAGCAGCAGGAGCACAAAAATTACTTTAAAAAGACACTGGAGTTGGCTGCAGGAGCCCAAAAATTGGATGAATCACACCTGGAGTTGCAAGCAGCTGCAGGAGCCCAAACATTACTTTAAAGAGACACTGGAGTTGGCTACAGGAGCCCAAACATTTGATGAATCACACCCTGGAGTGGCAAGCAGAAGCTGCAGGAGCACAAACATTGCATGAAAGAGACACTGGAGTTGGCTGCAGGAGCCCAAACATTTGATGAATCACACCCTGGAGTTGCAAGCAGCAGCAGGAGCACAAACATTGCTTGAAAGAGACACTGGAGTTGGCTGCAGGAGGCCAACAATTGGATGAATGACACCCTGGAGTTGCAAGCAGCAGCAGGAGCCCAAACATTGCATGAAAGAGACACTGGAGTTGGCTGCAGGAGCCCAAAAATTGGATGAATCACACCCTAGAGTTGCAAGCAGCAGCAGCAGCAGGAGTACAAACATTACTTTAACCCTTTAAGTGCCAAGCACGTAACACCTATGTGCTGGCTTGGCTGGGCCTTAAGTGCCAAGCCCGTAGGTGTTACGTGCTCAACTTTCCCCGCTGCTAGTATAAAAAATAAAAATGAAAAATACTCACCTGACCCCTCGTTGGATCTGGCCGGGTCTCCTCTTTAATTTGGTGCCATCCGATCCCCCGTGGGGGGTCAGATGGCTCCAGGAGAGCCCCTGGAATAGCCCCCCCCCCGTTTTGGCAGCAGCAGCTGCTGACTGTAAAAAAAAATAAAAATAAAAATGACATTTGCTTACCTGTGGTCGTGCTGCCTCCCTCCGGGTCTTCTCTTCACTGGGGGGGCCTCCGATAACCCCCCCAGCCTCTTCGGTGGCTAGGAGAGGGCAGAAAATGCCCTCTCCCCCACTTCCTGCATCGCGACTGCTAGCCCCGCCCCCTAATTAACCCTTTGTGTTCTGTCATCCAGCAGCTATAAAAGACTTCCAGCAGGTGAGCAGAAGCCAGTGATCGCCGAAGGACACAGTGCTCCAGGATGGATGGGAGGTAAGTATTAAAAAAAAAATAATAATTTTTTCTTTTTGCGTGCATGTGTTTTTTTTTACATTTAACCCATTGTGAACTGGTAAGGGGTCCATGACCCCTATACCAGTTCACAAGGCTGGGGGAGGTGGCAAGTCACCTGTGACTAGCGGGTGACTTGCCATTAACCCCTGGCACCCCCATTACCTGCCTCCCCAAAGCCCAGGGGGGGCAGAAGAGCCCGGGCCCACGGGCTATGCGGGCTTGTAGCCTGCAGGGCCAGGGGCCACAAAAGCTGGCCCCTGTGCCCTGTTTCTACAAGCCCTGCATAGCTGGTCCCGGGCTGGTTACTTTGGGTAAGGGGGACCCCATGTCAATTTTTTTTTTTTTTTTTTTTAAGGGTTTTTAACCCTTAAAAATCCCCCCCAAAAAATGGGGTCCCCCCCCCCCAGGGAGGGGGACCCTATGTCATTTTTTTTCTCGATTTAACCCTTTGTAGTGTGGATGGTAGTTGTATTTTATTTGTGAATGTTATAAAGTACTTGTTTCAGTTAGGGGGGTCTCCTGGGCAGAACCGGGGGGCTACCGATAAATATGTGGTACCGTTCTAATCGGTAAAAATGGGGCTTTCACATGCAATATGCTTTTCCTTAATAAAATACATTTTTTATTTAAAATAAAGGAGTCAATTTTCTAAAAATGTTTTTATTTTATTTTTTTTTTTACTTAATAATATTGTAAAAAACAAAATAAAATTTACAAACAAGACATTTCATGTTAAAGCCTAAACTCTGCTGCAACAAAATATAAATATAATTTTCCTGAAAACTACAGCAAAAATGGCGCAAAAATGGCGCAAAACATGGCACAAAATGGGGAAAAATGACCTGTCAACAGAGGGTGACAAAATCTCAAATAGGCTGGCAATTAAAAGGGTTAATAGTACCTCTGCATGTTGGGTATTGTTCTGTTCGGGAGACCTTGCGCTTTCAGACTTAGCTTGTTTTTTCTGGTTTGCATATTTATATTTTAGGAAAAGATGTTTTTTATTCAGCTTTTTTATACATTTTTTAGGGAAACCCTGCGCAACCAAAGAATTATTTGAGGAATTAATTCCAGAAAGATGAGCCCACTACAACAAGCTGGGTACGCTTAGTAAGCTCAACATGTGTACTTTCAGGGAATATATGGTTTATGGGGGATATTCCAAATATAAAGGATTGTTTTGGTTGAAAATTCGCAAGGTGCGCACTTTGTCTGCAGAACTGAAATTTTCAAGTAAAATTACTGTTATGCTCATGCTTTACTTTGGGGTGTTTGGCAACTCTTCCCTTGACAGAACCTATGCATGTTGGGTGTTGTTCTGTTCGGGGAATGTTGTTTTTTCTTGTTTGTATATAGTTTTTTTAGGAAAAATGTGGCTTTGATTCTGCTTTTTTATCCTTTTTTTGGGAAACTCTTTGCAACCAAAGAATACATTGAGGAATTACTTCCAGAAAACTATGGGCACATCAACATGCCTGGTACACCTAGAAAGCTTGAGGTGTGTACTTCCAGAGAATATATAGTTTGTTGGGAGTATTTCAAATGTAAAGGGTTGTTTTTCTGGTAAAACTGCAAGGTGTGCATAGCGCATATCACAGTTGTATTTTTTTTGAAAATCCCCTAAAGAGCTATTTCAGTTTGGGAGAGTCTCCTGGGCAGGAAAGGGTGTCTACCTATACATATGTGGTATTGCTGTAACTGGGAGAAATTGGGATTTCAAACGCAATAAGATTTTATTGACAAACTTACATTTTTTTTTATTACAAAAAAACACTACAAATTATAAAAAAAGATTTTTTTTTTTTTTTTCACATATTTCACCCAAAAATATTGAGAATACACCTAAAAATTACAAACAAGACATTTCATGTTAAAGCCCAGATATATCATTTTCCTGGGAAATCCCTGGAAATCCTTTCAAAAATGACAGTTGAACATGTGTAGCGCAAAATAGTGAAACATGGTCTGGCAACAGGGAGTGGCAAATGCTTCAGGTAGGCTGGCACTGAAAGGGTTAAAGAGACACTGGAGTTGGCTGCAGGAGCCCAAAATTTGGATGAATCACACCCTGGAGTTGCAAGCAGCAGCAGGAGCACAGACATTACTTTAAAGAGACACTGGAGTTGGCTGCATGAGCCCAACAATTGGATGAATCACACCCTGGAGTTGCAAGCAGCAGCAGGAGCCCAAACATAGCTTGAAAGAGACACTGGAGTTGGCTGCAGGAGCCCAAAAATTGGATGAATCACACCCTAGAGTTGCAAGCAGCAGCAGCAGGAGTACAAACATTACTTTAAAGAGACACTGGAGTTGGCTGCAGGAGCCCAAAAATTGGATGAATCACACCCTGGAGTTGCAAGCAGCAGCAGGAGCCCAAACATTACTTTAAAGAGACACTGGAGTTGGCTGCAGGAGCCCAAACATTTGATGAATCACACCCTGGAGTGGCAAGCAGAAGCTGCAGGAGCACAAACATTGCATGAAAGAGACACTGGAGTTGGCTGCAGGAGCCCAAACATTTGATGAATCACACCCTGGAGTTGCAAGCAGCAGCAGGAGCACAAACATTGCTTGAAAGAGACACTGGAGTTGGCTGCAGGAGGCCAACAATTGGATGAATCACACCCTGGAGTTGCAAGCAGCAGCAGGAGTCCAAACATTACTTTAAAGAGACACTGGAATTGGCTGCATGAGGCCAAAAATTGCATGAATCACACCCTGGAGTTGCAAGCAGCAGCAGGAGCACAAACATTGCGCGAAAGATACATTGGAGTTGGCTGCAGGAGCACAAAAATTGGATGAATCACACCCTTGAGTTGCAAGCAGAAGCAGCAGGAGCCCAAACATAGCTTGAAAGAGACACTGGAGTTGGCTGCAGGAGCCCAAAAATTGAATGAACCACACCCTGGAGTTGCAAGCAGCAGCAGCAGCAGGAGCCCAAACATAGCTTGAAAGAGACACTGGAGTTGGCTGCAGGAGCCCAAAAATTGAATGAATCACACCCTGGAGTTGCTAGCAGCAGCAGCAGGAGCCCACACATAGCTTGAAAGAGACACTGGAGTTGGCTGCAGGAGCCCAAAAATTGGATGAATCACACCCTGGAGTTGCAAGCAGCAGCAGCAGGAGCCCACACATAGCTTTAAAGAGACACTGGAGTTGGCTGCAGGAGCCCAAAAATTGGATGAATCATACCCTGGAGTTGCAAGCAGCAGCAGGAGCACAAACCTTGCTTGAAAGAGACACTGGAGTTGGCTGCAGGAGCCCAAAAATTGGATGAATCACACCCTGGAGTTGCAAGCACCAGGAGCCCAAACATTACTTTAAAGAGACACTGTAGTTGGCTGCAGGAGCCCAAAAATTGAATGAATCACACTAGAGATGAGCGAACTTTTGAAAAATTAGATTCGACTGATTCGCCAAATTTTCCGACAAAAATCGTTTTGACCCGAATAAATTCGCGACGAATCGCTATTAAAAACGGCTATTTCTGAGCCTCCTAGAGCCTCAATAGGGTTGTAAACCATTCTGCCTTGCTGTAACACGCACAGGATGCGTGCTGGGTTAGTTAAATAATACTTTGAAGAAATATCACATGCAGATCAGAGGCATCGCTAATAGAATCGCAGAGCGGCACAATTGAATTCAAGAGAGTTGAAGTGGCATCACTATGAGGGGCAGGAGCCCAAAAATTGCTTTAAAGAGACACTGGAGTTGGCAGCAGCAGGAGCCCAAAAATTGGATGAATCACACCCTGGAGTTGGCAGCAGCAGCAGGAGCCCAAACATTACTTCAAAGAGACCCTGGGGTTGGCTTCAGGAGCCCAACAATTGGATGAATCACACCCTGGAGTTGGCAGGAGTTGACAGCAGCAGCAGCAGGAGCCCAAATATTACTTTAAAGAGACACTGGGGTTGGCTTCAGGAGCCCAAAAATTGGATGAATCACACCCTGGAGTTGGCAGAAGTTGGCAGCAGCAGCAGCAGGAGCCCAAATATTACTTTAAAGAGACCCTGGGGTTGGCTTCAGGAGCCCAAAAATTGGATGATTCACACCCTGGAGTTGGCAGCAGCAGCAGCAGGAGACCAAATATACACTGGAGTTGGCTTCAGGAGCCCAAAAATTGGATGAATCACACCCTGGAGGTGGCAGCAGCAGCAGCAGGAGCCCAAATATTACTTTAAAGAGACACTGGGGTTGGCTTCAGGAGCCCAAAAATTGGATGAATCACACCCTGGAGTTGGCAGAAGTTGGCAGCAGCAGCAGCAGGAGCCCAAATATTACTTTAAAGAGACCCTGGGGTTGGCTTCAGGAGCCCAAAAATTGGATGAATCACACCCTGGAGTTGGCAGCAGCAGCAGCAGGAGCCCAAATATACACTGGAGTTGGCTTCAGGAGCCCAAAAATTGGATGAATCGCACCCTGGAGTTGGCAGCAGCAGCAGCAGGAGCCCAAATATACACTGGAGTTGGCTTCAGGAGCCCAAAAATTGGATGAATCACACCCTGGAGTTGGCAGCAGCAGCAGCAGGAGCCCAAATATACACTGGAGTTGGCTTCAGGAGCCCAAAAATTGGATGAATCACACCCTGGAGTTGGCAGCAGCAGCAGCAGGAGCCCAAATATACACTGGAGTTGGCTTCAGGAGCCCAAAAATTGGATGAATCACACCCTGGAGTTGGCAGCAGCAGCAGCAGGAGCCCAAATATACACTGGAGTTGGCTTCAGGAGCCCAAAAATTGGATGAATCACACCCTGGAGTTGGCAGCAGCAGCAACAGGAGCCCAAATATACACTAGAGTTGGCTTCAGGAGCCCAAAAATTGGATGAATCACACCCTGGAGTTGGCAGCAGCAGCAGCAGGAGCCCAAATATACACTGGAGTTGGCTTCAGGAGCCCAAAAATTGGATGAATCACACCCTGGAGTTGGCAGCAGCAGCAGCAGGAGCCCAAATATACACTGGAGTTGGCTTCAGGAGCCCAAAAATTGGATGAATCACACCCTGGAGTTGGCAGCAGCAGGAGCCCAAATATTACTTTAAAGAGACACTGGGGTTGGCTTCAGGAGCCCAAAAATTGGATGATTCACACCCTGGAGTTGGCAGCAGCAGCAGCAGGAGCCCAAATATACACTGGAGTTGGCTTCAGGAGCCCAAAAATTGGATGAATCACACCCTGGAGTTGGCAGAAGTTGGCAGCAGCAGCAGCAGGAGCCCAAACATTACTTCAAAGAGACCCTGGGGTTGGCTTCAGGAGGCCAAAAATTGGATGAATCACGCCCTGGAGTTGGCATGAGTTGACAGCAGCAGCAGCAGGAGCCCAAATATTACTTTAAAGAGACCCTGGGGTTGGCTTCAGGAGCCCAAAAAATGGATGATTCACACCCTGGAGTTGGCAGCGGCAGCAGCAGGAGCCCAAATATACACTGGAGTTGGCTTCAGGAGCCCAAAAATTGAATGAATCACACCCTGGAGTTGGCAGCGGCAGTAGCAGGAGCCCAAATATTACTTTAAAGAGACCCTGGAGTTGGCTTCAGGAGCCCAAAAATTGGATGATTCACACCCTGGAATTGGCAGCAGCAGCAGCAGGAGCCCAGATATACACTGGAGTTGGCTTCAGGAGCCCAAAAATTGGATGAATCACACCCTGGAGTTGGCAGCAGCAACAGCAGGAGCCCAAATATTACTTTAAAGAGACCCTGGGGTTGGTTTCAGGAGCCCAAAAATTGGATGAATCACACCCTGGAGTTGGCAGAAGTTGGCAGCAGCAGCAGCAGCAGGAGCCCAAACATTACTTTAAAGAGACCCTGGGGTTGGCTTCAGGAGCCCAACAATTGGATGAATCACACCCTGGAGTTGGCAGGAGTTGACAGCAGCAGCAGCAGGAGCCCAAATATTACTTTAAAGAGACCCTGGGGTTGGCTTCAGGAGCCCAAAAATTGGATGATTCACACCCTGGAGTTGGCAGCAGCAGCAGCAGGAGCCCAAATATACACTGGAGTTGGCTTCAGGAGCCCAAAAATTGGATGAATCGCACCCTGGAGTTGGCAGCAGCAGGAGCCCAAATATTACTTTAAAGAGACCCTGGGGTTGGCTTCAGGAGCCCAAAAATTGTATAAATCACACCCTGGAGTTGGCAGAAGTTGGCATCAGCAGCAGCAGGAGCCCAAATATTACTTTAAAGAGACCCTGGGGTTGGCTTCAGGAGCCCAAAAATTGGATGAATCACACCCCGGAGTTGGCAGCAGCAGCAGCAGGAGCCCAAATATACACTGGAGTTGGCTTCAGGAGCCCAAAAATTGGATGAATCACACCCTGGAGTTGGCAGCAGCAGCAGCAGGAGCCCAAATATTACTTTAAAGAGACACTGGGGTTGGCTTCAGGAGGCCAAAAATTGGATGAATCACGCCCTGGAGTTGGCAGGAGTTGACAGCAGCAGCAGCAGGAGCCCAAATATTACTTTAAAGAGACCCTGGGGTTGGCTTCAGGAGCCCAAAAATTGGATGATTCACACCCTGGAGTTGGCAGCAGCAGGAGCCCAAATATACACTGGAGTTGGCTTCAGGAGCCCAAAAATTGGATGAATCACACCCTGGAGTTGGCAGAAGTTGGCAGCAGCAGCAGCAGGAGCCCAAACATTACTTCAAAGAGACCCTGGGGTTGGTTTCAGGAGCCCAAAAATTGGATGAATCACACCCTGGAGTTGGCAGAAGTTGGCAGCAGCAGCAGCAGGAGCCCAAACATTACTTTAAAGAGACCCTGGGGTTGGCTTCAGGAGCCCAACAATTGGATGAATTACACCCTGGAGTTGGCATGAGTTGACAGCAGCAGCAGCAGGAGCCCAAATATTACTTTAAAGAGACCCTGGGGTTGGCTTCAGGAGCCCAAAAATTGGATGAATCACACCCTGGAGTTGGCAGCAGCAGCAGCAGGAGCCCAAATATTACTTTAAAGAGACACTGGGGTTGGCTTCAGGAGCCCAAAAATTGGATGATTCACACCATGGAGTTGGCAGCAGCAGCAGCAGGAGCCCAAATATACACTGGAGTTGGCTTCAGGAGCCCAAAAATTGGATGAATCACACAAATGGAGTTGGCAGAAGTTGGCAGCAGCAGCAGCAGGAGCCCAAACATTACTTCAAAGAGACCCTGGGGTTGGCTTCAGGAGGCCAAAAATTGGATGAATCACGCCCTGGAGTTGGCAGGAGTTGACAGCAGCAGCAGGAGCCCAAATATTACTTTAAAGAGACCCTGGGGTTGGCTTCAGGAGCCCAAAAATTGGATGAATCACACCCTGGAGTTGGCAGAAGTTGGCAGCAGCAGCAGCAGGAGCCCAAAAAATGGCCTAAAGACATAAATATGTTTTGCACCATTTGGAAAGTGTAAAACGTGGCACCATGCTGAATCTAGTTGCATGCATCAGGCATTGGTGGGTGGAAATCCTGGCTGATCCATCCCTGATTCATTTTGACAAAGGTGAGTTTCTCCACATTTTTAGTTGACAGACGAGTTCTCCTCGCCGTAACTATGGCCCCCGCCGCACTAAACACCCGCTCAGATGGCACGCTACTTGCCGGGCAGGACAGCTTTTCCAGGGCAAACTCTGCTAGTTGCGGCCACAAATCAGGTTTGGCTGCCCAGAAGTCCAGCGGATCCTCAAGGTGTGTTGGCATGGTCATGTTAAAGTATGACATGACCTGCTGGTTGAGGTCCTGCTCCAGGTCTTGCTGCTGCTCATGAGTAGCCTCACTATGCGGGTGTAGAAAGCTACTCATTAGCGACTGAAGACTGAGGCTGCTGCTGCTGATGGAGCTGCTGCTGCTGCTCCTGCCAACCCCCCCAGCGGCCATGGCAGTGGAAGGTGAGCGCAGAGGTCCCCTCGAGTCAGACCTGCGAGAGTATGGACCATGGCGCAGATAGGCATCGGCCAACTGCCTACGTAGAATGTCTTTGTAGTAGTTGAGTTTGTCCTCCCTCTCGGTAGGTTTAAAAAATGCCCCATTTTGTGCCGGAAGCGAGGGTCCAATAAGGTGGACAGCCAGAAGTCATCCCGCCGACAGATGGAAACAATTCTGGGGTCACTACGCAAGCACGTGAGCATGCTTCCTGCCATTTGCGCAAGTGACTCGGATGGACTACCTGTCTCCATCTCCACTGCATACTGCCACGGTGTGCCCGGGTCCTCTGTCTCGCCTTCCTCAAAAACCTCTAGCTCCTCTGGCTGCTCCTGCTCCTCCTCTCCTGTCCGCTGACTAGATAAACCAGCCATTTCGCCAAGCCTAAACTGTGTTTCGCTGGGCAACTCCTCCTCCTCCTCTTCCTCCTCCTCCTCCAGTTCAGCTCCAACGGGGTTCATGTGGCCGTAAGATGTAAACGCCATGTCTCCAGTGCCCTGACCAGCCATGGTTTCCAACATGTGCTGTAGTACATGAAGCAGTGGAATCACGTCGTTCCTCCCGTAATCCTGCCGACTGACAAATAAAGTGGCTTCCTCAAAGGGCCTGAGCAAACGGCAGGTGTCACGTATGAGCTGCCACTGGTTGACATTGAAGTTACACAGGGGAGTCCCCCTATCTGCTTGGATCATCAGGAAATCCGTGATGGCTTTTCTCTGTTCATATAATCGGTCCAACATGTGAAGGGTGGAATTCCAACGTGTGGAAACATCGCAAATCAGACTATGTTGGGGGATACCGTTCTGACGCTGTAGCTCAAGAAGGGTGTGTTTGGCGGTGTAGGAGTGGCTGAAGTGCATGCAAAGTTTCCTTGAAGTTGTTAGGATGTCTTGCAGATGGGGGGAACACTTCAGAAACCGCTTGACAACCAGATTGAAGACGTGAGCCATGCAGGGGGCATGGGTCAGCCTTCCTTGGCGCAGCGCAGACAAAATGTTCTTCCCATTGTCGGTAACCATGATTCCCATTTTAAGTTTTCTTGGAGTAAGCCATGTTTGGATTTCCTGATGAATACATTTAAGCAGTTCCTCCCCTGTGTGACTCCGTTCGCCAAGACAAACCATGTGAAGCACTGCGTGACACCTCCGTGCCCTGCACACATGGTAGACTGGAGGGGCACTGAGACTTGAGCCTACAGTGGAGGGTGAGGAGATGGCGGAGGATGAGGAGGCCGAGTCGCACGGTGTCACAGGCCCAACGGGCAGGGAGTGCGGAGGCCGATGCGGCGTGACCTGTCCAAGTTGCTGCTGCTGCAAAGGGACCACATTCACCCAGTGGGCCGTAAACGACATGTACTGTCCCTGACCGTAGTTACAGCTCCAGATGTCGGCGCTGCCATGCACTTTGCTACACACCGACAGGCTCAAGGACTGGCCCACCTTCTGTTCAACAAAAGTGTGCAGCGCTGGTACTGCCTTCTTGGCAAAGAAATGACGGCTTGGGACTCTCCACCTCGGCTCGGCACAAGCCATCAGTTCTCTGAAAGGTGCAGATTCCACCACCTGAAAAGGGAGCGACTGCAGCACCAGCAACTTGGACAGGAGCACATTCAGCTTCTGCGCCGTAGGATGAGTGGGCGCATACTGCTGTCTCTTGGACATGGCTTCGCTGATGGATTGCTGGCGGGATGCATGACTTGGAGGAGGAGGAGGAGGAGCAGGAGCGACAGAGGATGGGTATGACGCACAGCTGCCTTCGGCTGAGGTGCTGGAGCCTTGGCTGGCAGAAATTGGGAGCTCACTTGGTGAGGAAGCAGACTGGACCACCCCTTGGGAGCCTCGGTTCTCCCAGGTCGCTTTATGGTGACGCATCATATGTTGACGCAGGGCCGTGGTGCCAACATTTGGACCCTGGCCACGCTTCACCTTCTGCCTACATATCTTGCATGTGGCCATGTTACCCTCCTGCGGATGCTTCAGGAAAAACTGCCACACTGCCGAGTAGCTACTTTTCCCACCCCCTGGCCTCACTGATTCACTGCTGCTGTTGCCAACTCCAGGAACCCCTGCTCCACTACCTCCCGATAAGGTAGACTGCCGCACAGCAGGTGCTCTACCCCGGCCCCGGCCCCGGCCGGCTCCAGCCTTTGGAATTGTGCCCCCATGCTGACTGCTACCACCTTGCTGCCTCAGCTGCTGACTCCGGGGCAACCTGCGCCCCTCTTCTCCTGATGATGACGATGAAGCCCCTTCATCACCCGGCTCCCAAGTGCGATCGGCTTCATCGTCATCATCATCATCACCGAGTTGTGGCTGTACGTCACTGATGTTCGTGGATTCGTCAACAGTGTCTGGCGCAGGAGCTGGAACGCTCGCAGCACCCACGACACTGTCCACATCACTATTTGTCTGCCTAGCTAGAGAAGCCACCTCCATTTCTTGGCTGGGCAGTAGCTGCTGACTGTCCTCTATCTGATGGTCCTCCTCACTAAAGAGTGGAGCTGAACCCAAAGCATAGGATACGTCGCTGGGGGATGAATCACACCCTGGAGTTGGCAGAAGTTGGCAGCAGCAGCAGCAGGAGCCCAAACATTACTTTAAAGAGACCCTGGGGTTGGCTTCAGGAGCCCAACAATTGGATGAATTACACCCTGGAGTTGGCAGGAGTTGACAGCAGCAGCAGCAGGAGCCCAAATATTACTTTAAAGAGACCCTGGGGTTGGCTTCAGGAGCCCAAAAATTGGATGAATCACACCCTGGAGTTGGCAGCAGCAGCAGCAGCAGGAGCCCAAATATTACTTTAAAGAGACACTGGGGTTGGCTTCAGGAGCCCAAAAATTGGATGATTCACACCATGGAGTTGGCAGCAGCAGCAGCAGGAGCCCAAATATACACTGGAGTTGGCTTCAGGAGCCCAAAAATTGGATGAATCACACAAATGGAGTTGGCAGAAGTTGGCAGCAGCAGCAGCAGGAGCCCAAACATTACTTCAAAGAGACCCTGGGGTTGGCTTCAGGAGGCCAAAAATTGGATGAATCACGCCCTGGAGTTGGCAGGAGTTGACAGCAGCAGCAGGAGCCCAAATATTACTTTAAAGAGACCCTGGGGTTGGCTTCAGGAGCCCAAAAATTGGATGAATCACACCCTGGAGTTGGCAGAAGTTGGCAGCAGCAGCAGCAGGAGCCCAAAAAATGGCCTAAAGACATAAATATGTTTTGCACCATTTGGAAAGTGTAAAACGTGTCACCATGCTGAATCTAGTCGCATGCATCAGGCATTGGTGGGTGGAAATCCTGGCTGATCCATCCCTGATTCATTTTGACAAAGGTGAGTCTCTCCACATTTTAAGTTGACAGACGAGTTCTCCTCGCCGTAACTATGGCCCCCGCCGCACTAAACACCCGCTCAGATGGCACGCTACTTGCCGGGCAGGACAGCTTTTCCAGGGCAAACTCTGCTAGTTGCGGCCACAAATCAAGTTTGGCTGCCCAGAAGTCCAGCGGATCCTCAAGGTGTGTTGGCATGGTCATGTTAAAGTATGACATGACCTGCTGGTTGAGGTCCTGCTCCAGGTCTTGCTGCTGCTCATGAGTAGCCTCACTATGCGGGTGTAGAAAGCTACTCATTAGCGACTGAAGACTGAGGCTGCTGCTGCTGATGGAGCTGCTGCTGCTGCTCCTGCCAACCCCCCCAGCGGCCATGGCAGTGGAAGGTGAGCGCAGAGGTCCCCTCGAGTCAGACCTGCGAGAGTATGGACCATGGCGCAGATAGGCATCGGCCAACTGCCTACGTAGAATGTCTTTGTAGTAGTTGAGTTTGTCCTCCCTCTCGGTGGGTTTAAAAAATGCCCCATTTTGTGCCGGAAGCGAGGGTCCAATAAGGTGGACAGCCAGAAGTCATCCCGCCGACAGATGGAAACAATTCTGGGGTCACTACGCAAGCACGTGAGCATGCTTCCTGCCATTTGCGCAAGTGACTCGGATGGACTACCTGTCTCCATCTCCACTGCATACTGCCACGGTGTGCCCGGGTCCTCTGTCTCGCCTTCCTCAAAAACCTCTCGCTCCTCTGGCTGCTCCTGCTCCTCCTCTCCTGTCCGCTGACTAGATAAACCAGCCATTTCGCCAAGCCTAAACTGTGTTTCGCTGGGCAACTCCTCCTCCTCCTCTTCCTCCTCCTCCTCCAGTTCAGCTCCAACGGGGTTCATGTGGCCGTAAGATGTAAACGCCATGTCTCCAGTGCCCTGACCAGCCATGGTTTCCAACATGTGCTGTAGTACATGAAGCAGTGGAATCACGTCGTTCCTCCCGTAATCCTGCCGACTGACAAATAAAGTGGCTTCCTCAAAGGGCCTGAGCAAACGGCAGGTGTCACGTATGAGCTGCCACTGGTTGACATTGAAGTTACACAGGGGAGTCCCCCTATCTGCTTGGATGATCAGGAAATCCGTGCTGGCTTTTCTCTGTTCATATAATCGGTCCAACATGTGAAGGGTGGAATTCCAACGTGTGGAAACATCGCAAATCAGACTATGTTGGGGGATACCGTTCTGACGCTGTAGCTCAAGAAGGGTGTGTTTGGCGGTGTAGGAGTGGCTGAAGTGCATGCAAAGTTTCCTTGAAGTTGTTAGGATGTCTTGCAGATGGGGGGAACACTTCAGAAACTGCTTGACAACCAGATTGAAGACGTGAGCCATGCAGGGGGCATGGGTCAGCCTTCCTTGGCGCAGCGCAGACAAAATGTTCTTCCCATTGTCGGTAACCATGATTCCCATTTTAAGTTTTCTTGGAGTAAGCCATGTTTGGATTTCCTGATGAATACATTTAAGCAGTTCCTCCCCTGTGTGACTCCGTTCGCCAAGACAAACCATGTGAAGCACTGCGTGACACCTCCGTGCCCTGCACACATGGTAGACTGGAGGGGCACTGAGACTTGAGCCTACAGTGGAGGGTGAGGAGATGGCAGAGGATGAGGAGGCCGAGTCGCACGGTGTCACAGGCCCAACGGGCAGGGAGTGCGGAGGCCGATGCGGCGTGACCTGTCCAAGTTGCTGCTGCTGCTGCAAAGGGACCACATTCACCCAGTGGGCCGTAAACGACATGTACTGTCCCTGACCGTAGTTACAGCTCCAGATGTCGGCGCTGCCATGCACTTTGCTACACACCGACAGGCTCAAGGACTGGCCCACCTTCTGTTCAACAAAAGTGTGCAGCGCTGGTACTGCCTTCTTGGCAAAGAAATGACGGCTTGGGACTCTCCACCTCGGCTCGGCACAAGCCATCAGTTCTCTGAAAGGTGCAGATTCCACCACCTGAAAAGGGAGCGACTGCAGCACCAGCAACTTGGACAGGAGCACATTCAGCTTCTGCGCCGTAGGATGAGTGGGCGCATACTGCTGTCTCTTGGACATGGCTTCGCTGATGGATTGCTGGCGGGATGCATGACTTGGAGGAGGAGGAGGAGGAGCAGGAGCGACAGAGGATGGGTATGACGCACAGCTGCCTTCGGCTGAGGTGCTGGAGCCTTGGCTGGCAGAAATTGGGAGCTCACTTGGTGAGGAAGCAGACTGGACCACCCCTTGGGAGCCTCGGTTCTCCCAGGTCGCTTTATGGTGACGCATCATATGTTGACGCAGGGCCGTGGTGCCAACATTTGGACCCTGGCCACGCTTCACCTTCTGCCTACATATCTTGCATGTGGCCATGTTACCCTCCTGCGGATGCTTCAGGAAAAACTGCCACACTGCCGAGTAGCTACTTTTCCCACCCCCTGGCCTCACTGATTCACTGCTGCTGTTGCCAACTCCAGGAACCCCTGCTCCACTACCTCCCGATAAGGTAGACTGCCGCACAGCAGGTGCTCTACCCCGGCCCCGGCCCCGGCCGGCTCCAGCCTTTGGAATTGTGCCCCCATGCTGACTGCTACCACCTTGCTGCCTCAGCTGCTGACTCCGGGGCAACCTGCGCCCCTCTTCTCCTGATGATGACGATGAAGCCCCTTCATCACCCGGCTCCCAAGTGCGATCGGCTTCATCGTCATCATCATCATCACCGAGTTGTGGCTGTACGTCACTGATGTTCGTGGATTCGTCAACAGTGTCTGGCGCAGGAGCTGGAACGCTCGCAGCACCCACGACACTGTCCACATCACTATTTGTCTGCCTAGCTAGAGAAGCCACCTCCATTTCTTGGCTGGGCAGTAGCTGCTGACTGTCCTCTATCTGATGGTCCTCCTCACTAAAGAGTGGAGCTGAACCCAAAGCATAGGATACGTCGCTGGGGGATGAATCACACCCTGGAGTTGGCAGAAGTTGGCAGCAGCAGCAGCAGGAGCCCAAACATTACTTTAAAGAGACCCTGGGGTTGGCTTCAGGAGCCCAACAATTGGATGAATTACACCCTGGAGTTGGCAGGAGTTGACAGCAGCAGCAGCAGGAGCCCAAATATTACTTTAAAGAGACCCTGGGGTTGGCTTCAGGAGCCCAAAAATTGGATGAATCACACCCTGGAGTTGGCAGCAGCAGCAGCAGCAGGAGCCCAAATATTACTTTAAAGAGACACTGGGGTTGGCTTCAGGAGCCCAAAAATTGGATGATTCACACCATGGAGTTGGCAGCAGCAGCAGCAGGAGCCCAAATATACACTGGAGTTGGCTTCAGGAGCCCAAAAATTGGATGAATCACACAAATGGAGTTGGCAGAAGTTGGCAGCAGCAGCAGCAGGAGCCCAAACATTACTTCAAAGAGACCCTGGGGTTGGCTTCAGGAGGCCAAAAATTGGATGAATCACGCCCTGGAGTTGGCAGGAGTTGACAGCAGCAGCAGGAGCCCAAATATTACTTTAAAGAGACCCTGGGGTTGGCTTCAGGAGCCCAAAAAATGGATGAATCACACCCTGGAGTTGGCAGAAGTTGGCAGCAGCAGCAGCAGGAGCCCAAAAAATGGCCTAAAGACATAAATATGTTTTGCACCATTTGGAAAGTGTAAAACGTGGCACCATGCTGAATCTAGTCGCATGCATCAGGCATTGGTGGGTGGAAATCCTGGCTGATCCATCCCTGATTCATTTTGACAAAGGTGAGTTTCTCCACATTTTTAGTTGACAGACGAGTTCTCCTCGCCGTAACTATGGCCCCCGCCGCACTAAACACCCGCTCAGATGGCACGCTACTTGCCGGGCAGGACAGCTTTTCCAGGGCAAACTCTGCTAGTTGCGGCCACAAATCAAGTTTGGCTGCCCAGAAGTCCAGCGGATCCTCAAGGTGTGTTGGCATGGTCATGTTAAAGTATGACATGACCTGCTGGTTGAGGTCCTGCTCCGGGTCTTGCTGCTGCTCATGAGTAGCCTCACTATGCGGGTGTAGAAAGCTACTCATTAGCGACTGAAGACTGAGGCTGCTGCTGCTGATGGAGCTGCTGCTGCTGCTCCTGCCAACCCCCCCAGCGGCCATGGCAGTGGAAGGTGAGCGCAGAGGTCCCCTCGAGTCAGACCTGCGAGAGTATGGACCATGGCGCAGATAGGCATCGGCCAACTGCCTACGTAGAATGTCTTTGTAGTAGTTGAGTTTGTCCTCCCTCTCGGTGGGTTTAAAAAATGCCCCATTTTGTGCCGGAAGCGAGGGTCCAATAAGGTGGACAGCCAGAAGTCATCCCGCCGACAGATGGAAACAATTCTGGGGTCACTACGCAAGCACGTGAGCATGCTTCCTGCCATTTGCGCAAGTGACTCGGATGGACTACCTGTCTCCATCTCCACTGCATACTGCCACGGTGTGCCCGGGTCCTCTGTCTCGCCTTCCTCAAAAACCTCTAGCTCCTCTGGCTGCTCCTGCTCCTCCTCTCCTGTCCGCTGACTAGATAAACCAGCCATTTCGCCAAGCCTAAACTGTGTTTCGCTGGGCAACTCCTCCTCCTCCTCTTCCTCCTCCTCCTCCAGTTCAGCTCCAACGGGGTTCATGTGGCCGTAAGATGTAAACGCCATGTCTCCAGTGCCCTGACCAGCCATGGTTTCCAACATGTGCTGTAGTACATGAAGCAGTGGAATCACGTCGTTCCTCCCGTAATCCTGCCGACTGACAAATAAAGTGGCTTCCTCAAAGGGCCTGAGCAAACGGCAGGTGTCACGTATGAGCTGCCACTGGTTGACATTGAAGTTACACAGGGGAGTCCCCCTATCTGCTTGGATGATCAGGAAATCCGTGCTGGCTTTTCTCTGTTCATATAATCGGTCCAACATGTGAAGGGTGGAATTCCAACGTGTGGAAACATCGCAAATCAGACTATGTTGGGGGATACCGTTCTGACGCTGTAGCTCAAGAAGGGTGTGTTTGGCGGTGTAGGAGTGGCTGAAGTGCATGCAAAGTTTCCTTGAAGTTGTTAGGATGTCTTGCAGATGGGGGGAACACTTCAGAAACCGCTTGACAACCAGATTGAAGACGTGAGCCATGCAGGGGGCATGGGTCAGCCTTCCTTGGCGCAGCGCAGACAAAATGTTCTTCCCATTGTCGGTAACCATGATTCCCATTTTAAGTTTTCTTGGAGTAAGCCATGTTTGGATTTCCTGATGAATACATTTAAGCAGTTCCTCCCCTGTGTGACTCCGTTCGCCAAGACAAACCATGTGAAGCACTGCGTGACACCTCCGTGCCCTGCACACATGGTAGACTGGAGGGGCACTGAGACTTGAGCCTACAGTGGAGGGTGAGGAGATGGCGGAGGATGAGGAGGCCGAGTCGCACGGTGTCACAGGCCCAACGGGCAGGGAGTGCGGAGGCCGATGCGGCGTGACCTGTCCAAGTTGCTGCTGCTGCTGCAAAGGGACCACATTCACCCAGTGGGCCGTAAACGACATGTACTGTCCCTGACCGTAGTTACAGCTCCAGATGTCGGCGCTGCCATGCACTTTGCTACACACCGACAGGCTCAAGGACTGGCCCACCTTCTGTTCAACAAAAGTGTGCAGCGCTGGTACTGCCTTCTTGGCAAAGAAATGACGGCTTGGGACTCTCCACCTCGGCTCGGCACAAGCCATCAGTTCTCTGAAAGGTGCAGATTCCACCACCTGAAAAGGGAGCGACTGCAGCACCAGCAACTTGGACAGGAGCACATTCAGCTTCTGCGCCGTAGGATGAGTGGGCGCATACTGCTGTCTCTTGGACATGGCTTCGCTGATGGATTGCTGGTGGGATGCATGACTTGGAGGAGGAGGAGGAGGAGCAGGAGCGACAGAGGATGGGTATGACGCACAGCTGCCTTCGGCTGAGGTGCTGGAGCCTTGGCTGGCAGAAATTGGGAGCTCACTTGGTGAGGAAGCAGACTGGACCACCCCTTGGGAGCCTCGGTTCTCCCAGGTCGCTTTATGGTGACGCATCATATGTTGACGCAGGGCCGTGGTGCCAACATTTGGACCCTGGCCATGCTTCACCTTCTGCCTACATATCTTGCATGTGGCCATGTTACCCTCCTGCGGATGCTTCAGGAAAAACTGCCACACTGCCGAGTAGCTACTTTTCCCACCCCCTGGCCTCAATGATTCACTGCTGCTGTTGCCAACTCCAGGAACCCCTGCTCCACTACCTCCCGATAAGGTAGACTGCCGCACAGCAGGTGCTCTACCCCGGCCCCGGCCCCGGCCGGCTCCAGCCTTTAGAATTGTGCCCCCATGCTGACTGCTACCACCTTGCTGCCTCAGCTGCTGACTCCGGGGCAACCTGCGCCCCTCTTCTCCTGATGATGACGATGAAGCCCCTTCATCACCCGGCTCCCAAGTGCGATCGGCTTCATCGTCATCATCATCATCATCACCGAGTTGTGGCTGTACGTCACTGATGTTCGTGGATTCGTCAACAGTGTCTGGCGCAGGAGCTGGAACGCTCGCAGCACCCACGACACTGTCCACATCACTATTTGTCTGCCTAGCTAGAGAAGCCACCTCCATTTCTTGGCTGGGCAGTAGCTGCTGACTGTCCTCTATCTGATGGTCCTCCTCACTAAAGTGTAGAGCTGAACCCAAAGCATAGGATACGTCGCTGGGGGAGGGAACGGCGTAGGCCAGAGGCAATGGGAGGACAGGGACTGCTCTCGGGGCATGCAAACTCAGGGTTGTGTCAGAGGAACCTACCGACCCTAGACTGGGGGTCTCAGACGTAAGTTGTGATGATGTTGTTGATGAGCGCGTCAACCAATCTACCACGGCAGATGCGTTACTGGTGGAGACCCGACCGCTAGCAGATACTGGCAGATTAGGTCTCTCAGCGTGACTCCTGCTGCTACTGGCCCCCAGTCTGATGCGAGCTCTGCCTGCGGAATCTTGGCCTCTGCCACTCCTCTTTTCACTTCCAGGCACTTGTCTGCCCGACATAGTCTAACTGACGTGGTAGTAGGTGATATTTAAAGAACCCCCGGGCAGCGGTGGGTCTATATGAAACAGAATATAATGCACACCAAAAGTGAGCAGTAACACTGAGCCTCCAACAGGCCTGCCTAGTGTAAATAAGAGAGCTGCTTAGTGTAAATAAAGAGGGGTATGCTATGTTACAGAATGGGATGCCCCAACAGAAGTGCACCTGGCAGGCAGCAGTAAGTCTATGCCCAGCAAAAGTGTCTTTATCAGGGCTAATTTCAATTATAATAGGTGCAAATGGTTATATGGTCTTAAACAGAGGCTGCTGTAGTCACAGAATGGGATGCCCCAAAAAAGAAGTGGACCTGGCAGGGTCCAGTAGTGCTATGCCCAGCAAAAGTGTCTTTATCAGGCTAATTTCAATTATAATAAGTGCAAATGGTTATATGGTCTTAAACAGAGGCTGCTGTAGTCACAGAATGGGATGCCCCAAAAAAGAAGTGGACCTGGCAGGGTCCAGTAGTGCTATGCCCAGCAAAAGTGTCTTTATCAGGCCTAATTTCAATTATAATAAGTGCAAATGGTTATATGGTCTTAAACAGAGGCTGCTGTTAGGGATGAGCGAATCGATCCGGACGAACCCGGATTCGATCCGAATTTCAGGAAAAATTCGATTCGGATCGAATCCGAATTTCCCCGCGATTCGATCACTCGAAGTTTTCCTTTAACATCCATTCATTTACATTACAGGCATTCTAAGATGGCGGGCGGGACATGTCTGGACATGTATCCCGCGCCAGTGCAAGCTGGGGCAGTCACATGCAGCCTATCAGCAGCCAGCAAGCCCGGTGACGTCACACAGCGGTATTTAACGGCGGCCATCTTGCTTTTCCTCATTTCTCTATTGCATTCGTGACAGACAGACAGAACGCTGTGTAGCTGAGGCAGTTAGACAGGCTGGAGAGAGGGACAGACAGGGACAGGCTGGAGACAGGCAGGAGACAGGCAGGAGACAGACAGGAGACAGACAGAAAGCCAGGGAAAGGTAGGAAAAACGGAGCTGGCTGACAGGGAGATTTTTTTTTTTTCATCCAGCCTTTGTTAGCGTTTTCAGGCTGCTTATAGTAACTAACTGTGCATATATACTGAACTGATCTTAAGTCTGCTGTGAGGCATCCCATTCTGTGACTAAAGCAGCCTCTATTTAATAGCATAATAAACATTTGCACTTATTCTCATAGAAATCAGGCCTGATAAAGACACTTTTGCTGTGCATGCTCTCTGGTTTTTGTGGCACTGGCATCCCATTCTGTGACTAAAGCAGCCTCTATTTAATAGCATAATAAACATTTGCACTTATTCTCATAGAAATCAGGCCTGATAAAGACACTTTTGCTGTGCATGCTCTCTGGTTTTTGTGGCACTGGCATCCCATTCTGTGACTAAAGCAGCCTCTATTTAATAGCATAATAAACATTTGCACTTATTCTCATAGAAATCAGGCCTGATAAAGACACTTTTGCTGTGCATGCTCTCTGGTTTTTGTGGCACTGGCATCCCATTCTGTGACTAAAGCAGCCTCTATTTAATAGCATAATAAACATTTGCACTTATTCTCATAGAAATCAGGCCTGATAAAGACACTTTTGCTGTGCATGCTCTCTGGTTTTTGTGGCACTGGCATCCCATTCTGTGACTAAAGCAGCTAGGGATGAGCGAATCGATCCGGACGAACCCGGATTCGATCCGAATTTCAGGAAAAATTCGATTCGGATCGAATCCGAATTTCCCCGCGATTCGATCACTCGAAGTTTTCCTTTAACATCCATTCATTTACATTACAGGCATTCTAAGATGGCGGGCGGGACATGTCTGGACATGTATCCCGCGCCAGTGCAAGCTGGGGCAGTCACATGCAGCCTATCAGCAGCCAGCAAGCCCGGTGACGTCACACAGCGGTATTTAACGGCGGCCATCTTGCTTTTCCTCATTTCTCTATTGCATTCGTGACAGACAGACAGAACGCTGTGTAGCTGAGGCAGTTAGACAGGCTGGAGACAGGCTGGAGACAGGGACAGACAGGGACAGGCTGGAGACAGGCAGGAGACAGGCAGGAGACAGACAGGAGACAGACAGAAAGCCAGGGAAAGGTAGGAAAAACGGAGCTGGCTGACAGGGAGATTTTTTTTTTTTCATCCAGCCTTTGTTAGCGTTTTCAGGCTGCTTATAGTAACTAACTGTGCATATATACTGAACTGATCTTAAGTCTGCTGTGAGGCATCCCATTCTGTGACTAAAGCAGCCTCTATTTAATAGCATAATAAACATTTGCACTTATTCTCATAGAAATCAGGCCTGATAAAGACACTTTTGCTGTGCATGCTCTCTGGTTTTTGTGGCACTGGCATCCCATTCTGTGACTAAAGCAGCCTCTATTTAATAGCATAATAAACATTTGCACTTATTCTCATAGAAATCAGGCCTGATAAAGACACTTTTGCTGTGCATGCTCTCTGGTTTTTGTGGCACTGGCATCCCATTCTGTGACTAAAGCAGCCTCTATTTAATAGCATAATAAACATTTGCACTTATTCTCATAGAAATCAGGCCTGATAAAGACACTTTTGCTGTGCATGCTCTCTGGTTTTTGTGGCACTGGCATCCCATTCTGTGACTAAAGCAGCCTCTATTTAATAGCATAATAAACATTTGCACTTATTCTCATAGAAATCAGGCCTGATAAAGACACTTTTGCTGTGCATGCTCTCTGGTTTTTGTGGCACTGGCATCCCATTCTGTGACTAAAGCAGCCTCTATTTAATAGCATAATAAACATTTGCACTTATTCTCATAGAAATCAGGCCTGATAAAGACACTTTTGCTGTGCATGCTCTCTGGTTTTTGTGGCACTGGCATCCCATTCTGTGACTAAAGCAGCCTCTATTTAATAGCATAATAAACATTTGCACTTATTCTCATAGAAATCAGGCCTGATAAAGACACTTTTGCTGTGCATGCTCTCTGGTTTTTGTGGCACTGGCATCCCATTCTGTGACTAAAGCAGCCTCTATTTAATAGCATAATAAACATTTGCACTTATTCTCATAGAAATCAGGCCTGATAAAGACACTTTTGCTGTGCATGCTCTCTGGTTTTTGTGGCACTGGCATCCCATTCTGTGACTAAAGCAGCCTCTATTTAATAGCATAATAAACATTTGCACTTATTCTCATAGAAATCAGGCCTGATAAAGACACTTTTGCTGTGCATGCTCTCTGGTTTTTGTGGCACTGGCATCCCATTCTGTGACTAAAGCAGCCTCTATTTAATAGCATAATAAACATTTGCACTTATTCTCATAGAAATCAGGCCTGATAAAGACACTTTTGCTGTGCATGCTCTCTGGTTTTTGTGGCACTGGCATCCCATTCTGTGACTAAAGCAGCCTCTATTTAATAGCATAATAAACATTTGCACTTATTCTCATAGAAATCAGGCCTGATAAAGACACTTTTGCTGTGCATGCTCTCTGGTTTTTGTGGCACTGGCATCCCATTCTGTGACTAAAGCAGCCTCTATTTAATAGCATAATAAACATTTGCACTTATTCTCATAGAAATCAGGCCTGATAAAGACACTTTTGCTGTGCATGCTCTCTGGTTTTTGTGGCACTGGCATCCCATTCTGTGACTAAAGCAGCCTCTATTTAATAGCATAATAAACATTTGCACTTATTCTCATAGAAATCAGGCCTGATAAAGACACTTTTGCTGTGCATGCTCTCTGGTTTTTGTGGCACTGGCATCCCATTCTGTGACTAAAGCAGCCTCTATTTAATAGCATAATAAACATTTGCACTTATTCTCATAGAAATCAGGCCTGATAAAGACACTTTTGCTGTGCATGCTCTCTGGTTTTTGTGGCACTGGCATCCCATTCTGTGACTAAAGCAGCCTCTATTTAATAGCATAATAAACATTTGCACTTATTCTCATAGAAATCAGGCCTGATAAAGACACTTTTGCTGTGCATGCTCTCTGGTTTTTGTGGCACTGGCATCCCATTCTGTGACTAAAGCAGCCTCTATTTAATAGCATAATAAACATTTGCACTTATTCTCATAGAAATCAGGCCTGATAAAGACACTTTTGCTGTGCATGCTCTCTGGTTTTTGTGGCACTGGCATCCCATTCTGTGACTAAAGCAGCCTCTATTTAATAGCATAATAAACATTTGCACTTATTCTCATAGAAATCAGGCCTGATAAAGACACTTTTGCTGTGCATGCTCTCTGGTTTTTGTGGCACTGGCATCCCATTCTGTGACTAAAGCAGCCTCTATTTAATAGCATAATAAACATTTGCACTTATTCTCATAGAAATCAGGCCTGATAAAGACACTTTTGCTGTGCATGCTCTCTGGTTTTTGTGGCACTGGCATCCCATTCTGTGACTAAAGCAGCCTCTATTTAATAGCATAATAAACATTTGCACTTATTCTCATAGAAATCAGGCCTGATAAAGACACTTTTGCTGTGCATGCTCTCTGGTTTTTGTGGCACTGGCATCCCATTCTGTGACTAAAGCAGCCTCTATTTAATAGCATAATAAACATTTGCACTTATTCTCATAGAAATCAGGCCTGATAAAGACACTTTTGCTGTGCATGCTCTCTGGTTTTTGTGGCACTGGCATCCCATTCTGTGACTAAAGCAGCCTCTATTTAATAGCATAATAAACATTTGCACTTATTCTCATAGAAATCAGGCCTGATAAAGACACTTTTGCTGTGCATGCTCTCTGGTTTTTGTGGCACTGGCATCCCATTCTGTGACTAAAGCAGCCTCTATTTAATAGCATAATAAACATTTGCACTTATTCTCATAGAAATCAGGCCTGATAAAGACACTTTTGCTGTGCATGCTCTCTGGTTTTTGTGGCACTGGCATCCCATTCTGTGACTAAAGCAGCCTCTATTTAATAGCATAATAAACATTTGCACTTATTCTCATAGAAATCAGGCCTGATAAAGACACTTTTGCTGTGCATGCTCTCTGGTTTTTGTGGCACTGGCATCCCATTCTGTGACTAAAGCAGCCTCTATTTAATAGCATAATAAACATTTGCACTTATTCTCATAGAAATCAGGCCTGATAAAGACACTTTTGCTGTGCATGCTCTCTGGTTTTTGTGGCACTGGCATCCCATTCTGTGACTAAAGCAGCCTCTATTTAATAGCATAATAAACATTTGCACTTATTCTCATAGAAATCAGGCCTGATAAAGACACTTTTGCTGTGCATGCTCTCTGGTTTTTGTGGCACTGGCATCCCATTCTGTGACTAAAGCAGCCTCTATTTAATAGCATAATAAACATTTGCACTTATTCTCATAGAAATCAGGCCTGATAAAGACACTTTTGCTGTGCATGCTCTCTGGTTTTTGTGGCACTGGCATCCCATTCTGTGACTAAAGCAGCCTCTATTTAATAGCATAATAAACATTTGCACTTATTCTCATAGAAATCAGGCCTGATAAAGACACTTTTGCTGTGCATGCTCTCTGGTTTTTGTGGCACTGGCATCCCATTCTGTGACTAAAGCAGCCTCTATTTAATAGCATAATAAACATTTGCACTTATTCTCATAGAAATCAGGCCTGATAAAGACACTTTTGCTGTGCATGCTCTCTGGTTTTTGTGGCACTGGCATCCCATTCTGTGACTAAAGCAGCCTCTATTTAATAGCATAATAAACATTTGCACTTATTCTCATAGAAATCAGGCCTGATAAAGACACTTTTGCTGTGCATGCTCTCTGGTTTTTGTGGCACTGGCATCCCATTCTGTGACTAAAGCAGCCTCTATTTAATAGCATAATAAACATTTGCACTTATTCTCATAGAAATCAGGCCTGATAAAGACACTTTTGCTGTGCATGCTCTCTGGTTTTTGTGGCACTGGCATCCCATTCTGTGACTAAAGCAGCCTCTATTTAATAGCATAATAAACATTTGCACTTATTCTCATAGAAATCAGGCCTGATAAAGACACTTTTGCTGTGCATGCTCTCTGGTTTTTGTGGCACTGGCATCCCATTCTGTGACTAAAGCAGCCTCTATTTAATAGCATAATAAACATTTGCACTTATTCTCATAGAAATCAGGCCTGATAAAGACACTTTTGCTGGCCAAAGGCCTACTGGACCCTGCCAGCTCGATTCCTGCCCGGGGCATCCCATTCTGTGACTAAAGCAGCCTCTGTTTAAGACCATATAAGCATTTGCTCTTATCATATTTGAAATTAGGCCTGATAAAGACACTTTTGCTGGGCATAGCACAACTTGTCCCTGCCAGGTGTACTTACTGCTGGTTTTTAGGGCATCCCATTCTGTGACTACACCAGCCTCTATTTAAGAACCTAACCATTTGCACCTATTCTAATTGAAATTAGGCATGATAAAGACACTTTTGCTGTGCATAGTCTTACTGCTGCCTGCCAGGTGCTCTCTGGTTTTTGGGACATCCCATTCTGTAACATACCATTAGCCTCTGCATTAACTGTAAGCTGCACAGTTATTTAAAGAAATTTGGCCTGTATGAGCCTGCTAACACACTGCTGCTGTGTGCATATATACTGATCTCAAGTCTGCTTTGGGGCATCCCATTCTGTAACATACCATTAGCCTCTGCATTAACTGTAAGCTGCACATTTATTTAAAGAAATTTGGCCTGTATGAGCCTGCTAACACACTGCTGCTGTGTGCATATATACTGATCTCAAGTCTGCTTTGGGGCATCCCATTCTGTAACATACCATTAGCCTCTGCATTAACTGTAAGCTGCACAGTTATTTAAAGAAATTTGGCCTGTATGAGCCTGCTAACACACTGCTGCTGTGTGCATATATACTGATCTCAAGTCTGCTTGGGGCATCCCATTCTGTAACATACCATTAGCCTCTGCATTAACTGTAAGCTGCACAGTTATTTAAAGAAATTTGGCCTGTATGAGCCTGCTAACACACTGCTGCTGTGTGCATATATACTGATCTCAAGTCTGCTTTGGGGCATCCCATTCTGTAACATACCATTAGCCTCTGCATTAACTGTAAGCTGCACATTTATTTAAAGAAATTTGGCCTGTATGAGCCTGCTAACACACTGCTGCTGTGTGCATATATACTGATCTCAAGTCTGCTTTGGGGCATCCCATTCTGTAACATACCATTAGCCTCTGCATTAACTGTAAGCTGCACAGTTATTTAAAGAAATTTGGCCTGTATGAGCCTGCTAACACACTGCTGCTGTGTGCATATATACTGATCTCAAGTCTGCTTGGGGCATCCCATTCTGTAACATACCATTAGCCTCTGCATTAACTGTAAGCTGCACAGTTATTTAAAGAAATTTGGCCTGTATGAGCCTGCTAACACACTGCTGCTGTGTGCATATATACTGATCTCAAGTCTGCTTTGGGGCATCCCATTCTGTAACATACCATTAGCCTCTGCATTTACTGTAAGCTGCACATTTATTTAAAGAAATTTGGCCTGTATGAGCCTGCTAACACACTGCTGCTGTGTGCATATATACTGATCTCAAGTCTGCTTTGGGGCATCCCATTCTGTAACATACCATTAGCCTCTGCATTTACTGTAAGCTGCACATTTATTTAAAGAAATTTGGCCTGTATGAGCCTGCTAACACACTGCTGCTGTGTGCATATATACTGATCTCAAGTCTGCTTTGGGGCATCCCATTCTGTAACATACCATTAGCCTCTGCATTTACTGTAAGCTGCACATTTATTTAAAGAAATTTGGCCTGTATGAGCCTGCTAACACACTGCTGCTGTGTGCATATATACTGATCTCAAGTCAGCTTGGGGCATCCCATTCTGTAACATACCATTAGCCTCTGCATTAACTGTAAGCTGCACATTTATTTAAAGAAATTTGGCCTGTATGAGCCTGCTAACACACTGCTGCTGTGTGCATATATACTGATCTCAAGTCTGCTTGGGGCATCCCATTCTGTAACATAACATAACCTACCTACCATACTAAGCAGCTCTCTTATTTAAACTAAGCAGGCCTCTTGGAGGCTGAGTGTCCACTTTTGGGTGTGCATTTATATTCGGTTTCATATACAGTGGGGTATCCCAATTTGTAAGATAACCTACCCCAACCATGTAAACTAAATAGGCCTGTTGCAGCCTGAGTTTCTCTGCTTGCGTATGGCCTGCATTACAATCTGTCTCTTTCAATGACACTGCTGCCTGTGGTATCCCAATTTGTAAGATAACCTACCCCAACCATGTAAACTAAAGGTTACGTCCTTCCAGAAGGAAAACTTATGCCGAACACTATTTTTGTTAGGGGCATTGACCTTTGGATTGATCGGCATGAAATTAATTTTTTTTTTTCAAAGTATGGCGCTGTGAAGAAGGTCAAAATGATGTCTCATACTTGGATTATTGTTACTTTTTGTTCAGCTTGAAATATAACAGGCCACACGGGCATCCCAAGGCACATGCTATTTTAAACCTATCTGTTATACAACATAAGCGTTGATCAGGCTACTTCAGTTTGCACTTGTTTTTGACTGATTTTAATAAACCAGGCCGCAGGGCACCCCAAAGCTGCACCTTGCACCCTATCTGGTATACAACATAAGCGTTGATCAGCATCAGCTTCATTAAGCTACTTCAGTTTGCACTTCCTTTTTGACTGCTTTCATTTAACCAGGCCGCAGGGCACCCCAAAGCTGCACCTTGCACCCTACCTGTTTATACTAAATAAGCATCTACAGCCTCAGCTTTATTAAGTTATTGCATTTTGAATTGGTTTTGGTCTGCTTTAAATACACCAGGCCGCAGGGCATCCCAAACCTGCATGTTGCACCCCATCTGTTATACTAAATAAGCGTTGATCAGCATCAGCTTTATTAAGCTATTGCATTTTGCATTGGTTTTTGTACTGCTGCCAAAACACTAGCCCATATGGGCATCCCAAACCAGCACATGTCACCCTATCTGTTATACTAAATAAGCTTCTACAGGCCCTTTTTTTATTTATTTATTTTTATTTATATAGAGCTGCAATAGCTTATATTGTGAGGTTAATTTGCCATTTTGCAGCATAATATAGAGCAGCCCCTGTGTAAATCTGAGGGGCAATAGCTTATATAGTGAGGTAAATTTGCCATTTTGCTTCGTTATATAGAGCAGGCCCTGTGTAAATCTGAGGGGCAATAGCTTATATTGTGAGGTAAATTTGCCATTTTGCAGCATAATATAGAGCAGCCCCTGTGTAAATCTGAGGGGCAATAGCTTATATTGTGAGGTAAATTTGCCACTTTGCAGCATAATATAGAGCAGCCCCTGTGTAAATCTGAGGGGCAATAGCTCATATAGTGAGGTAAATTTGCCATTTTGCTTCGTTATATAGAGCAGCCCAGTTGCCATCTAAATCAACTACTGTCCGGCCAGTACAGCTTTTCCAGGGCAAACTCTGCTAGTTGCGGGCACAAGTCAAGTTTGGCTTCCCAGCAAATCCAGTGGATCTTGAAGGTGTGTTGGCATGGTCATGTCAAGGTATGACATGACCTGCTGTTTGAGGTCCAGCTCCAGGTCTTCCTGCTGCTCATGAGTAGACTCACTATGCGGGTGTAGAAAGCTACTCACTAGCGACTGAAGACTGAGGCTGCTGCTGATGGAGCTGCTGCTGCTGCTCCTTCCACCCCCCCAGCAGCCATGGCAGTGGAAGGTGATCGCAGAGGTCCCCCCGAGTCAGACCTGCGGGAGTATGGGCCATGGCGCAGATAGACATCGCCCAACTGACTACGTGGGATGTCTCTGTAGTAGGTCAGTTTGTCCTCCCTCTCAGTGGGCGTAAAAAATGCCCCCATTTTGTGCCGGAAGCGAGGGTCCAATAAGTTGGAGAGCCAGAAGTCTTCCCGCTGACAAATGGAGACAATTCTGCGCTCACTAGTACGCAAGCATGTGAGCATGCATCGTGCCATTTGTGCAAATGACTCGGAGGGACTACCTGTCTCCATCTCCACTGTAAACTGCCACGGTGTGTCTGGGTCCTCTGTCTCACCTTACTCACAACCCTCTAGCTCCTGTGGCTGCACCTCCTCTCCTGTCAGATGACTAGATAAAATGGTCATTTTGTGAAACCTAAACTGTGGTTTGCTGTGCCCCACCCCCTCCTCCTCCTCCACTTCAGCCCCCACAGGCTTCATGTGGCTGTGAAATGTATGTGCCATGTCTCCAGTGCCCTGACCAGCCATGGTTTCCAACATGTGTTGTAGTACATGAAGCAGTGGAATCTCATCGTTCATCTCATAGTCCTGGCAACTGACTAATAACGTAGCTTCCTCAAAGGGCCTGAGCAAACGGTCGGTGTCACGTATGAGCTGCCAATGGTTTACATTGAATTTACACAGGTGTCCCCCTATCCGTTTGGATCATCCAGAAATCCGTGATGGCTTTTCTCTGTTCCTATAGTGCAGTGGTCCTCAACCCTGTCCTCAAGGCCCACCAACAAGTCATGTTTTTTGGATCTCCAAATAGCCAGCTCTATTGCTCTGCAGCTGCACTAATTACTCCACCTGTGCATCTTTGTGGAGATCTGCAAAACCTGGCCTGTTGGTGGGCCTTGAGGACAGGGTTGGGGACCACTGCTATAGTGGATCCTGCATATGGAGGGTGGAATTCCAACGGGTGGAAACATTGCAAATCAGACTATGGTGGGGTACACCGTTGTGACGCTGAGGCTCAATAGGGTTGTGCTTCGTGGTGTAGGAGTGCCAGAAGTGCATGCTAACTTTCTTTCCTGTTGTTCTTTCAGATGGGGGCAAGACTTAAAAACTAGACTGAACACGTGTGCCATGTGAGGACGCATGACTTTGGCTTCCTTGTCGCAGCGCAAACAAGATGTTCTTCCAAGTGTAATGCAGCAGGCTGGACTTATGGTGACGCTGTCTGAGAGGAGAAATCCCTCAGACATCAAGATTAAAAATTCCAAGAATTTTTGAGGGCTAATTATTCAGAGGCAAATGATAGCTAGTTGTTTCTGATTTAATTACAAGGTGGAAACACACCCTCAAACAAAACTTCACTTTGGCAATACTATTGCATTTGTCTATTCATAATTTTATGTATATACACTAACTAACCTACTTTTTCTCCCCAGGATGCTGCATGAAACACTGCCACATCGCTGAGTAGCTGATTTTTCCGAACAACAGTCCGCAATAATCTGCTGCTGCTGCCGCCGCCACCGCCGCAGACTCCAGGGACCCTCTTCCACTACCTCGGCTTGCAACACCTCCTCCCACGACACTCTCCTCATCACTAATTGCCGGCTACTGGAAGAAGAGGCGAGTGTCTCCTCCACTTCTTGGCTGGGCAGTAGCTGCTGAATTTTATGATTATCAGATCTTCATCAATGGATAGTGGAGCTGAACCCAAAGCATAACAGACAGACAGTTGACTGGGGGTGTCAGATGCCACTTGTGATGCAGTGGACTGCTTTTGCAGCACTTCGAGACAAAGTTGCTTCATTGGCTGACACAATGACTGGTAAATCTGTGGAACATATGGTTTACAAGCAAGAATAACCATTTGTTTTTATATGAAAAAGACCCTGGTTTATACAGACTTTTTTTTTCCAGAGACTGCCCTGCGTGGAAATGAATGGCGCTTGGATCATCCAAGCTTTCCTCCCAACAATGCCTGATGTATTCCAGTAGATTGATGACGGGGCCAGACCTACACTAAAGAAAGATGGATCGTGCAAAACAGATTTAAGGCGCTGCTCTCCAGTTACAGACATTCCTCCGCATCGGACCACAAGTAAGTATTGATAAAAAATCCTTTCCGTTACTCTTACTTTTTATTAATATTCTTCGGATAAGACGGATCAGACATGATTCCAGATTAAAAATTCCAAGAATTTTTGAGGGCTAATTAGTCAGAGGCAATGATACCTTCTTGTTTCTGATTTAATTAAAAGGTGGAAACACACCCTCAAACAAAACTTCACTTTGGCAATACTTTTGCATTTGTTTATTCATAATTTTATGTAGATATTACTAACTAAGCTACTTTTTCTCCACATGACTCTCCACAGGGTGTGATTCATCCAATTTTTGGGCTCCTGAAGCCAACCCCAGTGTCTCTTTAAAGTAATATTTGGGCTCCTGCTGCTGCCAACTCCAGGGTGTGATTCATCAAATTTTTGGGCTCCTGAAGCCAACCCCAGTGTCTCTTTATAGTAATATTTGGGCTCCTGCTGCTGCTGCTGCCAACTCCAGGGTGTGATTCATCCAATTTTTGGGCTCCTGAAGCCAACCCCAGTGTATATTTGGGCTCCTGCTGCTGCTGCTGCCAACTCCAGGGTGTGAATCATCCAATTTTTGGGCTCCTGAAGCCAACTCCAGGGTCTCTTTAAAGTAATGTTTGGGCTCCTGCTGCTGCTGCCAACTTCTGCCAACTCCAGGGTGTGATTCATCCAATTTTTGGGCTCCTGAAGCCAACTCCAGTGTATATTTGGGCTCCTGCTGCTGCTGCTGCCAACTCCAGGGTGTGATTCATCCAATTTTTGGGCTCCTGAAGCCAACTCCAGTGTATATTTGGGCTCCTGCTGCTGCTGCTGCCAACTTCTGCCAACTCCAGGGTGTGATTCATCCAATTTTTGGGCTCCTGAAGCCAACTCCAGTGTATATTTGGGCTCCTGCTGCTGCTGCTGTCAACTCCTGCCAACTCCAGGGTGTGATTCATCCAATTTTTGGGCTCCTGAAGCCAACTCCAGTGTATATTTGGGCTCCTGCTGCTGCTACTGTCAACTCCTGCCAACTCCAGGGTGTGATTCATCCAATTTTTGGGCTCCTGAAGCCAACTCCAGTGTATATTTGGGCTCCTGCTGCTGCTGCTGTCAACTCCTGCCAACTCCAGGGTGTGATTCATCCAATTTTTGGGCTCCTGAAGCCAACTCCAGTGTATATTTGGGCTCCTGCTGCTGCTACTGTCAACTCCTGCCAACTCCAGGGTGTGATTCATCCAATTTTTGGGCTCCTGAAGCCAACTCCAGTGTATATTTGGGCTCCTGCTGCTGCTACTGTCAACTCCTGCCAACTCCAGGGTGTGATTCATCCAATTTTTGGGCTCCTGAAGCCAACTCCAGTGTATATTTGGGCTCCTGCTGCTGCTACTGCCAACTTCTGCCAACTCCAGGGTGTGATTCATCCAATTTTTGGGCTCCTGAAGCCAACTCCAGTGTATATTTGGGCTCCTGCTGCTGCTGCTGTCAACTCCTGCCAACTCCAGGGTGTGATTCATCCAATTTTTGGGCTCCTGAAGCCAACTCCAGTGTATATTTGGGCTCCTGCTGCTGCTACTGTCAACTCCTGCCAACTCCAGGGTGTGATTCATCCAATTTTTGGGCTCCTGAAGCCAACTCCAGTGTATATTTGGGCTCCTGCTGCTGCTGCTGTCAACTCCTGCCAACTCCAGGGTGTGATTCATCCAATTTTTGGGCTCCTGAAGCCAACTCCAGTGTATATTTGGGCTCCTGCTGCTGCTACTGTCAACTCCTGCCAACTCCAGGGTGTGATTCATCCAATTTTTGGGCTCCTGAGGCCAACTCCAGTGTATATTTGGGCTCCTGCTGCTGCTACTGTCAACTCCTGCCAACTCCAGGGTGTGATTCATCCAATTTTTGGGCTCCTGAAGCCAACTCCAGTGTATATTTGGGCTCCTGCTGCTGCTACTGCCAACTTCTGCCAACTCCAGGGTGTGATTCATCCAATTTTTGGGCTCCTGAAGCCAACTCCAGTGTATATTTGGGCTCCTGCTGCTACTACTGCCAACTTCTGCCAACTCCAGGGTGTGATTCATCCAATTTTTGGGCTCCTGAGGCCAACTCCAGTGTATATTTGGGCTCCTGCTGCTGCTACTGTCAACTCCTGCCAACTCCAGGGTGTGATTCATCCAATTTTTGGGCTCCTGAAGCCAACTCCAGTGTATATTTGGGCTCCTGCTGCTGCTACTGCCAACTTCTGCCAACTCCAGGGTGTGATTCATCCAATTTTTGGGCTCCTGAAGCCAACTCCAGTGTATATTTGGGCTCCTGCTGCTACTACTGCCAACTTCTGCCAACTCCAGGGTGTGATTCATCCAATTTTTGGGCTCCTGAGGCCAACTCCAGTGTATATTTGGGCTCCTGCTGCTACTACTGCCAACTTCTGCCAACTCCAGGGTGTGATTCATCCAATTTTTGGGCTCCTGAGGCCAACTCCAGTGTATATTTGGGCTCCTGCTGCTGCTGCTGCCAACTTCTGCCAACTCCAGGGTGTGATTCATCCAATTTTTGGGCTCCTGAAGCCAACTCCAGTGTATATTTGGGCTCCTGCTGCTACTACTGTCAACTCCTGCCAACTCCAGGGTGTGATTCATCCAATTTTTGGGCTCCTGAAGCCAACTCCAGTGTATATTTGGGCTCCTGCTGCTGCTGCTGCCAACTTCTGCCAACTCCAGGGTGTGATTCATCCAATTTTTGGGCTCCTGAGGCCAACTCCAGTGTATATTTGGGCTCCTGCTGCTGCTGCTGCCAACTTCTGCCAACTCCAGGGTGTGATTCATCCAATTTTTGGGCTCCTGAGGCCAACTCCAGTGTATATTTGGGCTCCTGCTGCTACTACTGTCAACTCCTGCCAACTCCAGGGTGTGATTCATCCAATTTTTGGGCTCCTGAGGCCAACTCCAGTGTATATTTGGGCTCCTGCTGCTGCTGCTGCCAACTTCTGCCAACTCCAGGGTGTGATTCATCCAATTTTTGGGCTCCTGAGGCCAACTCCAGTGTATATTTGGGCTCCTGCTCCTGCTGCTGCCAACTCCTGCCAACTCCAGGGTGTGATTCATCCAATTTTTGGGCTCCTGAAGCCAACTCCAGTGTATATTTGGGCTCCTGCTGCTGCTGCCAACTTCTGCCAACTCCAGGGTGTGATTCATCCAATTTTTGGGCTCCTGAGGCCAACTCCAGTGTATATTTGGGCTCCTTCTGCCCCTCATAGTGATGCCACTTCAACTCTCTGCAATTGTGCCGCTCTGCGATTCTATTAGCGATGCCTCTGATCTGCATGTGATATTTCTTCAAAGTATTATTTAACAAACCCAGCACGCATCCTGTGCGTGTTACAGCAAGGCTGAATGGTTTACAACCCTATTGAGGCTGTAGGAGGCTCAGAAATAGCCGTTTTTAATAGCGATTCGTCGCGAATTTATTCGGGTCGAAACGATTTTTGTCGGAAAATTCGGCGAATCAGTCGAATCGAATTTTTCAAAAGTTCGCTCATCTCTAAAAGCAGCCTCTATTTAATAGCATAATAAACATTTGCACTTATTCTCATAGAAATCAGGCCTGATAAAGACACTTTTGCTGTGCATGCTCTCTGGTTTTTGTGGCACTGGCATCCCATTCTGTGACTAAAGCAGCCTCTATTTAATAGCATAATAAACATTTGCACTTATTCTCATAGAAATCAGGCCTGATAAAGACACTTTTGCTGTGCATGCTCTCTGGTTTTTGTGGCACTGGCATCCCATTCTGTGACTAAAGCAGCCTCTATTTAATAGCATAATAAACATTTGCACTTATTCTCATAGAAATCAGGCCTGATAAAGACACTTTTGCTGTGCATGCTCTCTGGTTTTTGTGGCACTGGCATCCCATTCTGTGACTAAAGCAGCCTCTATTTAATAGCATAATAAACATTTGCACTTATTCTCATAGAAATCAGGCCTGATAAAGACACTTTTGCTGTGCATGCTCTCTGGTTTTTGTGGCACTGGCATCCCATTCTGTGACTAAAGCAGCCTCTATTTAATAGCATAATAAACATTTGCACTTATTCTCATAGAAATCAGGCCTGATAAAGACACTTTTGCTGTGCATGCTCTCTGGTTTTTGTGGCACTGGCATCCCATTCTGTGACTAAAGCAGCCTCTATTTAATAGCATAATAAACATTTGCACTTATTCTCATAGAAATCAGGCCTGATAAAGACACTTTTGCTGTGCATGCTCTCTGGTTTTTGTGGCACTGGCATCCCATTCTGTGACTAAAGCAGCCTCTATTTAATAGCATAATAAACATTTGCACTTATTCTCATAGAAATCAGGCCTGATAAAGACACTTTTGCTGTGCATGCTCTCTGGTTTTTGTGGCACTGGCATCCCATTCTGTGACTAAAGCAGCCTCTATTTAATAGCATAATAAACATTTGCACTTATTCTCATAGAAATCAGGCCTGATAAAGACACTTTTGCTGTGCATGCTCTCTGGTTTTTGTGGCACTGGCATCCCATTCTGTGACTAAAGCAGCCTCTATTTAATAGCATAATAAACATTTGCACTTATTCTCATAGAAATCAGGCCTGATAAAGACACTTTTGCTGTGCATGCTCTCTGGTTTTTGTGGCACTGGCATCCCATTCTGTGACTAAAGCAGCCTCTATTTAATAGCATAATAAACATTTGCACTTATTCTCATAGAAATCAGGCCTGATAAAGACACTTTTGCTGTGCATGCTCTCTGGTTTTTGTGGCACTGGCATCCCATTCTGTGACTAAAGCAGCCTCTATTTAATAGCATAATAAACATTTGCACTTATTCTCATAGAAATCAGGCCTGATAAAGACACTTTTGCTGTGCATGCTCTCTGGTTTTTGTGGCACTGGCATCCCATTCTGTGACTAAAGCAGCCTCTATTTAATAGCATAATAAACATTTGCACTTATTCTCATAGAAATCAGGCCTGATAAAGACACTTTTGCTGTGCATGCTCTCTGGTTTTTGTGGCACTGGCATCCCATTCTGTGACTAAAGCAGCCTCTATTTAATAGCATAATAAACATTTGCACTTATTCTCATAGAAATCAGGCCTGATAAAGACACTTTTGCTGTGCATGCTCTCTGGTTTTTGTGGCACTGGCATCCCATTCTGTGACTAAAGCAGCCTCTATTTAATAGCATAATAAACATTTGCACTTATTCTCATAGAAATCAGGCCTGATAAAGACACTTTTGCTGTGCATGCTCTCTGGTTTTTGTGGCACTGGCATCCCATTCTGTGACTAAAGCAGCCTCTATTTAATAGCATAATAAACATTTGCACTTATTCTCATAGAAATCAGGCCTGATAAAGACACTTTTGCTGTGCATGCTCTCTGGTTTTTGTGGCACTGGCATCCCATTCTGTGACTAAAGCAGCCTCTATTTAATAGCATAATAAACATTTGCACTTATTCTCATAGAAATCAGGCCTGATAAAGACACTTTTGCTGTGCATGCTCTCTGGTTTTTGTGGCACTGGCATCCCATTCTGTGACTAAAGCAGCCTCTATTTAATAGCATAATAAACATTTGCACTTATTCTCATAGAAATCAGGCCTGATAAAGACACTTTTGCTGGCCAAAGCCCTACTGGACCCTGCCAGGTCGATTCCTGCCCGGGGCATCCCATTCTGTGACTACAGCAGCCTCTGTTTAAGACCATATAAGCATTTGCTCTTATTATATTTATATTATAAGACACTTTTGCTGGGCATAGGCTTACTGCTGCCTGCCAGGTGCACTTCTGTTGAGGCATCCCATTCTGTAACATAGCATACCCCTCTTTATTTACACTAAGCAGCTCTCTTATTTACACTAAGCAGGCCTGTTGGAGGCTGAGTGTTACTGCTCACTTTTGGTGTGCATTATATTCTGTTTTATATAGACCCACTGCTGCCTGGGGGTTCTTAAAATATCACCTACTACCACGCCAGTTAGACTATGTCGGGCAGACAAGTGCCTGGAAGTGAAAAGAGGAGTGGCAGAGGCCAAGATTCCGCAGGCAGAGCTCGCATCAGACTGGGGGCCAGTAGCAGCAGGAGTCACGCTGAGAGACCTAATCTGCCAGTATCTGCTAGCGGTCGGGTCTCCACCAGTAACGCATCTGCCGTGGTAGATTGGCTGACGCGCTCATCAACAACATCATCACAACTTACATCTGAGACCCCCAGTCTAGGGTCGGTAGGTTCCTCTGACACAACCCTGAGTTGGCATGCCCCGAGAGCAGTCCCTGTCCTCCCATTGCCTCTGTCCTACGCCGTTCCCTCCCCCAGCGACGTATCCTATGCTTTGGGTTCAGCTCCACTCTTTAGTGAGGAGGACGATCAGATACAGGAGGACAGTCAGCAGCTACTGCCCAGCCAAGAAATGGAGGTGGCTTCTTTAGCTAGGCAGACAAATAGTGATGTGGACAGTGTCGTGGGTGCTGCGAGCGTTCCAGCTCCTGCGCCAGACACTGTTGACGAATCCACGAACATCAGTGACGTACAGCCACAACCCGGTGATGATGATGATGATGACGATGAAGCCGATCGCACTTGGGAGCCGGGTGATGAAGGGGCTTCATCGTCATCATCAGGAGAAGAGGGGCGCAGGTTGCCCCGGAGTCAGCAGCTGAGGCAGCAAGGTGGTAGCAGTCAGCATGGGGGCACAATTCCAAAGGCTGGAGCCGGCCGGGGCCGGGGCCGGGGTAGAGCACCTGCTGTGCGGCAGTCTACCTTATCGGGAGGTAGTGGAGCAGGGGTTCCTGGAGTTGGCAACAGCAGCAGTGAATCAGTGAGGCCAGGGGGTGGGAAAAGTAGCTACTCGGCAGTGTGGCAGTTTTTCCTGAGGCATCCGCAGGAGGGTAACATGGCCACATGCAAGATATGTAGGCAAAAGGTGAAGCGTGGCCAGGGTCCAAATGTTGGCACCACGGCCCTGCGTCAACATATGATGCGTCACCATAAAACGACCTGGGAGAACCGAGGCTCCCAAGGGGTGGTCCAGTCTGCTTCCTCACCAAGTGAGCTCCCAATTTCTGCCAGCCAAGGCTCCAGCACCTCAGCCGAAGGCAGCTGTGCGTCACACCCATCCTCTGTCGCTCCTGCTCCTCCTCCTCCAAGTCATGCATCCCGCCAGCAATCCATCAGCGAAGCCATGTCCAAGAGACAGCAGTATGCGCCCACTCATCCTACGGCGCAGAAGCTGAATGTGCTCCTGTCCAAGTTGCTGGTGCTGCAGTCGCTCCCTTTTCAGGTGGTGGAATCTGCACCTTTCAGAGAACTGATGGCTTGTGCCGAGCCGAGGTGGAGAGTCCCAAGCCGTCATTTCTTTGCCAAGAAGGCAGTACCAGCGCTGCACACTTTTGTTGAACAGAAGGTGGGCCAGTCCTTGAGCCTGTCGGTGTGTAGCAAAATACATGGCAGCGCCGACATCTGGAGCTGTAACTACGGTCAGGGGCAGTACATGTCGTTTACGGCCCACTGGGTGAATGTGGTCCCTTTGCAGCAGCAACTTGGACAGGTCACGCCGCTTCGGCCTCCGCGCTCTCTGCCCATTGGGCCTGTGACACCGTGCGACTCGGCCTCCTCATCCTCCGCCATCTCCTCACCCTCCACTGTAGGCTCAAGTCTCAGTGCCCCTCCAGTCTACCATGTGTGCAGGGCACGGAGGTGTCACGCAGTGCTTCACATGGTTTGTCTTGGCGAACGGAGTCACACAGGGGAGGAACTGCTTAAATGTATTCATCAGGAAATCCAAACATGGCTTACTCCGAGAAAACTTAAAATGGGAATCATGGTTACCGACAATGGGAAGAACATTTTGTCTGCGCTGCGCCAAGGAAGCCTGACCCATGCCCCCTGCATGGCTCACGTCTTCAATCTGGTTGTCAAGCGGTTTCTGAAGTGTTCCCCCCATCTGCAGGACATCCTAACAACTTCACGGAAACTTTGCATGCACTTCAGCCACTCCTACACCGCCAAACACACCCTTCTTGAGCTACAGCGTCAGAATGGTATCCCCCAACATAGTCTGATTTGCGATGTTTCCACCCGTTGGAATTCCACCCTTCACATGTTGGACCGATTATATGAACAGAGAAAAGCCATCACGGATTTCCTGATGATCCAAGCAGATAGGGGGACTCCCCTGTGTAACTTCAATGTCAACCAGTGGCAGCTCATACGTGACACCTGCCGTTTGCTCAGGCCCTTTGAGGAAGCCACTTTATTTGTCAGTCGGCAGGATTACGGGATGAACGACGTGATTCCACTGCTTCATGTACTACAGCACATGTTGGAAACCATGGCTGGTCAGGGCACTGGAGACATGGCGTTTACATCTTACGGCCACATGAACCCCGTTGGAGCTGAACTGGAGGAGGAGGAGGAGGAAGAGGAGGAGGAGGAGTTGCCCAGCGAAACACAGTTTAGGCTTGGCGAAATGGCTGGTTTATCTAGTCAGCGGACAGGAGAGGAGGAGCAGGAGCAGCCAGAGGAGCTAGAGGTTTTTGAGGAAGGAGAGACAGAGGACCCGGGCACACCGTGGCAGTATGCAGTGGAGATGGAGACAGGTAGTCCATCCGAGTCACTTGCGCAAATGGCACGAAGCATGCTCACATGCTTGCGTAGTGACCCCAGAATTGTTTCCATCTGTCGGCGGGATGACTTCTGGCTGTCCACCTTATTGGACCCTCGCTTCCGGCACAAAATGGGGGCATTTTTTAAACCCACCGAGAGGGAGGACAAACTCAACTACTACAAAGACATTCTACGTAGGCAGTTGGCCGATGCCTATCTGCGCCATGGTCCATACTCTCGCAGGTCTGACTCGAGGGGACCTCTGCGCTCACCTTCCACTGCCATGGCCGCTGGGGGGGTTGGCAGCAGCAGCAGCAGAAGCTCCATCAGCAGCAGCAGCCTCAGTCTTCAGTCGCTAATGAGTAGCTTTCTACACCCGCATAGTGAGGCTACTCATGAGCAGCAGGAAGACCTGGAGCAGGACCTGAACCAGCAGGTCATGTCATACTTTGACATGACCATGCCAACACACCTTGAGGATCCGCTGGACTTCTGGGCAGCCAAACTTGATTTGTGGCCGCAACTAGCAGAGTTTGCCCTGGAAAAGCTGTCCTGCCCGGCAAGTAGCGTGCCATCTGAGCGGGTGTTTAGTGCGGCGGGGGCCATAGTTACGGCGAGGAGAACTCGTCTGTCAACTAAAAATGTGGAGAGACTCACCTTTGTCAAAATGAATCAGGGATGGATCAGCCAGGATTTCCACCCACCAATGCCTGATGCATGCGACTAGATTCAGCATGGTGCCACGTTTTACACTTTACAAATGGTGCAAAACATATTTATGTCTTTAGGCCATTTTTTGGGCTCCTGCTGCTGCTACTGCCAACTTCTGCCAACTCCAGGGTGTGATTCATCCAATTTTTGGGCTCCTGAAGCCAACTCCAGTGTATATTTGGGCTCCTGCTGCTACTACTGCCAACTTCTGCCAACTCCAGGGTGTGATTCATCCAATTTTTGGGCTCCTGAAGCCAACTCCAGTGTATATTTGGGCTCCTGCTGCTGCTACTGTCAACTCCTGCCAACTCCAGGGTGTGATTCATCCAATTTTTGGGCTCCTGAAGCCAACTCCAGTGTATATTTGGGCTCCTGCTGCTGCTACTGTCAACTCCTGCCAACTCCAGGGTGTGATTCATCCAATTTTTGGGCTCCTGAAGCCAACTCCAGTGTATATTTGGGCTCCTGCTGCTGCTACTGCCAACTTCTGCCAACTCCAGGGTGTGATTCATCCAATTTTTGGGCTCCTGAAGCCAACTCCAGTGTATATTTGGGCTCCTGCTGCTGCTGCTGCTGCCAACTTCTGCCAACTCCAGGGTGTGATTCATCCAATTTTTGGGCTCCTGAAGCCAACTCCAGTGTATATTTGGGCTCCTGCTGCTGCTACTGTCAACTCCTGCCAACTCCAGGGTGTGATTCATCCAATTTTTGGGCTCCTGAGGCCAACTCCAGTGTATATTTGGGCTCCTGCTGCTGCTACTGTCAACTCCTGCCAACTCCAGGGTGTGATTCATCCAATTTTTGGGCTCCTGAAGCCAACTCCAGTGTATATTTGGGCTCCTGCTGCTGCTACTGTCAACTCCTGCCAACTCCAGGGTGTGATTCATCCAATTTTTGGGCTCCTGAAGCCAACTCCAGTGTATATTTGGGCTCCTGCTGCTGCTACTGCCAACTTCTGCCAACTCCAGGGTGTGATTCATCCAATTTTTGGGCTCCTGAAGCCAACTCCAGTGTATATTTGGGCTCCTGCTGCTACTACTGCCAACTTCTGCCAACTCCAGGGTGTGATTCATCCAATTTTTGGGCTCCTGAAGCCAACTCCAGTGTATATTTGGGCTCCTGCTGCTGCTACTGTCAACTCCTGCCAACTCCAGGGTGTGATTCATCCAATTTTTGGGCTCCTGAAGCCAACTCCAGTGTATATTTGGGCTCCTGCTGCTGCTACTGTCAACTCCTGCCAACTCCAGGGTGTGATTCATCCAATTTTTGGGCTCCTGAAGCCAACTCCAGTGTATATTTGGGCTCCTGCTGCTGCTACTGCCAACTTCTGCCAACTCCAGGGTGTGATTCATCCAATTTTTGGGCTCCTGAAGCCAACTCCAGTGTATATTTGGGCTCCTGCTGCTGCTGCTGCTGCCAACTTCTGCCAACTCCAGGGTGTGATTCATCCAATTTTTGGGCTCCTGAAGCCAACTCCAGTGTATATTTGGGCTCCTGCTGCTGCTACTGTCAACTCCTGCCAACTCCAGGGTGTGATTCATCCAATTTTTGGGCTCCTGAGGCCAACTCCAGTGTATATTTGGGCTCCTGCTGCTGCTGCTGCTGCCAACTTCTGCCAACTCCAGGGTGTGATTCATCCAATTTTTGGGCTCCTGAAGCCAACTCCAGTGTATATTTGGGCTCCTGCTGCTGCTGCTGCCAACTTCTGCCAACTCCAGGGTGTGATTCATCCAATTTTTGGGCTCCTGAAGCCAACTCCAGTGTATATTTGGGCTCCTGCTGCTGCTGCTGTCAACTCCTGCCAACTCCAGGGTGTGATTCATCCAATTTTTGGGCTCCTGAAGCCAACTCCAGTGTATATTTGGGCTCCTGCTGCTGCTACTGTCAACTCCTGCCAACTCCAGGGTGTGATTCATCCAATTTTTGGGCTCCTGAAGCCAACTCCAGTGTATATTTGGGCTCCTGCTGCTGCTGCTGTCAACTCCTGCCAACTCCAGGGTGTGATTCATCCAATTTTTGGGCTCCTGAAGCCAACTCTAGTGTATATTTGGGCTCCTGCTGCTGCTACTGTCAACTCCTGCCAACTCCAGGGTGTGATTCATCCAATTTTTGGGCTCCTGAAGCCAACTCCAGTGTATATTTGGGCTCCTGCTGCTGCTGCTGCCAACTCCAGGGTGTGAATCATCCAATTTTTGGGCTCCTGAAGCCAACTCCAGGGTCTCTTTAAAGTAATGTTTGGGCTCCTGCTGCTGCTGCCAACTTCTGCCAACTCCAGGGTGTGATTCATCCAATTTTTGGGCTCCTGAAGCCAACTCCAGTGTATATTTGGGCTCCTGCTGCTGCTGCTGCCAACTCCAGGGTGTGATTCATCCAATTTTTGGGCTCCTGAAGCCAACTCCAGTGTATATTTGGGCTCCTGCTGCTGCTGCTGTCAACTCCTGCCAACTCCAGGGTGTGATTCATCCAATTTTTGGGCTCCTGAAGCCAACTCCAGTGTATATTTGGGCTCCTGCTGCTGCTGCTGTCAACTCCTGCCAACTCCAGGGTGTGATTCATCCAATTTTTGGGCTCCTGAAGCCAACTCCAGTGTATATTTGGGCTCCTGCTGCTACTACTGTCAACTCCTGCCAACTCCAGGGTGTGATTCATCCAATTTTTGGGCTCCTGAAGCCAACTCCAGTGTATATTTGGGCTCCTGCTGCTGCTGCTGCCAACTTCTGCCAACTCCAGGGTGTGATTCATCCAATTTTTGGGCTCCTGAGGCCAACTCCAGTGTATATTTGGGCTCCTGCTGCTGCTGCTGCCAACTTCTGCCAACTCCAGGGTGTGATTCATCCAATTTTTGGGCTCCTGAGGCCAACTCCAGTGTATATTTGGGCTCCTGCTGCTACTACTGTCAACTCCTGCCAACTCCAGGGTGTGATTCATCCAATTTTTGGGCTCCTGAGGCCAACTCCAGTGTATATTTGGGCTCCTGCTGCTGCTGCTGCCAACTTCTGCCAACTCCAGGGTGTGATTCATCCAATTTTTGGGCTCCTGAGGCCAACTCCAGTGTATATTTGGGCTCCTGCTCCTGCTGCTGCCAACTTCTGCCAACTCCAGGGTGTGATTCATCCAATTTTTGGGCTCCTGAAGCCAACTCCAGTGTATATTTGGGCTCCTGCTGCTGCTGCCAACTTCTGCCAACTCCAGGGTGTGATTCATCCAATTTTTGGGCTCCTGAGGCCAACTCCAGTGTATATTTGGGCTCCTTCTGCCCCTCATAGTGATGCCACTTCAACTCTCTGCAATTGTGCCGCTCTGCGATTCTATTAGCGATGCCTCTGATCTGCATGTGATATTTCTTCAAAGTATTATTTAACAAACCCAGCACGCATCCTGTGCGTGTTACAGCAAGGCTGAATGGTTTACAACCCTATTGAGGCTGTAGGAGGCTCAGAAATAGCCGTTTTTAATAGCGATTCGTCGCGAATTTATTCGGGTCGAAACGATTTTTGTCGGAAAATTCGGCGAATCAGTCGAATCGAATTTTTCAAAAGTTCGCTCATCTCTAGCTGCTGTAGTCACAGAATGGGATGCCCCAAAAAAGAAGTGGACCTGGCAGGGTCCAGTAGTGCTATGCCCAGCAAAAGTGCCTTTTCTTAGGCTAATTTCAATTATAATAAGTGCAAATGGTTATATGGTCTTAAACAGAGGCTGCTGTAGTCACAGAATGGGATGCCCCAAAAAAGAAGTGGACCTGGCAGGGTCCAGTAGTGCTATGCCCAGCAAAAGTGTCTTTATCAGGGCTAATTTCAATTATAATAAGTGCAAATGGTTATATGGTCTTAAACAGAGGCTGCTGTAGTCACAGAATGGGATGCCCCAAAAAAGAACTGGACCTGGCAGGGTCCAGTAGTGCTATGCCCAGCAAAAGTGTCTTTATCAGGGCTAATTTCAATTATAATAAGTGCAAATGGTTATATGGTCTTAAACAGAGGCTGCTGTAGTCACAGAATGGGATGCCCCAAAAAAGAAGTGGACCTGGCAGGGTCCAGTAGTGCTATGCCCAGCAAAATTGTCTTTATCAGGCCTAATTTCAATTATAATAAGTGCAAATGGTTATATGGTCTTAAACAGAGGCTGCTGTAGTCACAGAATGGGATGCCCCAAAAAAGAAGTGGACCTGGCAGGGTCCAGTAGTGCTATGCCCAGCAAAAGTGTCTTTATCAGGCTAATTTCAATTATAATAAGTGCAAATGGTTATATGGTCTTAAACAGAGGCTGCTGTAGTCACAGAATGGGATGCCCCAAAAAAGAAGTGGACCTGGCAGGGTCCAGTAGTGCTATGCCCAGCAAAAGTGTCTTTATCAGGGCTAATTTCAATTATAATAAGTGCAAATGGTTATATGGTCTTAAACAGAGGCTGCTGTAGTCACAGAATGGGATGCCCCAAAAAAGAACTGGACCTGGCAGGGTCCAGTAGTGCTATGCCCAGCAAAAGTGTCTTTATCAGGGCTAATTTCAATTATAATAAGTGCAAATGGTTATATGGTCTTAAACAGAGGCTGCTGTAGTCACAGAATGGGATGCCCCAAAAAAGAACTGGACCTGGCAGGGTCCAGTAGTGCTATGCCCAGCAAAAGTGTCTTTATCAGGGCTAATTTCAATTATAATAAGTGCAAATGGTTATATGGTCTTAAACAGAGGCTGCTATAGTCACAGAATGGGATGCCCCAAAAAAGAAGTGGACCTGGCAGGGTCCAGTAGTGCTATGCCCAGCAAAAGTGTCTTTATCAGGCCTAATTTCAATTATAATAAGTGCAAATGGTTATATGGTCTTAAACAGAGGCTGCTGTAGTCACAGAATAGGATGCCCCAAAAAAGAAGTGCACCTGGCAGGGTCCAGTAGTGCTATGCCCAGCAAAAGTGTCTTTATCAGGCTAATTTCAATTATAATAAGTGCAAATGGTTATATGGTCTTAAACAGAGGCTGCTGTAGTCACAGAATGGGATGCCCCAAAAAAGAAGTGGACCTGGCAGGGTCCAGTAGTGCTATGCCCAGCAAAAGTGTCTTTATCAGGCCTAATTTCAATTATAATAAGTGCAAATGGTTATATGGTCTTAAACAGAGGCTGCTGTAGTCACAGAATGGGATGCCCCAAAAAAGAAGTGGACCTGGCAGGGTCCAGTAGTGCTATGCCCAGCAAAAGTGTCTTTATCAGGCCTAATTTCAATTATAATAAGTGCAAATGGTTATATGGTCTTAAACAGAGGCTGCTGTAGTCACAGAATGGGATGCCCCAAAAAAGAAGTGGATCTGGCAGGGTCCAGTAGTGCTATGCCCAGCAAAAGTGTCTTTATCAGGGCTAATTTCAATTATAATAAGTGCAAATGGTTATATGGTCTTAAACAGAGGCTGCTGTAGTCACAGAATGGGATGCCCCAAAAAAGAACTGGACCTGGCAGGGTCCAGTAGTGCTATGCCCAGCAAAAGTGTCTTTATCAGGGCTAATTTCAATTATAATAAGTGCAAATGGTTATATGGTCTTAAACAGAGGCTGCTGTAGTCACAGAATGGGATGCCCCAAAAAAGAAGTGGACCTGGCAGGGTCCAGTAGTGCTATGCCCAGCAAAAGTGTCTTTATCAGGCCTAATTTCAATTATAATAAGTGCAAATGGTTATATGGTCTTAAACAGAGGCTGCTGTAGTCACAGAATGGGATGCCCCAAAAAAGAAGTGGACCTGGCAGGGTCCAGTAGTGCTATGCCCAGCAAAAGTGTCTTTATCAGGCTAATTTCAATTATAATAAGTGCAAATGGTTATATGGTGTTAAACAGAGGCTGCTGTAGTCACAGAATGGGATGCCCCAAAAAAGAAGTGGACCTGGCAGGGTCCAGTAGTGCTATGCCCAGCAAAAGTGTCTTTATCAGGGCTAAGTTCAATTATAATAAGTGCAAATGGTTATATGGTGTTAAACAGAGGCTGCTGTAGTCACAGAATGGGATGCCCCAAAAAAGAACTGGACCTGGCAGGGTCCAGTAGTGCTATGCCCAGCAAAAGTGTCTTTATCAGGGCTAATTTCAATTATAATAAGTGCAAATGGTTATATGGTCTTAAACAGAGGCTGCTGTAGTCACAGAATGGGATGCCACAACAGAAGTGCACCTGGCAGGGTCCAGTAGTGCTATGCCCAGCAAAAGTGTCTTTATCAGGCTAATTTCAATTATAATAAGTGCAAATGGTTATATGGACTTAAACAGAGGCTGCTGTAGTCACAGAATGGGATGCCCCAAAAAAGAAGTGGACCTGGCAGGTTCCAGTAGTGCTATGCCCAGCAAAAGTGTCTTTATCAGGCCTAATTTCAATTATAATAAGTGCAAATGGTTATATGGTTTTAAACAGAGGCTGCTGTAGTCACAGAATGGGATGCCCCAAAAAAGCAGTGGACCTGGCAGGGTCCAGTAGTGCTATGCCCAGCAAAAGTGTCTTTATCAGGGCTAATTTCAATTATAATAAGTGCAAATGGTTATATGGTCTTAAACAGAGGCTGCTGTAGTCACAGAATGGGATGCCCCAAAAAAGAAGTGGACCTGGCAGGGTCCAGTAGTGCTATGCCCAGCAAAAGTGTCTTTATCAGGCTAATTTCAATTATAATAAATGCAAATGGTTATATGGTCTTAAACAGAGGCTGCTGTAGTCACAGAATGGGATGCCCCAAAAAAGAAGTGGACCTGGCAGGGTCCAGTAGTGCTATGCCCAGCAAAAGTGTCTTTATCAGGGCTAATTTCAATTATAATAAGTGCAAATGGTATATGGTCTTAAACAGAGGCTGCTGTAGTCACAGAATGGGATGCCCCAAAAAAGAAGTGGACCTGGCAGGGTCCAGTAGTGCTATGCCCAGCAAAAGTGTCTTTATCAGGCCTAATTTCAATTAGAATAAGTGCAAATGTTTATATGGTCTTAAACAGAGGCTGGTGTAGTCACAGAATGGGATGCCTCACAGCAGACTTAAGATCAGTTCAGTATATATGCACAGTTAGTTAGTATAAGCAGCCTGAAAACGCTAACAAAGCCTGTCAGCCAGCTAGTAACACTCAGGCTGGATGAAAAAAAAAAAAAATCTCCCTGTGACAGCCTCCGATTTTTGCTACCTTTCCCTGTTTTTCGCTGACTTTCTGTCTGTCTCCTGTCTGTCTCCTGCCTGTCTCCAGCCTGTCCCTGTCTGTCCCTGCCTGTCTAACTGCCTCTCTCCCTCAGCTACACAGCGTTCTGTCTCTCACGAATGCAATAGAGAAATGAGGAAGGAAAAGCAAGATGGCCGACTTAAATAGCGCTGTGACGTCACCGGGCTTGCTGGCTGCTGATAGGCTGCATGTGACTGCCCCAGCTTGCACTGGCGCGGGATAGATGTCCAGACATGTCCCGTCCGCCATCTTAGAATGCCTGTAAATGTAAATGAATGGATGTTAAAGGAAAACTTCGAGCGATCGAATCGCGGGGAAATTCGGATTCGATCCGAATCGAATTTTTCCTGAAATTCGGATCGAATCCGGGTTCGTCCGGATCGATTCGCTCATCCCTAAATCACACCCTGGAGTTGCAAGCAGAAGCAGCAGGAGCCCAAACATTGCTTAAAAGAGACACTGGAGTTGGCTGCAGCAGCCCAAAAATTGGATGAATCACACCCTGGAGTTGCAAGCAGCAGCAGCAGGAGCCCACACATAGCTTGAAAGAGACACTGGAGTTGGCTGCAGGAGCCCAAAAATTGGATGAATCACACCCTGGAGTGGCAAGCAGCAGCAGCAGGAGCCCACACATAGCTTGAAAGAGACACTGGAGTTGGCTGCAGGAGCCCAAAAATTGGATGAATCATACCCTGGAGTTGCAAGCAGCAGCAGGAGCACAAACATTGCTTGAAAGAGACACTTGAGTTGGCTGCAGGAGCCCAAAAATTGGATGAATCACACCCTGGAGTTGCAAGCAGCAGGAGCCCAAACATTACTTTAAAGAGACACTGGAGTTGGCTGCAGGAGCCCAAAAATTGAATGAATCACACCCTGGAGTTGCAAGCAGAAGCAGCAGGAGCCCAAACATTGCTTGAAAGAGACACTGGAGTTGGCTGCAGGAGCCCAAAAATTGGATGAATCACACCCTGGAGTTGCAAGCAGCAGCAGGAGCACAAACATTACTTTAAAGAGACACTGGAGTTGGCTGCAGGAGCCCAACAATTGGATGAATCATACCCTGGAGTTGCAAGCAGCAGCAGGAGCACAAACATTGCTTGAAAGAGACACTGGAGTTGGCTGCAGGAGCCCAAAAATTGGATGAATCACACCCTGGAGTTGCAAGCAGCAGGAGCCCAAACATTACTTTAAAGAGACACTGGAGTTGGCTGCAGGAGCCCAAAAATTGGATGAATCATACCCTGGAGTTGCAAGCAGCAGCAGGAGCACAAACATTGCTTGAAAGAGACACTGGAGTTGGCTGCAGGAGCCCAAAAATTGGATGAATCACACCCTGGAGTTGCAAGCAGCAGGAGCCCAAACATAGCTTGAAAGAGACACTGGAGTTGGCTGCAGGAGGCTAAAAATTGGATGAATCACACCCTGGAGTTGGCAGCAACAGAAGCAGGAGCCCAAGCATTGCTTGAAAGACACCCTGGAGTTGGTAGCAGCAGCAGCAGGAGGCCAAAAATTGGCTGAAAGGCACACCCTGAAGTTGGCATCAGCAGGAGCCCAAAAATTGGCCTAAAGACATAAATATGTTTTGCACCATTTGGAAAGTGTAAAATGTGGCACCATGCTGAATCTAGTCGCATGCATCAGCCATTGGAGGGTGGAAATCCTGGATGATCCATCCCTGATTAATTTTGACAAAGGTGAGTCTCTCAACATTTTTAGTTGACAGACGAGTTCTCCTCACCGTAACTATGGCCCCCGCCGCACTAAACACCCGCTCAGATGGCACACTACTGGCCGGGCAGGACAGCTTTTCCAGGGCTGGACTGTTCTCGGGCAGGACTGTTCTCGGTTTCTTAAACAGTGTTTGGCGCAGGAGCTGAAATGCTCGCAACACCCACGACACTCTCCACATCACTATTTGTCTGCCTAGCTAAAGAAGCCACCTCCATTTCTTGGCTGGGCAGTAGCTGCTGACTGTCCTCTATCTGATCGTCCTCCTCACTAAAGAGTGGAGCTGAACCCAAAGCATAGGATACGTCGCTGGGGGAGGAAACGGCGTAGGACAGAGGCAATGGGAGGACAGGGACTGCTCTCGGGGCATGCCAACTCAGGGTTGTGTCAGAGGAACCTACCGACCCTAGACTGGGGGTCTCAGATGTAACTTGTGATGATGTGGATGACCGCGTTAACCAATCTACCACGGCAGATGCGTTACTGGTGGAGACACGACCGCTAGCAGATACAGGCAGATCAGGTTTCTCACCGTGACTCCTGCTGCCACTCCTCTTTGAACATCCTGGCACTTGTCTGCCTGACATTTTTATGTATTTGAAATGCGCAATAGGTACGTTAAAAAATGTGTTTACTTTAAAAAGCAGAAGCTAAATAAAGTGAGGAACTGCTTCTCTGCACCAGATACTAGGAAAATTGGCAATATGGGATACCCTGAAGCCTAGTGTTTTGACAGCAGGACAAAAATCAATTCAAAATGCAATAGCTTGATTAAGCTGAGGATGAACAAGCGAATTTAGTATAACAGATAGGGTGCTACGTGCAGGTTTAGGATACCCTGCTGCCTAGTGCTTTGGCAGCAGGACAAAACCAATTCAAAATGCCATAGCTTGATTAAGCTGAGGATAAACAAGCATATTTAGTATAAGAGATAGGGTGTTACGTGCATGTTTGGGATACCCTGCGGCCTGGTGTTTTTTTTAAAAGCAGGAAAAAAAACAATTCAAAATGCAATAGCTTGATTAAGCTGAGGATAAACAAGCGTATTTAGTATAACAGATAGGGTGCTACACGCAGGTTTGAGATACCCTGCGGCCTAGTGTTTTGGCAGCAGGACAAAAACCAATTCAAAATGCCATAGCTTGATTAAGCTGAGGATGAACAAGCGTATTTAGTATAAGAAATAGGGTGCTACGTGCAGGTTTGGGATACCCTGCGGCCTAGTGTTTTGGCAGCAGACTAGAAACCAATTCAAAATGCGATAGCTTAATTAAGCTGAGGATGAACAAGCGTATTTGTTATAACAGATAGGGTGCTACGTGCAGGTTTGGGATACCCTGCAACCTGGTGTTTTTTTGACAGCAGAACAAAAAACAATTCAAAATGCAATAGCTTGATTAAGCTGAGGATGAACAAGCGAATTTAGTATAACAGATAGGGTGCTACATGCAGGTTTGGGATACCCTGCGGCCTAGTGTTTTGGCAGCAGGACAAAAACCAATTCAAAATGCGATAGCTTAATTAAGCTGAGGATGAACAAGCGTATTTGTTATAACAGATAGGGTGCTACGTGCAGGTTTGGGATACCCTGCAACCTGGTGTTTTTTTGACAGCAGAACAAAAAACAATTCAAAATGCAATAGCTTGATTAAGCTGAGGATGAACAAGCGAATTTAGTATAACAGATAGGGTGCTACGTGCAGGTTTGGGATACCCTGCGGCCACCTGTTTTTTTTTTTTTAAACCAGACTAAAAAACAATTCAAAATGCAATAGCTTGATTAAGCTGAGGATGAACAAGCGTATTTAGTATAACAGATAGGGTGCTACGTGCATGTTTGGGATACCCTGCAGCCTGGTATTTTTTTTTAAAGCAGGAGAAAAATCAATTCAAAATTCAAAAGCTTGATTAAGCTGAGGATGAACAAGCGTATTTAGTATAACAGAAAGGGTGCTACGCGCAGGTTTGAGATACCCTGCGGCCTAGTGTTTTGACAGCAGGACAAAAACCAATTCAAAATGCCATAGCTTGATTAAGCTGAGGATGAACAAGCGTATTTAGTATAACAAATAGGGTGCTACGTGCAGGTTTGGGATACCCTGCTGCCTAGTGCTTTGGCAGCAGGACAAAACCAATTCAAAATGCGATAGCTTGATTAAGCTGAGAATGAACAAGCGTATTTAGTATAACAAATAGGGTGCTATGTGCAGGTTTGGGATACCCTGCGGCCTAGTGTTTTGGTAGCAGGACAAAACCAATTCAAAATGCGATAGCTTGATTAAGCTGAGGATGAACAAGCGTATTTAGTGTAACAAATAGCGTGCTATGTGCAGGTTTGGGATATCCTGCGGCCTAGTGTTTTGGCAGCAGGACAAAAACCAATTCAAAATGCGATAGCTTGATTAAGCTGAGAATGAACAAGCGTATTTAGTATAACAAATAGGGTGCTACGTGCTGGTTTGGGATACCCTGCGACCTAGTGTTTTGGCAGCAGGACAAAAACCAATTCAAAATGCGATAGCTTGATTAAGCTGAGGATGAACTAGCATATTTATTATAACAGATAGGGTGCTACGTTCATGTTTGGGATACTCTGCGGCCTGGTGTTTTTTTTAAAAGCAGGACAAAAACCAATTCAAAATGCAATAGCTTGATTAAGCTGAGGATGAACAAGCGTATTTGTTATAACTGATAGGGTGCTACGTGCAGGTTTGGGATACCCTGCGGCCTAGTGTTTTGGAAGCAGACCAAAAACCAATTCAAAATGCGATAGCTTGATTAAGCTGAGGATGAACAAGCGCATTTAGTATAACAGATAGGGTGCTACGTGCATGTTTGGGATACCCTGTGGCCTGGTGTTTTTTTTAAAAGCAGGACAAAAAACTATTCAAAATGCAATAGCTTGATTTAGCTGAGGATGAACAAGCTTATTTAGTATAACAGATAGGGTGCTACGTGCAGGTTTGGGATACCCTGCGGCCTAGTGTTTTGGCAGCAGGACAAAAACCAATTCAAAATGCAATAGCTTGATTAAGCTGAGGATGAACAAGCGCATTTAGTATAACAGATAGGGTGCTACGTGCATGTTTGGGATACCCTGCGGCCTGGTGTTTTTTTGACAGCAGGACAAAAACAATTCAAAATGCAATAGCTTGATTAAGCTGAGGATGAACAAGCTTATTTAGTATAACAGATAGGGTGCTACGTGCAGGTTTGGGATACCCTGCGACCTGGTGTTTTTTTGACAGCAGGACAAAAACAATTCAAAATGCAATAGCTTGATTAAGCTGAGGATGAACAAGAGAATTTAATATAACAGATAGGGTGCTACGTGCAGGTTTGGGATACCCTGCGGCCTAGTGTTTTGACAGCAGGACAAAAACCAATTCAAAATGCGATAGCTTGATTAAGCTGAGGATGAACAAGCGTATTTAGTATAACAGATAGGGTGCTACGTGCAGGTTTAGGATATCCTGCTGCCTAGTGCTTTGGCAGCAGGACAAAACCAATTCAAAATGCGATAGCTTGATTAAGCTGAGAATGAACAAGCGTATTTAGTATAACAAATAGGGTGCTACATGCTGGTTTGGGATACCCTGCGGCCTAGTGTTTTGGCAGCAGGACAAAAACCAATTCAAAATGCGATAGCTTGATTAAGCTGAGAATGAACAAGCGTATTTAGTATAACAAATAGGGTGCTACGTGCTGGTTTGGGATACCCTGCGGCCTAGTGTTTTGGCAGCAGGACAAAAACCAATTCAAAATGCGATAGCTTGATTAAGCTGAGGATGAACAAGCATATTTAGTATAACAGATAGGGTGCTACGTGCAGGTTTGGGATACCCTGCGGCCTAGTGTTTTGGCAGCAGACCAAAAACCAATTCAAAATGCGATAGCTTGATTAAGGTGAGGATAAACAAGCATATTTAGTATAAGAGATAGGGTGCTACGTGCATGTTTGGGATACCCTGCGGCCTGGTGTTTTTTTTAAAAGCAGGAAAAAAAACAATTCAAAATGCAATAGCTTGATTAAGCTGAGGATGAACAAGCTTATTTAGTATAACAGATAGGGTGCTACGTGTAGGTTTGGGATACCCTGTGGCTTCGTGTTTTGGCAGCAGGACAAAAACCAATTCAAAATGTGATAGCTTGATTAAGCTGAGGATGAACAAGCGAATTTAGTATAACAGATAGGGGGCTACGTGTTGGTTTGGGATACCCTGCGGCCTAGTGTTTTGGTAGCAGGACAAAACCAATTCAAAATGCGATAGCTTGATTAAGCTGAGGATGAACAAGCGTATTTAGTGTAACAAATAGCGTGCTATGTGCAGGTTTGGGATATCCTGCGGCCTAGTGTTTTGGCAGCAGGACAAAAACCAATTCAAAATGCGATAGCTTGATTAAGCTGAGAATGAACAAGCGTATTTAGTATAACAAATAGGGTGCTACGTGCTGGTTTGGGATACCCTGCGACCTAGTGTTTTGGCAGCAGGACAAAAACCAATTCAAAATGCGATAGCTTGATTAAGCTGAGGATGAACTAGCATATTTATTATAACAGATAGGGTGCTACGTTCATGTTTGGGATACTCTGCGGCCTGGTGTTTTTTTTAAAAGCAGGACAAAAACCAATTCAAAATGCAATAGCTTGATTAAGCTGAGGATGAACAAGCGTATTTGTTATAACTGATAGGGTGCTACGTGCAGGTTTGGGATACCCTGCGGCCTAGTGTTTTGGAAGCAGACCAAAAACCAATTCAAAATGCGATAGCTTGATTAAGCTGAGGATGAACAAGCGCATTTAGTATAACAGATAGGGTGCTACGTGCATGTTTGGGATACCCTGTGGCCTGGTGTTTTTTTTAAAAGCAGGACAAAAAACTATTCAAAATGCAATAGCTTGATTTAGCTGAGGATGAACAAGCTTATTTAGTATAACAGATAGGGTGCTACGTGCAGGTTTGGGATACCCTGCGGCCTAGTGTTTTGGCAGCAGGACAAAAACCAATTCAAAATGCAATAGCTTGATTAAGCTGAGGATGAACAAGCGCATTTAGTATAACAGATAGGGTGCTACGTGCATGTTTGGGATACCCTGCGGCCTGGTGTTTTTTTGACAGCAGGACAAAAACAATTCAAAATGCAATAGCTTGATTAAGCTGAGGATGAACAAGCTTATTTAGTATAACAGATAGGGTGCTACGTGCAGGTTTGGGATACCCTGCGACCTGGTGTTTTTTTGACAGCAGGACAAAAACAATTCAAAATGCAATAGCTTGATTAAGCTGAGGATGAACAAGAGAATTTAATATAACAGATAGGGTGCTACGTGCAGGTTTGGGATACCCTGCGGCCTAGTGTTTTGACAGCAGGACAAAAACCAATTCAAAATGCGATAGCTTGATTAAGCTGAGGATGAACAAGCGTATTTAGTATAACAGATAGGGTGCTACGTGCAGGTTTAGGATATCCTGCTGCCTAGTGCTTTGGCAGCAGGACAAAACCAATTCAAAATGCGATAGCTTGATTAAGCTGAGAATGAACAAGCGTATTTAGTATAACAAATAGGGTGCTACATGCTGGTTTGGGATACCCTGCGGCCTAGTGTTTTGGCAGCAGGACAAAAACCAATTCAAAATGCGATAGCTTGATTAAGCTGAGAATGAACAAGCGTATTTAGTATAACAAATAGGGTGCTACGTGCTGGTTTGGGATACCCTGCGGCCTAGTGTTTTGGCAGCAGGACAAAAACCAATTCAAAATGCGATAGCTTGATTAAGCTGAGGATGAACAAGCATATTTAGTATAACAGATAGGGTGCTACGTGCAGGTTTGGGATACCCTGCGGCCTAGTGTTTTGGCAGCAGACCAAAAACCAATTCAAAATGCGATAGCTTGATTAAGGTGAGGATAAACAAGCATATTTAGTATAAGAGATAGGGTGCTACGTGCATGTTTGGGATACCCTGCGGCCTGGTGTTTTTTTTAAAAGCAGGAAAAAAAACAATTCAAAATGCAATAGCTTGATTAAGCTGAGGATGAACAAGCTTATTTAGTATAACAGATAGGGTGCTACGTGTAGGTTTGGGATACCCTGTGGCTTCGTGTTTTGGCAGCAGGACAAAAACCAATTCAAAATGTGATAGCTTGATTAAGCTGAGGATGAACAAGCGAATTTAGTATAACAGATAGGGGGCTACGTGTTGGTTTGGGATACCCTGTGGCCTAGTGTTTTGGCAGCAGACCAAAAACCAATTCAAAATGGAAAAGCTTGATTAAGCTGAGGATAAACAAGCGTATTTAGTATAACAGATAGGGTGCTACGTGCAGGTTTGGGATACCCTGCGGCCACCTGGTGTTTTTTTTTAAACCAGACTAAAAAACAATTCAAAATGCAATAGCTTGATTAAGCTGAGAATGAACAAGCGTATTTAGTATAACAGATAGGGTGCTACGTGCATGTTTGGGATACCCTGCAGCCTGGTATTTTTTTTTAAAGCAGGAGAAAAATCAATTCAAAATTCAAAAGCTTGATTAAGCTGAGGATGAACAAGCGTATTTAGTATAACAGAAAGGGTGCTACGCGCAGGTTTGAGATACCCTGCGGCCTAGTGTTTTGACAGCAGGACAAAAACCAATTCAAAATGCCATAGCTTGATTAAGCTGAGGATGAACAAGCGTATTTAGTATAACAAATAGGGTGCTACGTGCAGGTTTGGGATACCCTGCTGCCTAGTGCTTTGGCAGCAGGACAAAACCAATTCAAAATGCGATAGCTTGATTAAGCTGAGAATGAACAAGCGTATTTAGTATAACAAATAGGGTGCTACGTGCAGGTTTGGGATACCCTGCGGCCTGGTGTTTTTTTTGACAGCAGGACAAAAACAATTCAAAATGCAATAGCTTGATTAAGCTGAGGATGAACAAGAGAATTTAATATAACAGATAGGGTGCTACGTGCAGGTTTGGGATACCCTGCGGCCTAGTGTTTTGGAAGCAGGCCAAAAACCAATTAAAAATGCGATAGCTTGATTAAGCTGAGGATGAACAAGCGCATTTAGTATAACAGATAGGGTGCTACGTGCATGTTTGGGATACCCTGTGGCCTGGTGTTTTTTTTAAAAGCAGGACAAAAAACAATTCAAAATGCAATAGCTTGATTAAGCTGAGGATGAACAAGCTTATTTAGTATAACAGATAGGGTGCTACGTGCAGGTTTGGGATACCCTGCGGCCTAGTGTTTTGGCAGCAGGACAAAAACCATTTCAAAATGCAATAGCTTGATTAAGCTGAGGATGAACAAGCGCATTTAGTATAACAGATAGGGTGCTACGTGCATGTTTGGGATACCCTGCGGCCTGAAGTTTTTTTAAAAGCAGGACAAAAAACAATTCAAAATGCAATAGCTTGATTAAGCTGAGGATGAACAAGCTTATTTAGTATAACAGATAGGGTGCTACGTGCAGGTTTGGGATACCCTGCGGCCTAGTGTTTTGGCAGCAGGACAAAAACCATTTCAAAATGCAAAAGCTTGATTAAGCTGAGGATGAACAAGCGCATTTAGTATAACAGATAGGGTGCTACGTGCAGGTTTGGGATACCCTGCGACCTGGTGTTTTTTTTGACAGCAGGACAAAAACAATTCAAAATGCAATAGCTTGATTAAGCTGAGGATGAACAAGAGAATTTAATATAACAGATAGGGTGCTACGTGCAGGTTTGGGATACCCTGCGGCCTAGTGTTTTGACAGCAGGACAAGAACCAATTAAAAATGCGATAGCTTGATTAAGCTGAGGATGAACAAGCGTATTTAGTATAACAGATAGGGTGCTACGTGCAGGTTTGGGATACCCTGCTGCCTAGTGCTTTGGCAGCAGGACAAAACCAATTCAAAATGCGATAGCTTGATTAAGCTGAGAATGAACAAGCGTATTTAGTATAACAAATAGGGTGCTATGTGCAGGTTTGGGATACCCTGCGGCCTAGTGTTTTGGCAGCAGGACAAAACAAATTCAAAATGCGATAGCTTGATTAAGCGGAGGATGAACAAGCGTATTTAGTATAACAAATAGCGTGCTATGTGCAGGTTTGGGATACCCTGCGGCCTAGTGTTTTGGCAGCAGGACAAAAACCAATTCAAAATGCGATAGCTTGATTAAGCTGAGAATGAACAAGCGTATTTAGTATAACAAATAGGGTGCTACGTGCTGGTTTGGGATACCCTGCGGCCTAGTGTTTTGGCAGCAGGACAAAAACCAATTCAAAATGCGATAGCTTGATTAAGCTGAGGATGAACAAGCATATTTAGTATAACAGATAGGGTGCTACGTTCATGTTTGGGATACTCTGCGGCCTGGTGTTTTTTTTAAAAGCAGGACAAAAAACAATTCAAAATGCAATAGCTTGATTAAGCTGAGGATGAACAAGCGTATTTAGTATAACAGATAGGGTGCTACGTGCATGTTTGGAATACCCTGCGGCCTGGTGTTTTTTTTAAAAGCAGGACAAAAAACAACTCAAAATGCAATAGCTTGATTAAGCTGAGGATGAACAAGCGTATTTAGTATAACAGATAGGGTGCTACGTGCATGTTTCGGATACCCTGTGGCCGTGTGTTTTTTTTAAAAGCAGGACAAAAAACAGTTCAAAATGCAATAGCTTGATTAAGCGGAGGATGAACAAGCTTATTTAGTATAACAGATAGGTTGCTACGTGCAGGTTTGGGATACCCTGCGGCCTAGTGTTTTGGCAGCAGGACAAAAACCAATTCAAAATGCAATAGCTTAATTAAGCTGAGGATGAACAAGCGTATTTAGTATAACAGATAGGGTGCTACGTGCAGGTTTGGGATACCCTGCGGCCTAGTGTTTTGGCAGCAGACCAAAAACCAATTCAAAATGCGATAGCTTGATTAAGCTGAGGATGAACAAGTGCATTTAGTATAACAGATAGGGTGCTACGTGCATGTTTGGGATACCCTGCGGCCTGGTGGTTTTTTTAAAAGCAGGACAAAAAACAATTCAAAATGCAATAGCTTGATTTAGCTGAGGATGAACAAGCTTATTTAGTATAACAGATAGGGTGCTACGTGCAGGTTTGGGATACCCTGCAGCCTAGTGTTTTGGCAGCAGGACAAAAACCAATTCAAAATGCAATAGCTTGATTAAGCTGAGGATGAACAAGCTTATTTAGTATAACAGATAGGGTGCTACGTGCATGTTTCGGATACCCTGTGGCCGTTTTTTTTTTTAAAAGCAGGACAAAAAACAGTTCAAAATGCAATAGCTTGATTAAGCTGAGGATGAACTAGCATATTTAGTATAACAGATAGGGTGCTACGTTCATGTTTGGGATACTCTGCGGCCTGGTGTTTTTTTTAAAAGCCGGACAAAAACCAATTCAAAATGCAATAGCTTGATTAAGCTGAGGATGAACAAGCGTGTTTGTTATAACTGATAGGGTGCTACGTGCAGGTTTGGGATACCCTGCGGCCTAGTGTTTTGGAAGCAGACCAAAAACCAATTCAAAATGCGATAGCTTGATTAAGCTGAGGATGAACAAGCGCATTTAGTATAACAGATAGGGTGCTACGTGCATGTTTGGGATACCCTGTGGCCTGGTGTTTTTTTTAAAAGCAGGACAAAAAACAATTCAAAATGCAATAGCTTTATTTAGCTGAGGATGAACAAGCTTATTTAGTATAACAGATAGGGTGCTATGTGCAGGTTTGGGATACCCTGCGGCCTAGTGTTTTGACAGCAGGACAAAAACCAATTCAAAATGCAATAGCTTGATTAAGCTGAGGATGAACAAGCTTATTTAGTATAAAAGATAGGGTGCTACGTGCAGGTTTGGGATACCCTGCCGCCTAGTGTTTTGGCAGCAGGACAAAAACCAATTCAAAATGCAATAGCTTGATTAAGGTGAGGATGAACAAGCGTATTTAGTATAACAGATAGGGTGCTACGTGCAGGTTTGGGATACCCTGCGGCCTAGTGTTTTGGCAGCAGACCAAAAACCAATTCAAAATGCGATAGCTTGATTAAGCTGAGGATGAACAAGCGTATTTAGTATAACAGATAGGGTGCTACGTGCAGGTTTGGGATACCCTGCGACCTGGTGTTTTTTTTTTAAAGCAGGACAAAAAACAATTCAAAATGCAATAGCTTGATTAAGCTGAGGATGAACAAGAGAATTTAATATAACAGATAGGGTGCTACGTGCAGGTTTGGGATACCCTGTGGCCTAGTGTTTTGACAGCAGGACAAAAACCAATTAAAAATGCGATAGCTTGATTAAGCTGAGGATGAACAAGCGTATTTAGTATAACAAATAGGGTGCTATGTGCAGGTTTGGGATACCCTGCGGCCTAGTGCTTTGGTAGCAGGACAAAACCAATTCAAAATGCGATAGCTTGATTAAGCGGAGGATGAACAAGCGTATTTAGTATAACAAATAGCGTGCTATGTGCAGGTTTGGGATACCCTGCGGTCTAGTGTTTTGGCAGCAGGACAAAAACCAATTGAAAATGCGATAGCTTGATTAAGCTGAGAATGAACAAGCGTATTTAGTATAACAAATAGGGTGCTACGTGCTGGTTTGGGATACCCTGCGGCCTAGTGTTTTGGCAGCAGGACAAAAACCAATTCAAAATGCGATAGCTTGATTAAGCTGACGATGAACAAGCGCATTTAGTATAACAGATAGGGTGCTACGTTCATGTTTGGGATACTCTGCGGCCTGGTGTTTTTTTTAAAAGCAGGACAAAAAACAATTCAAAATGCAATAGCTTGATTAAGCTGAGGATGAACAAGCGTATTTGTTATAACTGATAGGGTGCTACGTGCAGGTTTCGGATACCCTGTGGCCGTGTGTTTTTTTTAAAAGCAGGACAAAAAACAGTTCAAAATGCAATAGCTTGATTAAGCGGAGGATGAACAAGCTTATTTAGTATAACAGATAGGTTGCTACGTGCAGGTTTGGGATACCCTGCGGCCTAGTGTTTTGGCAGCAGGACAAAAACCAATTCAAAATGCAATAGCTTAATTAAGCTGAGGATGAACAAGCGTATTTAGTATAACAGATAGGGTGCTACGTGCAGGTTTGGGATACCCTGCGGCCTAGTGTTTTGGCAGCAGACCAAAAACCAATTCAAAATGCGATAGCTTGATTAAGCTGAGGATGAACAAGTGCATTTAGTATAACAGATAGGGTGCTACGTGCATGTTTGGGATACCCTGCGGCCTGGTGGTTTTTTTAAAAGCAGGACAAAAAACAATTCAAAATGCAATAGCTTGATTTAGCTGAGGATGAACAAGCTTATTTAGTATAACAGATAGGGTGCTACGTGCAGGTTTGGGATACCCTGCAGCCTAGTGTTTTGGCAGCAGGACAAAAACCAATTCAAAATGCAATAGCTTGATTAAGCTGAGGATGAACAAGCTTATTTAGTATAACAGATAGGGTGCTACATGCATGTTTCGGATACCCTGTGGCCGTTTTTTTTTTTAAAGCAGGACAAAAAACAGTTCAAAATGCAATAGCTTGATTAAGCTGAGGATGAACTAGCATATTTAGTATAACAGATAGGGTGCTACGTTCATGTTTGGGATACTCTGCGGCCTGGTGTTTTTTTTAAAAGCCGGACAAAAACCAATTCAAAATGCAATAGCTTGATTAAGCTGAGGATGAACAAGCGTGTTTGTTATAACTGATAGGGTGCTACGTGCAGGTTTGGGATACCCTGCGGCCTAGTGTTTTGGAAGCAGACCAAAAACCAATTCAAAATGCGATAGCTTGATTAAGCTGAGGATGAACAAGCGCATTTAGTATAACAGATAGGGTGCTACGTGCATGTTTGGGATACCCTGTGGCCTGGTGTTTTTTTTAAAAGCAGGACAAAAAACAATTCAAAATGCAATAGCTTTATTTAGCTGAGGATGAACAAGCTTATTTAGTATAACAGATAGGGTGCTACGTGCAGGTTTGGGATACCCTGCGGCCTAGTGTTTTGACAGCAGGACAAAAACCAATTCAAAATGCAATAGCTTGATTAAGCTGAGGATGAACAAGCTTATTTAGTATAAAAGATAGGGTGCTACGTGCAGGTTTGGGATACCCTGCCGCCTAGTGTTTTGGCAGCAGGACAAAAACCAATTCAAAATGCAATAGCTTGATTAAGGTGAGGATGAACAAGCGTATTTAGTATAACAGATAGGGTGCTACGTGCAGGTTTGGGATACCCTGCGGCCTAGTGTTTTGGCAGCAGACCAAAAACCAATTCAAAATGCGATAGCTTGATTAAGCTGAGGATGAACAAGCGTATTTAGTATAACAGATAGGGTGCTACGTGCAGGTTTGGGATACCCTGCGACCTGGTGTTTTTTTTTTAAAGCAGGACAAAAAACAATTCAAAATGCAATAGCTTGATTAAGCTGAGGATGAACAAGAGAATTTAATATAACAGATAGGGTGCTACGTGCAGGTTTGGGATACCCTGCGGCCTAGTGTTTTGACAGCAGGACAAAAACCAATTAAAAATGCGATAGCTTGATTAAGCTGAGGATGAACAAGCGTATTTAGTATAACAGATAGGGTGCTACGTGCAGGTTTGGGATACCCTGCTGCCTAGTGCATTGGCAGCAGGACAAAACCAATTCAAAATGCGATAGCTTGATTAAGCTGAGAATGAACAAGCGTATTTAGTATAACAAATAGGGTGCTATGTGCAGGTTTGGGATACCCTGCGGCCTAGTGTTTTGGCAGCAGGACAAAAACCAATTCAAAATGCGATAGCTTGATTAAGCTGAGAATGAACAAGCGTATTTAGTATAACAAATAGGGTGCTACGTGCTGGTTTGGGATACCCTGCGGCCTAGTGTTTTGGCAGCAGGACAAAAACCAATTCAAAATGCGATAGCTTGATTAAGCTGACGATGAACAAGCGCATTTAGTATAACAGATAGGGTGCTACGTTCATGTTTGGGATACTCTGCGGCCTGGTGTTTTTTTTAAAAGCAGGACAAAAAACAATTCAAAATGCAATAGCTTGATTAGGCTGAGGATGAACAAGCGTATTTGTTATAACTGATAGGGTGCTACGTGCAGGTTTGGGATACCCTGCGGCTTAGTGTTTTGGCAGCAGGACAAAAACCAATTCAAAATGTGATAGCTTGATTAAGCTGAGGATGAACAAGCGAATTTAGTATAACAGATAGGGTGCTACGTGTTGGTTTGGGATACCCTGCGGCCTAGTGTTTTGGCAGCAGCTCAAAAACCAATTCAAAATGCAATAGCTTGATTAAGCTGAGGATGAACAAGCTTATTTAGTATAACAGATAGGTTGCTACGTGCAGGTTTGGGATACCCTGCGGCCTAGTGTTTTGGCAGCAGGACAAAAACCAATTCAAAATGCAATAGCTTAATTAAGCTGAGGATGAACAAGCGTATTTAGTATAACAGATAGGGTGCTACGTGCAGGTTTGGGATACCCTGCGGCCTAGTGTTTTGGCAGCAGAGCAAAAACCAATTCAAAATGCGATAGCTTGATTAAGCTGAGGATGAACAAGCGTATTTAGTATAACAGATAGGGTGCTACGTGCAGGTTTGGGATACCCTGCGGCCTAGTGTTTTGGCAGCAGACCAAAAACCAATTCAAAATGCGATAGCTTGATTAAGCTGAGGATGAACAAGCGTATTTAGTATAACAGATAGGGTGCTACGTGCAGGTTTGGGATACCCTGTGGCCTGGTGTTTTTTTTTAAAGCAGGACAAAAAACAATTCAAAATGCAATAGCTTGATTAAGCTGAGGATGAACAAGGGTATTTTGTATAACAGATAGGGTGCTATGTGCATTTTTGGGATACCCTGCGGCCTAGTTTTTTGGCAGCAGGACAAAAACCAATTCAAAATGCGATAGCTTGATTAAGCCGAGGATGAACAAGCGTATTTAGTATAACAGATAGGGTGCTACGTGCAGGTTTGGGATACCCTGTGGCCTAGTGTTTTGGCAGCAGACCAAAAACCAATTCAAAATGCGATAGCTTGATTAAGCTGAGGATGAACAAGCGCATTTAGTATAACAGATAGGGTGCTACGTGCAGGTTTGGGATACCCTGCGGCCTAGTGTTTTGGCAGCAGGACAAAAACCAATTCAAAATGCAATAGCTTGATTAAGCTGAGGATGAACAAGCTTATTTAGTATAACAGATAGGGTGCTACGTGCAGGTTTGGGATACCCTGCCGCCTAGTGTTTTGGCAGCAGACCAAAAACCAATTAAAAATGCGATAGCTTGATTAAGCTGAGGATGAACTAGCATATTTAGTATAACAGATAGGGTGCTACGTTCATGTTTGGGATACTCTGCGGCCTGGTGTTTTTTTTAAAAGCTGGACAAAAACCAATTCAAAATGCAATAGCTTGATTAAGCTGAGGATGAACAAGCGTGTTTGTTATAACTGATAGGGTGCTACGTGCAGGTTTGGGATACCCTGCGGCCTAGTGTTTTGGAAGCAGACCAAAAACCAATTCAAAATGCGATAGCTTGATTAAGCTGAGGATGAACAAGCGCATTTAGTATAACAGATAGGGTGCTACGTGCATGTTTGGGATACCCTGTGGCCTGGTGTTTTTTTTAAAAGCAGGACAAAAAACAATTCAAAATGCAATAGCTTTATTTAGCTGAGGATGAACAAGCTTATTTAGTATAACAGATAGGGTGCTATGTGCAGGTTTGGGATACCCTGCGGCCTAGTGTTTTGACAGCAGGACAAAAACCAATTCAAAATGCAATAGCTTGATTAAGCTGAGGATGAACAAGCTTATTTAGTATAAAAGATAGGGTGCTACGTGCAGGTTTGGGATACCCTGCCGCCTAGTGTTTTGGCAGCAGGACAAAAACCAATTCAAAATGCAATAGCTTGATTAAGGTGAGGATGAACAAGCGTATTTAGTATAACAGATAGGGTGCTACGTGCAGGTTTGGGATACCCTGCGGCCTAGTGTTTTGGCAGCAGACCAAAAACCAATTCAAAATGCGATAGCTTGATTAAGCTGAGGATGAACAAGCGTATTTAGTATAACAGATAGGGTGCTACGTGCAGGTTTGGGATACCCTGCGACCTGGTGTTTTTTTTTTAAAGCAGGACAAAAAACAATTCAAAATGCAATAGCTTGATTAAGCTGAGGATGAACAAGAGAATTTAATATAACAGATAGGGTGCTACGTGCAGGTTTGGGATACCCTGCGGCCTAGTGTTTTGACAGCAGGACAAAAACCAATTAAAAATGCGATAGCTTGATTAAGCTGAGGATGAACAAGCGTATTTAGTATAACAGATAGGGTGCTACGTGCAGGTTTGGGATACCCTGCTGCCTAGTGCATTGGCAGCAGGACAAAACCAATTCAAAATGCGATAGCTTGATTAAGCTGAGAATGAACAAGCGTATTTAGTATAACAAATAGGGTGCTATGTGCAGGTTTGGGATACCCTGCGGCCTAGTGTTTTGACAGCAGGACAAAAACCAATTAAAAATGCGATAGCTTGATTAAGCTGAGGATGAACAAGCGTATTTAGTATAACAGATAGGGTGCTACGTGCAGGTTTGGGATACCCTGCTGCCTAGTGCAATGGCAGCAGGACAAAACCAATTCAAAATGCGATAGCTTGATTAAGCTGAGAATGAACAAGCGTATTTAGTATAACAAATAGGGTGCTACGTGCAGGTTTGGGATACCCTGCGGCCTAGTGCTTTGGTAGCAGGACAAAACCAATTCAAAATGCGATAGCTTGATTAAGCGGAGGATGAACAAGCGTATTTAGTATAACAAATAGCGTGCTATGTGCAGGTTTGGGATACCCTGCGGTCTAGTGTTTTGGCAGCAGGACAAAAACCAATTGAAAATGCGATAGCTTGATTAAGCTGAGAATGAACAAGCGTATTTAGTATAACAAATAGGGTGCTACGTGCTGGTTTGGGATACCCTGCGGCCTAGTGTTTTGGCAGCAGGACAAAAACCAATTCAAAATGCGATAGCTTGATTAAGCTGACGATGAACAAGCGCATTTAGTATAACAGATAGGGTGCTACGTTCATGTTTGGGATACTCTGCGGCCTGGTGTTTTTTTTAAAAGCAGGACAAAAAACAATTCAAAATGCAATAGCTTGATTAAGCTGAGGATGAACAAGCGTATTTGTTATAACTGATAGGGTGCTACGTGCAGGTTTCGGATACCCTGTGGCCGTGTGTTTTTTTTAAAAGCAGGACAAAAAACAGTTCAAAATGCAATAGCTTGATTAAGCGGAGGATGAACAAGCTTATTTAGTATAACAGATAGGTTGCTACGTGCAGGTTTGGGATACCCTGCGGCCTAGTGTTTTGGCAGCAGGACAAAAACCAATTCAAAATGCAATAGCTTAATTAAGCTGAGGATGAACAAGCGTATTTAGTATAACAGATAGGGTGCTACGTGCAGGTTTGGGATACCCTGCGGCCTAGTGTTTTGGCAGCAGACCAAAAACCAATTCAAAATGCGATAGCTTGATTAAGCTGAGGATGAACAAGTGCATTTAGTATAACAGATAGGGTGCTACGTGCATGTTTGGGATACCCTGCGGCCTGGTGGTTTTTTTAAAAGCAGGACAAAAAACAATTCAAAATGCAATAGCTTGATTTAGCTGAGGATGAACAAGCTTATTTAGTATAACAGATAGGGTGCTACGTGCAGGTTTGGGATACCCTGCAGCCTAGTGTTTTGGCAGCAGGACAAAAACCAATTCAAAATGCAATAGCTTGATTAAGCTGAGGATGAACAAGCTTATTTAGTATAACAGATAGGGTGCTACGTGCATGTTTCGGATACCCTGTGGCCGTTTTTTTTTTTAAAAGCAGGACAAAAAACAGTTCAAAATGCAATAGCTTGATTAAGCTGAGGATGAACTAGCATATTTAGTATAACAGATAGGGTGCTACGTTCATGTTTGGGATACTCTGCGGCCTGGTGTTTTTTTTAAAAGCCGGACAAAAACCAATTCAAAATGCAATAGCTTGATTAAGCTGAGGATGAACAAGCGTGTTTGTTATAACTGATAGGGTGCTACGTGCAGGTTTGGGATACCCTGCGGCCTAGTGTTTTGGAAGCAGACCAAAAACCAATTCAAAATGCGATAGCTTGATTAAGCTGAGGATGAACAAGCGCATTTAGTATAACAGATAGGGTGCTACGTGCATGTTTGGGATACCCTGTGGCCTGGTGTTTTTTTTAAAAGCAGGACAAAAAACAATTCAAAATGCAATAGCTTTATTTAGCTGAGGATGAACAAGCTTATTTAGTATAACAGATAGGGTGCTACGTGCAGGTTTGGGATACCCTGCGGCCTAGTGTTTTGACAGCAGGACAAAAACCAATTCAAAATGCAATAGCTTGATTAAGCTGAGGATGAACAAGCTTATTTAGTATAAAAGATAGGGTGCTACGTGCAGGTTTGGGATACCCTGCCGCCTAGTGTTTTGGCAGCAGGACAAAAACCAATTCAAAATGCAATAGCTTGATTAAGGTGAGGATGAACAAGCGTATTTAGTATAACAGATAGGGTGCTACGTGCAGGTTTGGGATACCCTGCGGCCTAGTGTTTTGGCAGCAGACCAAAAACCAATTCAAAATGCGATAGCTTGATTAAGCTGAGGATGAACAAGCGTATTTAGTATAACAGATAGGGTGCTACGTGCAGGTTTGGGATACCCTGCGACCTGGTGTTTTTTTTTTAAAGCAGGACAAAAAACAATTCAAAATGCAATAGCTTGATTAAGCTGAGGATGAACAAGAGAATTTAATATAACAGATAGGGTGCTACGTGCAGGTTTGGGATACCCTGCGGCCTAGTGTTTTGACAGCAGGACAAAAACCAATTAAAAATGCGATAGCTTGATTAAGCTGAGGATGAACAAGCGTATTTAGTATAACAGATAGGGTGCTACGTGCAGGTTTGGGATACCCTGCTGCCTAGTGCATTGGCAGCAGGACAAAACCAATTCAAAATGCGATAGCTTGATTAAGCTGAGAATGAAAAAGCGTATTTAGTATAACAAATAGGGTGCTATGTGCAGGTTTGGGATACCCTGCGGCCTAGTGTTTTGGCAGCAGGACAAAAACCAATTCAAAATGCGATAGCTTGATTAAGCTGAGAATGAACAAGCGTATTTAGTATAACAAATAGGGTGCTACGTGCTGGTTTGGGATACCCTGCGGCCTAGTGTTTTGGCAGCAGGACAAAAACCAATTCAAAATGCGATAGCTTGATTAAGCTGACGATGAACAAGCGCATTTAGTATAACAGATAGGGTGCTACGTTCATGTTTGGGATACTCTGCGGCCTGGTGTTTTTTTTAAAAGCAGGACAAAAAACAATTCAAAATGCAATAGCTTGATTAAGCTGAGGATGAACAAGCGTATTTGTTATAACTGATAGGGTGCTACGTGCAGGTTTGGGATACCCTGCGGCTTAGTGTTTTGGCAGCAGGACAAAAACCAATTCAAAATGTGATAGCTTGATTAAGCTGAGGATGAACAAGCGAATTTAGTATAACAGATAGGGTGCTACGTGTTGGTTTGGGATACCCTGCGGCCTAGTGTTTTGGCAGCAGCTCAAAAACCAATTCAAAATGCAATAGCTTGATTAAGCTGAGGATGAACAAGCTTATTTAGTATAACAGATAGGTTGCTACGTGCAGGTTTGGGATACCCTGCGGCCTAGTGTTTTGGCAGCAGGACAAAAACCAATTCAAAATGCAATAGCTTAATTAAGCTGAGGATGAACAAGCGTATTTAGTATAACAGATAGGGTGCTACGTGCAGGTTTGGGATACCCTGCGGCCTAGTGTTTTGGCAGCAGACCAAAAACCAATTCAAAATGCGATAGCTTGATTAAGCTGAGGATGAACAAGCGTATTTAGTATAACAGATAGGGTGCTACGTGCAGGTTTGGGATACCCTGCGGCCTAGTGTTTTGGCAGCAGACCAAAAACCAATTCAAAATGCGATAGCTTGATTAAGCTGAGGATGAACAAGCGTATTTAGTATAACAGATAGGGTGCTACGTGCAGGTTTGGGATACCCTGTGGCCTGGTGTTTTTTTTTAAAGCAGGACAAAAAACAATTCAAAATGCAATAGCTTGATTAAGCTGAGGATGAACAAGGGTATTTTGTATAACAGATAGGGTGCTATGTGCATTTTTGGGATACCCTGCGGCCTAGTTTTTTGGCAGCAGGACAAAAACCAATTCAAAATGCGATAGCTTGATTAAGCCGAGGATGAACAAGCGTATTTAGTATAACAGATAGGGTGCTACGTGCAGGTTTGGGATACCCTGTGGCCTAGTGTTTTGGCAGCAGACCAAAAACCAATTCAAAATGCGATAGCTTGATTAAGCTGAGGATGAACAAGCGCATTTAGTATAACAGATAGGGTGCTACGTGCATGTTTGGGATACCCTGCAGCGTGGTGGTTTTTTTAAAAACAGGACAAAAAACAATTCAAAATGCAATAGCTTGATTTAGCTGAGGATGAACAAGCTTATTTAGTATAACAGATAGGGTGCTACGTGCAGGTTTGGGATACCCTGCGGCCTAGTGTTTTGGCAGCAGGACAAAAACCAATTCAAAATGCAATAGCTTGATTAAGCTGAGGATGAACAAGCTTATTTAGTATAACAGATAGGGTGCTACGTGCAGGTTTGGGATACCCTGCCGCCTAGTGTTTTGGCAGCAGACCAAAAACCAATTAAAAATGCGATAGCTTGATTAAGCTGAGGATGAACAAGCGTATTTAGTATAACAGATAGTGTGCTACGTGCAGGTTTGGGAAACCCTGCGGCCTAGTGTTTTGGCAGCAGACCAAAAACCAATTCAAAATGCGATAGCTTGATTAAGCTGAGGAAGAACAAGCGTATTTAGTATAACAGATAGGGTGCTACGTGCAGGTTTGGGATACCCTGTGGCCTGGTGTTTTTTTTAAAAGCAGGACAAAAAACAATTCAAAATGCAATAGATTGATTAAGCTGAGGATGAACAAGCGTATTTAGTACAACAGATAGGGTGCTACGTGCAGCTTTGGGATACCCTGCGGCCTAGTGTTTTGGCAGCAGTCACAAACACCAATTCAAAATGCAATAGCTTGATTAAGCTGAGGATGAACAACGGTTATTTAGTATAACAGATAGGGTGACATGTGGTGGTTTGGGATGCCCATGTGGGCTGGTGTATTTAAAGTAGACAAAACCCAATTCAAAATGCAATAGCCTAATTAAAATGAGGCTGAACAACGCTTATTTAGTATAACAGACATGTGCTGGTTTGGGATGCCCATGTGGGCTGGTGTATTTAAACCAGACAAAAAAGATTAAAACTAATCCAGTTATGATAAATGCTTGTGTGTAACAGATAGAGTTAAATTAGCCACTGCATAGATGGCATGCACAGTGGCAAGGCAGGTTTACAGCACAAAGAACTGAAATTGAATTGAAAAATGATCTGGCTAATGAAAATAAAAAAATGTCACTGTCACTTCAATGCTGTCCCTGGCTGGATGGTTCCGGTTTTTCCCTATCTTTCTCTGTCTTTCCCTGTCTCTGTCTACCTCTCTTTCTGCCTCTCTGTCGGTCTCTCTGACTCTCCCTACCTCTATCTAACTCTGTCCCTGTGTGTAACAAGCTGTGCTCTGGCCGCAATACAACGCTGAACTGAGCACAAGGAAAATGGCCGCCGTTTTTATAGCACGGTGATGTCACCGGGCTTCCTGGCTGCTGATAGGCTGCATGTGACTTTCCCATGATACCTTGCCCCAGGAAACATGTCCGGACATGTGCTTCCACCATTTTAGAATGCCTGTAATTGAAATAAAATGAGTTTAAAGGAAAAATTCGATCAATCGAATCGCGGGGAAATCCGGATTCGTTCAGAATCAAATTTTTCCTGAAATTCTGAATGAATTTGTGGTCGTCCGGATCTATTCGCTCATCCCTAGCGATAACACACAAAAAAATCTTTGTACATTTCACCCAAAGAAATAACCTGTACATGTGATAACACATTTACATTATAGTCTAGGTACATTATTTTTCCAGTGATGTAATGATAAACTTTGAAAGTTTGGAAATAACAGCACTCTATGGACTATGCTAAAGATTTCACCATTTTCCTTTGCATAACCCATAAGGCTCTGTTGTTTTTCAAACAAATATCCTTACCTCATTGGAAAAATGATCTCACATGCAAAACTGCCCCATCCCAGGCACAGGTAATTTTGGGGAAAAAAGTTTTTAGTTCTTTTTTGTGTCTAGTCACTTAAAAGCTCCCTGAGATGCAGGTTGCAGCTCACAACACAATGCACAGCGGAAGCCACACTGGTTTCACCAAATATTTAGCGTCATTCTAAATATCTGATGAAACCAATGTGGCATCCGCTGTGCGATTGCAGTGTGACAGCACGCAAGATTTACTTTTGTCATGTATACAAATGTTACCAGATGATATTAGTATTTAATAATTACCGTATATACTCGAGTATAGGTCGACCCGAATATAAGCCGAGGCACCTAATTTTACCATAAAAAAATGGAACAAGTTATTGACTCGAGTATAAGCCGAGGCGGCTTTTTTCAGCTTATACTCGAGCATATACGGTATACACACTTACCTCTCGTTTGCACAGCCTGTCCGTAGAAGCATTTTAAGAGGCCGGCCCAGAACGTGCGCGTCACCGCCCCCGGCCGGCGTGCCGTGCCCTCCGTCGCTGCGCGTCCGGCCCGGCGCTTGGCGCTGCGCTGCACAGTGTGCTCCGGTCCCCGCCCTACCGGCACAATGGCGCGGGGCACCGCCGCCCCCCTCCCCATCGTGCAGGCCGGCCCGAGGGAGGCCCCCCCGGAGACGCTGAGCGGCATCCCGTCCCCGGCACATGAGGTGCGAGCGGCAGCGGAGGAACAGCTGGAAGTGAGAGGGTGAGTGCGGGAGCCGGCACGGGGGCGGGAAATGAATGGGCATGTCGCCTGGCCCCTTTTTCTCCTCCATTTAGGCACTGACTCGAGTATAAGCCGAGGCGGCTTTTTTCAGCCCACAAAGTGGGCTGAAAAACTCGGCTTATACTCGAGTATATACGGTATCTACAAGGTATTCATTTAAGCTTACATGTACAGAGGCAACATTACTAATGGAAATCGGGCCAAGAGGTCTATACCTCATGCTGCAGAATCCAGTGCTCATTCTCTCACTGCCCATGATAGCGTGTTCAATCTTGCATCTGTTATTGCTCTTCGTTCCCGATTCTGATTGTTTGACCACACCGTGACTGCTGCCTGGACCAACGCCTGCCTGGATGCTGACCTTGAAACCGTCTCTTCCCCTTGTACTGAAAACTCTCTGACCTTCCGGCTTGACCTTTGGCTTGACTCTTGACCCTTCTTCGCTTCTCCCTTGGTGCCGCGCTTTGTGAGGACTGCCTACCTGTGTATGACTCCGGATTACCCGACATTGCCCAGTCTTGCCTCAGGTTCATCTACCTCCACCCCTGTAAAACCACAACTTATATGCTATTTAGTCCTGGGGTCAACCATGTCCGGTGAGGCGTCTAAAGCACCCCGGTGAATGGGGGCTTGACTATAAGTGAAGCTTAGGGGGTTGTGAACTCACCTAGAAGGAAGTTGTCCCTCGGGGCTTGACATTAGGTACATCACTTTTTCTATGAGGTCAGAATCATTTTTTTGTTAAGTTTGGAAACCATGACACCCAATGGGCTATGTAGAAAAAATGGCAAATTCTTTAGCATAGCCCATAGGGTGCTGTTATTTTTAAACAAAATAACTTTAAAGAGGAACAAAAGACCTTTAACCGGCATAACAACCCTCCCCACCCCCACATTACCTTTTGAATGTTGGCATTATCTGAAATGCCAGCATCTTGCTGCTTTCTGCTTCTTCAGTGCACCACCTCCCGCCTAAGCCATCTTTCGAAAGACAGTACTGGTTTGGCTCACAGCCTTCCAACCCCTGACACTGGACCTTCCTCAAATCTCATGGATTTTGCTGGCAGTGTCATTGCAGCCTATGCAATGACACTGAGGAGTCGTGAGATTGGAGGGGCGGCCCAGTGTCTGCTGGAAGGTCCAAGATTTCCAAGATGGTGCTGCCTGGCAGACGGTGAAGAGGAATCAGTTCCATGCGCCCAGAAAGCTAAGACCCTCCTTGTTAAAGCCACCCATTGCTCTGCTATGTAACACATTGAAACAGACAAACTTCCTTGAATGATGGCGATAATGATTACTGATGAGACAGACACAGTCCTGGGAGCTCCACCTCAGGCAGTATAATGAAACCACGATGGGGTTGATTGAGAGACAGGTGATAATTCTCACTCTTTTTTTGGAGAGAAAACTGACAATGACTTTCATTGTCTAAACTGGGTACCTCCTGGCTCTGAATCAGCCCCAAGGTAGACAATGAAGTTTTTTTTCCTAAAAAAGGAGTGAGAATTCTCACTTGGCTCTGAATTGACCCCATTGTGTAGTCATCGTCAATCTTAGACTGGTGCATGAAGTAACAGCATCAGTAACTACAGAATGCTGATTTATTTATCCAGGCCAAAGAAGACCTTCATTATTATGAAGCATCCTAGGTATAAAATTCCCTATAAAAAAGACATTTAGACTTCTATTTTTATTTTATGGTAGGGAAACTTTAAATAACTTTACCATAATGACCATTATCTCCTTATTTCTCAAGCTGTATATGATTGGGTTAAACAGGGGTGTTACTACAATATAGAAGAGGGAGAGCAATTTGTTGAGGTTTAAAGTCTGTCCATTGGCCGGAACTAAATAAATACTGATATTCGTCCCGTAGAGCAGGGTTACCACAATGAGATGGGAGCTACACGTTGAGAAGGCCTTTCTTCTACCAGTGTCTGAGGAGATCCTAAGAATTGTTATAATGACACATGTATAGCTTATGACAATTAAGAGGAATGGGACGGCCATTATAAAGATGGAGACCACCACTATTTCTACCTTCAAAGGAAAAGTGTTGGAACATGCAAGAACAACAAAGGGAAGAGCATCACAGAAGAAATGGTCAATAACGTTGGGTCCACAGAAGTCAAGTTGGCAGATAAAGTTTAGCGTGGTCTGGGTCTGAAAACCAAAGACCCAACAATAGATGACCAAGCCTTTCTGGAGCTTTCCATTCATAACTGAACCATAGTGTAAAGGATTGCAAATAGCCAAATATCTGTCATATGACATGACCATGAGCAGATGACACCCTGAACACCCAATAGCACAATACAGATACATTTGAGTAATACAGTTCCTAATGGGAATAGTGGCTCCTTCCATCCAGATGACATGTAACATGTTGGGGACGATGACAGTCAAAAAGGTGATTTCCACAATGGACACTTGTTGGATAAAGAAGAACATGGGGGCATGAAGCTTTGGCTTGGTGGACACCAACACGATGATTAGACAATTGATAGAAAATGCCATGATGTAGGTAGTAAGTATCGTGAAAAATAAGCAGTAGGTTTTGTAACCTTTGATTTGTGGGAATCCCAGAAGCAGAAATTCATTGATTGCCGTGTCATTTTTGGCCATTGATGCTTGTCTAGAAAGATAAAGTAAAATATAATTAAAACACACTGAAAAAAGACCATTTTCCACTACTAGTCAAGTTGTGCTTCTAACCTAATCAGCTAGGAAGCCTCCTGTGGCATTTGGGATATTTGGCTATAGGAGGCCCAAACACTTATTACCATAGCAGCCTAAGCCTCAGGTCAATGATGACCCTTAAAGTTTGTGGTTAAAAATTTAGAATAAAATGCATTCCCACCTTCACCCCCATAGGCTCAGGATGACTGCCGGGGGGGGGGGGGGGGGGTTGAAGGACCTACTTACCCTCTGCCCTCTGGGGCGGGGGGATTATAGAGCAGGGCTTCCCAAATTGAATGGAACAAAAGCTAGGATATTCCAAATCCCAGGTTTAGATCCGTGGTAAAGTCCTTGCCCAGGCACACACTAACTTTCTCCCCTTTATATCCCTTGGGAACAATGTCAAATGAGCTATTTCAATGCATCTCAAAATCTCCAGTTATATGTAAATACCTTATGTATTCTAAGCAATGACACTTTCTTTGCTTAATTTATGGATTTTGCTGAGGAAAGGTATGTCATGGTGCAGGTCTGAGCATGTCTTGAGTCCTGGGCATGCACTGCTGTGAGACAGCTGCGGGACCACTTTAACTGTGCTCGATCACGCTGAGAGAGCCATGGGACAGAGTGGCTGTTTGACCCCATTTGTTCGTGGTCCTGGAGAAATAAAATTTAATGTTTTGGAATAGCTTTAATACAACAACTACATCCTGTATATGACTTTCTGCTATGCTATTAATAAAACTAGTTAGAAAGAAAAATCAGGAAGTATTAGGCAGACCATGTGACTGTATACATAGTGCGTTTATCCTGCTAACAGAAATAAGCTGTTCCCTTTGTTTCATGTTGATATTTGTTGCTAATGTGTCCTGTTCAATTTATGTTCTCGATTGTTGCTTAAAAATATTGTCATCATTGACGGCTCTAAGATCATGCACCATTCTATACTGCACTGGCTGACCCTTGCCCACCTTCTTCTTAATAGGATACAAGGGGGTGTTACATGGAGAATTAGTCTCAACCATCACCCCACTTTAGAGAAAATCATGCACTATTTTAGTGATGGTATTTGTTTGCTGTAAACTGAGCTTTGCGGGGTAGAGGGACTACTTGCTTGTGTTCTACCATCATTGAAGTGACTAGTAGCCTGCAGCAGAAGAGTAGAAACATACATTGTAAATTGATTGCAGGTTAACAGGGGCAGGGTCACTGACTAGGAGGCGGTTAAGCACCCACTGACTTGGGGCAGAATTATTTGGTATAGGCTTGGTTAGGGGAGTAGAGATAGTAATCCTAGTAAAGGATCCATATGTAAGGGAAAGTCTTTTCATTTTTGAAAGTGTATATTTTTGTGTGCTAAAATGTTGTCCTCTAGGTGCTCAACCGATCTAGTTGTTATGTTGGCAAATGTGTGTTAAATGGAAGCGGTTTTCACTAACTGCAATCTGTTGCTATTGGCAACCGTACACCTTAGTGTATAGACTTGGGGTACAATTTCCAACAGATTGCAGGTAGTGAAAACTGTATCCATAAAACACATGTTTGCTAACAAACCAAATGCTGCATAAGTTTAGCACCTAGTGGACATCCCTTTGGCACAAGAAATATACAAAAATACTATGAAATGTTTACTTTTCTCTTAATAATATGCAAAATGTAATAAGCTGATTCCACCATGGCCAGGCAGTAAAACCGGCTCATTTCCTACCTCCTGCCCCGACGTTGCTTAGAGGTGTATAAACTGTTTTGTGTTGTATGAATTCTTCAGCTTGCACTTGGTTTCACATCAGACATTGGGAATTTCTATTGAGCCTGGCAAAGACTTTACCTTGTGCTCACATACAGCCACGGCTCTCTGGTCTTTGGGATTAAAATGATTGTGAGCTACAACTGAAATTTATATGCTGCCCATACTGCTGCCAAGAGAATCCATGGCTGGTTTGGACGATGGTTTGTAATGATTTGCTCCCCTAAGAGAAAAGGAAATGGACTTAATTGCTACCTGGATGGTGCAATTGCTTCTAAATGTGCTGCAATCTTTAGAGAGCAGGATAATGGTGTTTGCTCTAAATTTCAACATATATATATATATATATATATATATATATATATATATATATGTGCATATATGATATATATCTCAAAATATATTTCATACTTTCGGTATATCACCAAAATGTATAAATAGAATGCCCCCCAAAATTGCGCCAATTACTTATCAGGTAACAAAAAAAATATTGTGCCTATGTGTGTCATGGAATAAAAGAATGATATACCTTGCAATTATATACAAAGTGAACATATTTGTTGCTCTTTCAGAAATGTTTGAGTCTTGGTAAAGAAACACAATGCATGATAAAGGAATACAAAGCATGACAAAGGAACACAACGCATGCCAAACAAACGCAACACATGACAAAGGAATACAATGCATGACAGAGGAACACAATGCATGACATAGGAATACAATGCATGACAAAGGAATACAACGCATGACAAAGAAACGCAGCACAAGACAAAGTAATACAATGCATGACAGAGGAACACAATGCATGACATAGGAATACAATGCATGACAAAGGAATACAACGCATGACAAAGAAACGCAGCACAAGACAAAGTAATACAATGCATGACAGAGGAACACGATGCATGACAAAGGAATACAATGCATAACAAAGGAATACAACACATGACAAAGGAACACAACGCATGACAAAGAAATGCAACACAAGACAAAGGAATACAATGCATGACAAAGGAATACAACACATGACAAAGGAACGCAACACATGACAACAAAACGCAACGCATGACAAAGAAACACAATGCATGACAAAGGAACACAACATACAGGGATGGAATACGTGTAGTGGAGGCCCCTGGGCAGAGAATTTTGTGGAGGTCTCATAAACAATATTTTTTCCTTATAATAGTCCAGCTAAGTAACTGATCGGGGGTCATCTTGCACCTGCCGACTTACTGGAATGTCAGATCGACTCCCTTGTGGCACCCTTGTGCAGGTGCATGCTATTCGGGAACTCCAGCTTTGCCTTTCTGGGGGAAGGGGGGTGTAGTCGCCCAGTTGGTCCGGCAGAAAACAGTTCCCCTGCATTGGTCTGCAAATCAAAAAAAGGATTGCCCAGGTGCGTGGGGGGCACCCACTGTGTGGATAGCTTCTATGACGATCATGCAGACCATCAGGCCAAAGACTGAATAGCCTCCTGGATCAGACCATAACCCAAACGTTGGTGGAGGCCTCCTTTGCAGGGAAAGTGGTGTAGGTCCCGAGACATACACCCATTGGGCCTTCCTCATAATCCGGCTCTGGAAATGCGTGACAAAGGAACACAACTCATGACAAAAGAACATAACACATGACAAAGTAACAAACCATTTGGTTTGGTACGGCCTATACGTAAAGAAGCAGTATTGCGAAAAAAATGATGAAAATGTATGTAAATATGCTGGATGGTGGGAAGAGGGGTCACTTATACACCCGGCATTAGAAAATACCCAGACAGGCTTGTTTCTTTCTTTTATGGGAAGGAAGAGCATTTGTGGGTCAGGTTCTGTGCCCCCTAATACACCCAGAGACCTTTCACCCCTGGATGTTTTTCTAACTAGGATAAGAAACCCCAAGCTTGGTGGAAGTTTTATTTATTTTGGGTGTAAAAGTGACTCCTCCCCTTATTACCCAAGATGTTTAAATGTATTTTTAATATTACACATTTTCAGGATACACCTCCTCGAAGAAATGCCCATGAGGTGTAACAACGCCTTAGATCCTCCTCTAGATGAAAACTCCTCCATGGTGGTGGCCAGTTGCAACCCTCTCCAACATCGAGTGTAATGGCTTTCATTATCCCGCTAATAGAGCTGGCCTTGTAATCTGTTCCCCTAACCAGTAGGATCCGCAGCCAAATCTCAGTTCACTTGCTCTAAATACATGTGTGAGGAGGCATTTTCTAGCTGCCACACAGCAAACAGAGCAAGATTATTTCATAGGGACAATGGAAGAAGTGTCTCCAACAGGTCAGATGAGTTGTTGGCATGCAACACAACAGTTAAAGTAATTGACCACCCATTAAAAAGAAACAAAACAAAATGGTACTCACCTTTGTGCCCCACAGCTGATCGGTCCAAGTCTGATGATCAGCAACTTACTTTGGCCTTGGATCGCTTCCTGTGCCCTTATCCAATATGACATAGATTTTATTCTTCGTAAGATAGGACATCTTCTCATTCTGATATATTCTGTTCATTTTGGTTTCCTTGACAGAAAACATATTAAAGAAATTACCATACTGCCTCTCTAGCTGCCCTTCCGCACAAATACCTTGGGCAATGCTGCTGCCCCGGGGATTTGCCGGTGTTAAAAATTATGTATTTTTCCACCCCTCTCAGCACATTTCAGGTTCCCTATTGTCTCCCTCTCCATGTACCTTGCAGGGGGATCCCTGTACCTTGTAGTTAATTTCCTGCAAGACCATACTCCCATTTTCATGGGGTTTTCTCCTTGTGCCTTGTGGAACTTTGTATCCCATCCAGTTTTTTGGAATTTCTTCTCTTACCTAGTGTGGTGCTTCGTGCAGCTCTCCAACCTCTACATTCCTCGCTCCCCCCCATGTTCCCTTATGTCCCATTCCCCCACTTAACCTACTGCCCCCTTTACCAACATTTCTCCTGACCTCTTAAACATAGTGCTCCTACCTATGTGGAATGGCTGTCTGGACAGTTAATTCCTGAATTAGGGAAGATTCCTGCTGCCTCTGACCCTGAGCCATAGGTCCAAAATGTTATCCTTATTCATTTGTATCTTGTTTGTATCCCCTGTCTTGTCTATTGTGGATGAAATCTCTAGTTACCCAGTGCAGAAGTGTAGCTTGCCCCCCAATTGCCCTGCTATGTGAAACCCCCAATTTCACTAATGGGAACATCCTCTATCTGATATGTGCACCTATGCCAGCATATCGGTGTGAGTTTCAGAGAGGAACACCGGGGAACGCTCAGCATTTACTCCATTCAGAACGTATTACGTTTCATGCTAAATATTTGGTGAAGCCAGGGCTTGCCTATAGGTGAAGCTTTGGGGGTTGGGAACTCACCTAGAAGGCAGATGTCCCCCAGGGCTTGACATTAGGTACATCACTTTTTCTATAAGGTCGGAATCATTTTTTTTAAGTTTGGAAACAACAGCACTCTATGAGCTCTTTAGCATAGCCCATAGGGTGATGGTATTTGTAAACTTAAAAATATCCTTAAAGAGGAAGAACAGACATTGTAAACATTAGCTGGCAAAACACCCCTCCCAACCCCGCATTTACTTTGGGATGTTGGGATTATCTAAAAAAAGCCATCATCCTGCTTCTTTCTTGGCCGTTGGTGCACTACCTCCCATCTTTCGGCACTGGCTTTAGCTGAAGTGTTGTGATGCACAGCCTTCCAACCTCTGACACTGGACCTTCCTCAAATCCTGCGGCTTTTGCTGCTAGTGCTATTACATCTCGAAGATTTCCAAGATCGCGCAGATGGTGCAGAGGAATCAATGTGACGCCACAGTTCGATGTGCCCCGAAAGGTAAGACCCTCCTTGTTAAAGCAACCTATCTCCCTGCTGTGTAACACATTGAAACAGGCAAGCAAGAGCTACACCTGCTTTGACAAGTTATAGTCAAATGTAAACAGCCTTACTAGGATGGCCTCTGGGGTGACTAAATGGGAGTCCAAGAATGATCAACAGAAACCAACAGATGTAGTTTCCACCTTCTATGTCAAAACTGAGATTATTATAACAATCTTTATTCCCTCACATGCTGCATAGTTAATAATTATATGATTGTGATATATATATATATATATATATATATTAAGAGAAAGAGAGATAGTTTTATTACACATTGTTTTATTAAGTACAACAATTGCACAGCACATATTTGTACTGTGCATTCGTAATTACTAATGTACGGAGTTTTACATCTTCAATTTCCTTTGTTATATACATCATCAATTCAACTCCAATACTTCCTTTTATGATGGTGATAATGATTACTAGAGATGAGTGAACTTCTTGAAAGTTCTATTCGGGCGATTCGCCGAATTTCCCCAAGAAATTCGCCCGAATCGAACTTTAACGAATCGCTCATCTGAAAAAAAAAATGCCGGCATGGTGGGAGCGGGCAGGCCGGCTGCGCTGTCAGCGGGTCCCACCATGCCGGCATTTTTTTTTTTTATTTCAGGGAAAATTCGATTTTTTCCCGGAAATTCGGAGCGAATTCCGGTTCGTCCGAACCGGTTCGCTCATCTCTAATGATTACTGATGAGACAGACACAATACTGCGAGCTCCACATCAGGTAGAATAAAGAAACCGTATTGGGGTTGATTCAGAGACAGGTAAGAATTCTCACTCACTTTTAGGAGAGAAAACTGCCAATGACTATAATTGTCTAAATTTACTCCTAGCTCTGAATCAGCCCCAAGGTAGACAATGAAAGTCAATGACAGTTCTTTTATTCTAAAAAGGAGTGAGCATTCTAACTCATCAGTCTTGGACTGGTACAGGAAGTAACAGCATCAGTAGCTACAGAATACTGGTTTAGTTATCCAGGCTGAAGAAAACCTTCATTATTATTAGGCATTCTAGGTATAAAAATAAAATCCCCATAAAACAGATATTTAAACTTATATTTTTATTTCATGGTAGCGAAACATTAAATAACTTTACGATGATGACCTTTATCTCCTTATTTCTCAAGCTGTATATGATTGGGTTAAACAGGGGTGTTACTACAATATAGAAAAGGGAGAGCAACTTATTGAGGTTTAAAGTCTGTCCATTGGCCGGAACTAAATAAACACTGATCACCGTCCCATAAAACAGTGTCACCACAATAAGATGGGAGCCACATGTTGAGAAGGCCTTTCTTCTACCAGTGTCTGAGGAGATCCTAAGAATTGTTATAATGACACATGTATAGCTTATGACAACTAAGAGGAATGGGACGGCCACTATAAAGATAGAGACCACCACTATTTCTACCTTCAATGGAAATGTGTTGGAACATGAAAGAACAACAAAGGGAGGAGAGTCACAAAAGAAATGGTCAATAACGTTGGGTCCACAGAACTCAAGCTGGCAGATAAAGTTTAGCGTGGTCTGTGTTAGGAGAAAACCAAAGACCCAACAATAGATAACCAAGCCTTTCTGGAGCTTTCCATTCATAACTGAACCATAGCGTAAAGGATTGCAAATAGCCAAATATCTGTCATACGACATGACCATGAGCAGATGACACTCTGAACACCCAACAGCACAAAACAGATACATCTGAGTAATACAGTTCCTGATGGGAATAGTGGCATCTTCCAGCCAGATGACATGTAACATGTTGGGAATGATGACAGTCAAAAAAGTGATTTCCACAATGGACAGTTGTTGGATAAAGAAGAACATGGGGGCATGAAGCTTTGGCTTGGTGGACACCAACACGATGATTAGAGAATTGATAGAAAATGCCATGACATAGGTGGTAAGTATCGTGCAAAATAAGCAGTAGGTTTTATAACCTTTGATTTGTGGGAATCCCAGAAGCAGAAATTCATTGACTGTTGTGTTATTTTTGGCCATTGATGCTTGCCTGGAAAGATAAAGTAAAATATAAATAAAACACACAGAAAAAAGCCTAATTGCTACTTCTAGTAAAGGTGTGCTCCTGTACCCTAATCAGCTAAGAAGCCTTCTGAGACATTTTGCCAGAGGATGCGCAAACACTTCTTGCCATCACAGCCTAAGCCTATTGTCAATGATGACCTTAAAGTTTGGTTGTGGTTAGAAATTATAATCAAGTTTATTTCCACCTGATCCCCCATAGGCCCAGCATGACTGCTGGGGTGGGGAGGTTGAAGGACCTACTTACCCTCTGCCAGGACACAGGCACAATGCTGTAGTCTTTCTCATGAGCCTAGGGTTGAACTGCCAGAACAAAACTCAATGGGTCCAGGACTGGACTATAAAAGGGCCTGCACCTGGGGCATCCCAAATCAGGATACCCTGCTGTATGGCACACCACAGACTGGCCAATCTGGGGGGGTGGGGGGGGGGGGTTACAGAGCAGGACTTCCCAAATCAGATGGAACAAAAGCCAGGATAGTCAAAATCCCAATTTGTTTTCCACGTTAAAGTCCTTGCCCAGGCATACACTAACTATCTCCCTCCTTTACCCCTTGGTAACAAGGTCAAATCAGCCATTTCAAAAGCATTTCAAAATCTCCAATTATATGTAAAAAACTTATGTATTCTAAGCAATGACACTTTCTTTGCCTTCATGTATGGCTTTTGCTGAGGAAAGGCATGTCATGGTGCAGGTTAGAGCATGCCTTGAGTCTTGAGAATGCACTGCTGTGGTCCTGGAGAAATAAAATTGAAAGTTTAGGAAAAACTTTAATACAACAACTACATCCTGTATCATCCTGTATATGACTGTCTGTTGTTATAATATGATATTGAAGTTAGTTTAAGCATTAGGCAGACCATGTGACTGTATGCATAGTGTGTTTAACTTGCCAACAAAAATTAGCTGTTTCCTTTGTTCCATGTTGAGATGTGTTGCTGATGTGCCCTGTCCACGTTTATGTTGATTATTCCTGAATAAACACCCATTGTTCCTGCATGCTGGACGAGTGTTGTGGGCAATCTGCTGCCAACAAAAAGGGGGACAAAACTTTGAATTCCTGCTACAGCTTTTACCCGGCACTGCAGTAAATAGGAGGGAGGCAACTGGGAATGGTATCAGTTAAGCTACTTGCTGGCTTATTTTTGCCATTGGGTGTACAGTCCCTTGAAATAAATGCTTTCAGATAGTCACAGTCAGTTTAGGGATTTACAGAGAGGGGAAGAATTGAAAAATCTAGAAGAGAAATGGAGGAGGCAACCAGCAGAGTTGGGAATAGATTGGAGGGGTGCCTGTCTGTTCGCAGGTAGAACACAGAGGAGGGTGTTGCAGTAGTCAAGTGGGGAGATGATCAGGGCTTGCGCTAGAAATGCAAATAATGCTAATGTAGTCTTCTCCAGTATTCTTCCATTAATAGCCTCAACTGCCTAATGTACAAAGTCTGGTTAAACTGTGTTTCAGAGCATTCGTCGCTGAAATGTGTGCTTTGTATTTTTTCAATTGGTTGGATTCCACGTTTTTGAAGCCCAATCTGGGGGAAAGTGAAATTCACGTGTGTTGTTGCTCTTTAGGCCTATGCTGCTGATTATCTGAAGGCCAGTTTAGGGGAGGGGCAATAATTTACAAAACTTTATTTTTTAGACTGAAAGCCCCCTTAAATATATATTAAAAAAAGGAATGGCCTTTTTCAAGCATTATGCATTGTCTTTAGGATATGCAAATCCAGTTAATTATTATTTTTCTCATTTGAAAAAACATTCCCTAACAATGAAGAATAAAACCACTTAGATACACATGTTGGTATCTAAAGGTTGATAATAAAAGCAAAGGATATCTCCTCTATTATTTCTCCCCCACAGCACGATGGTATACAGAAAGTCTGAAAATCTCCATTTACTATGATGTAAGCAGAGGGTGTCGTTCTGGAAACAATTCTGCTTTTAGTGGTCGGGCTCCAGGTGCTGGTGGAGGTGCACACAGCAAAAATGAAGGTGGAATGTGCTCATCCAGTGAATATATGACAGTTAAGGAGGTGCTAGAGGGGTGTGACCACACTTCAAAGACAGAAAAAGAGTGTGGTCACCCTCTGCATACTTATACAATTGTTGTGGATTAGTATAATGGGACGATGAGCCCAGAGATGAAAGCCAATACCTACTTCCCAAAGAATAAGAAATAAAGTCTAAGTTCACATTCCAAAGACAACATGGCGTCCAGAGAGAACACCGCACCTAAAGATGGCGTCAGGGGAGAACACCAAATATGGATTTAAGTGGAGACAGTATACTGCGCCTGTGTGGAATGCGCTACCTAGATAACGATGAACTAATTTGTGTGCATGGGTAGAGATATTGCCTTTTAGAGAAATAACATATCATTTTCTAACCAATAAGACTATTGCAACCACACTAGTCATTTTCTACGTAAGCCTCTATTTTTCTATGTAGTATAAATAAAGCTGACACACGGGGAGGAGTTAGAAGAGCATCTCCCAGGTCTATGCTGTTAATTACCACCGTGTGTATTGAATTAGTATCTCATTAGAAACCATTAACTAGATAGGAACCGACTGAGGTGAGAGATCTCTGGGACGGCACAAAGCGTCCATATTGAAAAAGCTAGCTAACACTTAAAGCATGGACTGCTAATTAACATTGCAATTAATGTGAAAGCGAGGCAGCTGCAACAAGGCCGTCCAGTTTATAGCCTGTCCCTCACATTACTAGGCCTACAAGAGTTTGTGCAGACAGTGCTGCTTCTCTACTTGTGTGTGAACACACAGTAGGGGCACTGGGCCTTGATCAACTGAATCAGTACATTCTGTACCATGAAACCAGGGTTGCAAGGGAGCTAAGGTGATGTAACTTGTATTACTGTAAAGCAGAACTAAACCTGGTATTTTTTACTATCCCGGGTTTTGTTTAATTGCAACGGGGGCATCCTGATTTGGGATACACTGCTCTGTGAACAACCCCCCCCCCCCGGATCCTCCAGAAAAACTCACCTTTCCCCGGTCCTTCAATGCATGTGCAGGCTCTTGCCCAATCAGAGCCCGTTGATGTGCATATGTAATGCTTGGCAAACGGCTCTTTTGATGGCAATTAGCAACCCGAGCGGCTGCATCCCAAGCAGTGGAAGGGGTTTATCTTAATGGTTGGAGATGGGAGTGCGCACACAGACCAAAGATTCTAGAGATGTGCCTGCCAATATTAACATCGGCGAGGTAGCCGGGAGCAGGGCGAGTTTTGTGGCGCCGAGGGGTTTCACACAGTATGGCATTCCAATTTGGGATGCCCCAGAAGAAAAACCAGCAGGTGGTCAATCTTTTAGATTCCAGGCCCAACCTGTTGGCTTTTGTTCCACTTTAAGGTTTAACCCATTTATAGCCAGTAACATGAGACTCACGTCTCCAATTCCCCCCCCCCCCCCCCCCCCCCTTGACAGCAAAGAGGATCCACTTCTGACACAGCTGACACTTATCTAATCAAAAAAATTCACACTAACCTCCACCTGTGCCCCCCCCGGCTGGGTCTTCTCTTTGCCAGGTAAGTGATCCCTGAGACACAAGGCACGGGGGCTGGTAAGTCACCTGCGGCCCAAAAATGCTATGTGGGCTTGTAGCCTTCAGGACCGGGGGCTTGTTACCCTTAAAATGTTTATAAAAGCCTGCACCCCCCCCCCAGATGAGGGACCCTATGTCATTCTTTTTTAATTAAAGTGACCAGCGTGGGACACTGGGATGGTTTGGAGGTGAGTAAAAAAAAGTAATAAAATATTTTATTCTTTGTTGCTGTGTGTTTTTCGACTTGCCATTAACCTCTGCCCCCTTAAATTGCCTCCGCAAAGCCGGGGGGGGGGGGGCAAATGAGCCTGCGGCCAATATGGGCTATGTGCACTTGTAGCTCTCAGTAGCCCCAGTCTGGGTGGAAGGGGGGCTGTGACATTTTTATTTTTAATTTTTAAGAGTTTTAAAAATTTGAAAAAAAGACTGTAGTTATATTTTATTTGAAAATGTAATAAAGCATTCTTTTTAGTTTGGGAGGGTCTCCTGGCTACCGATACATATATGTTACTGTTGTAATCAGGGGGAATGGTGCTTTCATGCGCAAAATACAATGTTTAAAAAATATTTTTTTTTACTTTTACTAAAAATATTTATAAAACAATGAAGAAATGACAAGGAATTTCAGGTTAAAGCCCAAACTATATAAAAAGAACTATATATAATTTACCTGGAAATTCTGGTAAAAATCAAAGTTTGTTTTTTTTTTTTTTTTTTTTTTTACTCAAACCCTAAACTTGCTTTTACCTGACAGATACAAGAAATCTTGGGCAGATATACACACCCTCCATGACTTGTCCAGACACTCTGTCACACATCCTCCTCCCCTGTTTCAGACCCGGGGCTGGAACACAAATGGACATCATACAATTTACCCGAGATAAGGCATCAGCATTTTTCATTTGGGTCCCTGGCCTGTGTTTTACTGTAAACCTGTATTCCTGTAAGGCCAAGAACCATCTTGTAACCCTCCTATTCTTTTCCTTATTTTCACACATCCACTTGAGGGGAGCTTGGTCCGTAACCAATTTAAAGCGGACCAACACCCAAGGGGGATTGGCATGGGAATCTATAAGATTCCCGGGCCGATCAGATCCCTCCCCGCGGGGCATCTGAAATTGGGATGTCCCACGGGGTGAAACCCCCCAGGAAGCCCACAATCCTACCTTTTCCACGTTCTAGCGGCGCATGCGCGTCCGCCGCCTCCCGCGCGTCCCTCTAGCAGGGCGCGCTCCCGCGACGGCCGTTTGTGAATGGCTGGCGCGGGTTCGCTCCCTGTAAGAGGGACGGGTGGGAGGCGGCGGCGGCGGACGCGCTCTACTTGTCCGGCGCTGCCTCTCGCTTGTCCGTCGGCGGGGATTGGCTGCAGCGGTCACGTGGGAGCGGGGAGAGATGAGTTTTCGGGGCTTTCTGGGGGGTTTCACACAGCGGGGCACCACCGAAGTGGACCAAAACCCAGTATAGTAAAAATCCTGGGTGTTGGTCCACTTTAAACTGACGGCCAAGCAGATAATAACGGAGGGCTTCTAGGGCCCATTTAATGGCTAGGCATTCTTTTTCTACAATCGCATACTTCGTCTCATGATCATTTAATTTTCTACTTAAGTACAGCACCGGGTGTTCCTCACCATTCTGCACCTGTGACAGCACTGCCCCCAGTCCCACATTAGATGCATCTGTTTGAAGGACAAACTCTCTCCTAAAATCTGGTGTTATCAGCACCGGCTGAGCACACAGTAGGCTTTTAAGGGTTTGTGGCATCCACTTAACCATGACAGAGTCTTTGCCTTTCATCAGGTCAGTCAAAGGGGCCGCAAGGGAGGCAAAATTAGGTATAAACCTTCTATAATAGCCTGTAATTCCCAAGAAAGCACAGACTTGCTTCTTGTTAACAGGCTGAGGCCATCTTTGTATGGTTTCTATCTTGTTTAGTTGGGGTTTTACCAAGCCACGGCCTATGTTGTAACCCAGGTACTTGGCCTTTTCCAGTCCCATGGCACATTTTTTTGGATTGGCTGTAAATCCTGCCTCACGCAGAGAATTGATAACAGCCTGTACTCTAGGTAAATTGGACTCCCAATCTGGACTTTGGATGATTATATCATCCAGATAGGCTGCTGCATACTGTCTGTGAGGTCTCAAAATTCTAGCCATAACATAATGAAACAACCCGTCCGGAGTGGCAAAGGCAGTTTTCTCTTTGGCCTCATCTGTTAATGGTATCTGCCAATACCCTTTGGTTAGATCTAGGGTCGTTATATAACGGGCACTTCCGAGCTCATCCACACGTGGCATAGAAGGCCCCTCGGATGACGGCCATATAGTAACTCAAATGGAGAATACCCTGTAGAGGACTGAGGGACCTCATGGATGGTAAACATGAGGTAAAGGATAAGAAAGTCCCAATTTTTCCCATCTTTGTTCACCACCTTCCTTAACATGGCTTTTAGGGTTTTATTGAATCTCTCTACCAGTCCATCGGTCTGCGGATGGTAGACAGAAGTATGCAGCTGTTTCACCTGGAATAATTTACACAGCTCTTTCATGACCCGGGACATAAAGGGGGTACCCTGATCTGTAAGGATCTCTTTTGGTAGTCCTACCCGGCTGAACACGTGCACCAACTCTTTAGCTATAGCCTTGGATGACGCATTGCGTAGGGGTATAACTTCCGGGTAACGGGTGGCATAATCCATAATTACAAGAATATGCTGGTGGCCGTGAGCAGATCTTACAACGGGCCCCACCAAATCCATCGCTATTCTCTCAAACGGCACCTCAATAATAGAGGTGCCGTTTGAAGAGAGGTAGAGGAACCAAGGGACTACGGTAGTGTGGCCGAGGAGCTGAAACCTGGCACTCTGGGCAGGAATCACAATAATCTTTTACGTCTTTGTAAACCCCCGGCCAGAAGAACCGTTGAAGGACTTTATCTATAGTTTTCTCTGTCCCCAAATGCCCCCCATAAGGTGACCATGAGCCAGATCTAGCACAATCCTTCTATATGCCTTAGGGACCACTAGTTGCTCCACCAGAACCTCTCTCCTTTTTACCACTTGATACAGCAAGTCATGTTTTACCGCCATGTATGGATAGGACAGTCTGGCGTCAGGCTCCACCAGGTTACCATCAAATATTTTAAAATTTTCCCGGGCTCTGGTAAGAGTGGGATCTTTCAACTGTTCAGCACCAAACTGATCCGTACACACCTCAAGATCAGGCATATTGTCACTAGGGGGCTCTAGATGGCTATAACCCTCTGGGGGCACCACATTGTGGGGTTCAGCTTCTTCCCCAGTCATAACCGAAAAGGGGAAAGTTACCTCTTCAATTTGGGCCCCACTTACTGGCAGTTTATTTGAGACTCTCTGTTCCCACATCTTCCAGAAATGTGGAAAGTCCCGCCCCATGATGACATCATGCATTAATAATGGCACTATCCCCGCCATGAATTTTACTGCACCAAACTGTGTATGTATGTCCACTAGCGCCATGGGGTAGTGTCGAGGGTCCCCGTGAATGCAGGTAACCCCAACAGTTTTCACCAGACAGGTTATTGGAGGTACCAAATCTGCGTTTACCAGGGTCACTAGACTTCCTGAGTCTAGCATGCACCAACCCATCAGATCTACCAGCCCCCTTTTCCCTTAAAACAGTCTTACCAGGAAGTCAAGGAGATCTCCGCTGTGGGGCTAGGGGGCACTGTGGCTCATCAGCTCCTCAGCTGCTTTGTACCTCTCCACCATCTGGTCAGCATCTTTGGGGTCTCCATGGCTCACCCACTTGCGCAAGGTAACGGGGAGGGATCTTAAGTACTGGTCCTTCACAACCCGTTCCACCATCTGCGGGCCTGTCAGGATCTCCGGCTGCATCCAGTTCTTGGTTAGGTGAATGAGGTCGCGCATTTGGGAGTGGGGAGGTTTGTCCATGCTGTAGACCCAGGTCTGCACACGCTGTGCGCAGACAGAAACTGTGACTCCAAGGCATGTTAAAATCTCCTTTTTAGCTTGCCATAGTCCATAGCATCCGGGGTTTCCAGGTCAAAATAGGCCTTTTGAGGTTCTCCTGAAAGGAAGGGTGCCAAAAGACAAGCCCATTGTTCCTTTGGCCAACACTCTCGCTCGGCAGTCCTTTCAAAGGTTGTCAGATAGGCTTCCACATCATCAGCTGCGGTCATCTTTTGTAGGAAATGACTAGCTCTTATGGAGGCTTGTGTAGCGTCTGCAACACTTGGGGCCCGCTCAGCGACACTGGCTAGCTGCTGTAGAACAACTTTTAAGATCTCCAGGTCTTTTCTTTGCTGAACACGTGCACCAACTCTTTAGCTATAGCCTTGGATGACGCATTGCGAAGGGCTATAGCTTCCGGGTAACGGGTGGCATAATCCATAATTACAAGAATATGCTGGTGGCCGCGAGCAGATCTTACAACGGCCCCACCAAATCCATCGCTATTCTCTCAAACGGCACCTCAATAATTGGTAGAGGAATCAGGAGACTATGGTAGTGTGGCCAAGGAGCTGAAACCTGGCACTCTGGGCAGGAGTCACAATAATCTTTCACGTCTTTGTGAACCCCAGGCCAGAAGAACCGTTAGGACTCTATTTATAGTTTTCTCTGTCCCCAAAACAGTGTCAGATAGGCTTCCACATCATCAGCTGCGGTCATCTTTTGTAGGAAATGACTAGCTCTTATGGAGGCTTGAGTAGCGTCTGCAACACCTGGGGCCCGCTCAGCGACACTGGCTAGCTGCTGTAGAACAACTTTTAAGATCTCCCGGTCTTTTCTTTGCTCTTCCTGTGTCGCCTCCAGTTGAGCTGTCAGCCTGCGGCTTGATTCCTCAAGTGCTCTTTGCTGCACCATGGTGGCCTCCTGTTGAGATGCCATAGCTTGCAACATAGCTTTAATTACATCCTCCATTTTCCAGATGCAAATAAACCTTGAAATTTCCAGTTTTGTTTTCTTTTGCCAAAAATGTAGTGCCTAAATCATCCTCCGCCAATTGTAAGGGATTAGTCTTCTCCTGGGTAGACGGGCACACTTTCAGCAGGCACAAAATCCACAGAACAAGAAAGGATCATTTAACTGACCTCAGCCAGTTTTATTGGCAGATTGTGGTATAAAGTAAAGCAAAACTAAACAAAAGAAGTCCTATGCCTGTCCGGCTCTAACTAAACATTAGGTGCTCCTGACTAACCCAGTGCCGGCCTAGTACCGGGCACCACAACATATCAGATCATAACATACCACTGGCAATGCTCCCACAGGCTCCTAGCAGATGTCCTGCTCCCAGGATGAGAGAGACAGAGTGTATGTGAACTCCCCCCTTCTATCAGGCAAGCACACCTTGCACTAATCAGACAGCCCAAGACCCAGACTGTCCGGGTGGAGTGGGGCCCACCCTCTCTTCCCCACTCCAGCAACACAGGCCCTGTAAACGGGTTTTTTTTTTATTTTTTTACTCAAACCCTAAACTAGAGATCCTAGATCTCTAGTTTCTAACTTCCTGGTTGCTTTTACCTGACAGATACAAGAAATCTTGGGCAGATATACACACCCTCTATGACTTGTCTATGACTCTGTCACAATATATAAAGGAAATACAGTGGAACAAAACCCTGAGTGGCAGACCCTGGAGTCTAAAATACTCCAGTGCTGGCCACTGGCTTCCCCTTGTCACACCCCAATATGGGATGCCCCACTGTGTGAAACGCCGCCTGGATCGACATAATACCGATCGTTTCCTTGACACCCATGGCGATGTAAATAGCTGCGGCCACATCCTCAGCATCTCTGGGATGAGGCACGCTCCCACAGATAGCTATTCACATAGGCTGGGTGCCTAGGGATGCTGCCGCTCTGGGTTCTGCTTGCCAAACTCTGGGTGCAAACAGCGCTGATTGGATTAGAGCATGTGCATGCCCCATGGGACAGGGAAAAGTACATTGTGACAGGTGAACTGGGGGGTTCACATAGCAAGAAAAAGACTGGGGATAGTGAAAATCCTAGGTTTTGTTCTGCTTGAAAAACAGAAAGCTGTTAAGAAGAGAAAATGGAAAACGGCAAGATACTGCAGACAGCAGAAGAGGTAAAGAGAAAGAAAAACTGGCAAAATAATACATCTGGAGAGCAACAAAAACAAGATGAAAATAGAATAATCCAATTGTGGAAAAAAGTAAAAGAAAAAACATTACAGAGTTGGATTTGAACCTTACACTCACTAGTCTAGAACTAGAACTCGTTGCTCTACCAGCTGAGCTATCCAGCGACTACTCTGTAGCAATTGTAAGTGTGTGAGGATGGCGCTTAGTATGGAGCTGAAACCTGGTCAGATGGCTCGACTGACAATGTCTAGGTAAGTAAGTTTATGACGGATTTGAGTGAGGTCCACAGAGGGTTAAATTCTCTGTGGCTCCTGCTCTTGTCCTCCACAGGTGCGCTGGTTGTTAGAAATTAGAGAAAAATACAACCTCAATTGTCATGTGATTGTTTAATCTCTTTTTCTAAAATGTTGGTTTTTAATGTCGGCTGCAAGGTTGATGTTATTAAAAATTTCTGCCAATTTAGCACAGAACCAAAGTAGAAAAAATGAGGCAGAGAAAGGTATGTTTAAACACTTACCCACCTGGCCCCGGGGGTGCTCGACCTGCCCTGGGCCACTGAGGTATTGCACCGCTTGTGGTGCATCTGGAAGTTGGTTGCTTCTTATTGTAATAAGGATCCAATCGATGAATATTTTCTTCAAAGCTTTATTTCAAACAAGTATTGCACGTTGGCTTAAAAGATGATAAAAATGAAAATAATGTAAATAAATAAAAGGTGGGAAAGGGTGTCCTTATTATTCCCTGGAGGGTTTCCTCCACTTGCGAGAATGTCCTGCGTTGCGCTGATCAAAGTGCGCTGTGTTATGTTGCGTTTGTACTAAAAGATCCGTTCCTTGGCAATATAGCTCAATCTGTGCTGTGAAAGGGTTAAAAGTTTACCTTCTTTGATTATGATTGCTGCTGCGGCTTGTGGTGGGGTCCGAAGCGCGTTTCGTTACTCAACGTTATCAAGGTCCCTGATGAGCCTGCGCAGCTCCTTTCTTTTATAGTGGTGGTGGTCAGAGAGGATTCTGGGAAATGTAGTCGTCTTTAGTAGTTTATTATATATTCACTTGCTCGGCTTTCAGGAACGCGTTGTTTTGATGGGGACATAGTAGAAAAGAACAGGGCAGTTTCTTTGCATTGACGATATGTTGCTTGATATTATGGAATGGCACTAAAAACAACTTAGAGTCTTTTCTGAAGTCCTTAAACTCAATAGAATGGAACATCTCCTTCACATACGAAATAGCAGAACAGGAAATTCATTTTTTAGACATCACAATATACAAAGAGAATAACGTAATCAAAACCAAAACTTACTTCAAGGAGACAGACCGTAATAGTTACATACCTGTAGACAGCTGCCACCACCCACTATGGATCAAAAACATTCCCAACAACTAAATAGGGTAAAACGCAATTGTTCCGATGAAAAAGCCTTCCATGAACAGGCTAAACAAATCACAACAAGATTTAAAGAAAAAGGCTACACAGAAGAATCCCTCAACTAAACAATTTAAGAGATCAACGAGGAATCAATCAAAAATGGCCCAGAAGATAATAAAAAGAAACATGTAAAGAGCTCAGCCAAAACCATACTGGAGGAAGTGCCTTTCATCACTAAGTTTAACAAGGATTACAAAAAAGTGGAAAAAGTAATCAAGAAACACTGGAATATATTAGAAACTGATCCCATTTTGAAAGAAAATTGTTGGGACAAATCCAAGATTCATATACAGCAAACCACCAACACTAGCACAGCAACGAACAAGCAGCAACATCAACCCTCCAGAACAGAAAACTATTAAAACACACCTTCCGGGCTTTCATAAATGTAGAGACTGTAACGCATGTAAAAAAACAATCAATAATACCACCTTTCCTAGAAGACGTACAGAATTCACTAACCCTGCATCTGGCATAACATATAAACGTAGAAATAGCACCACCTGTAACACATCAGGTGTCATCTACTGTTTACAATGCCCTTGTGGGTTACTTTACGTTGGGCGGACAAAAAGAACTTTTAAAACTAGAATATCGGAACACATTAGGAATATCAAGAAAAAATTACTGACACATAGCGTCTCAGCACACTTTGCTGCAGCACACAATGGAGATCCAAGGAATATCCTTTATTGGATAATAGAAAAAATTCAGCTCAACTGGAGAGGCGCAGACATTCAAAACAAACTCTCAAAAAAGAGACAAAATGGATATTTGAGCTGAACTCATTAGAACCCACTGGACTAAATATAGAAATTGACTTGAATTGCTTCCTGGATAATAAATTTATTCCATTTTATTTCCACACGCTCCTTCTATTATGTTTCATTCTCCATTTTATCTTTTTATCAATTTTTACCATTTTATTATTCATATGTAATTTTTTAAAACTGAAACACTATAATATACAATGTATAGTCATTTATTTATTTACACATTTATTTATTCAATTAATTATTTTTTCTTTTATATATTTATGAACTCAAAATAATAGGTTCACAGATGATCTCTTTTACAAAAACATTTTATCATTCACATTATTCTATTCACCCTCATAATTGTCTTTTTTATTGATATTTTTCATTAATATTTTTCACACTAAATGTAATTAATGTATATATAATAAATATATACTATTTTTATTCACCCTAATTTAATTACCTGTGCCATTACTATACGCAATGCCCTTTTCTTATTTTATTAATTTTTACGTGAATCACTTCACCACTATTATTATCACGCATGAAAGGCTACAATTAAAAGTAAACAATAATGCTCAAAACACCTGTAACATGCCTGTTTCACGATTATAAACACACCAGATAAAGTTTATTTTAATAATAATGTTTACTGCAACATATTATCAATGCAAAGAAACTGCCCTGTTCTTTTCTACTATGAACATGAAATAAACTACTAAAGACGACTACATTTCCGGGAATCCTCTCCGACCACCACCACTATAAAAGAAAGGAGCTGCGCAGGCTCATCAGGGACCTTGATAACGTTGAGTAACGAAACGCGCGTCGGACCCCACCACAAGCCGTGGCAGCGATCATATTCAAAGAAGAAAAACTTTTAACCCTTGCACAGCACGGATTGAGCTATATTGCCAAGGAACGGATCTTTTAGTACAAAAGCAACATAACACAGCGCACTTTGATCAGCGCAACGCAGGACATTCTCGCAAGTGGAGGAAACCCTCCAGGGTATAATAAGGACACCCTTTCCCCCTTTTTATTTATTTATTTTATTTACATTATTTTCATTTTTATCATCTTTTAAGCCAACGTGTAATACTTGTTTGAAATAAAGCTTTGAAGAACATATTCATCGATTGGATCCTTATTACAGTAAGAAGCAACCAACTTCCAGATGCACCACAAGCGGTGCAATACTTCAGAATCTCTGCACATCACACTCAGTGGCCCAGGGCAGGTCGAGCACCCCCGGGCCAGGCAGGTAAGTGTTTAAACATACCTTTCTCTGCCTCATTTTTTCTACTTTGGTTTTGTGCTAAATTGGCAGAAATTTTGAATAACATCAACCTTGCAGCCGACATTAAAATGCAACATTTTAGAAAAAGAGACCAAACAATCACATTACAATTGAGATTTCTAACAACCAGCGCACCTGTGGAGGACAAGAACAGGAGCTACAGAGAATTCAGAGCCCATCTCTCAACGTTTTTTTGGAGGTCTTGCTACCAAATGAATAAACATGCAAAATTAAAAACATTTCACCCAAAGATTCTTGCAGAATCAAAGCTTTGCTGAATAAGATGAGGGGGAAAATGACAAGAATGGAAATTTTCATGCAAAAAATGGCAAAAAAGGGGCTCTGACTCAACCCTATTATCTTTCTCCTCTCGTCCCAGTTGCCCAACCTGCAGTCGCTCTTCTCTAGTTCCAGCCAGACAGCAAAGACACACACACTCACCAGACATCTCCCGGCCAACCAGCCTGCAAACACACACACAGCAGCCATCTCCCCATCCTCAACGCTGCACTCCTTACCTAGTAGTGTCAGGAAGCTGTTCTCCCCCACACAACACTTGGGCCCTTATTTAAGAAGGGATAGCGTCAGGTAGCGCCTGGTTAATGAGAGGTAGCGACTGATAGCGACTGGTCAACGCCGGACACGGCACGCAATGACACATTTATCAAGCAGAATCTGTTGAGCGACTGGAATAGCGCCATGTAGCGTCTGATTCATCATTTTTACAGCCTCAGCGAACAGCGCCAGCGTTCAGCCTTGCACAGCGCCAGGTATGACCTCTCGCTACCTGACGCTCTCCCATACATTTCAATGGACGATTCTTTTCTTCTCTTTAAACGGGTTTTTTTTTCCCCGAAAATCACAAATAATTCTGTGACCTCTTCTGGCATTGAAAAGGCTGTTTTTTCATATTTTTTTCATTTTTTAAATATTTCCTCAGAAATGATATTACAGGTCTGGCATTAAAGTGTTCATGTTACAATGTTATTACAATGTAATTCCATATGTTTTCGCTTTGTTACTAGTGGATAGATGCTTGAAAACAGACTTTAAACACATCGCCTCCTGCGCTCTGGGCTTCAAACAACTATTTTTCAGCGCCAGAGATTTTTGCAGCTTTTTTTTTCCTGAATATGGTGTGAGTCGGTCGCTATGATCAGTCACTAACATGCGCTCCCATACAGCGCTGTACTGGTCAAATAGCGACTCCTCACAATGTATTCAACATTACTGAACTCAACTGTAGTAATCAATGCCAGGCAGCTGCTGCCAAGGCAAATTGGATCATGGGGTGCATCAGGAGGGGCATAGGTGCTCATGACCAGAGCATCATTTTACCCCTGTACAAGTCACTGGTCAGACCCCATATGGAATACTGTGTACAGTTCTGGGCATCTGTGCTTAAGAAGAACATATCAGAACTGGAGCGCGTTCAAAGAAGGGCAACAAAGTTAATAAAAGGAGTGCGGGGACTAGAGGACCCGGAAAGATTGTCCAAGTTAGGTTTATTTAGTCTAGAAAAAAGACGATTGAGGGGTGATCTAATAACTATGTATAAATATATTCGGGGTCAATACAAAGATCTGTCCCACAATCTATTTATACCCCGGAGTGTAACCATAACCCGGGGGCATCCACTAAGGTTAGAGGAAAGGTGCTTTCTCCACCGACATAGGAGGGGATTCTTCTCTGTAAGAGCAGTGACACTATGGAACTCGCTGCCAGAGGAGGTAGTAATGATTGATACAGTAAAAACGTTCAAAAGTGGCCTTAATGCCTTCCTGGCATGTAATAACATTTCCAGCTATGGCTACTAGACAACTGGAAGGAATTAAACAGGCTGAACTGGATGGACTAAAGTCTTTATTCAGCCTTACATACTATGTTACTATGTTACTATGTTACTGAACAGCGACTGAGTCGCTATAAAGTAGCGACCCACGGCCGAGCACTGCGACTACTAGCGGGCGCTCTAAAAATGCCTGCTACAGACGCTCATCTGGCGCTACCTGCCGCTAATGATGAATCAGCCTGTTGGTTTATTCCAAAGTGACGGAACTTGTATTGCAGCAGCACAATATACAACTTTTTTGGACACACATATTGCCTTCTCATTACTATATTTACTCAAATTGAAAGTGCATTTTAAATCTATGTTCTAAGTTAAATTTCATGATAGGATCCTTTAATCAGGTTTTTTTGCCTAGGACAGACGCAGAATTATTTTTTCACAGGACAGACACAGATTTTTTTTTCCCAGTACAGAGACAGAAAATATTCTGCGCAGGACAGACGTAGAATTATTTTACCCAGGACAGATGCAGATGCAGAATTATTTTACCCAGGACAGATGCAGGTGCAGAATTATTTTGCCCGGACAGCCCCACAATCTCACACACGCTTCATAGCCATAGCTAGAAATATAACCCCTAGAGATGAGCGAACTTCTTGAAAGTTCGATTCGGGCGATTCGCCGAATTTCCCCAAGAAATTCGGGTTCGCCCGAATCGAACTTTCACGAATCGCTCATCTGAGAAATAAAACCATGCCGGCATTTTTTTTTTTTTTATTTCAGGGAAAATTCGATTGTCACGAACCAAAAAAAATTCGGGTTCGTGCTGAATCGAATTTTCCCTGAAATTCGGAGCGAATTCCGGTTCGTCCGAACCGGTTCGCTCATCCCTAATAACCCCTGCAGTAGCTGTAGCACTCTCTGCTGTGGCAGGAGGTTGGGTGGGTTAGATGGGAGAGGGTTGCACAGAGGCACTGAACTGTTTCAGACATTACTCTCTTCTCCCCCAGGATGTTCCAAAGATGTGCACCAGCTGCTTATATAGGCACCACGTCCAAGGGCAAGATTAGAGGTGGTACTGTGCTGCATCACTCGGGGCCTCCACATGCAAGCACAATCACATGATGAAAGTGTCAGAAGCCTTGGATTGATTAGACTGGAAGTGGTGCCACCCAGAACCTGCCATCTGGCACCTGTCAGGGGGCTACATAAAAAGATTAGGAGGGCAACATCGGCCCCCGGACCTTGAGTTTGAAACATGTGGATTAGGAGCAGGTCCTAGTCTAACACAAGATGAGAAGAATAAAGAGGAAAGACAACGTATAGAGAGAAGATAGCAGAAATAGAAGTAAGGAGGGGGGAGGTAAAAAGAGAGGGGGACAGCCCTACCGAACCCCAGATATCCTTCTTGAGATACCACAATAAATCAGCCAGACAGATGCTTATGATGATCGGCTTCCTTGAACATGGCATCCACGTAGATCGATGTGGCATTTGCTTTTTTTAATAGAAGCTGCAGCTAATATTTATATGCTGCACTTACTACTACCAAGAGAGCCGGGGACACAGTTGGCTGCTGGCTACATGCAACTGCTCGCTCCCCTAAGGAAAATAAAATCCTCCAAATGATTTTTTTTTTAGAATAACAAGATGGCTGCTTGTTAACTGAAAATAAAGGTGTTTGAGTCTAGAAATCAGCAGTTACTAAGTATATTGATTTTTTATATTTTTTATTTTGCTCCATGATGGGGGTATGCAGCCTAAATATTTGCCGTCTCCCATTGGAAGGTGCTCCAACCCCACCACTCCATATGCTCCTGACCATGGCTGGTATTTTGGGTCGCCACACAGAGCACTGTCATCCTCGCTGTGCCAATGGGAAGCTACCGTATATACTCGAGTATAAGCCGAGTTTTTCAGCCCACTTTTTGGGCTGAAAAAAGCCGCCTCGGCTTATACTCGAGTCCAGGGGCTGGAGGGTGAGGGGTGGCCGCTGCGGGTCCCTGCTGTACCCGCTGCTGCCGCTGCCGCTCTCATGCATACAAACACGCACACACATTCACACACTGACCGGCACTTCCAGGCTGCTGCGCGCTGGTCGTCAATGGCCAGCGTCCAATGTTTTCATTGGACGCCTGCCATATGGGGCACACCCACCGACGACGAGCGCGCAACAGCCAGGAAGTGCTGGTGTGTGTGTGAGAACGGCGGCGGCTGGCGGCTGCGGAGGAGGGGAGGGGGACCCTGCTGCCCCTCTGCAGGGTAACCTCGGCCAAACCCTGACTCCCGACACCTGCGCATCTGAGAGCAGCGGCGGCGGCGGCAGCAGCAGGTACCCACAGTGTGTGTGTGTGTCTCTTTCTGTGTGTGTGTGTCTGTGTCTTTTTCTGTGTGTGTGTCTCTTTCTGTGTGTGTGTCCCTTTCTGTGTGTGTGTGTCTCTCTTTCTGTGTGTCAACTCCAATTCCAATTGAAAAAAGCCGCCTCGGCTTATACTCGAGTCAATAACTTGTTCCATTTTTTTGTGATAAAATTGGGTGCCTCGGCTTATATTCGGGACGGCCTATACTCGAATATATACGGTAGACTTTTTTTGTGTATTTTGTTTTTTTATGGACTGGCGAGTTTGGAGGGCAGGCGGTAGGTTTGTTCTTGAGGGAGGAGCTCTGCTCACCTCTGCCAGATTAAGGTGGAACGGAATCCTGGGTGGTCAGGTCTGGATCTTTGTAGCTGTTGGCCTTCTCCTTGAGCATCCCAAACTGGGATGCCCCACTGTGTGAAACTCGCCCTTCAGGTTGCCGCAAAACTCACCTTTGTCCCGGCTCCCACAGCAAAGTAATTCTCTGTGCTGAGGCGTGCTCCTGCCGATTCCGATGGCATGAGCGCAGTTCTGGGGATGCATCTGCTTTCGCTTCTGATTGCCTTAAACAAAGCCATTTGTCAGGCATTAAATATGCACAGCAAACTGCTCTGATTGGACAGTGAACTGGGGATGTGACTGCTCTGGCTCCTGATTGCTGAGCCGATATGCACGGTACACAGTGCTGATTAGACGACAGCATGCACAGCAGAGCCCAGGAAAGGTGTGTTAAGGGTAATCTGGGGGGGTCACTTAGGGAGGCATCCCAAATCGGAATGCCTAAAGTGCAGGGATCCAGTTAATAGTAAGAACCCTGGGTTTTGTTCCGCTTTAAAGCGGAACATCAGAGTAAAACACAAGTTTAGCCAATGACCCCTCATCGGGCCCTGCTTACCTTTTGGATTTCGCCGTCTGATGTGGCGACATTCAGCTGCTTCAGGGCCCGATTCTCTCTCCCGCCGCTGACTTAGCCACCTCTAAATGGCAGCACGGCTTCAAAGTCCCATGCTGCTCAGCAAAGTCGTGCTGCTTTTCGGCTCCTCCCCTTGCATCCCATTTATGGGCACTGCATAGGCGCAAGTTCGAGGTGCGCAGTGCCTGATGGAGTGCAAGATGGCACTGCCCGTCAGGAGGTCACCCGGAATCTGAGAGATCTAGGGGATGGATTCCCTCACCAGGTGAGTACAAACTGCCCAAATGTAAAAATGGAGGTGGGGTAGCAGTCCAGTGAGGTTTGAGGAGGATCCTTATCAAGTTTTTAGGACTCCACTGGAGGGCACAGCATCAGTTTTGTCCTGAAAGGTCAGTTTTGCAGAAGGTACAAGGTCAAGATAAGCCAAATCAGGCATACAGTGGGATATGTGCAAGTGGGGGGCTGCGATCAAGATGCTCCCCTCTGCAGTGATTACCACCCTTTTTGTTTTTTGTTTAAAAATGTGGATTTTAAAGTGGACCACAACCCAGGGTTTTGACTATCCTATAAGTTTTGGTCTTTGCTCGCCGGCACCCCAATCGGGGATGCCCCGCTGTATGACACCCCCCAGGTCGCCCAACCTCACTCACCCTTTCCCGCACCTATGGCGCATGCGCAACCCTCTTGTTCAATCAGCGCGCTCGGATTCGCTCCAGCCCCTTCATCCAGAAGCTTGTCTAAAGCGAGCGGATCCCCGGCTACCGTTTAACAGGGAGCTTACCTGCGCTGGTTATTCACAAATGCCTGGCATGGGCACGTGCCCTGCAAAAGGGATAATGGGGATGTGGCCAGGAGCGAAGGTGAGTTTTCGGGAAAGCTGGGGGGTTTCACCTAGAAGACAAAAGTCTTAAAGGGACCACAGCACTCAAACCAGTTAGCTTGCTGACCAGCCTACAATCTGTCTCTAAACTAGGTTAAAAACAGGGAGCTCGGTCACACACATCTGCAGAAGTATGCTTAAGCTGCACCACCAGCGCCAAGGTGCCCCTGTGAGGTGCAGTCCTAACTCTAGTACTAATGCTAGTCTCTAAGAGCCCCATTTGGGACATACAATGCAATAGATAAATTGGGAGCAGGCTTACCTGAGGTTGCCCTAAACCTCAAGTGCAAGCCATGGGGTGGAAGGGTCACCTTGGCGCTGGTGGTGCAGCTTAAGCATACTTCTGCAGATGTGTGTGACCGAGTCCTCTGTTTTTAACCAAGTTTAGAGACAGATTGTAGGCTGGTCAGCAAGCTAACTGGTTTGAGTGCTGTGCCCCCTTTAAGACTTTTGTATTCTAATTGCCCTGCTAATGTGCACCTCCCTGGTTAGTTATAAAATGGTCTGAGCGGCTGCCACCCCTTCTGGGTTTCACCTAGAAGGGCAGGAGCGAGTATGCCTGCCCTGGAGTCCAGGATAGGTTTTGGTCCATGGAGGCCCACTTTCTCATCCCTGGGGCATTAGGAGTTGGAATGCTCTCCTCAAAAAACTGCCTCAGGACATGTCATGTACTCCCAGGGTCTGACAAAGCACAGGTCAGCAACAAGTCTTGGCACTGGACATGATCAGGCGTGGCTTGAGTCAGCACCAGGACTTGGTCAATAAAGGCTCCGATCAGCAACAGGGCCTGGCACTGGAAATTGTCAGATGTGGCACAAATCAGCAGTAGAGCTTGACACTGTATGTGGCCAGACATGGCCCAGGTCAGCAACAGGAGTCGAACCGGACGTGGTCAGACATGGCATAGGTCAGCAACAGGACTTGGCACTGGACATGGGCAAACAAAGCACAAGTCAGCAACAGGACTTGCCACTGGATGTGGTCTCATGTGACAAGATGTATTTAGACATGGCCCCGGATGTGGTCAGATGTGACACAGGCCAGAAACAGGGCCTGGCATTGGAAAGGGTCAGACAAGATAAATGACACCCACACTAGGTCTAGTAAAATCAAAAAGGGCGTTGTATTTGGGCAACACAGGCTAGGTTGGGCAAGGAAAAGAAGTGCAGGTTCTGCTGGGTGTCCTGGGATCTTTTTGCCTGGGACTGGGGAGGAATGAGGGATGCAGGTGCCTGAAATGAAAGGAATTGGTAGTACTGGGAAGATTGTGATAGTATCCCACCCAGGCATCCCCTTATTGTAATGTAGTAGTCACTAACCATGGAAATGTGGGCCCACAACGAGAAGCAGTAGACCCTGCTTGGGACAGCACAGCCAGGTATGTACTGCACCATGGCCAAAGGCAGTGAAAGTTTCTGGTTCTGGACACAAGGGGGTTGATTCAGAGCCAGGTGAGAATTCTCACTCCTTTTTAGGATAAAAAACTGCCATTGACTTTCATTGTCTATCCTTGGGCTGATTCAGAGTCATACCCGGTAGACAATGAAAGTCAATGCAAAGGAGAATTCTTACCTGCTCTGAATCTGTATATGGTAAATCTAAACAGACTAAATAGACGTTCTGGCATGTCAACCCCACAGTCCATAAAACTTTTTTATGGACCCATCCAGAGACGAATTATGAGGAGGGTGCAAGGGGTGCGCGCCCCAGGGCCTTCAACACTTGCCCTGCAAAGGGGGCCTCCACCAACCTTTGGGTTATGGTTTGGTCCAGGAGGTTTTCAGCTTTTGGCCTGACAAACAAAGCTATCGGCGGCAGTGGGGCCTTTTTTGTTTTTGCAAACCTGCAACCAAAGCCACCACAGGGCAGGATGGAGATTCTAGAGCAGCAAAGCCGCCGTAAGCAACGCTACAGTGATGGGTGCAGAGCTGTCACTGCACATAAGCCACCAAGCACAGCCGCTGGCAGCTCAATGCAGAGAACTGTTGGACCAGCCGGGCGACTACACTCCCCCCCACCCAGGATGGCAAAGCAGCAGCACCCGCACAAGGGGGGCACAAGGGACTCCATCTGACGTTCCAGTAAGTAGGCGGGTGCCAGACAACCACCAATCAGTTACTTGGCTGGACTATTATTTTAAAGGAAAAAAATGCTGTATCTGGAGTCTCCACCAGATTTTGTGCCCAGGGGCCTCCACCACACTACGGGTCCAGGCCCTGGACCCATCTATGGCAATTGGCATGATTAAGGGCTTCTGAGAATCTCAGCCTGAAATGTGTCATCTGTACAGCTGTGCATAGCATGAGATTTCCTGATGCTTATATATGATGCCATTGTGACCGGTTGGGCATTTTATTTGGATGAAATAAATAATACGACTTTTATCTTACAAATGAGAGCTGGACTTTTGGATATCTATTGCATTACCTTTCCTGAGCAGCAACCCGTACACTAGACAGGAATTATATGGTCTTGAGGGAGCTGTTGCTTCTTGTTTTATATATATATATATATATAACAAGGTGCCACTTTTTTCCATCTCACAATCACACATCACACAATCAAAGCAGGGTGTACCAGCACTTTGATGTGTTTTGTTACATCCAGATATACACACTAAACCACATCACTTATGAAGTTGCATGCCAGTTGACACTGCTTTGTTTGAATATTGGGGATCATTCAGAGCTATTGTTGGGGGTTTCTCCTGGGGCCTTTCCTCGGACCCCTGACTATGCATCTGACACCCTCACACCTCGACCGAGTCAGCAAGCCGGAGAGTTGTATGGCGTGTTGATACGTGCCACAGTCATCAGACAAAATCATCCACCAAACAAATCTAGTTTATTAAAACGAAGCTTACATACTTATGTGCAGCCAATGTGCAGCCAATGTGCAGCCAATGCCCCCACTTTTCAGTTTCAGTGTGAAACCAAAACAAAATCTCACACAGGACACATTCTCATAACTATGGCCCTTATTTACCAAGGGATAGCGCCAGGTAGCGAATGGTGAGCGAACGGTAATGACGGTCACCGCCACGAGAACGCCGGCTCCCCTCCGCAATCACACATTTATCAAGCCGATCCTGCTTAGCAACTGAGATAGCGCCATATAGCGACTCATTCTTCATTATTCCAGCCTCACCCCACAGCGCCAGCGAGCGACCTTGAACAGCGACAGGTATGACCTCTCGCTACCTGGCGCTCTCCAATGCATTTCAATGGAGCAATCTTTAAATATTCATAATTAATTGCTATTAATGTTTTTTTTTTTTTTTTTTAAATGTCAAAAATTCTGTGACCACTTCTGCCATGTTAGAAAAAAATTTGTGCAGAATTGATATTACAGGTCTGATATTAATGTATTCATATTACAAAATGTTTTGAAAAACTTGTTTTTTTTTTTTCAAAAAATATGGTGGTTTGGGGGTTAAACTAAAACTACTTTTAACCCATCGCCGCCAGCGCTCTGGGGTTTAAACATGCATTTCACAGCGCGAGAATTTTTTGAGCGTGATTTGTTAATGAATATGGTGGGAGCCGGTCGCTATGGCCGTTCGCTGTCATGCGCTCCCATACAGCGCGGAACCTGTCAAACAGCGACTCCTCACCCAATATTCAACATTACTGCACACCGACTGAGTCGCTATCAACTACCGAACAACAGCCAAGCACAGCGACTACTAGTGGCCGCTGTGAAAATACTGCTACAGTCGCTCATCTGTCGCTACCTTGCGCTATTAATGAATCGGCCTACCCGTTACCCTTCCCTGGTCCTGTGGCGCGTGCACAGCTGTCTAGTCAGAACGCTCGGAACCACTCCAGCCTCTTCATCCAAAAGCTCGTCTAAGGCGAGCAGATCCGTGTGCACTGGCGCCGCTACCCTATAACAGGGAGTGTGCCCTGCTAAAGAAATAGCGGGGATGAGGCCGCTGTTCACGCATGCGCCGTTAGACCGGGAAAGAAGATGAGTTTCCGGATGCCCTCTTGGGGTTTTACACAGCGGGGCTTCCCAATTCTGGATGCCCCGGGGGGAGCAAGTATGCCTGCCCTGGAGTCTCATAGACTCCAGGGTGAGTTTTGGTCAACTTTAAGAACTCTGTATCTGTATATGAACATTTATAGACGTTGTAATGTTCCTCCTGTGGTCTGTTTGGGGCTTTTGTATGCACCGACAGTACATGTGTTGGTGTCCTAGAGGTGGTGAGTCTGAGTGGGTCCTATAAATTATTCTACTGTGTATAAGTCAATGTAATATAGTATTTAACATCTACCTACTATGGGATTTATTCATCAAGGGATAGCACCAGGTAGCGCCTTGTAAGCGGCAGGCAGCGTCTGGTGACCACCGGGTGCTGTACGCAAAACCACATTTATGAAAGTGATTCCGTGAGCGACTCTAACAGCGCCATGTAACTTCCAATTCTTCATCACATATGGCTCAGCGTATAGCACTGGCACTGTGACTTCCAGAGCGCCTGGTATTACCTGTCGCGACCTGTCACTCTCCTATACATTTCAATGGACGTTCCTTTTCTTCTCTTTAATTTTTCTTTCAAATCATCGTGTAACCTCTCCTGGCCTAGAAACAGTCATTTTTGAAAAATGTTTAGATTTTTTATATTTTTATGCAGAATTATCATTACAGGTCTGGCAAGTGTTAATGTCACAGTGTTATAACAATGTCATTCCATGTGTTTTCACTTTGAGGGCGATTCATTAATAGCGGCAGGTAGCGACAGTTGAGCGACTGTAGCGGCATTTTCAGAGCGCCCGCTAGTAGTCGCTGTGCTTGCCCGTTGTTCGGTAGTTGATAGCGACTCAGTCGGTTTGCCGTAATGTTGAATATTGGGTGAGGAGTCGCTATTTGACAGGTTCCGCGCTGTATGGGAGCGCATGATAGCGACTGGCCCTAACGACCGGCTCCCACCATATTCATTAAAAAATCACGCTCAAAAAATTCTCGCGCTGTGAAATGCATGTTTAAACCCCAGAGCGCTGGCGGCGATGGGTTAAAAGTAGTTTTTTAACCTCCAAACAACCATATTTTTGGAAACCAAAAAAAAGTTTTTTTAAATAATTTAGTAATATGAATACATTAATATCAGACCTGTAATATCAATTCTATACAATTTATTTATTTTATTTTTTTTTCCCTTAAAAAAATTATCTAAAATGGCAGAAGTGGTCACAGAATTTTTCACATTAAAAAAAAATAAAAAATAAAAATTAATAACCATTAATTATTAATATTTAAAGATTGTTCCATTGAAATGCATTGGAGAGCGCCAGGTAGCGAGAGGTCATACCTGTCGCTGTTCAAGGTCAGGCGCTGGCGCTGTGGGCTGAGGCTGGAATAATGATGAATGAGTCGCTATATGGCGCTATCTCAGTCGCTAAGCAGGATTGGCTTGATAAATGTGTGATTGTGGTGGGGAGCCGGCGTTCTCGTGGCGGGGCCCGTCATTACCGGCCTCTCACCAGTCGCTACCTGTCGCTATTCCTTCATAAATAAGGGCCTTTGTTACTAGTGGATATGTGTTCAAAAACAGACTTTCATCACACAGCGTCTGGCGCTCTGGGCTACAGCGACACAATTTTGAGCACTGCGTGAAGCTGTTTTTTGGATGAATATGGTTTTATTCGCTATCGTTCGCTCCCATATAGCTCTGTACTGGTGTTAGAGCGACTCACACATCAAATTCATCAATGCCGGCCAGCGACTGAGGTGCTCGGTAACAGCGAACCATAGCCGATCACAGAGACTACTAGCGGTTGCTCTGAGCGCTTCTCTACAGATGCTGATCCGCCAGTCCCTGGTGCTAGTAATGAATCAGCCTGCCTGTCTAGTGCTAGGGAAATCTCTAGCACATTGTAATGAGCCCACAGTTGTAAAATCATGACTTCCGCTACAGTGAAACTGCAGGACGCATGGCCGCTGCTACAATGTAACACAGCTGCACACCAGAGGGCATTCTGTGGTTTATTTTGTATGCTGGGAAATCCTTAGCATGTTGCAATGAGTGGCAGCCAGGCCAATTTTAATACAATGTAACAGTAGGATATTTGGTCACCGTTATAGTTCACGAGTAGGGATGAGCGAACCGGTTCGGACGAACCGGATTTCGCTCCGTATTTCAGGGAAAATTCGATTCGGCACGAACCCAAATTTTTTTTGGTTCGTGCCGATCGAATTTTCCCTGAAATAAAAAAAAAAAAAATGCCGGCATGGTGGGAGCGGGCAGGCCGGCTGTCGTAATTTTTTTAAAAAGCAAACACTTACCTGCATGGTCGGAGCGTGGAGGCCGGCGCCGCTCTCAGGCGCCCTCTGATGACGCGTCCTCTGATGACAGCTGAGAGCGGCGCTGGCCTCCACGCTCCGACCATGCAGGTAAGTGTTTGCTTTTTAAAAAAATGCCGGCATGGTGGGAGCGGGCAGGCCGGCTACGCTGTCACATGGTGGGAGCGGGCAGGCCGGCTATGCTGTCACATGGTGGGAGCGGGCAGGCCGGCTATGCTGTCACATGGTGGGAGCGGGCAGGCCGGCTACGCTGTCAGCGTAGCCGGCCTGCCCGCTCCCACCATGCCGGCATTTTTTTTTTTCAGATGAGTGATTCGTGAAAGTTCGATTCGGGCGAACCCGAATTTCTTGGGGAAATTCGGCGAATCGCCGGAATCGAATTTTCAAGAAGTTTGCTCATCTCTATTCATGAGCAAGAAAAAGAATAGACTGCCAGCACAGACCACAATTGCTCTCCCCTATATATAAGTCAGCCGCACTACAGTAAATATATTAAACATGAAAAGTAAAATGTCTCCCTATTAAATTTCTATTGTGGACTTTGCACATTTTTGCTCTTTTGCACAACTAGTAATCCTTTGCACAACTCTTCTTATTTTTTTCTTTGCACTAGCACTTTTTTGCGGGGGAGACCCCAAGGCATGATCAGCATCTTTGGCATTATTTGTATGCATTCGGTTTTTAAATTAGGTGATCATTAGTCTAATATGTCCCTTATCTCCGCATATGAATTTTTACATTGTTTTTAATGTGTATGTCTGTTTTCGGCTCTCTGCATAACTCATTACAATAAAAGATTTACTTTTAATATATTTACTGTAGTGCGGCTGACTTATATATATAGGGGAGAGCAATTGTGGTCTGTGCTGGCAGCTAGGGATGAGCGAACCGGTTCGGACGAACCGGAATTCGCTCCGAATTTCAGGGAAAATTCGATTCGGCACGAACCCGAATTTTTTTGGGTTCGTGCAGATCGAATTTTCCCTGAAATAAAAAAAAAAAAATGCAGGCATGGTGGGAGCGGGCAGGCCGGCTACGCTGTCAGCGCAGCCGGCCTGCCCGCTCCCACCATGCCGGCATTTTTTTAAAAAGCAAACACTTACCTGCATGGTAAGAGCAAACACTTACTCTGATGACGCGTCCTCTGATGACAGCTGAGAGCGGTGCCGGCCTCCACGCTCCGACCATGCAGGTAAGTGTTTGCTTTTTAAAAAAATGCCGGCATGGTGGGAGCGGGCAGGCCGGCATTTTTTTTTCAGATGAGCGATTCGTGAAAGTTCGATTCGGGCGAACCCGAATTTCTTGGGGAAATTCGGCGAATCGCCCAAATCGAACTTTCAAGAAGTTTGCTCATCTCTACTGGCAGCCCATTCTTTTTCTAGTACCTATGATACGCCCAGTTTGGGCGGCAGGCTCCCCCTCAGCCAGCATCCAGTTTTGATAATATAATACTCTTGCTGTGCGGGAATTTCCTTACCCATTGATAGTTCATGAGCAAGGTACATGGACGCTATTGTAATGCTGGGTGGCTTTTTGCAATGTATTTTGTGCCCTGAGTAAATCCCTAGCACATCACAACAAGCCACCAACTTAGCCTCTGTTATTACAATACAACAGTAGGGTACAATGAAACAGCCGGGGCAGGAATAAAAAAGTGACATAAAAAGTAAAATATAATAATTTTAGATGCTGGGAAATAGTTTTTTTTTAAAGGTTTGGGCTTTTCATTGAATGATGCTGAAGGTCCTGTTTAAGCAAGCCACTAGCAACAACACAAGTGAAATTATTTATTGGCTGTTCTGCAGAGGAAAAATAATTATCATTCACTTTTCTATTAGAGGAAGAAAACAATATAATGAGAGTGTCTCTGGATAATTGACTAATGAAGCAAAACAGGTAATACACCTGACAATAGCCCGTGTTCTATACAAGACAAGGAAGGATACTTACACCATAAATACAGCTGCTGGATGGATTCTCCAGGCTTCGAGTGGAGGACAGCGAATGAGGGGGCTTCATGTTGGCTGGTGATCTGAGCCCACTCTAGATACCCCGAACCTCCAAACAGCACATTATGTTTCCCTGAAATGAAAAAAGAAATTCACAAATGTTCCAGCTGGAGGACAGCGAATGAGGGGGCTTCATGTTGGCTGGTGATCTGAGCCCACTCTAGGTACCCCGACCTCCAAACAGAACAAACGGAAACAGCACATGATTTTACCCTGAAGTGAAAAGGGACATGTACAAATGTTGTCCTTTGTAGTTAAACAATTCATTCTGATGACTCGCTTCGTTATAAAACCATCAATCCACTATTCATTACGTTTCTTGCACGATCAGGTTCATTTGACCCGTTGCAAATTTTATGCTGTTGCTTTAACGCTTGTATGACATCCAGCTGGGAGGGTACAGCTCCGGAGTTTCTGGAGGCCGATGTCTTAGCCGAGCTGGCACAGCTAAAGGTAAGTAAGGCGATGGGTCCAGATGGAATCCACCCCAGAGTTCTAAGGGAACTTAGGTTTGTGATTGCAGCCCCTCTGACTGATTTACTTAACCATTCCCTTTCAACTGGTGAGGTTCCAGATGATTGGAGAATGGCCAAAGTCATACCAATCCATAAAAAGGGGAGTAGAGAAGAAGCCAGTAATTACAGGCCAGTTAGTGTAACATCTATAGTGGTCAAATTAATGGAAACACTCTTAAAAAAACAGATAATTTCCCATCTAAAAATTAATGACCTATTGGACCCAAAACAGCACGGCTTTACTGAGGGCAGATCATGTCAGACCAATCTTATTGATTTCTTTGACAATGTCACTAAAGTGTTAGATGAAGGTGGTGCTGTGGATATCGCCTATCTGGATTTTAGCAAAGCCTTTGACACTGTACCACATAAGGAGCTCATAGATAAGTTATTGAAGGTAGGACTCAATCCCTGGATAGTTCAGTGGATTTCCAGTTGGCTGAGGGATCGGTATCAGAGTGTGGTTGTAAATGGTGTGCAATCTGAACAAAGGCGAGGTACAAGTGGTGTGCCGCAAAGCTCTGTCCTGGGCCCCATTCTTTTTAATATATTTGTAAGTGACATAGGAGAAGGCTTGGTAGGAAAAGTTTGTCTGTTTGCTGATGATACAAAGGTTAGTAATAGGGTGGATATTCCGGGAGGTGTCTGCAACATGGAAAATGATTTAGCTTTACTGGATAGATGGTCAAAACTGTGGAAACTAGAGTTTAATGTCTCTAAATGTAAAATCCTGCACTTGGGTAGAAGGAATCCCTGCTCTGAGCACCGTATGGGCAGCACTGTGTTATCCAGGACCTCGGAGGAGAGAGATTTAGGGATACTGATTACTGATAGCAGCAAGATGAGTGGACAGTGTAGCCAGGCAGTGGGAAAAGCAAGCAGGATGCTCGGCTGCATAGCTCGAGGCATCACCAGGAGGAAGAGGGAGGTTGTGATGCCGTTGTATAGAGCCCTGGTGAGGCCACAGCTAGAATACTGTGTGCAGTTCTGGAGACCTTACCTGCAAAAAGACATTATTCAAATAGAACGGGTCCAAAGGCGGGCAAAGAAAATGGTGGAAGGGCTTAAACTTAAAGTGGACCAACACCCAGAGGTGATCGTCCCGGAAATCTATAAGATTCCCGGGCCGATCACCTCCCACCCCGCGGGACATCCGAGATCGGGATGTCCCGCGGGGTGAAACCCCCCAGAAACCCCAAAAAGATCTTACCTGATCCGCCGCCGCTTCCGCCGCCGCGGCCTCCTGCGCGCCCCTCCAGACGTGCGCGCGCCCGCGCCGGCCCTCTGTGAATGGCCGGCGGGGGCGCGCGCCCCGAGAGTGACGCGCGGGAGGCGGCGGCGGCGGAAGCGGCTTGGACGTTCCTGTCCCCCGCCTGGACGTTGGCGGGGATTGGCTGCGGCGTTCACATGGGAGCGGGGAGAGGTGAGTTTTTTGGGGTTTCTGGGGGGTTTCACACAGCGGGGCACCCCCGATCGGGGTGCCCCGCCGAAGTGGACCAAAACTCAGGATAGTCGAAATCCTGTGTTGGTTCACTTTAAAACTTATCAGGAGAGACTTAAAGAACTTAATTTGTACAGTCTGGAGGAAAGAAGGGAGAGGGGGGGACATGATTGAGACCTTTAAATATGTGAAGGGATTGAATAAGGTTCAGGAGGGAAGTGTTTTTAAGAAGAAACTTACTAATAGAACAAGGGGGCACAACCTGAAGCTAGTCGGGGGGAAGATCAGGAGCAATGTTAGAAAATATTATTTTACAGAAAGAGTAGTAGATGCTTGGAACAAACTTCCAGCAGAGGTAGTTGAGAAATCAACAGTCACTGAATTTAAACATGCCTGAGATAAGCACACATCTATCCTAAGATAAAGAGTACATACAGTATACACATAAGGGCAGACTAGATGGACCGTATGGTCTCCTTCTGCCGTCAACCTTCTATGTTTCTATTTTATGAGAACCAATATAGCATATGGAGCTTTCAAAGTAAGATGCCTTCTTTAGAATCACTTGCATCTAATGAGACTATGGCCCTTATTCATCAAGCGATAGCGCCAGGTAGTGTCTGACGAGCACCAGGTAGCGGCAGCTAACGGCGACTACCGACTCAAGTACGCCCGGCGGCGGTCACAATGACGCATTTATCAAGCAAAATGAGGCTAGCGCCGGCGAGAGCGACGGCTAGCGCGGCATTCATCATGAAGCCGCCTGGACCGAACAGCGCCGCTGCAAATTCCCTCACAGCGCCAGGTGTGAGCTGTTGCTCCCTGGCGATGTCCAATGCATTTCAATGGAGCAATCTATAATTAATCATAATTATTTGGTATTATTTTTTTTTAATATTTTTTTAATGTCAAAAATTCGGAGACCACTTCTGCAATGTTAGGATTTATTTTTAAGTCAAAAAAAAAAAAAATATGTGCAGAATTGATCTAACAGGTCTGAGATTAATGTATTCATATTACAAAATGATTCTAAAAACATGTATAATGTTACATTCAAAAAATATGGTTGTTTAGGGGTTAAAAACTAGTTAATACACATCGCCGCAAGCGCTCTGGGGTTAAAACAAGGAATGGACAGCGACAGCACATTCGGAGCGTGATTTGTTGATGAATATGAAGCTAGCCGTTCGCTCTGGCCATTCGTTGTCAGGCGCTCACATACAACGCTGGACCTGTGAAACAGCGACCCCCCAGCCCGTATTCAACATTACCGCACACCGACCGAGTCGCTGTCATCAGGCTAATGCCGGCCAAGCACAGCGAATACTGGCTGGCGCTGAAAAAATCACGCTACAGTCGCTCATCTGTCGCTACCTGGCGCTATTAATGAATCGGCCTCCCCGTTTTTCGAGTAGAGGTGGCTTCTATGCATGGAGATTTCACTCCTTTCTTAGTTACCTGGGAGGGTTGAATCGCCTATTACCAACCGAGACAGTTTGACCGAGATCTTCTGATGATTTAGTGTGCTAACCTGATCTGGTGGAGGCCCGGAAGCCGTCTTCTCTTTCTCTTTTCTCTTCTCTTGCTCTACTACCTGTTTTATCTATTCTCTTGTTTCTTGTTTTTACTTCTCGTCCTAGCCCTCGCTACGAAGCCTTGTGTCCTTCATGCTTGGACCCTTGTAAGTTAATATGATCTAGTCCTTTCTCCCCCCCTCCGGGTCATGGAGATTCGTCTCCGGGGCGGGGTGGGAGGATAAACGAGTGGTGAAATATTAGAGGTGGGCGGTTGGGCCGTGGTTTTTTTTCTTTTCTTTCCCTTTTTAAGTAGCCCATGTTTATTCCACGAGGGGTATTTTGTTCTTGAATTCTTTGAACATATCGATGTCCGTGATTTATTTTATGTACAAAAAAAGTATTGGATGCTGGTTTGTGCTGTATGACCTTCATTTTTAAAAACTATTGAAACAAGAATCACTTGCATCTACTGGGTTTGTGCAGACAGTAGGTCTTCCTTAAACAAGGCCGTCATTAGGGGGTTGGGAACCTGGGCTATTGCCTGGACCCCCCATCACCAAAGGGGCCCCTGCCTTCAGCTTTGGAAATTTGACATTTTGCGTGTGTTGCGTGTAGTGTAAAATTGTAAAACGCACTGATGTCCGTAAAAAAGATACTTTGCCTTGCTTCAGCAGCCATCTCTTTATGGGTAGTGTCTCCAATCTCTTCTGCAGCATGACTGACTCAAACTGACTACACAGTTAAATAATATCATGTCACCAGGTGATATATGAAGTTGGACCGTCATGGTTTACAACATCAAGGGTTTGACAGCCTGGAGGGACAAGTGGTATGTGTCAGGACTGGCTTGGATAGGGTCTTGAACCAGCCATCTGCCATCTATCGTCGCTCCATGTCTGCTGCTCTCACCACAGACTTGGAGTGATGATGGATGGCAATCGCTGGTTCAGCAGACTTAGAGAGTAGAGGCATGGCAGATCGCTGGTTCAAGACCCCATCCAAGCCAGTCCTGACACATACCACTTGTTCCTTAAGGCTGCCAAACTCTGGATGTTGTAAACCACGATGGTCCGACTACACAAGGTGATATGCTATGAATGTCAAGATTTAGCTAGTGGAAAGGAATCACAATAAAGATTAAATAAAAATGTTGCTGATAAGGTATATTTAGAGCAGACCAAAACCCAAATTTTTAACTAGCATCCCCTGAATTGCTGGCCCCATGAAGAGGACCATTTGATAATTTTCACTACTCCTGCTTTACTCTAATCCGAGATAATGGCGCCTGTTTCAGCTGTAAAGCTCCACCTCCTCCATTCATTGTCACTGTTTTGTGTGGCAATGATGTCATTGCCGCACCTATGCAATGACTGATCACCCGTCATCTCACACCAGGGACAGAAAAAAAAAACAGTGTTCCAGGACGAATCGAAAAGCAAAAATATCCATTTCTAGTTCTACACCTTAAGAAGGGAGCATCGGCAGGGGCTTTCACTACATGTATTTCATATGTTCAGTGGGTTTTAGTCCACTTGAATCCTTTCGCTGTCAGCCTACCTAGAGATTTTGTCACCCTCTGTTGCCGTCCATTTTTCACCATTTTGCACTATACAGGAATTCCCAAGGACTTTTAGGAATGTAATCTATTGCTTTCTTTCAGCCGAGTTTGAACTTTAACATAAAATGTCCTGTTTGTAATTATTTCAGTGCTTTTTCAATATTTTTTTTTTATATTTATTTATATTTATATTAAATATGTTGTAAAAAATGGCACTGTTTAGATATTTTAGCTTTTTTTAAATATAAAAATGTAGTTTTTCAATAAAATCATATTGCGAGTAAAAGCCCCGTTTCTCCCGGTTACAGCAGTACCACATATGTATTGGTAGACACCCTTTCCTACCCAGGAGACTCCTCCAAACTCAAACAGCACTTTAGGAGATTTTCAAATAAAATACAACTATGCAATGTGCACCTTGCAGTTTCCACTTTAAACCTGCCCCTCCCACAATGTATATATTTTCTCACAGTACACACCTCAGTCTTTCTAGTCGTACCAGGCTTTTTGTCGTGGGTGCAGTTTTCTGGACTTGAAACCCTCAAGGATTTCACTGGTTGCACAGGGTTTACCTAACAAATTATTTAATAACCAAAATAGGAACCACGTTTTCCTAAAATATCAGTATGCAAACAAGAAAAAAACAAGCTAAATCTGAAAGCACAAGGTCCCCCGAACAGAAAAATACCCAACATGCATAGATACTTTTAACCCTTTTAAATGCTAGCCTACGTAAGATTTTATCACCCTCTGTTGCCAGGCCATTTTTCACTATTCTGCAGTTATGTTTAACTGAGATTTTTGCATTCTCAGGGAAATTATATATTTTTTTCGCCCATTTTCGGGCTTATGCATGGAATCTCTTGTTTATCATTCTTTCAGCGCTTTCATAACATTTATGGTTATGTATTGCTTGTCCCATGTACCTGCCCTGGAGAACCCCCCAAACTGAAAAGAGAACTACTATCTGCACTATCAAGGGTTAGATTTCAAAACACGTTGGTGTGGGGTCCCCCTCTCTTCAGGAGGGAGGGGACCCTATGTTTTTTTTTTAACTTTTAAGGGCTAAACCCTTAAAAATCAAAACAAATATCATGGGGTCCTCACAACCCAAGCAAAACCAGCCCGGGCAGCAGCTATGGGGACTGGAAGACCAGGGTGCGGAGTCCAAGCATGGGCCTGAAGGCTACCAGCCCGCATACATGGCCATGGGCTCTTCGCCCCCCCTTCTTTAAAGTGGACCAACACCCACCGCTGATCGGCCCGGGAATCTATAAGATTCCCTCCCCGCGGGGCATCCAAAATCGGGATGCCCCACTGTGTTACCCCCCCGGATGCCTACAAACCTTACCTTCTCCACCGCCGCCTCTCGCGCATCCCTCTAGCAGGGCGCGCACCCACGCCAGCCGTTTGTGATTGGCCGACGCGGGCGCGCTCCCTGCAAGAGGGAAGCGTGAGAGGCGGCCTCCAGCGGCCTCAGTTTGTCCGTCGGCGGTGAGGTGAGTTTTTTTGGGCTTTCTGGGCTTTTCCGATCGGGGTGCCCCGCGGAAGTGGACCAACACCCAGGATAGTGAAAATCCTGGGTGTTGGTCCACTTTAATGAGGTGGGTAATGGCAAGTCACCCGGTTGCCACAAGGGGACTTGCCACCCCCTTGTGAAATGGTATTGGGATCTCTTTTACCAGTTCACAAAGTAATAATTTTTTTCTTGACTTACCTCCGTTCTAACACCGTGCCGCACCACACTGACAGACAGTAGTGAATGGGGCAAGCCAGGTGCGGGGGCAGGGCACCAGCCCTCTTCTACTGGCTTCTGAAAGCTCTCCTGGTGCCGGAGCGGAAGCATCTCACACGCCTTTGGCGCCCAGCGAGGTGATAGAAGCCAACACATGGGGCAGAGAAGGGGGTGTTCTCTGCCAAGGTGAAGACCCAGATTGACCATCAGAAGCCAGCTGGGGTAAGTGACACCCCCAGGCACTGGTGAGCAAAATGCCAGGCACATAGATGCCGGCACTGAACGGTAGGAGAGGCAATGCCATAGAATGTACGCGTGTCACGACTCGCTTACCTGTGCCGCGTTCCAGCGGTGTCTCCGCTGGTCGGCAACGGAGATCAGACAGAGAATGGTCGGATCAGGCAGGGGTCGGCAACGAAGATCAATCAGGGAAATATTCAGAAGACAAACAAGGTATAAGGCTCTAAATCCGCTCTTCGTATTGGTTTTCCAGACCTCCAACCAGTAAGCTCCCATCCTTTGAGCCATTGAAGTCCTAGGGGCAACCGATCCCGGGCAGGCGTGTATTGCGTCCCGGCAAGCGGGGGCTCCTACAGGTGAAGCTGGCTGCGGAGATTGGGGGTTGAGAGCTTACCTGCAGGGCTGGAGTTACCTGAGCATGACATTGGAGTTACCCAAGCGTGATATTATCACAGGCCCCACCATGGATGACCTGGTAGAGCAAGTGCAGGCCATGGCCACTGCTATCTATCAGTTAGCTCAAAGAGTGGCCACTCAAGAAACCAGGCAGATTCCAGCATCTTCTGTACCACCTCATGTGTCAGAGCCGAAGGTTCCGCTACCGGAGAAATTTTTTGGAGACCAAGCCAAGTTCTCCAACTTCAAGAATTCCTGTAAGCTTTATTTCAAGTTGGGGCCCGTATCTTCGGGCACCGAGACCCAGCGGGTGGGTTTGGTAATCTCTTTGTTACAAGAAGACCCTCAGTCTTGGGCGTTTAGTTTGCCTCCCAATGATGCCGCCCTGCATTCTGTTACGGCCTTTTTCTTTGCTATGGGCGTATTATAAGCTTACCCGGACCAACAGTCTACAGCCGAGAACAGGCTTCGGGCCCTGAAGCAAGGACGCAATACGGCGGAGGATTATAGCGCTGAGTGAGTCCAGGTGGAATGACCCTGCCCAATACCGAGTGGGACGGCGGAGACACCGCTGGAACGTGGCGCAGGTAAGCGAGTCGTGACAACGCGCTTGCCAACGGGTTAAAACAAGGTAGAATGATGCATAATGAGTTTTGTAACTATTGCTTGTACATCAGACTCCTATGTTACAGTAATTGAGACTCACCTTTCATAAGGTGCACCTTGTACTACAACGCCACCTTGTGGACATCCTACCTGTACCTGCAACTTGTAGCATAACATTTTAAACAACTTTTGTTAGGGAAATTAACAACGCTTATGTTTACCAAAAGGCTGTGAACAGCCCTAAAAAGTAGTCCGTGCTACAAATTGCGAATAGGAAGGATGCCCACAAGGTGGCAGTGTTGTATAAGGTACAGGTAAGGTGAGTGTCAGTTACTGTAACAGAGGAATCTGATGCCAGTAGAACCATGGCTACTGTGTTTACCCGAAAATAAGACAGGTCTTATATTAAAGCAGTCCTTCACTCTGAATAGGAGTCTATCTTATATGTTTCCCACACCCTGTACATACAGATTGCTCACATTAATCCGGACCTTCACCCTGAATAAGAGCCTATCTTATATGTTTCCCACACCCTGTACATACAGATTGCTCACATTAATACGGACCTTCACCCTGAATAAGAGCCTATCTTATATGTTACCCCCCACCCTGTACATACAGATTGCTCACATTAAAAACCATCCTACCTGCACCTAATGCATGTTATGAGCCTTTAAACATCCAAGATGGTGGCTCATAGAACGTCAGGCAGACAGGAAGTGCCTTCTGACTCTGACTCTGTGCTGCTCTGCATTCTGGGATTGCAGTCCTTTCCCTGAACCCAGCTCTGCTCTGTCTGAGCAAAGCACAGCTATAATCCGCCCCCCTGTACGTTATCCCGCTCTCCTCTCCTCAGTAAGTGTGATATTTCTGAGTCAAGATGGTGGCGCCCGTATCCTAAAGTCCTGAACAGAGTTGCAGCCCAGTGGGGGAAAGAATAATAAGTAAGTGACTAAAAACTTAAAATATATAAATTTTAGACTTTTTTTGAGGGTTTGAGCTTTTCAATAAATCATGGCGAAGCTCCTGTTTAACTTTTGCTTTAACAATAGGTGCTTATTTTTATATATGGCTGGCAACTGGCCTCTTGGCTGCTTCTCTAGTTAGTGCTCTCCTCGCCTGGGCTGTCTGTTTAGGTGGACCCCATGTCTTGGTAGGTTCGCATTTGTGCCATACCCATTTAATTTAGGAATTATGGATTTAAAGGGGACCAAAACCCACAATTTTAACTAGCATCCCCTGCATTGCTCCCCCCATGAGGAGTAACTTATGCCTAATTTTACTGCTTTTGTTTCATTCTAATCCCAGATAATTGCGCCTGTTTTAGCTACTCCATTCATTTTCACTGCTGTGTGTGCCAATGATGTCACCGCTACACTTATGCAATGACTAATCACTTGCAGACGCATGCCCTGCTGTGTGAAACCCCCCTAGGTTGCCTGATCTCATTCACCTTCCCCGGTCCTACGGCGCATGCGCAGCACTTTAATTGTAGTTGTTTTTTTAGGCAGAGTTTGAGCTTTAAAGTGGACCAACACCCAGGGGGGATCTATAAGATTCCCGGGCCGATCAGATCCCTCCCCGCAGGGCATCCGAAATCGGGATGTCCCTCGGGGTGAAACACCCCAGGAAGCCCAGAAACCTTAACTTAACCCCATTCCAATGGCGCATGCGCGGGCCGCGTCCCACTCTTCCCTCTAGCAGAGAGCGCACCCGCGCCGGCCATTCACAAACGCTCGCTCCCTGTTGGAGGGAAGCGCGAGGCGCGGCCTCCAGCGCTCAGAGCCTCTCCAGCGCTCAGAGCCTCTGAGCGCTCTGATTGGACGAGCGCCCACGTAGGAGCGCGGTGAGGTGAGTGTTTCCGGGCGTTCTGGGGGGTTTCACACAGCGGGGCACCCCCCGATCGGGGTGCCCCACCGAAGTGGACCAAAACCCAGGATAGTGAAAATCCTGGGTGTTTGTCCACTTTAACATGAAATGTCCTGTTTGTAATTTTTCAAATTTTTGTTTGAAATTTGTGTTTTTAAAATTTTGTTGTTTTATATTTTTTACATCTTGTAGTGCTTTTTTTAAATAAAAACGTATGTGTCAAGAAAACCATATTGCATGTAAAAGCCCCATTTCTCACAATTACAACGATACCACATATGTATCATTAGACATCCGTTCCTGCCCAGGAGATTTACTTTTTTACTTTAACGGGTGTTGGTCCCGCTGTCTGCTGATAAGAAGAAGCTCGAGGGGGAGGCATCCAGAACGCCGGAGCCCCCTCGCCCCTAACCGCACACAATGCTCATAATACTCACCTTCATTACGAGCCAGCAGCAGGAAAGGAGACAAGCAATTGGCCGTCAGACGGTCACGTGAGTCGTAGTCGCATCCTCTGAGCTCGGGGGAGGGGAATCCATAACGCTGGAGCCCCCTTGCACCTAACCGCACACAATACTCATAATACTCACCTTCATTACGAGCCAGCGACAGCAAAGGAGTCCCACGATAGGCCGTCGGACGGTCACGTGGGCCATAGGCGCATCCTCCCGGCGGCCAGTCGCGGGACTCTTTTCTCGGTGCTGGCTCGTAATGAAGGTAAGTATTATGAATAGTGTTGGTCCGGTTTAAAAGTACCAAGGACCAAAAATGGTTAGATGTAAATAACATTATATATATATATATATATATATATATATATACACATATTATACTATATATATTATTTATATATATTATAATATATATATATATATTATAATTATATATATATATATATATATATATTTATATATATTTTTTTTCCCTCTACTTACCTCCAATTCATCGCTTATCCCGATGTCCTGTGCCGTTCACTAGCGCTGCTTCTGACAGCCGGACGTAATGGTGGAAGTCCCCTGCCCCTGCACTTCCGCAGATCTCTTCAGTTTCTGCTCTCGCTCCTGCAGCCGGGTGCAACCTTTTACATTGGCTGAGTGAGATAACGTCCCACCCCAGGGGAGGGGGAGGCGCTGGATCGAGGACAGAGGTGAGCTTTTTCTAATTTTGGGGCGCAACTGGGGGAAAATGCAGAAGATTCTACGCACTTGGCACTTAAAGCAGACCTTCAGCATAATTTAATGAAAAGCCCAAACCCTTAAAAAAACAATTCCCCAGCATGTAAAATGAATATATTTTATGTTTTTAGTCACCTACTTATTCTTCTTTCCCCCACTGGGCTGCAGCTCTGTTCAGGACTCTAGGATACGGGTGCTTCCATCTTGCCTCAGAAGCATCACATACTGAGGAGAGGAGGAATATTGTGAAAAGTGCAGGGGGCGGGGTTATAGCTGCGCTTTACTCAGACAGAGCAGAGCTGGGGTCAGAAAAAGGACAAGAATGCAGAGCGACACAGTCAGAAGACACTTCCTGTTTGTAGGCAGCCTGAGACTCCATGGGCTGCCAACTTGGATGTTTAAAGGCTCAGAAAATGCAGTAGATGCAGGTAGGATGATTTTTTAATGTGGGCAATCTGTATGTACGGGTTGGGAGAAACATATAACATGGGCTCTTATTTAGGGTGAAGGTCCAGTTTAAGGGTCGAAAAAGCAAGTATGTAGAATCTCTGTGCTTGGCATTTTAAGGGTTAAGGGGGGTAGATATCTTCAAGACACTGTATATTTTGACATGGAGGCTGATTCACTAATAGCGCCAGGTATTGCCAGATGAGCGTCTGTATAGCGGCGCTTAGAGCGACCGCTAGTAGACCCTGTAAGCGGATATGTAACAGAGCGTCTCAGTAGCTGTAGTAACCTGGCCGGCATTGATGAATGTAATGTGTGTTGGGCGCTCTAACACCAGTACAGCACTGCAGGGAGAGAAAGATAGCGCCAGATCAGTGCAACCGACTCTCAGCGCTCCACACCATACTTATCGAAAAAGGACACACACAGCATAGGCGCTCTAAAGCTGGTCGCTGTAGCATAGAGCGCCAGACTCTGTGTGAATAAAGTCTGTTTTTGAACACATATCCACCAGTAACAAAGCGAAAACACATGGAATGACATTGTTATAACACTGTGACATTAACACTTTAGTGCCAGACCTGTAATGACAATTCTGCATAAAAATATAAAAAGTAAAAAAAAATGTATAAAAGTGTTTGTTTGCAGCCAGGAGACGTCACACAATGATTGGAGCAAAAAAAAATAAATAAATTAAATTGCCTAACACGCTGTTTATACACAACTAATGAAGCCCCATTAAAATGTAAGGGAGAGCGACACTGAGCGAAAGGTACTACATGGCGCTCCTGAGCCTAGAGCACCGACGCTATACGTTGAGCCACCTGTAATAATACATATGACGCTGCATGGCGCTGTTAGAGTCGCTCACCAGATTCGCTTTCTTAAATGTGTTTTTGCGTACAGCGCCCGGCGTTCATGGGACGCTGCCTGCAGCTACGAGGCGCTACCTGGCGCTATCCCTTCTTGAATAAACCCTGAAAGATTGTCCAAGTTAGGTTTATTTAGTCTAGAAAAAAGACGATTGAGGGGTGATCTAATAACTATGTATAAATATATTCGGGGTCAATACAAAGATCTGTCCCACAATCTATTTATACCTCGGAGTGTAACCATAACCCGAGGGCATCCACTAAGGTTAGAGGAAAGGAGCTTTCTCCACCGACATAGGAGGGGATTCTTCTCTGTAAGAGCAGTGAGACTATGGAACTCGCTGCCAGAGGAGGTAGTAATGATGGATACAGTAAAAATGTTCAAAAGTGGCCTTGATGCCTTCCTGGCATGTAATAACATTTCCAGCTATGGCTACTAGACCACTGGAAGGAGATCTATAGTGGCCGGGATGCCCTCCTGGCATGTAATAACATTTCCAGCTATGGCTACTAGACCACTGGAAGGAGATCTATAGTGGCCGGGATGCCCTCCTTGCATGTAATAACATTTCCAGCTATGGCTACTAGACCACTGGAAGGAGATCTATAGTGGCCGGGATGCCCTCCTGGCATGTAATAACATTACCAGCTGGTTACTAGACCACTGGAAGGAGATCTATAGTGGCCGGGATGCCTTCCTGGCATGTAATAACATTACCAGCTATGGCTACTAGACCACTGGAAGGAGATCTATAGTGGCCGGGATGTCCTCCTTGCATGTAATAACATTACCAGCTATAGCTACTAGACCACTGGAAGGAGATCTATAGTGGCCGGGATGCCTTCCTGGCATGTAATAACATTTCCAGCTATGGCTACTAGACCACTGGAAGGAGATCTATAGTGGCCGGGATGCCTTCCTTACATGTAATAACATTACCAGCTATGGCTACTAGACCACTGGAAGGAGATCTATAGTGGCCGGGATGCCTTCCTGGCATGTAATAACATTACCAGCTATGGCTACTAGACCACTGGAAGGAGATAAACAGGCTGAACTGGATGGACTAAAGTCTTTATTCAGCCGCACATACTATGTTACTATGTTACTATATTATTATAGAATTTTTTTGTATTGTAACTTTAAAGTACAAAGCTAATTTATATTTTTTGTTTATTCTAAGGGGGCACCAGAAGGACCATTGCAATCCCATATGCACACTTGTTTTTTGAGACATTTGTTGGAGATGAGCGTTTATACATTTTATTTTATGAAGATGTATGTAATAAATTATTTAACACTGCTACTGACTTAATCCAAGAAAAATGTTGGGTAAGAATACAACAGTGGCCAAATTCCTTCTTTTGGGGTTTCCCCAGGTTAGTGGCTACTATACATTTTGCTTATTTTTCCTGATATTTACCATCTACCTCTTAACGCTCACTATCAATTCTCTGATCATCGCGCTGGTGTTCATCAAGCAACAGCTTCACACCCCCATGTACTTCTTCCTCCAGCAGCTGTCCATTGTGGAAATCATCTTCCTGACCGTTATCATCCCCAACATGTTGTATGTCATCTGGATGGAAGGGGCCACCATTTCCATCAGTAGCTGCATAACGCAGACGTACCTCTATGCTGCTGTTGGTTGTGCCGAATGTCACCTCTTAGCCATCATGTCTTATGACCGATATCTGGCCATTTGTAATCCCCTGCGTTACACCACAATTATGAACGTTAAATACCAGCAAGGTTTGGTGATCTATTGCTGGGTCTTTGGCTTCCTTCTAACGCAGGTGACACTTAACTTTCTGTGTCAGCTTGACTTTTGTGGTCCCAACGTTATCGACCATTTTTTCTGCGACCTCGTTCCTTTTGTTGAACTCTCATGTTCCCTCACCTTTGCTTTTCAGATGGCAATACTTGTCCTCTCCATCCCGCTCATGGTTGTGCCTTTCATCTTGGTTATCGTAAGTTACACTTACGTTTTCGTAACGATTCTTGGGATCTCCTCAGCCACCGGTAGGAAGAAGGCCTTCTCCACTTGTAGCTCTCATCTGATTGTGGTAACCATGTACTATGGGACCTTGATCAGCATTTATTTGGTTCCGGCTAATGGGCATTCATTGACCATCAACAAGGTGTTGTCCTTCTTGTATTTAGTAGTGACACCACTGTTCAACCCCGTCATATACAGCTTGAGAAATCAGGAGATGAGGGCCATCATGGAAAGTTACTTGGAGCCAATCAAACATAAGTGAATGGACAAGTTCTACAATAAAAAGGAAAGTTGTTATTAGTGTAGCTGTGTTTGTGACAGTCCCTTACATGGGACATTAACCATCTTTCTCGCAGAGATCTTGTCTGCTTTTCTTATCATCTGGTTTGAAAGGGAGACAGTTCCTGGGATAAAATGGGGAGGCCGATTCATTAATAGCGCAAGGTAGCGACAGATGAGCGACAGTAGCGGCATTTTCAGAGCGCCCGCTAGTAGTCGCTGTGCTTGGCCGTTGTTCTGTTGTTGATAGCGACTCAGTCGGTTTGCCGTAATGTTGAATATTGGGTGAGGAGTCGCTATTTGGCAGGTTCCGAGCTGTATGGGAGCGCATGACAGCGAATGGCCATAGCGAACGGCTCCCAGCATATTCATTAACAAATCACGCTCCAAAAATTCTCGTGCAGTGAAATGCTTGTTTAAACACCAGAGTGCTGGCGGCGATGGGTTAAAAGTAGTTTTTTAACCCCCAAACAACCATATTTTTAGGAAAAAAAAAACCAAGTTTTTCAAAACATATTGTAATATGAATACATTAATATCAGACCTGTAATATCAATTCTGCACACATTTTTTTTTTTTTTTTTTTAACCTTAAAAAAAAAAAACTAACATTGCAGAAGTGGTCACAGAATTTTTGACATTTAAAAAAAAAAAAAAAAATTAATAGCAATTAATTAAGAATATTTAAAGATTGCTCCATTGAAATGCATTGGAGAGTGCCAGGTAGCGAGAGGTCATACCTGTCGCTATTCAAGGTCGCTCGCTGGCGCTGTGGCGTGAGGCTGGAATAATGATGAATGATTCGCTATCTGGCGCTCTGTCAGTCGCTAAGCAGGATCGGCTTCATAAATGTGTGATTGCGGAGGGGAGCCGGCGTACTCGTGGCGGTGACCGTCATTACCGTTCGCTCACCATTCGCTACCTGGCGCTATCCCTTGTTAAATAAGGGCCAAAGTTTAAAAAGAGTCCAAGAAAAATGGCAAGGATATACGGAGGCGCCAAAGTTCCGAGAGCCATATATTAAAATGGGAGGTAAAACATTGGGATGAATTATCTGTCCCTCCTGCTGAGCCTATAACAAACAAGATGAGTCATTTTGAAAAGCCTGGCAGCTCCCTGCTGAGATATCCATTGTGTTACATTGTTATAGCCAAAGAGCAATTCATTTATCTTAATGATTTATTTTGTAATCAGCTGGGACGCATCCTAAAGCAGCCATGAGTCTGTTATTGGGACTCTTAGAGATGACTGTGGTACAGCAGTGACGAGGTCACTCACAGTGCTCCTCCTAGCAAGCCTATTGGGGAGAAGGGTGTTGTGAAATTTATTACTAAAAACTACAAAGTTGACATAGAGCTATATATTGGGATGGGAGGATAAAATATTGGGATGCAGTGACTATAACAAACAAGATTAGTAATTCTGAAAAGCCTGCCAGCACCGTGGTGTCACTTACATTGTGTTACATTGTTATTGTTGTTGTTATCTTAATCGTTTCTTTAGTAATCAGCTGTGATGCATCCTAAAGCAGCCATAAACCTGTTATTGGAACTCATTAGAGGTGACTCTGGTACAGCAGTGACGAGGTCACTCACAGTGCTTCCCTTAGCAAGCCTATTTGGAAGAAGGTTGTTGTGATATTCATCAATAAAAACTACAAAGTTGACACAGAACCGTATATTGGGATGGGAGTTTAAAATATTGGGATTCATTATCTCTCCCTCCTGCTGTGACTATAACAAACAAGATTAGTAATTCTGAAAAGCCTGCCAGCACCGACTTTGTTTTACATTCTTACAGCCTAGTTGATTTATCTTAATTGTTTCTATTTTAAGCTGTAATGCATTGCAAAGCAGGCATGAGCCTACTATTGTAATGTAAATTGCTCTCAGATAGCTTACACCAAAACCTTGGACCAAAACCCGGGATTTTGACTATCCTGGGTTTTGGACTGTGATCGGGGGTGTCCCGCTGTGTGAGACCACCCTCAGATTCCCGAGCGCAACTCACCTCTTCCCGGTCCTGCGGCGCATATGCGGCTGTTCGTCAAATCAGACCCCTCGGAGCTGCCGATGTCACAGCGTCTAAGCCAGCTTCTAAGGCCAGTGACCCAGAGCGCGCTGGCAGCCGCATCCACTCTATTCACAAATGCCTGTTGCGGGCACGCGCCCTGCCAAAAGGATAGTGTCCGTAGCTTGCGCATGGGGTGTTGGACCGGAAGGCAAGGTAAGTGTACGAGGCAACCTGGGAGGTGTCACACAGCGGGGCATTCCGATTTTGGATTCCCCGGGGGAGGGGATCGATCAGCCCGGGAATCTTATAGATTCCCGGGCAGATCATGGTGGGTTTTAGTCCACTTTTATGTGATGTGTGCATTGTGCTATGGGATGGATGGGGCTCTTAGATGCACTGTCTCTTCTGTACAGTATAATCAATCACTAATTAGAATATTAATGCTTAAAGGAGACCAATACATTCCCTTGACAACCAGCTCTAGAGTCTAAGGGAAGGCATAGTGAGGGCTCCATCTGCAGGAAGGAAAGGGAAAGCTGCTGCTCTTTCTGACACTATTATTACATTTGTTTTAGAGAGAAAAAAAAAGGGGGGTGGAGGGAGCTAAGGGAATGAGATCATAGGTTAGATCTTAGGGGAGCTAAGTGGATGAGATCTTAGGTTAGACCTAAGGGGACGTAATCTTAGGTCAGATCTGAGGGAAGCTAAGGGGATGAGATCTTAGGTTAGAGCTAAGGGGATGAGATCTTAGGTTAGACCTAAGGGAAGCTAAGGGGATGAGATCTTAGGTTAGACCTAAGGAGATAATATCTTAGGTTAGACCTAAGGGAAGCTAAGGGGATGAGATCTTAGGTTAGACCTAAGGGGACCTAAGGGGATGAGATCTTAGGTTAGACCTAAGGGGACCTAAGGGGATGAGATCTTAGGTTAGATCTAAGGGGACCTAAGGGAATGAGATCTTAGGTTAGATCTATCGGTAGCTAAGGGGATAAGATCTTAGGTTAGATCTAAGGGGAGCTAAGAGGATAAGATATTAGGTTAGATCTAAGGGGAGCTAAGAGGATAAGATCTTAGGTTAGATCTAAGGGGAGCTAAGGGGATGAGATCTTAGGTCAGACCTAAGGGAAGCTAAGCGGATGAGATCTTAGGTTAGACCTAAGGGAACCTAAGGGGAAGTAATCTTAGGTTAGATCTAAGGGAAGCTAAGGGGATGATATCTTAGGTTAGACCTAAGGGGACCTAAGGGGATGAGATCTTAGGTTAGATCTAAGGGGACATAAGGAGATGAGATCTTAGGTTAGATCTAAGGGGAGCTAAGAGGATAAGATCTTAGGTTAGACCTAAGAAGGCCTAAGGGGATGAGATCTTAGGTTAGATCTAAGGGAAGCTAAGAGGGTGAGATCTTAGGTTAGATCTAAGGGGAGCTAAGGGGATGAGATCTTAGGTTAGATCTAAGGGTAGCTAAGGAGAGGAGATCTTAGGTTAGATCTAAGGGGAGCTAAGGGGATGAGATCTTAGGTTAGACCTAAGGGTAGCTAAGGAGATGGGATCTTAGGTTAGATTTAAGGGGAGCTAAGGGGATGAGATCTTAGATTAGATCTAAGGGTAGCTAAGGAGATGAGATCTTAGGTTAGATCTAAGGGGAGCTAAGGAGATGAGATCTTAGGTTAGATCTAAGGGGAGCTAAGGGGATGAGATCTTAGGTTAGACCTAAGGGGAGCTAAGAGCATAATATATTAGGTTAGATCTAAGGGAAGCTAAGAGGATAATATCTTAGGTTAGACCTAAGGGAAGCTAAGAGGATAATATCTTAGGTTAGACCTAAGGGAAGCTAAGAGGATAATATCTTAGGTTAGACCTAAGGGAAGCTAAGAGGATAATATCTTAGGTTAGACCTAAGGGAAGCTAAGAGGATAATATCTTAGGTTAGACCTAAGGGAAGCTAAGAGGATAATATCTTAGGTTAGACCTAAGGGAAGCTAAGAGGATAATATCTTAGGTTAGATCTAAGGGAAGCTAAGAGGATAATATCTTAGGTTAGACCTAAGAGGAGCTAAGAGGATAATATCTTAGGTTAGACCTAAGAGGAGCTAAGAGGATAATATCTTAGGTTAGATCTAAGGGAAGCTAAGGGAATGAGATCTTAGGTTAGATCTAAGGGGAGCTAAGAGGATAATATCTTAGGTTAGATCCCACAGTAACATAGCACTTCCTTGGTCAGGGAAGGCGTATTCCCCCTTTTTACATGTTTTTATGAAGGATTTCCCTGATTCACTGTTTATATTGTTATTTTGTAATGACACAAGTACAATGTAATAAAGGTAACATTTCTTTTACAAAATTTGTATTAAGGTTTGCACATGGTATACAGAATACTTTTTATAGACAGGCATAGTGAACTGGTGACGAAGCAGGTGATAAACATATTAGAATGCATGGTAGGATACAGATAAACAGTATGCTTAATCCATAATGGTAACATTTCAGTTGCATGTCTTGCCAAGTTGTTGCACAGTTTTGATTTTCTTGAACACAGATATGAAGTTACTTTATTACAATTAGAGATGGGTAAACCCCCAAAAGTTAAGGTTCCTGAGTTTAGCTGAACTTTGAATAAATGTTCAAAACTGAAATCAATAGCGACCTGAACTTTGGGTGGTGGCTGTTGCGGGTGAAAGAGGGGGGTGCAGAGTGTGCAGCAGAAGCGCACTGCTGTGACCTACCGCTGCACTCGATCCCCGCCCATCCGCGGGGGCAGCATTTGAATCTGGCTCCAGACAGGGCTAATCAAAGGTGGCTCAGCAGACCCTCAACCAGGTTTTCTGTGTTCGGGCAGGATGCTGAACTCGAACACGGACTTCTAGCTAATGAAACTACAAGAGCCACTCCCACATGCTTCAGAAGAGAAATCATATGGTGAAACTGTAATCCTTGATATATCAGCCATTTCTTCTTCAACTTAAAAGCTAGATCTAGTTAAAAGAAATACTACAACTATATATAGTGACTGGCAGAAAGCTGGCATTAACCTAATATCCAGGCTACAGTATTTTTCACCCTATAAGATGCACTTATTTTCCCCCAAGTGCGTCTTATAGGGCGAAGACAATGTCGCCGAACCCCATCCCCAACTGCCGCTGGATCAGTAAGTTAAAAAAAAAAACCTTTTACCTGTACCGCAATCCAAAAGAAGCCGCCACTCCAACACGGACTTCTAGCTGCTGATTATTGTGCAACTTCAATGGCCACGCCCACATGCTTCAGAAGAGAAATCATATGGTGAAACTGTAAACCCTGATATCTCGGGCATGTCTTCTTCAATTTAAAAGTGTGCTTGAAATATCACTTTAAGGCAGAAGTCCGGTCTCAGGTAACCCCCCCCCCCCACCTTGCCTCTCTTGCATGGTGCTGAGGCAGGAGAGGGGGGTTACAAAAAAGCCTTACCTTGCCCAAGAGCCAGTGCTGTTCCCCTGATGCTTCAAGTCTTGGGCGCCACCATCTTGAAAAAGAATACACACAGCTGCTTACCCCACCTACTTCCACCTGCCCATCCACTACAGCAACTCAGAATAAACGCAGTGTCACGATCAGCTTACCTGTGCCGCGTTCCAGCGGTGTCCCCGTCGCCCCGCCATCCAGGCGCCGGCCGGCAGCTCGCGCGGCTGCGGGCGCGCCCCCTCCTTCTCCTCCTGCCGGCGTGTCCGGCATCAGCACACGTGCTCGCGCGGGTGCGCGAGCACGTTCCTTCTATGCCCTCCGGCTGCGCTGCACTCAGCGTGGCCGCCGGAGGAGGTGAATAAATTAAAAAGGGGCACGCCCCCTTTTCAGTTAAAGGGCCTATGAGCCCAGCTGGGCGGCACGTCCTCTATTCCATCTGAAGGGCCAATGAGCCCTGGGTTCAGTGGGGGGACACGCCCCCCTCCTGTCGTGCACTCCTTGTTCTGGCCAATCATTATCATGATCCTGTGTGCACCAATCACAATACCTTCCCTCCTATGTCTGTCCCTATAAAGCTCTTTTCCCCGCAGTTGGTTGTTGCCTGTGATAGCGCCTAGACCCTAGCCATTGTTAATCCCTGTTATTGATCCTGATTCCTGTTGCCGACCCTCGCTTGTTTGACCATCCTTGATCTCCATTCCTGTTGCCGACCCTCGCTTGTTTGACCATCCTTGATCTCCATTCCTGTTGCCGACCCTCGCTTGTTTGACCATCCTCGATCTTCTCTCCAGTTGCCGACCCTTGCCTGTCCTTGGACTCCCACCATACGCTCACATACCGGCTACCCGATTCCACTTCCAGCCGCGGGCTCTCCAGTACTCTGTACCGTAAGACCTCAACCTTTGAGCCATAAAGTCCTGGGGGCAACCGATCCCGAGCAGGCGTGTTCTGCGTCTCGGCAAGCGGGGGCTCCTATAGGTGAAGCTGGCTGCGGAGATTGGGGGTTGAGGTCCTTACCAAGAGAGCTGGAGTTGTCCAAGTGGTAAATTGTGGTTCCGGGAGCGTGATACGCAGGGGTTTCCTGTCGCTTTGCATTGTGGGTTATGTTGGCTAAAGTGATCCTATATCCATAAAGGAGGTTTATGTCGCCACCTCCTAGCCCCAGCCCAGTGCCCCAAAACAGCCTGTGTTTTTTTTTTACTAAAGCCCAATATTCAAAACTACACGCAAGTCGATGCATCCGCCTATATTGCTCCCTGGCCAAGCAGCCCCACCCCTTAATGCTTTCTAGTGATGATACACTCAGTTACAGTACACACAGCTCAGCGCTGGGGAGTACTTCGACCTAACTGCTGTTTGTGACAGTTTAGTTGTAACTGAATTAATTAGCATACGGCTGCCATTCGAACATCATAATGCTTCCTGTTTTTATGAATATTGAGCAAAGGCTTTAATAGAAACAAAGGCTGATTTGGGGCACTGTGCTGGGGATAGATGTTGATGACGGAAACTTCCTTTCTGGGTACAAGATCAAAGCTGGGATGCTGGGAAAGAAGACACCTCTGGGGTGCTCCAAGATGGCTGAGCCCAGGAGAGAATTGAATGATGCTGCTGTGAGTGGATGCAGGTGAAAATGTAAGTGCTGACAATGATTTAATATCATTCATGCAATGGCTAAGTGAGTTTTGGGGAGTTTGTTTGGTCCGGATTAATGTCCATGCTCCACGTTCACAATGAACTTCTTTCTGGCCAAGTCTGGCCGAAACCTCTTCTATTCTGTGGCATATCTTGGGGAGGGAGAGAGGAAACTGAAGGCACACATGTTACATGTTACATAGTTAATACGATTGAAATAAGACATATGTCCATCTAGTTCAACCATCTCTCTGTCAGACACGATGTGTGCAGGCAGCCCATGAAGTCGAAAGATATGCATAAGGAAGTGTTTCGCCAGCTGAGGAGCCGAAGGAAGACCAGGCAAAGGTGTAAAATGCGCCATCTTAGAGAACCTATCTACTACTATCCAAATAACGGTGTTGCCATGTGAAGGAGGGAGGTAAGAAATGAAGTCCATAGCAATGTGTTACCATGGAGTGTCTGGAATAGGTAGGGGAAGAAGTAAGCTTGCAGGTCTGCTGGCGAGGAGTCTTGTCACGTGCATAGATGGTACAAGCCTGAATGAATTCCGTCACATCCTTCTCTAAGGAGGGCCACCAATAATATCTGGAAATGAGAGAACAAGATTTTCTGATACCTGCATGGCCAGCTACATGAGAAGAATGTCCCCATTTTAATATTCTGCAGGTGGTGCCTGCACCAGGCTTGCGGGGGCAGAGTGGACTAGACATTCAGGAGGGATAATATGCTGTGGCTTCCGACCCAGAGACGTCCGAAGAACGAGAAAGGGCGTCCGCCCTGATGTTCTTGACGGCTGGACGGAACATCAGCCACAATAGGCGCAACTATAGTCGAAAAGTGGGAAATAAAAACTGGCAATAATAATTAGCGAAGCCCAAAAACATTGGATAGCCCGTAGGCCAGAAGGACGAGGCCAGTCCAACACTGCCTTTAACTTGCTGGGGTCCATCTGGAGACCACGACCAGAAACTATGTACCCAAGAAATGGTAGAGAGGTCTGATCAAATATGCACTTCTCCAACTTGGGGTATAAACGATGCAGGCGGAGGCGAGACAGGACTTGCCGGTCGTGCGGTGAGTATATCATCCAGATACACTACCACGCAGAAGTAAAGCAAGTCCCGGAATATGTCTGTCACGGAGCGGGTGGAGCGGACTCGGGTGACTGTCACGGACCGGGTGGAGCGCACTCGAGTGTGGATCCGCTTTAACTGTGGGACCGATGGCGGGTACCGTGTCAGGGGAGCGGAGTCTAAGGGGCCACCGGTATTCACCAGAGCCCACCGCAAGGCAGGTTGGTCTTGTGCGGCGAGTGACCCCCAGGTCGCTACCCCCCAACAGCGGCCCAGTCCCACAGTCAGCTGAGGTTCAGCGAGATACACAAGTGGCAGGCAAAAGGCGTAGTAAGTACAGGCAGAGATCGGTACACGGGTGAGCAATCCAAGAATGTCTGACTTTCAATAAGCATGGAGAGACCAAGATCCGGCACTGAAGGAAGGAAGTGCCCCTTTTAATAGGGGAAGAGGATGCAGGATTGGATGACCAAACACCAATCAGTGCTGTACAGGCCCTTTAAATCTCAGGAATCCAGTGCACTCGCCCTCTAGTGGACGGAGACGTGCGCGCACCCGAGCATGTGAGGAGGAAGCATTGGGGGAAGGGCGGCAGCTGGTTGCATCCATAGAGGTAAGTGACTTTCTGCGATACGGGCGTGCAGCGCTCGCCCTAACAGTATCCCCCCTTGGGTCTCCCCCTCTTCTTGGGACCCAGAAAGTCAGGAATGAGACTATGAATGGTCTCTTCAGGTTCTAATTTCAAGACTTTGCTGTATTGGCGAGGAGATACAAAGGCCTCTCCGGCTGGTACCTGTACCAGGGCGGAGGGAGCAGTGACAGGAGCAGACTTGGCAGGAATGGGTCCAAAACACCTCTTGGGGCAGGCTGGGCCCCATGACTTAATATCGCCAGTATTCTAGTCAAGCGTGGGGTCATGACGTTGAAGCCAAGGTAGGCCGAGAAGAATTGGAGAAGTGCTACTGGGGAGGACGAAGAACTCAATACTCTCCTGATGGTCGGGTCCAACCTTCAAAAGGAGCGGCATTGTGCGAAATCGCACGATGCAATCAAGTCTATCTTCATTGACTGAAGCAATAACTAGAGGCCTTGCGAGGCGATTCACAGAGATATTGTACTTGTCAATCAAAGAGGCCCCGATGAAGTTTTCCACGGAGCCCGAATCCAGAAAAGCCGACAAATTCACAGAGACGTTAGTAGAAATGGAGAGTTGCACTGGAACCGTAAGGCGTGAAGAGGTAGCACACCCAATCAGGCATGCCTCTCCCACCCTTACTAGGTGCGGCCGTGGCGGGCGAACAGGACAGTCTTTCAAGAAGTGTTCGGAGCTGGCACAGTACAAACAAAGGTTCTCGTTTCTTCGACGAGTTCTCTCTAACGGAGTTAGGGGAGATCGGTCCACCTGCATAGCCTCCTCAGTGGAAGGCGCATGTGCGGGCAAAGGTGGACGTTGGAAAACAGGGACCAGACGTGAAGCCCTCCTAGGGCACTCGAAGTTCTTTCCCAGGCAGAGTTCCTCTCACCTTTCAGAAAAACGCACATCGATGCGTGTGGCCAAGCGAATAAGATCAGTCAAAGACGAAGGCAAATCACGTGCCGCTAGGGCATCTTTAATATGGCTAGAAAGTCCTTTCTTAAAGGAGGCACACAAGGCCTCATTATTCCAGGATAATTCTGACGCCAGGGTGAGGAACTGTACGGCATATTCGCCAACAGACCGGTCGCCCTGGACCAAGTTAAGCAGGGCTGCTTCTGCCGATGAGGCCTGGGCTGGTTCCTCAAAGACATGGCGAAACTCAGAAACGAAGGCATGTAAGTTGGAAGTCACTGGTTCATTGCGATCCCATAATGGAGTGGCCCAGGCCAGGGCCTTTCCTGTAAGCAGACTAATAATAAAGGCCACTTTGGCTCGTTCAGTGGGAAACTGGTCCACCAACATCTCCAGATGCAGAGAACAATGGGCAAGAAAACCTCAGCATGACTTGGCATCCCCATCAAATTTAGCCGGCAAGGAGAGACAAACTCTAGCTGGAGGTGCTACAGGTGGCGGCGACATCGGAGCGGAAGGTGGCAATTGCTGCTGCAGGATTGTTAGTAATTGCTGAACCATGGCGGCAAGCTGGTTGATTTGGCGAATCTGCATAGCCACTACAGTGAGCAATTCTGAGGCGTTAGGCAGTGGCACCTCAGTGGGATCCATTGCCGGATCTTACTGTCACGGACCGGGTGGAGCGGACTCGGGTGTGGATTTGCTTTAACTGTGGGACCGATGGCGGGTACCGTGTCAGGGGAGCGGAGTCTAAGGGGCCACCGGTATTCACCAGAGCCCACGGCAAGGCAGGTTGGTCTTGTGCGGCGAGTGACCGCCAGGTCGCTACCCCCCAACAGCAGCCCAGTCCTACAGTCCGCCGAGGTTCAGCGAGATACACAAGTGGCAGGCAAAAGGCGTAGTAAGTACAGGCAGAGATCGGTACACGGGTGAGCAATCCAAGAATGTCTGACTTTCAACAAGCATGGAGAAACCAAGATCTGTCACTGAAGGAAGGAATTGCTCCTTTAAATAGGGGAAGAGGATGCAGGATTGGATGACCAAACACCAATCAGTGCTGTACAGGCCCTTTAAATCTCAGGAATCCAGTGCGCTCGCCCTCTAGTGGACGATGACGTGCGCGCACCCGAGCATGTGAGGAGGAAGCATTGGGGGAAGGGCGGCAGCTGGATGCAGCCATGGAGGTAAGTGACTTTCTGCAAAACGGGCGTGCAGCGCTCGCCCTAACAATGTCATTCACATATTTCTGGAATACGGCGGGTGCATTGCAAAGTCCAAAGAGCATCACTAGGTATTCAAAGTGGCCATCGCGGGTGTTAAAGGCGGTCTTCCACTCATCGCCCTCACGTATACGTATCAGATTATAGGCCCCTCTCAGGTCGAGTTTAGTGAAGATCCTGGCACCACGAAGTTGATCAAATAATTCAGAAATCTAAGGTAAAGCGTAACGATTTTTGACGGTAATCTTGTTGAGGTCACGGTAGTCAATGCAGGTGCGAAGAGAGCCATATTTCTTGGCCACGAAGAAGAAGCCTGCGCCTGCAGGAGAGGAAGATTTTCATATAAAGCCTCTTTGGAGATTCTCCTGTATATACTCTGACATAGCCTGAGTCTCAGGAGCCGAGAGAGGATAGATTCTGCCACGAGGTGGAGTAGTACCCGGCAAGAGGTCGATAGGACATTCATAAGATCGATGAGGCGGATGTACCCCCGCTTGATTTTTGCAGAAAACATCTGAGAAGACCTGATAAATTGCAGACAGGCTGGGAAGTGGAGCAGAGGCAGGAACAGGTCTGGCCGGAACGGACTTCAAACACCTCTTGTAACAGCCTGCACCCCAACTCTTGATATCACCTGTATGCCAGTCAAGAGTGGGGTTGTGACGTTGAAGCCAGGGTAGGCCGAGGAGAATCTGAGAGGTACACGTAGAACTCAATATTCTCTTGGTGAAAAAGTCCAATCTTAAAAAGGAGGGGTACTGTGCGATAACGCATGGTGCAATCAAGCCTGTCACCATTAACCGAAGCGATGAATAGAGGCTTTGCGAGGCGATTCACGGAGATGTTCTATTTATTAATCAAGGAGGCCTCGATAAAGTTTCCTGCAGAGCCAGAATCCACAAAGGCATCAAGGAGATGGTAGCTGCAACGGTGAGTTGCACAGGAACTGTAAGCCGTGGAGAGGTGGCACACACACCTAGGGACGCCTCTCCCACATTCACTAGGTGCGCCCGTTTCCCTGTCGCGGCGGGCGAATAGGACAGTCTTTCAGGATTCCCCCTGAGCCAGCACAATACAAACAAAGATTCTCATTCTTCCTGTGAGTTCTCTCCAGCTGGGTTACGCGGGATCGGTCCACCTGCATGGCCTCCTCACTGGAGGACGCATGTGCGGTCATAGGATGTTGAAACACAGGAGCCAAACGGGATGCCCTCCTAGGGCGCTGAGAGTTTCTTACCAGGCGGAGTTCCTCACATCTTTCGGAAAAACGCACATCGATGCGTGTGGCCAAATGAATGAGATCAGTCAAAGATGAAGGCAAATCACGTGCGGCTAGAGCATCTTTAATATTGCTAGATAGTCCCTTCTTGAAGGAGGCACATAAGGCCTCATTATTCCAAGACAGTTCAGATGCCAGGGTATGGAACTGAATGGCGTATTCACAAACGGACAGGTTGCCCTGAACCAAGTTCAACAGGGACAACTCTGCAGACGAGGCCCGGGCTGGTTCCTCAAAGACCTGGCGAAACTCTGAGACAAAAGCGAGTATATTGGAAGTGACTGGGTCCTCGCGATCCCATAATGGGGTAGCCCAGGCCAGAGCTTTTCCTGAGAGCAGACTAATAACAAAGGCCACCTTAGCACGTTCAGTGGGAAATTGGCCTGCCAACATTTCCAAATGCATAGAACACTGGGTAAGGAAGCCTCGACATAACTTGGCATCCCCGTCAAACTTAGCCGGCAAGGAGAGACGGATTCTAGAAGTTGATGCTACTGGAGGCTGTGGCGGCAATACTGGGGCAGCTAGTGGCAATTGCTGTTGCTGAATCGATAAGAGCTGCTGAACCATTGCGGAGAGCTGGTTAATTTGGCGAGACTGCATAGCCACTATTGCAGGTAATTCAGAGGCATCCGGCAGTGGCACCTCAGCAGGATCCATGGCCGGATCTTACTGCCACGGACCGGGTGTGGCGGCACAGGTGTGGATCCGCTGTGATCGTGTTACTGATAGCGAGTGCCGTGTCAGGGGAGCGGAGTCTAAGAGGCCACCGGTATTCACCAGAGCCCACCGCAAAGCAGGTTGGTCTTGCAGCGGCTGTTGGTCGCTACCCCCCAATAGCGGCTCAGCCACACAGTCAGCCGAGGTAATGCATGGTACAAAGGAGGCAAGCAAAAGGCGATGTAAAAATTCCAGCAGAGGTCAGGGCTGGCAGCACAGGTTCAGAGTCGGGGACATGCAGAGGTCGGTACAGGGGTGAGCAATACTGAAAACAACAGATTTTCTGCATACAAGGAAGACCAAGATCCGGCACTGATGGAAAAGGAAGTTCCCCATTAACTATGGGAAGTGGATGCAGCATTGGATGACCAGGCACCAATTAGTGGTGTACAGGCCCTTTACATTTCAGGAATACGGCGCGCGCGTCCTCTAGTGGACGGGGACGCACGCACTCCGAACCATGCGAGGAAGCAGCACGAGGAGGAGGAAGACGGCTGGGAGCAGCCGGCGCACGGCCAGCCACCGCGCCGGAAGCCACGGGCCTGCCGGCAGGAGCGGGTAAGGGGGACCGGGGAGAGCTGCGAGATGGGCGCGCATTGCTCACCAGGACAGCAGGAGCAGCAACGGAGGTGAGGGGAGTACTGCGAGATGGGCCCCCAGCGCTCACCCTAACACACGTGCTGCAATAACTGCTACGGCTGCTGTGCAGAAATTCAGGCAAACATAAACACACTCTGGGGCTGAATGAGAACACAGGAGGAGTCAGGAAACCTACATGAACAGAGATCCAATGAGAGTCCAGAGACGGATTCAAGGCCGAGAAAGGGAAGGATAACACAATGGCTGTGGCGGGAGTCCTGGGTTCAGAATGCAGAGTTCTGGGATCTGGGTTCATAGTTCTGGGTGCAAGGAGACAATTCAATACTGATCCATGGCTGAATGGGAGGATCAGCTTATATAGAGCAGGAAGTCACACAGGTGCTGGCTGATTACCAACACCTCTGCAGGACAGAGACATCTGCTGGTGGCGCGGCATACAGCAGGGGAAAGTCCCAGAAAGGGAGCCGTCCGGAAGCAGAACTGAAGAGAGGCATGCTCACAAGCTGTGGAGGAACTCCAGACCTGACACCTATACCCTACAATCAAAAAGTTGATAATACCCACAAACTGGTCAGTTGTTTAAAAAGGCTCCACTTCCTGGCAGGCGGGCATGATCACTCAGTATTGGGGTTCTCACATTGTCCCTTCCATAGCACAATAGCTGCAGGAACTTGAAACAATTAGAATGAAAGAGCTGATAACAAAAGGGGCAGTCACTCATAATGGTACATCTCAAACTGTTCTTTGTTGCTGGTTAATCTTTGAAGATTCCCCAGACTTAAAGTCAACCAAGCCCCACAACGAATATAAGATTCCAGGGCCGCTCGATTCCCTCCTTTTGGGGCATCCAAAATCAGGATGCCCTGCTGTGTGAAACCCTGCAGGTTGCCCCATACACTTACCTTCTTTCCCGGTTCAACGGCGCATGCACAAGCCGTGGCCGCGTCCCCGCAATCCCTCTAGCAGGGGGCGTGCCCGCAGCAGGCATTTGTGAGTGGCCGACATGGGCACGCTCCCTGTTAGAGGGTAGCGGGGGTGCGGCTGTCAGTGTGCTGATTGGACGAGCGGCCACACATGTGCAGTAGGACCGGGAAGAGGTGAGTTGGTTTTGGTGACCTTGGTGGTTGCACACAACAGGGTGTCCCAGGGGCAAGGACCAAAACCCAGGACAGTCAAAATCCTGGGTTTTGGTCCACTTAAAGCAATTTTGTAAGCTTATCTTAGAAGGCCTGCCCCATGCAGCCTCCTTGGGTTTACTAATGTTAAAGCGGATGGAAACCCTTTTTTTCCCCCCATCCTACTGCCCCGGGCGATGCTGCCGGCTCAACGGTGGCCCGGTTTAATAAAAAGAAAGGGTTTTTCCACTGCCGAAGGCACGTTCCTTGGCAGTTTTGAAAACGCCAATTGGCTGGTTTTGATCAGCTATAATTCTTCAGCCTCCTCCCTATCTATTTTTTCCCCTCTTGCCCTTTTTTAACTTACTCTTTTTTCCCTCTTCTCTTGTTACCAGTGTCCCTGTTTAATTACCGTAGTTCCAGAGTTAAGAATAGATATCCACTTTGAAATGCCACATTTTTACCATCAGAGTTAGGGAGGAATGGATGAGACAGGAAGTAGGAGTGGTTTAATGTCTATGGGTGTTCTGGATTTGGTGTAGGGTGAATTCACTTTTTCCATGGTTGTCCAAGTTTAAAGCAGACCAAAACCCACTGAACTTTTAAAATACATTTGGCCAAAGCCCCTGCCAATTCTCCGCTCATAGGGTATAGAACTAGAAATGGTTATTTTTGCTTTTCATATCGCTCTGGAACACTGTATTTTTGCTGTCCGTCTCTGTAAAATGGCAGTTTACATTGTTGTGGCAATGACATCATTGCCACTCACAACAGTGGCAATGAATGGCGGAGGCGGAGCTTTTAAAGCTAAAACAGGCACCATTATCTGGGATTAGAGTGAGGCAGGAGAAGTGAAAAATGGGGGGAGCAATTCAGGGGGATGCTAGTTAAAAATGTGGGTTTTGGTCCACCTTAAGTGGTCTGGAAACTGTCCATGCCCTAGCCCGGGCTATCCAGTTGGAGAGAGGCAGATTGAGAGGCAGATAACCATCAGGAGGCCATATAACCTCGAGTGCAGCACATGGGGAGGAAGGGTCGATAGCTTTGCAGTACATCTTCACACCCCCCACCCTATGTGTTTGCACAAAATCAAAGGAAACAAAAGAAAGATGGCAGCCATTCAGAACTATTCATAACTAACCTGGAAGGTGCACATGAGCAGGGCAAATAAAGTTATACCAAAGGCGAGCGCCCGATTGTTCTCCTGTTGTCTCGGCCTACACGCAGGGCCGGATTAAGTGTGGTGGAGGCCCCAGATAAAGTAGTGTTTTTCCCTTTAAAATAATAGTCCAGACAAGTAACTGATTGGTGGTTGTCTGGCACCCGCCTACTCACTGGAACGTCAGATGGAGTCCCTTGTGCCACCCTTGTGCGGGTGCGTGCTGCTCGGGAACGCCTGCTTTGTCATCTTACCCCCCCCTCCAGTTAACAGTAAAATGAAGACCAAGTATAACTCACCAGGTCTTCACTTCAACACCTCTGTCTTTTCCCACATGACTGTCAGTGGGCAAAGGAGTACCTAGTTCAATAGTGTAGACAGTGGCCTCATTAAAATCCAACATTCATTGATGCATATCCATAAAATCAAAACAGAACATCAGAGGCTCCCACCATAGGAAAACAGGTCAATCGAACAGATGGCATATGTACAATCTGTGCATCGACGTGTTTCGGACTACATGTCCTCTATGGCGAGAGCCGCTGATGTTTAGTTTTTATTTTATGGATATGCATCAATAAATGTTGAATTTTAATGAGACTACTGTCTACACTATTGGACTAAATACTGAAGTTTGGAGGCTGCAGTGCCTCAGTACTGTGTAGTCCCCCCAAATACTCCAGTTAAGATTGAGTCTGAAGATTTTTGTTGTTTTGGGCAAAGGTCTATACCAGGCGACATGTACACGCATGCCTGGTGAACTTTATTGGTCAACAGCGGAGCAAAAAACACAAACCGGTGCCAAAATGGTGCCCATATGGGCTACTGGGGTTGGAGCTCTGCACTGCTCTCCTCTAGCAGCCCACATAGCTTGTGCACAAGGTAGTTTTGCTGGAGAGGGGAGGGGGGGACTTGCTTTTTCTTTAAGTGTAATTGTTAATGGGAGTTAACTGCAAGGTGCACATAACAGTTGTATTTTATTTTCAGTTTGGGTATTCTCTGGGCAGGAACAGATGTTTACCTATACATATGCGGTACTGTTGTAGTTGAGAGAAATAGGGATTTTACAAGCAATATGATTTTCTTGAAAACACATTTCCATATATAACATCCAATATAGCGAGAAAGCACTGGAAAAAACAATGTATGCATTTTCTGGAAATCCCTGCAAAAATCACATATATATATATATATATATATATATATATATATATATATATATATTGTGGGGAACCGCTCTGGTAGATACTTGGTAGCTGTGCAGTAAGCAGGGTCACAGACAGGATACAGTTCAATTCAAGTGTTTTTATTTCACACTTGTAGCTTCCAACACACAGGGCCTTAACATCAGGCTTAAACAAAAATAAAGTCCTGCTCGGCTAAGCAACTCACTAATATATAACAATCCCTAGCTATACGTGGGACTGGCAATCCGGCCCCCAGTTACAAATCACAAGCGTTGTGTGGCCCATTCAATACCTCCTCTAGTCCAGCAGTCAGCTCTCCGGGTATGGCCACACTCCTCAGCTCTGCAGTGAGCTTTAAATTAGGACCCGAGGATCCACAGCTGCGGGCTGTGGAAGCCCCGGACCGAACCCCCCCCGGGTGGAGTGAGCGTCCCACTACCAACCTCACTCACTCCAGAACAAGCAGGTCCCAGTACATATTTTACAATCTGTCTATGTTAGCTATGGCCAACATAGACAACACAGACTATCAATCCTGCTTATACTGTGTCTGTGTTAACCCTTTGGTTACCAGAGACACACCCAAGGCTTACCATTCACAGTTTAACCATTTCAAGGGCAGATATCTGTTCTCCCAAACCATACCCATCTCACACTCCCTCCCCCTCAGTTCAGACCCACTGGGGCGAACTTCTGACATCAAACAATGGGTCCGGGATAAGGCATCCGCGTTACCTTGCAGTCTCCCAGCTCGGTGCTCCACTGAGAAACTGAAATTTTGCAACGACAAAAACCACCTTGTGACTCTGGCATTCCTCTCCCTGGACCTACTCATCCAGGTGAGGGGCGAGTGGTCAGTTATCAGACGGAACCGTCTTCCCAGCAAGTAGTATCTTAGTGCTTCTAAGGCCCACTTTATCGCCAGACACTCTTTTTCTACAATGCTGTAGTTTTTCTCAGCTGGTGTGAGTTTTCTGCTCAGGTAGGTAACTGGGTGCTCCTCTCCATTCACCTCCTGAGACAGGACAGCTCCTAACCCTACATCTGACGCATCGGTCTGCACAATAAATTTTCTCTTGAAGTTTGGCGTAATGAGGATGGTATACCGACGTGCGTAATTGTTTTATGTTAAAGAGTTTACACAGTTCCTTGGTGACTTTAGACATGAAAGGGGTACCTTGGTCCGTGAGGATCTCCTTGGGCAGGCCCACCCGGCAAAACATGGCGAATAGCTCTTTAGCTATCAGCTTCGCCGATGTGTGCCGTAGGGGAATGGCTTCAGGATACTGTGTAGCGTAGTCCATCACTACAAGTATATGCTGATGCCCCCGGGCAGACTTAACCAACGGACCTACCAAGTCCAAGGCAATCCTTTCAAATGGGACCTCGATGATGGGAAGAGGTACTAATGGATTCCGAAAATGACCCATAGGAGCACGCAACTGACATTCGGGGCATGATTCACAATAACGTTTAACCTCAGTATATACCCCTGGCCAGTAAAACCGCTGCAGGATGCGATCCAACGTTTTTGTGGCCCCTAGGTGTCCCCCAAGCACATGTTTATGAGCCAACATCAGCACGGTTTGGCGATAAGGCTTGGGCACCAGCAATTGCTCCCAGGTCTCACCCCGCATCTTGTCAACCCGATATAAAAGTTCTTGGTCAACCATGAAGTGGGGAAATATCTGATTAGCATTGGCGTGCTGGGGCACCCCATTCACCACCACAACATTTTCCCTAGCCCGGACCAGTGTAGGGTCCTGGAGTTGTGCTGTGCCAAAGTTGTCATGGGATACCTCCAAATCTGAAAACTGTGGCCCAGTCACTAACTCTTCAGTCTCACCGGCCATCACATTTAGGGGAAATACAGTGCTTACATTACTTTCATCACTGGTCACCCCTACAGCTGGGACCCCAGAGTCTGGGTCATTGGGCTCCGGGTCTAAGACTTGACTCTTCTGTTGGGGTTGTACTCTTAAGGGTGGTCTCCCCGTCCTCTGATTTCCCCGCCACAGAGTCCAGAACAAGGGGAAATCCCGTCCCAAAATAAGGTCATGGGGCAAGTTCATGACAACCCCAACCTCATGTTGACTTTCTCCACAGGGGGTCTGGATGGTCACAATGGCAGTAGGATAGTCTTTCACGTCCCCATGAATACACCGGACCCCAACTGTGTGGCCTGTGACAGTCCCAGGGTTAATATGGGATCCATTAATTAGAGTCACCCGACTTCCAGAGTCCAACAGCGCCAGCACCTGGAGTCCTGCCACTGTCACCTGGCAGAGGTGGCGCTCATCCATAGAGTCTGGAGTAGCAGCAGTATAAACCGGGGCCGCATAAAGGGAAACCCTCCTGGCAGAGCTGCAGTCCATGGGCTCAGGTTTATGGGGACACTTGGCTGCAATATGGCCAGGTTCCTGGCAGGTCCAACAGATAGGAGCCTCCGCTCTCCTCCTCCCCTGGGGCATCACCTGAACATAGGGATTTACACTGGCCCGGGAGTTAGCAGGTACCATAGGCCTTCTGGACTTGGGGCTGGCTGGGGTGGGAGAGGCCTTTTTCCTCAGAGCTTGGGTGGCTGAGTACCTCTCCACCATCCCCACCAAAGTATTAGCGTCAGCTGGGTCCCCATGTCCTACCCACTGCTGTATCTCACCTGGCAAGGCCCTCAAAAAGCGGTCCAGAACAACCTTCTCCACCATCTTGGCTGGGGTTGATGTCTCCGGCTGAAGCCACTTGCGAACCAGGTGGATGAGGTGGTGCATCTGGGCCCTTGGTGGTAACGCCTCTTGGAACCTCCAGCTATGGACTCTTTGGGCACGTAGGTATATATCAACTCCCAAACGGGCTAGGATCTCCGCTTTTACAGTAGCATAATCCCGGGCTTCCTGCTCGCTTAGGTCGAAATAGGCCTGCTGTGGTTCTGCTATGAGGAAGGGTGCCAGAACCTCTGCCCAGTATTCCTGCGGCAGCCTTTCACGGGTGGCCACTCTTTCAAAGCCTGTTAGGAAGGCCTCTACATCGTCCTCTGACGTCATCTTTGTCATGGCTTTCCGAACTTCTCTCCTGGCATCCCGCTCCGGTATCGCTGCACCCAGCTTTTGTTGTGCAGCCGCCAGTGCTGTCATCTGCTGTGCTAGCAGCCTGTTAGTTTCTTGCTGCTGTAAGTTGGCCTGTTGCTGGGCCTGCATAGCCTCAGAGTGTGCCTTCTGTTGCTGGAAGTTGGACTGAACCAGCTGTTTAATTAGCTCATCCATGGCTGTGGCTTGTTGCTTGTTGAAGGCCAGGACATGCACCCAGTGTATGTTTCACTGCACTGTGCCCGCTCCAAGCCACCATATGTGGGGAACCGCTCTGGTAGATACTTGGTAGCTGTGCAGTAAGCAGGGTCACAGACAGGATACAGTTCAATTCAAGTGTTTTTATTTCACACTTGTAGCTTCCAACACACAGGGCCTTAACATCAGGCTTAAACAAAAATAAAGTCCTGCTCGGCTAAGCAACTCACTAATATATAACAATCCCTAGCTATACGTGGGACTGGCTATCCGGCCCCCAGTTACAAATCACAAGCGTTGTGTGGCCCATTCAATACCTCCTCTAGTCCAGCAGTCAGCTCTCCGGGTATGGCCACACTCCTCAGCTCTGCAGTGAGCTTTAAATTAGGACCCGAGGATCCACAGCTGCGGGCTGTGGAAGCCCCGGACCGAACCCCCCCCGGGTGGAGTGAGCGTCCCACTACCAACCTCACTCACTCCAGAACAAGCAGGTCCCAGTACATATTTTACAATCTGTCTATGTTAGCTATGGCCAACATAGACAACACAGACTATCAATCCTGCTTATACTGTGTCTGTGTTAACCCTTTGGTTACCAGAGACACACCCAAGGCTTACCATTCACAGTTTAACCATTTCAAGGGCAGATATCTGTTCTCCCAAACCATACCCATCTCACAATATATATATATAGTGCAAAGAAAATGTGATATCTCTGGATAGGCTAGCACTGAAAGGGATAAAGGAGACCACTGACTTCACTGGGCAGGTTGTATTACTATGTACAATTGCTTGTCCATCACGTGAATGGTAGGAAGTACTGTGAGAAACCTGCAAATCTACCAATTATATTTTAACCAGTGGCCTAGCTAAATATGATGGGGACAACTGGTGCTTGCTTCCTCTAAATGCTGGCAGTGACCACAAATATTATTAATAAGGTGGAGGAGCAACAATGGCCTCCTGTGCCCCGGTGCGGTTGCACCTCCTGCACCCCTATAATTATGCCCCGGATTTTAACCACAGGAAATCTTACATCAGGTAACAGAAAGGTATGTTTAATGTGTTATCCGACACTGGTGTTTAATCTCAGACTCTTGCTTAACACATAGCGAAGCTCTTCATTTCTCAAGCTGTAAATCAAAGGGTTAATAAATGGGGTCACCACTGTGTAGAGTATGGATAGAAACTTATTTATATTAAAGTTCCTTTGGAAAGGTACCATATATATTACAATAAGAGGACCATAATAGGAACATACTGAAGCCAAATGAGAGCTGCAGGTGGAGAAGGCCCTTTGCCTCCCTGAGGAAGTGGCGATCTTGGAGATGGTGATAAAAATGTACATATAAGTCCAGATAATAAATGAAAATGTAGAGGCAACCACAGGAACCGACAATACGACAACTTCTATTCTCACAACGGAGGTATCCGAACAAGAGAGAGCCACCAGAGGTTCGAAGTCACAAAAAAAATGGTCAATGATGTTGGGGCCACAAAATTCCAATTGACATAGGAGAATAATTGTGGTTAGGACAACTGTGAAGCAAAGCAGCCAAGAAACAGACACCATGGTCCGGCAAAGTTGGAGGTTCATTATGTCTCCGTATCTGAGAGGGTTGCAAATGGCTAAGTATCGATCGTAAGACATCACCGTAAGAACCAAAGACTCCACACTGCCGGAGGCGATATAAACATAGAACTGGAGAAAGCAACCAGCAACGGACATGATGCCACCGTCTCGTAACAAGACGTGGAGCATGTTAGGGGTGATGTTGGTGGTGAACAAGATTTCAGATAGAGAGAGGTGTTTTAGAAAGTAAAACATGGGGCTCTGGAGCCGTTGGCTGGTTGACACAAGCGTAACGATGAGGAAATCACCAGTTAATGTTATTATGTAGGTCGTGAGAAAGACGGCAAAAAATATGTAATTAGAAGGTCTACCACTGTGGAAGCCAAGCAGAAAAAACTCAGTGACTGTCTTGTTTCCGGACATCTTATGGAAATAATGTTACAAAAAGCCGTCATAGAAAGGCTGCGAAAAGGATATCAGCAGATAAGGTGGCTGTAAAAAATAGACACGTATTGGAAGTTAACTACAAGCTGGGGTAACAAAAAATATTAGGTGTCCTCTTCAAAAGGAGGTAGCCTTCAAAAATGTAAGCAAATTAGTAGTTAACTAAAAGCTGTGGCAAACTCAACAAAAAATTTTGCAGCATTAACAGTAATAAAACTCATGCTAGGAGATTTTTAACTTGTGCTGTTGCTGCACTGTACAATGTAACAAGCATAATAAAAAATGCTATACTTACCTCCTGTCTCATGCAGACCATCGCGTTTGAAGACCTAACATGCCCTTTTGCACTGCGGCGAACGGAGGGGGTGTCAGTTGACAGTGACTGATGGCGGGGGAGGGGGCGACACAGGAAGATACGAGCGATCGGGCGGGCAGCGCGGGCCATGGATCCAGCAATCAGGTGAGAGCTGCAGCCCTGGAACCACAGCAATGGTCTGCCCTGGATACAAGGTAAGTATATCGTTTTTTTTACATTTTTGCCTGAAAATTATCTTTAAGGCTTTAAAGAGGGACAACACTCCCAACTTTGACTTTGTGGGGTGTCGTTTCTCTATGCGGCAGAATCCCAGATTCCCCGCTGTGTTTATCCCCCAGCTGCTTGCCCCATACACTCAATAACAAGCACACTGATTGAGGCGCTTGCTTTCATTCAGCCCCCTTCAGCTCTGCCAGACGCATCTTCCACTTACCTTCTAGCTGTGGCGTGCCTGCGCCGACCATTTAGAAAGAACACTCGTGGGTGCACGCACAGCTAAAGCAAAATGCGGCCGCAGCGCAGAGATGTGGTGAGAGCTCCGGGGGGGGGGGGGGTTACACAGTGGGGCATCACATTTCAGGATGCCCCAAGGAGTGGAACTCCTGGAGTTTTTTTTTTTACACTGGGGCCTGCAAAGTTCCTCTTTAAGCTCTCCACACAGATGCACAGGTGAAGTAACTAGAGCTCAGACAGAGCTATACAGCCGGCTATGACGCACAAAACATGAGCTGTTGGTGGGCCTTGGGAAGGCTTCGGAGAACACTATGTTAAACTGTAAAAAGCCAAGAAGCTCTCTGCTCTGTTACACTGTACACAACCAGGCTAATAATGGCTGCCCCCATGTTACAGTATCAAGAGCTTCACAACTTGACTCACAGCTGACAGCGATGTGTGAGTGATATCTCCATTGTGCTGCTGAGATGGAGAGGTCATTCTTAAAAATCCTGCATCTTTAGATCAAAGTTAATATGTGATGCTTGCTGTTTTTTTAACAAACATTCTAGAGGATGTATTACTTAAAATATTGCATTTTAAATGGACCAAAACTCAGGATTTTGAGTATTGCAGGGCTTTGGTCCTTGCCCCAGGGCATCCAGCAAAGCCCCAGGTCGCCCACTCCAACTCACCTCTCCCCAGTCCTATGGCACATGCGTGTCCTCCTGTCCAGTAAGCACGCTCGACTGACGCAAGCTTGTCTAGGCTGGTCTAAGGAGCCTAGCCTCTAACAAGGAGCGTGTCCGTGCCGACCATTCACAAATGCCTGGCATGGCCACACACCCTGCTAAAGGGATATCAGGGATGCGGCTGCTGCATGTGCATGCATCATTGGACCGGGAAAGAACTAAGAAACCACTAGGGTATGAAATGGCACCAACTAGTTTACAATGATATACCTGTGGTGCAGTGCTCTGGAAATAACCCACAGTTACATATATACAAAGAAAGGGGAAAGTGCCCACTCATTCCCCCATAGTAATTCCAGAGACTTATTGCACACACCGAGAATTATGTATAAAAATATATATTTATTAAATCAATTTGACATAAAAATTACAACTATGACATATTAAAAAACATAAAGGACAAGCTAATTTCTAATCTGCCACAAGAGGGGGCTGTTATTCCAGACTGTGATAGACATCACTATATTCCATATATTTCATACATCAAAGAAATTCCTATAGTGTGTTAAAAAATAATAATAATAAAGACTATATTTAAAGTGCAATGTGCAATAGCCAAAGTGCATCAATCACATAGAAAAAACCAAAATACAAACCATGTCAAATACTTCAAAACTAATATATATGCAGAGGAAAACAAAACATTAGAAAATATATATATATATATATATATATATATATATATATATATATATATAGTGCTACTTATCTTGTGATGCCAGACAGCAAAACATGCGCCCCCCCGGAGAAGCCCACGCGTTCCGAGACAATCCTGTCTCTTTTTCAAGGCAGAGTGCTCAAATGAAAGAAGGCAAGTATTCTGGGCGACCTGGGGGGTTCCACACAGCAGGGCATCCAGAACCCGGGAGAAGTAATCTAGCGGCCCTCAAATCTTATAGGTTCCAGGGCCAATGAACATGGGTTTAGTTCCCAAAACCACTTTAATATTGCATTTAAAGAGAATGTATAAAGCAAGAATCATGCCTTTGTAAATGCGACTTACCAGTTAATCTACATGAAATATATACACAGATTTTTGGATAACAATAGGTGACAAAAAATTAAAGAGAAATAAACAGGCTTAAATATATTCTCCAGGCATTTCATCCCCCACAGCCCATTGCTCCTATGCTGGCACTTTGACCGTTGGTCCTTAACCCCGCCTCCGCATCATACACAGGCCCCCGAGCCTTCAGTCGCAGCATGAATGGAGTGGGCGTGGTTGCATCACTGTGAATGCCGATTGTATGTCCGGCACCGAGACGCGGTTGAGTTCCAGTGAACCTGTACTGAGTTTCCAAGTGCTGTAAATGGATGGATCGGCTGAAGTGGATAAAAGGTGATTATAACTTTTTGTTATTTTTATGCCTGGACAATTCCAAGGGGAAGAGGATGCAGTTAGTTTTAAAACTCCCAGGCCCAGTTGCATTGCTCTCAGTGCTTCTGCCTCTGTATCTCAAATTAGACATGGTATATCACTATAGTGCTATCATCATACAACTCTTTCCCATTGACTTGTGCTGATCCTGCATCAAAAGTCTGCTTAATGTCCTCCCACATTGGCTCCAACATCCTAAATATATACTTAACAAATATATAAATGCACCAAAGTCACAAGCCTTAATCTTATTGGTTGGCGTAAGACACAAGTCAACTGACAATAGTATACAGAAAGTTAAAGGAATAAATAATAAAAAAAAGAATAAAAATAATATTTCAGTTTCACTCACCTTCTCCTGGAGCCCTCGCCGTGCGCGCATTCGGCCTTTCTGAATGGGAGGCGCGGGGTGGGTGGGGGATGCCGTTGACGGTGCCATTCGGCTGCTTAGTCATCCAGGAGACTTACCCATCAGCAGAGCTGAAGGGAGCCAAGTGACAACAAGCGCGCTTATTGGCGCACTCGCACTCGTCCGAGTCTGCTCCACGGGAGTGGAAGGAAGGTGAATGTATAGGGGGCGACCTGTGGCGGTACACACAGCGGGGCATCCCAATGCCCCAAAACACAGAGGAACAACACACGGGACAGTAAAATTCCTGTGTGTTGCTTCTCTTTAAAACAGAAAAAACCCTAAAAAACCTTTGTGTATTTAAATAGCTCACCTACTTGTTAAAGCAATGGCACCCCCTATTCTGGCAATCCCAATGAACCGCTCAGCTCACAGGCGAACAATGTGCTCCCTTACGCTTTGAATGCACTGACTGCACATGCCATTTGGAAGAGGGATGAGCCTATTACGTTTGCCCTCTCAATGGGTCATTGCCAGGCCTGCCTCCCTTCCAGCATGTGCTCTCAGGAGCTGAGTGGCGCGTCCGGACGGTCGGTCACAGCGTCCCCCGGAAACTTAATTGCTGTAATAAAATAGGGTTTTTCAAGAAAATAAAAAAGTTGATACACAAACTTTTTTTTAGGTTGTTTCAGTTTAAGTGAACTGAACACCAATAAAAAGATTTTAACTAAAAAAAAATATATAAAATAAAATAAAATATTGGCTCCCAATTTTATGCGTTGAGCTTATAGCTCTAAGACCTTCTATGTACACAAGAATGCATTTTTCTATGTACACCAGAGGCCATTGTTCACAAATTTGTCAAAATTTCATCTAAAACTAAAAACATCCAACAGGTCTCTCAACTGGTATTCAGACCACATGATTATACTGTCAGGTGCTGACCCCAGTGAGGACGATGCGCATGCAGATGAGCTTCCCTATCTGACAGTTTGTGCAGAAATTGCAGCAGCTGTCTGGGTGGCTGGTCTCCGACGATCTTGGAGGTGAAGATGCTGAATGTGGAGGTCTTGGGCTGGTGTAGTTACATGCGGTGTGTGTGCATATGAGGCCGGTTGGATGTACTTTCCAAATCCTCTGAGACACCTTTGGAGATGGCTTATGGTAGAGAAAAGAACACTTAATTCATGGGCAAAAGCTTATTCATACAGCCAGCATGCCACGCTCCTTCAAAACATATGACATCTGTGACATTGTGCTGTGTGATAAAACTACACACTTTAAAGCGCCCCTTTATTGTGGCCAGCCTAAGGCACACCTGTGCAATAATCATTTTCTCTGATCAGCACCTTGATATGCCACACCTGGGAGGTGGATGGATTATATCGGAAAGGGAGAAGTGATCACTAACACAGATTTACACACGTTGGTGAACAATGTTTCAGAGAAAAGGACCTTTTGTGTACATAGACAAAGAGGCCGATTCATTAATAGCGCCAGGTAGCGACAGATGAGCGAAAGTAGCGTTATTTTCACAGCGCACGCTAGTATTCGCTGTGCTTGGCCGCTGTTCGGCTGTTGACAGCGACCCCGTCGGTGTGCGGTAATGTTGAATACGGGGTTAGGAGTCACTGTTTGACAGGTTCCGCGCTGTATGGGAGCGCATGACAGCGAATGGCCATAGCGAACGGCTCCCAGCATATTCATTAACAAATCACGCTCAAAAAATTCTTGCGCTGTGAAATGCTTGTTTAAGCCCCAGAGCGCTGGCGGCGATGGGTTAAAAGTAGTTTTTTAACCCCCAAACAACCACATTTTTGAAAAAAAACCAAACATGTTTTTCAAAACATTTTGTAATATGAATACATTAATATCAGACCTGTAATATCAATTCTGCACAATTTTTTTTTTTTTTTTTTACCTTTAAAAAAATATCTAAAATTGCAGATGTGGTCACAGAATTTTTGACATTTAAAAAAAAAAAAATTAATAGCAATTAATTATGAATATTTAAAGATTGCTCCATTGAAATGCATTGGAGAGCGCCAGGTAGCGAGAGGTCATACCTGTCGCTGTTCAAGGTCGCTCGCTGGTGCTGTGGGGTGAGGCTGGAATAATGATGAATGATTCGCTATCTGGCGCTCTGTCAGTCGCTAAGCAGGATCGGCTTGATAAATGTGTGATTGCGGAGGGGAGCCGGCGTTCTCGTGGCGGTGAGCGTCATTACCGTTCGCTCACCATTTGCTACCTGGCGCTATCCCTTGCTAAATAAGGGCCACAGTCTTAAAGAGAAATTCAGACCTCTAAACTACTAGGTCCTGATAGCCTCCACCGCAATGCTGCATACTTTTTGGATGACGGAGTCTTCCAGATCGCCGCCATCCTTCTGCTTTTTCCACCCCCTCGGTGTCTTAGCCATCTATGACAGACACCGGGGTAGCTTAGTCGCCCTGCCGTTCTCTCCCTCTGTCCTCGCTAGACGCGCCAACATCTCGCAGCATTTCTCATCATCCTGCAGCTGCCCTGGCCCAAGATGAGCACTTCACTACGCTATTGCGAGATCTCAGGGACGACGCAGGGCATTGTGGGTCAGAGAAGAAGACAAAATGGTTCTGCCCAACGGAGAGCTCCTGAGAAGAATGGTTGAGCATAGAAGGACGAGCAGAAGACAGGTAAGTTAAACCTGCCAAATATAGAACAGGAATTTTAAAGGGAACAGAGGGCAAAGTTTGGGGATTCTTTGAGAACTCCCCAGACTGTCCAATGTTCCTCTTTAAATCTTTGATTTCAGCTCATGAAAAATGGAAGCAAAAATAAAAAATAAAAAAAGAAGTGATGCCTTTATGTTTTGTATACATCCATGAATAACATTGCAATCTCAAAGAAGATAGTATTTATGTATTAGAAGCTGAAACTGTTTTGTATTTCCCATATTACATGTCCTGAATCAACAAAACACATTGTTAAAAGTGAATGTTCATATTTTTGATTGTTCTTATTATGACATTAACAATATTCTCTCTTACACACAACCACTCGTTCACACACTACAGACATACCAATCAAGCAAAAGAAAAAAAAGGGGGGAAAAGGAGGTCAAATAAGGCCATACAAGAGCTCCAGGGGCAAGTGAGGTCTTAAGTGTGCAACCTTTTTTTTCAAATGATATTTATGTAGGTGTTGGAGTAGAGATGTTTTGCCCAATTTATAAAATATCCTAAATAAAAAAGTCTGTAAAAGAGACAGTACTCAACTATTCAAAAAAGAAATGGTTGGAATGAAAATACTTGGACCAACTGTATTAAGACACACTTTCTAAAGATGCCAAGGAAAAGCAGCTCCTTTTCCATGTCTGTATATTAAAGAGCATAAAAACATGATCATCGATGTACCTCGAGATTAGAATGACGGCGTAAATAATTGAGGATAGCAGCTGGACGATACCTTGTGGGTTTCCTGAAAAGTCAAACACTGCTATATGGGGTCTGCCCTTATTTATAGAGATGTTGTGCTTCAATTTAATGGGAGGCAAATTAGCTAGGGAGTAGGGGAATAGCCTGGTGTAGCTAATACACAACAATGTTCCCCAGTGATTAAGCACATTTATAGTATTATTAGTACTGTTAGTGTTGCTGTCAGGATTTGCATCAAAGTTGAATTCAACTTGATATCTATTGGTTTGTCTAATTTCAATTAGAAGTTAGAGAGAGATAAAGAAGTTGGAGAGACCATAGAGATAAGAGTTTTAAGCAAAACGAGTCACATTTTGTCTCCATAAATGTATTATTACAGCAGCAGCAGTTAAAAGCACATGTTTTTTTAAGTGATATATAAAAGAAAACTCTTGGAGCCTGCCTCTGAAAGGCTGACTCTGTTAAGTGCTGCTTGGTAAGTGTGAGTAAAAGCAGGAACTTTGTGAATCAGCGTGTGTTAATGCTGGCACAAATTTAAACCAACAAAAAAATAAACAAACTTTTTTTTACCCTTTCTATCATGGATCCCTGATGAGCAGGCTTAATTTGAGGCTGGCGGTTTATTAGGAAGGACAAAACATTTGAGGCCTGGCTCTGCAAGGTTGACTCTGTAAAGTGCTGCTTGGTAAGTGTGGGTTAAAAAAGGAATTAAAAGCAGAAGTTACAAGCAGAAGTGCTGAAGCTGTAAGTATCTACCTATGAATCCAGAGTGTTATTTGAGTGTTTGTAAACTCTTTTGTGTTCCAAAAAAATGTATATAATGTGTTCCATGCCTAACAATGCTGTCCAGTGTACATCTTGTGATATGTATGTACTGCTTGAACATCGGTCGAGGGTGCATACATCTGTTCCTGATGTGTGCAAATTGCAAATTTGAAAGGTGACATTGACGATCTAAAGAAGCAACACTGAAAAGCATTGGTATCATGGAAAATAGTCTGCTGCTCACTGACCAGGCATTCTCTGGGTTAGGAGAGGGGAAGAGTGGTAGTATGGGGGGGCAGGAGAAGCAGGATAATGAGGTAGCTAGCTGGATAACAGTTATAAGACAGGGCCGTTGTAAAGGTTACAGGGAGGCTAGCCCTGAGCAGGCACCCCCAACAAGTTTGCCCAGGTGGCAGATGAAGAGGACGTTAGCTCAGGGGTGGCACAGCTGCAGCAAGTACACCACTGTCTGGGAGGGAAGGGAAATAAGAGGGCAGGCAAGACACGTGCTGGTAGTGGGTGACTCTATTATTAGGGGAAAAGACAGGGCAATCTGTCACAAAGACCAGGATTGTCAAACGGTGTGTTGCCTTCTTGGGGCAAAAGTTTGGCATGTCCCAGATCGGGCTGATGGATTATCGGGAGGGGTTGACAAAAACCAAGCGGTTATGGTGCATATTGGCACCGATGACATCGAAAGAAGTAGGTAGACGGTCCTTAAAAATGATTTTTAGTGATATATGCTGTAAGGCAAAGACCTCAACTGTAATATTCTCCGAATTACTACCAGTACCAGGAGCTAAACCGCAGTGGCAACAGGAGTTTAGGGAAGTAAACAGGTGGTAAAAAGGAGAGGTTTGGGGGTGCATGGCCTGGCACGCGGATGGAGCAGACGTGATTCTGCGAGCTCCCGACCTCGCCGAGAGTAAATTGCAGCTACAGGCGACTTACCTGCCCGACACCAGCACACGGTCGGTCCCATGAGGGGCAGAGGGAGGAAGGAGAAGGAGAGGAGAGCGATCGCGAGTTCCCGGGCTAAGGCAGTGGAGCTGGAAGACAGACAGAGGCACGTGGGAGCGGACATGGCGCCGATCCCTCCATACTCAGACACCAGTGGCTCGGAGGAGCCCGAGGAAGTAGATGGCCAGATCGGGTGCAGTGGCGAGGTTCCGCGCACCTCCGACGGCGAGATAGATCCGGAGAGCTCCGGCGGGTGGCCTCAGACGCTGGGGACGGAGCTGGGGGGGAGGACCCCCTAGCAGCTGCACACGCGGCCTCACGCTGCCTTCAGAGACCACAGACGGGAGTTCAGCCCCAGCACAGGGGGCCACACAGAGGTGAGAGGAGCGCAGTGGAGGGGAACAGTTCTATGAGGTGGCACACAACACGACTGGAGGAGACCCAGGGGGGGATGAGGGGGGCCGCAGCGACAACACAAAAATGGCACCGAGGAGCACACATCTACTACCCCTGTCTGCACAGATAGAACAGGACCATGAGCCCACAGGGTGTAGAGAGGTGGGCGGGTGGGCCCGAAAGAAAGGCACAGCAGCCCAGCACCACCATAATGACCCCTGTTTCTTGCAAGAGGGGAGCCCAAGGCTACAGAGCCCAGTGAGGGCGGAGAGCAGTCGCAGACTCCTAAGGCCCCGGACTGCCACTGGCCAGCTAAACAGGCCCATCAAACAACAAGAGAGGCCCCAGCGGTAGGCAGATTGGAGGCCTACGGCTTTACATCCTCCGACCGCCCACAGCGGATAGCAATGCGGAACCCGAGAATACCCAGCCCCTCAACGCCCCTGCTGTCCATTTCCCTCCCGCAGAGAATGCAGCGAGCCAGAAGTGCCCCTTGGAACAAGCCCAGGCCGAGAGGCGGTCTACAGCCGACACCGTCAGTGTCCCCGGCGGGTGGCAAATGGGGAGCGGTGGACCTCACCCCCGATGCCCTGCCCCGATCGCGGCCGGAGCGGGAGGAGACACCTCCACTCACTCCACTAAGAGGAGTGCCCGCCGTCCCTCAAGATCCCATATCGCCCCCAGCCGTGGACTCTCCACCAATGATTGAGCTTCCGCCCCCGATTCCGTACCCAAACTCGCCAATGACAACAACAGGAGCCGGTGGGAGTCTAGAGGCGATGGGAGACAGCAACATCCATCAAGAAACGCTCTCCTTCCTCAGGTCTATTCCCACCAAAGCTGACTTTGAAGCACTGATCAGGAGATACGAAGCGGCTTACAGAAAAGATATAGAGGAGGTTAGAGGTCAGCTTCATTCTCTAGACGCCAGAGTCTCCTCCAACCGCACAGACACAGAGGCAGCGCTGGCTGACATGGCGGCCAAGATAGAGAGTCAAAATACGCAAATTGTGCAGCTGCAACTCCAGCACGATGACCTGGAAAACAGGCACAGGCAAAATAATCTCCGAGTGCGAGGCATCCCTGAGGCTTCATCGGGTGAAGACGTCAAGCAAATAATTACAGCAATATTCAATCAACTGCTTGAAAGATAGGCGGGCACCCCGATCGAGATGGACAGGGTGCACAGGGCGCTGGGCCCACCCATCAATGATCCGTCCCGACCGAGAGACATTGTCTGCCGCATTCACCACTACACAACAAAGTAAGAGATCTCCCGACGGGCATGGAGGCACGGCCCGCTTGATTTTGATGGAGCAAATGTCACCATATTCCCTGACCTCTCGAGGCGCACCCTCCAAATGCGCAGACTCCTGCGGCCAGTCCTTGATCTGAACCGAAACGCCGGGGCGATGTACAGATGGGGATATCCCCTCCACTTGATTGTCAGCAGGGGCGGAGAATCCTTCACCCTCCGTGCCTACCAGGACTTAGAGGGACTGTTTGCGTTTCTTAACGTCAATCCAGTCCCGGTACCCAATTGGTTGATGCCCACTACTAATTTCCCGTTCCAGAGACCAGGGAGTGCTGCACCCAGGAACCGCAGAGTCAGTAGATCAAGGAGACCGAGAGAGAGACCCCCGAGACCCACAGATTATGAGCAGTAGACTTTCTCTGATGCCTGATAGAGGCTGCCTACCTGGTGGCCAAAGTCTCTCCTTTCTCCTCTTTCCCTAGACTGTGCTGTTTTGGGTATTAGTATTCAATCGCAGAAGTTGCTTACTGTTGTCTCATTTTATAAGTCACTCTCGGTGGGGGAGGCGGTCTCCAGCGCCCGCCGCCGGACACAGTTTCCACACTTAGGCCAGTCTCTGACCTCTCCCGATTGGGGATAGGCCACAGACTTAGCGAGATCGCTACTTAGTTGCCCCGCCCTAGAGGGCTTGACCGGCTTATCCGGTTCTGTTGGGTTATTTTATTTGGAATTATCTACTGTTTGCTCTTTTTTCGCTCCTCCTGCCCTCTTCTTACCCCTTCCTACCCCTCCCCCCTATCCCTCCCTCACTGCCCCCCCCATACCTGTAACTATACCAATTGCTCTCTCTGACCCTTTCCCCCCCTCCCGCTAAAAACAGCCACATTGGGCGAGCCTAACCTGGTTTCTTTCAACATGAAGGGACTGAACACACCAGATAAAAGGAGACAGATTTTGAGAAACCTCAAGGCCTTGAAGGCTAACGTGGCCTTTCTCCAGGAAACGCACTTTAAGGCAGCAAATCCACCCACCATGAGAGATAGAGCGTTCCCGCTGTTCTACCACAGTTACTCTCCGGACTCCCGATCGCGTGGGGTAAGCCTGCTGATATCAAGGTCAGTGCCATGGGAGGGGGCGGGTGTGCTGAGTGGTGGAGAGGGGAGATGGCTCATGGTCAAGGGGAAGATGTGGTCAGAACTTTTCACCCTTGTAAACATTTACTGCCCAAATACATGTCAGGTGTACTTCCTGGAGGAAGTGTTAATTAACATGGCGGATTTTGCGGAGGGGAGAGTTGTGATCGGGGGGGGGGGACTTTAACCTCACATTGGACCCGTTGATCGATACCTCCAAGGGTCACACGTACCTCTCTTACACTAAACTCAGAAAGCTTAAGAGACTACTACACTCGCACCAGCTTGTAGTTCCCTGGCGCATATTCCACCCTAACGGCAGACCCTACTCGTACTACTCACCTCCACACAACATGTACTCCAGAATAGACTTATTCCTTATCCAACACCACACATTACAGAGAGTAAAAACGGCGGCCATTGGCAGTATAGTCCTGTCCGATCACGCCCCAATAGGCCTAAACCTATACGCTCATACCCAGACACCTCGGTCGTGGGACTTGAAGCTAAATAGCTCACTCATTCAAGACACAAGATTCAGAGAGACCTTCCAACAGAACATAAGGGAGTACTTTACCAGAAACTCCACACCAGGGTCCAATCCTGCAATGATTTGGGAGGCGCATAAATGCATTGCTAGAGGCCTCCTGATCCAACAAGGGGCCAGGATAAAAAGGGAAAAGGCAAGGCTGTGAGCGACCTGCTAGGTGAGATTCGGAGGCTGGAAGCTCTACATAAGCAGTCCCTGGCTTCCGAACACCTTGCGGCTCTGACCTCTCTCAGGGACCGGCTGCGCAGGATAAGTAATGACTCCGCTAAACTCCAACTCATTAAGTGTAGGAAAACCTACTACGAGTCAGGTGACAAATGCGGCCGCCTGCTGGCCTTTGCCCTGAGGGGAGATAGAGCCAAAACATACGTCCCCAAAATACAGGACAAGACGGGAACAATTAAGCATAAGGCAGCAGAGATCGCCAGAGTCTTCAGGAATTATTACGAGGAATTGGGTAACATACCTACTGATAGGACAAGCAAGAGAGCTTCTGATATGGCTGCCTACCTCCAGCATTCTCCCTAAACTGCCGCCGGAGATACTGCACGAACTAGAGGACCCGATCTCCCACCAGGAGCTAGCCAAAGCATTGAAAGATTCGGCCACAGGGAAAGCCCCGGGACTGGACGGGTTCCCCCTCATTTATTACAAAACCTTTGCGGAGATGCTATCACCCAGAATGCTGGAGGTATTTAACTCAATGGGCTCAGGCAACACATTCCCAAGAGATAGCCTATCGGCGCGAATCGCAGTAATACCGAAGGAAGGCAAAGACGCCGCTCTAGCTATAGGCCAATATCTCTCCTGAATGCCGATATTAAGCTTTTTGCGAAAATATTAGCATCCCGCTTAGCAACACACCTCCACCATGTTATACACTTAGACCAGGTTGGATTTATGCCCTATAGGGAAACCTGTGATAACACCACAAAGACACTGAACCTTATTGACCTGGCAGCCCAACGCAATCTCCCCACGCTCCTCCTAACAGCAGATGCTGAAAAAGCGTTCGATAGAGTGCAATGGGATTTTATGTTTGGAGTTCTGAGGCACATTGGGCTGAAGGATAACATGCTAGGCTCGATAACGAGCCTATACCATGGCCCCTCCGCAGTAGTGGGAGTCAATGGTACGACTTTCCAGCATCGGTAATGGGACAAGGCAGGGGTGCCCTCTGTCACATCTGATATTCATCTTAACGCTGAAGCCTCTCCTCTGTCACATTAGAAATAACCTGAGCGTACAGGGCATACACCTGCCCTCTGGACACTGCAAAATAGCGGCGTACGCAGATGACTTACTGTTCTTTGTGACTAGCCCAGAAATTTCTCTCCCAAATTTAATTAAAGTACTTGATACGTACAGAGGCCTCTCCGGCTATAGGATAAATATGCAAAAGTCAGAGATCCTTAACATAAACCTACCGGCGGATAGATAAACCAACCTCAGTCAGTCTTTCCCGTTTAAATTGGCACAGGATCATTTCACGTACCTGGGCGCGAAAATAGGAAGGTCCCCGAGTAGGCTATTTGAACTTAACTTCCCCCCACTCCTGAAAACCTTCACCAAAGATATAGATTCAAGGGCACACAATAAGCTCTCCTGGTTTGGGAGATGTAACTTACTTAAAATGAATTTACTGCCTCGCCTCCTATATTTACTACAGGCCCTCCCAATTGAGATCCCTGGCTCTTTCCTCCGGAGGATTGGCGGAGTTTTCTCGAATTTTGTCTGGCTGGGTAGGAGTCCAAGGATTAGCAGAGGCTTACTGACTAGACCCAAAGAGGAGGGAGGGCTAGGGGTGCCAGACCCGGAAATGTACTACGCCGCCGCCCACCTCACTAGGGTGACTGGAACAGACATGCTCAAACAGTGGGTCCAGATTGAACAAAGGAGCTCAGCAGCCCCGCTGAGCGGCCTCCAATGGGTAGCAAAGCCGGCTGTGAGACGGGAGCTGCTACACCCAACAATAGGGGCTACTCTTAAGGTGTGCCACGAGCTCCTTCAGCGCGACGAGCTGTGTCCCCCCCTTTCCCCGCTGTTCCCGATACTTGGAAACCCAGAATTTACGCCCGGGATGGGTGGTAGGTCCGCCGACCAGTGGATCAGAAAGGGCATCTGCCAAGCCAAACACTTCAGTCACATAAGCGACTTCACGCTACTGGAGAGACTAGCTGATACACACGGACTCCCGAGGTGGGACGCGTGGCAGTGGAGACAGCTTAATCATTTTCTGCAATCCCATAGACACCAGCTACACCAGCTAAGGGAACCAACCAGCTTTGAGAGGCTGTGTGGGGAGGAGGGCCCTGCTAGACATACCCTCTCCCTTGCCTATAAAATCCTGTTAAGCACGCAAAACCAGGGGGACCTCCCATGCTTCACCAAAGCAATGTAAGAAAATTCTTGAACTGGCCCATGGGACCTCGACATGCACTAAATATAAAGAATGCAACTATAAAGTGCTCATGCGTTGGTATAGAGTCCCAACACAGCTCAACAAATGGTTCCCATCTGTCCCCCCGCTGTGCTGGAGATGCAACTCCGAACGCGGTGACCTTCTACACATTATTTGGTCGTGCCCGGCCTTACAATCGTTCTGGAAGGGGGTCAGAGAAGTAGTGCAACGCATGACTGATGGGGAGATTCCTTGGGGCCCTGCCTTCTTCCTCCTCCACCACTCGGCCATGCCCGCCAAGAACTACCGGAAATCGGTGGTGTCCCAATTGGTTAATGCCGCAAAGGCGTGTGTCCCTTCGCGCTGGAAGAGCCAGTCGCCTCCGAGCATCTCACAGTGGCTGAATAGGGTGGGTGAAATTGAGAGATTCGAGGGGATGATAGCGACCAAGAGAGAGTCGGAGGAAGAACACAGAATTAAGTGGGCCTATTGGGTAGAATTCACAATGTCGCAGGCCTACAAGGATCTACTAGGGACAGAGGCATAAAACGTCAAATTTCCCACCAATGGTTATCGGCCCTGCCTCTTTCCGCCGCATTTCTTCCGCTTCTCTCTTCCCCTATTTGTACTTCTCCCTCTCCCCCCCTGCTGTCACCCTTCCCCCCCACATACCTCTACCTACCCCTAGATAGTAGTTGACTACCTAGCCAACACCTCAACTTTCACTAATCGCTATAGGTATAGTTTTGTTTTAATGACAGCCTGGAGATACTACAACTGCCTAAAAGCTGCTGTGACTGGATTGACTTGGCATAGGTTAGGTTCAGAGGGGACAATGCCGTTGTCCCTGAGAGATGTTCGCACGATGGCCCTTTAGCACAGCTAGCTACTACTAGCCTGCCTGCCGGGGAACCAGCAACAAGCAGCGATTGATCGCTGGGTTAAATGCCATGAAAGCCAGGAAAGGTCACTGGCCCTTCACATGACCCCTGCCAGGCACTAGTACACTGATGGTTGTATGTCTCAGATTGTATTTCTTATTGTTACTCTGCAATACATATGTCATGTAATTGTCCCTTTTTATTGTTTGTCGAAAATTCTAAATAAAGAATATATAAAAAAAATTAAATTAAATAAAAGGAGAGGTTTGGGTTCTAAGAGAACTGGGAATACTTCACAGTGGGCTACAAGTTCTTTGGCAGGGACGGGTTGCACCTCAATGGGGAGGGTGCAAGGAAGTGACAGTGGTTGTAGATATGAAACTGGGGGTGGAGAGAGGGGAGGGGTTGGCACATCTAGGAGGAAAAGGGGCAATATACAAAATTATTAAAATTATCATAAGCATTTGAAATACATGCTTAAAAAAGAAAAATATGGAGGAAGAAATCAAAATAAAATACTGATGGGGGTTTCCTACAAACCTCCAGATATATCCAAATCCACAGATAATGTGATGCTAAGGCAAATAGATATAGCTGCTAAACTAAATGAGGTAGTTATTAGGGGGCACTTAAACTACTCAGGTATAGATTGGAGCGATGGAACATGTAGATCTCATAAAGGTAAAAGTTTTTAGCATGACCATTATATTATGGCTACTAGACCGCTGGAATGAGATGCACAGGCTGAACGTGGTGGAATAAATTATTATTATTATTATTGTTTATTTATATAGCGCCATCATCTTCCGTAGCGCTTTACAAAGTAGTAATTACAGACAGGGTAGAAACATACGGTACATCTACTATCTGAAATGCAGTTTTACAGAGTTGACAATGGATATTCTGAGTACAAGATACAATAGTGGAGAGAGCCCTGCCCTTGCGAGCTTACAGTCTAAAGGAAGAGGAGTGAAGACAAGGGGGAAGGATCACAAACAGTCAGTATTGAGCTTTGTGGCATGTGCCCTTTAGTAGATCGGTTAGGCAAGATTATATGCTTGTCTGAATAAGTGAGTTTTAAGGGCGCCTTTGAAGGTTTTGAGGGTTGTGGAGTGGCCGATTGGGTGCCAGAGAGGGCATTCCAGAAGATTGAAGTTGTACGTGAGAAGTCCTGGAGGCAGGCGTGAGAGGAGGTGACCAGGGTGAAGGACAGAAGAAGGTCGGCAGAAGAGCGGAGGCTGCGTCTAGGTTGATACTGTTGGATTAGAGATGAGATGTAGGGAGGGGCCTGGTTGGAGAGAGCTTCATAAATAAATAATACTAATTAAAAACTGTAGAACCTGTATCCCAACCTAATCTGTAGCATCTATACTTTACCCAACCTGGATTTGCTCAATGTGTACAAAACTACTATGAAAGTTGATGGTGGTGCTTGAGATAATTCGAACATGAAGAGTGGGAACTCAATGAAAACTGGTTGGGAACCTCTGCTCTAGATAACTGTTCAGGTATTAGTGGTTTATTACCACATCATAGAAATACAGAAGGTGATCGCAGAAGTACAGTATATCATATGGTCGTGGTCTAGAGGTAAGGACATAACTCAAGTACTCATAAGCAAGACACCTTACCCTTTAACTGCTTTTCAGGCAACACAATTAGGGCAGCCCAAGCTCCGGGTATGTGTACACTCATTGCATGGATGGGTTAAATGTGGAGGAAGAACTCCCATGTGTGCACCATAGCCATGTGTGTGCATACAATGCCCACCTATGTCCCCAAAAATTCCAGGCTGTCCTGATAAGTGTATTGCTTAGGATAGATGGAGTTTTATCCCAGGCATGTTTACATTGACTTACTGTTGACCTTTCAACTACCTCTGCTGGAAGTTTGTTCCAAGCATCTACTACTACTATTTTCTGATGTTGCTTCTGGTCCCTCCTCCAACTAGCTTCAGCTTGTGCCTCCTTGTTCTAACATCAAGTTTCTCTCCTAAACCTTATTCAGTCTTTCACTTTTTTAAAGGCCTCGATCATGTGTCCTCTTAAGTTTTAAGTTTTTGTCCTTTTTGTTTTATAGGATCCATTTCATTTAAATATCTTTTTGTAGGGCAGGTCACCACAACTGCACACAGTATTCTAGCTGTGGCCTCACCAAAGCTCTAAGCCACAGCATCACACAAACTGCCTTGAGCTATGTATCCGAACATCTTGCTTCCCACTGCCTGCCTACTTGGTCCACTCATCTTACAGCTTTCAGCAATTAGTATCCTTAAACCGGACCAACACTTGTATTTTCATTAACGGGTGTTGGTCCCGCAGACAGCGAATAAGAACAGGCTTGTTAGAGCATCTAGAATGATGGAGCCCCTCTGCACATAACCACCCAGAACAGAGGAGTAGCTAGGCTTTCTGGCACCTGGGGCAAAGATTCGAAATGGCGCCCCTCACCTGTTCTCAGGCCCCCCCTTTGGTGCCCCCCTGACCTGCTTCATGCAGGGCAAGTGCCCCCCTGCTCCCCCCAGCTACACCTCTGCACCAGAATGTCTGATATGCTTTCCTTCACTTCAGGAAAGAAGTCCCACTATTGGCTGCCGGAATGCATGTGGGTGGGAGTTGTCCGGTGGCCGGCGTCGAGGATGCGCCCATAGCCTATGTGACTTCCCAGCGGCCAATTTCAGGACTCCTGTCCTGGTGCTGGCTCTGGGTAAAGATTTTGGGCATTCTGGGGGGATTATATTTGAGGCCTCAGAATCGAAAGAAGTCATTTCTATTGAGCAGTCCTCAGAGAGCGCCTCAAACCGGTTGGAGAGCTGCACCCCTCTGCTCTCCCCTGGATCTGGAACACCGCTATCATTTTTTCTTTTTCTCTTTGTGACCATCCTTAAAGCCAGGTAATCCTGATCCTTGGGGGAGAGTCCAAACCACTCTGCCTTGGGGTCTGAACTTCCACCCTGCTCAGAAAAGGGTGTAGGATCAGGGTCACACAGCCTCAGCCTGTGAGACCTTACAACAGGGATTCCAGAAGGGTTCACTTTTACTGGGACCCCCTTGGTACATGCAGTACCAGCCCCCTGGGCCGCCTCAGCTATTACTTTAAAGGTTACAGGCTTGGGGGCAGACTGGGGATTCACCTTAGGGCCACCTGCAGATGGCACAGACACAGTGGCCTCAGGAACACCCAGCTGAGTGGGGGGTGTGACCAGGGGTGGGGGGAATAGGAACGTTCCTCTTCCTCCAGCCGCAGCATTTCCTGCACCACTTCCCTCTCCAGGTTGTGCCAGGCCTCAGGACACTGACTATAAGGGGGGCCGAGCTGGTTACACAGATTACATCGGATTGTATTGCAGTCCTTAGCCAAGTGTCCTAAGCCCTGGCACAACGAGCACCTAAGAAGTGAGCAGGAGGAGCTGAAGTGACCCCTGGCCCACATTTATGGTAAACTTTGGGCTGACCATGATAAAAGATGGTCAGCCGGTCACGGCCAATATAGGCAGAAGATGGCAGGTGGGTGACCTGGTTGCCATTCCTGTGGAGCCTCAGGGTCACTGACCAGCCCCCAGTCCACATGTCCTGATCATCCATCTTTTTCAGGGGAGTGACAACCATCACCATAACGCTTTAGCCAGATGGTCAAAACAGAGGGGGGAATGGACTAATTTCTTACTGGGACGATGATGCTTTTGCAGCTCATACCGCTCCCAAAACAAGTCCATCCCCTGCGGCCTGACAAAGCTGAGGTCATGCTCTGCACTCCTCACTGGACTGATCAGGGCAAAAATGTCTGTGGCTGTGAATCCCATACCCAGGATGAGATCCACCACCGCCTGCTGGGTGATAGCTGGCCCCTCCCCTTCCCACCTAAGCTGGACCAGGTTGCGCCTGTTAAAACCACTGGCAGGGGCATTGGCCTCACTGGGCACAGACATCCTCTCACCAGCAGTTTCTCCTCCGCGCCTGGCAACCTGGGCATAGGACACAGGGGGCTGCACTGCAGTACCAGCACCACCACAATGCTGGATAAAGTGCAGGGCAGGATGCTTTGCAGTAGGGGCTCCAGCATTTAGTGGCGCAGTCTTAGGAGTCAATATGAGGGGCAGACCTGGGAAGATTAAGTGGAAAGCTGGAGGCCTTCTCCACAGCAACAGCAGTACCAACAGCAGTAGGCACAAGAGAAAGTTCATCAGAAACCTCTGGGAGCAGCAGTCAACAGTTACAATAGACAGGCCACCAGCAGTCAACAGAAGCAGGGTAGAAAAAGGGACAGTCCAGCAGGGGGCAGGTTGGCATTGGACACACAAGACACGCTAGCAGCAGCAGCAGCAGCAGTGATAGGGGGCAGACTGGGAGCAGATACAGGAGACAGGCTGGCAGCAGATACAGGAGACAGGCTGGCAGCAGACATAGACACAGGAGGCAAACTGCAAGGAGATGTAGAGGGCAGGCTGGCAACAGACACACCAGAGGATGTTGAAACATTTGAAGCCCCAACAGCCAGACTCAATCCTGTAGGTGAATCACACATGGCCTGGTGCCCACCAAGTTCAGCAAGTCCCAGGCCTTGGATAGGTACCAGGATAACAGTTGAGGCCTGACAAGCTTCTCCAGGCAAGGATGTTATGGATGCTGGTTCCGGGGTTCCCAGCTCTGCCACTGCTGCAGCCTGAGGTGGAGTTATAGCTGATAATTCCTCCATCGGTGTCTCCTCCACGTGGTCATCCTCTGTCTCCATGGTCTGGTTGGAGCACCGCATGCTTTTAAATCGCTGTTCATCCTTATATTTCTCCTGGAAGGCCCTGCTGTTTTCCTTTATAGAGCTAACTAATTTTTCCTGCTCCTTTATACTCTGGACTCAATTTCAGCCATCTCTGCCTTCCCAAGCGGCGATTCGACCCCCATGCCTTGCTGATATCCACACGCTTTTTCTTCAATGTCATCTTTAGCTGTTTAGACAGCTTTTCTTCCTTAGCCACAGCTAAAACATACCTCCCAACTTCCAAAGATATGAAAGAGGGACAAGCCACGCCCCTGGCCACACACCCTGTCACGCCCCCTGCCACGCCCCCCACCACGCCATATTTCCCACCCATTTAAAAAAATATATATATTTCTTTAATATTAAGCAATGTCTTACCTTATCCTCCGGGGTCCTCGGGCCTCTGTAGTCACGTGTCTTCAGCGGGTGGGAGGAGCCTAACGGCCCACTCTCATGTCCCGCGCTGGCACTGGTCAATGGCCGGGGCGGGGCAAACCAGGGCAAGGTGGCCAATCAAGAGGCCCTGCTTACAGAGGAGCCGAAGTGGCTGATAACTGGGCGGCGGAGGTGATCGGCGGGGAGGGGGTGCGGGCGGGCGTTCGGCGGCGGAACAGCTGATCGGGAGGGCGGGGAGGATAATGCGCATCCCGGGACAATTAGTAATCATCCGGGACCGCGGGATAATGTGGGAAAATCGGGACAGTCCCGGGAAAATCGGGACAGTTGGGAGGCATGGCTAAAATGGTGTTACAAACATAATGCGAAAAGCAGATAAGCTCTCACCGGGCTGGGGCACTGTGGTGGAGATAAGGGTTGATTCAGAGACCCTTTCTCGTCTTTTTCTTGCTTGAAAATTTCCATTTTCGTTTATTTTTTCCCCTTGTCTGATTCAGCAGAGCCTTTATTTCTGCGAGAACTTTAGTGTGAAATGTTTTCATTTTTGCATGATTTTTTGTATGCATCCAACTTGTGTATACGTTATGTTCCCTTATATTCTATTGTTGTTGTACCTGAGCATTTCTGTCTAATGTGTGAAGAAAAAGTCCATGTACTTGGTTTCTACCTGGCCAAATAAACTTATTACTGAACTTTGAGGCCTTTTTATACAACAACCTAAACAAAGATATATTGTCTTTTTATCATTATTTTTCACCATTTCTATTATTTTAATTCTTTGCTTCTTCTATTTTTTATGAACATGCTAAAATAATGATACAACTCTCTAATAGAGTTATTAATAATTAGTCTCCCTGGGATTATTTTTGGAGGTCTGATCTGCTATTCCCAAAAGCTTTGCTAACATTATATATACATATCCCCAAGATGTACGAAATTGTATTGTGTGAAAAGCTCATCACCGCTATTGTTTCATTTAAATTCCAAGACGACGTGGGGATGAAATTAGGAAAGCATGGTGCGTAGTTTGGGTAATGGATGATTTCTAAATTAAAATAAAAACAACATAAAAGAAATACTGAATAAAAATGTATTACTTTTTTCTATAATTTTACAAAAAAAATGTCTTAGAAAATGTGTCTAATCTAAGTCTATACTTTATATTTATGATCATTAGGCTATATTTCAAATTAACTTTCCTGTATTGCTTTTTTATACAGAGATAGAAGCATTTAGAGTAGAGATGAGCATGCCCACCTTTGGGCTATAATGGTTCACTCAGTCCACTTTTTTCCACTGCTCTCGCCTTTATCACACCACTTCTCTGCATATTCTGTTCTCCGAGCCTCTCTGCTTCTCTTGCATTCGACTGTCATCCTTGTAATGTGGTTACATAATAGTTTGGGTTGCAAAAATTATTTCAAGTTCAACCCCAGCAAACCATCCCTACATTTGTTTGTGAGGATTCATGAACAACAAGTCCTTCTAGACTCCTGAGGGCAGTCAGATTCCTGGACCAAAGGATGTTAACAATTATAGTTCTAGATATCTTTCTTTCCAAGAAAATCCTCAAGTTGCTTCCCTACATTACTAGGTGTGAAATTCCATACCCGTACCACCCTTACTGTAAATACCTCCGCCTATCCCTATGAAAGAATTACCTTTGTTCTTTGATATCTGATGCCTCCCTGTCCTTTGGAGTGTTCTGAAAACAAGATGTTCCCCTCCCAGTTATTTGTACTAACCCAGTATATTGTATTCATATATAATATTTTACTCTAAGGCAGAGGTTCCCAGGTGAGTACTAGGCAATGGGCTTCCTTTGTCGGTATGTGGTGTGGCAGAAACTGGATGCCCCCCTGATACCAATTAGAATGGACAGCCCTCAAAATTGAGCATTGTCCCACTTTAAAACAGAAAGTAGTTACATGGTGCATTCTGACCACGATTAATATCACCTGATGATAGTGGGTGGAGCAAATCATGTCTTTTCAACGAAGGAGCTTCATTTCACCATTTTGCTGTGTACCTAAATCCACTGATATACTGTATGCAATGCTCAGATCTGGCTTTTATATTTTTTAGAGCCATAAATCTGACACATTTATAAACATATTTTAGGGTTTTGTTGCTCATCAGCATAAGGTATGTGTGATGGGGCAATTAAGCAACGTATTACAGTTTGGCAGGATTAGATACCCTATATTAGCTAGACTATTGGAGGTGAGCGAATCGATTTGGCAGAGCCGGAATTCAATATGCATTTCAGGGGAAAATATTCAATTTGGGCCGAGACTTTTTTTTTTTGCTAATTATTGGATTATTGGTAATGAATCAATTTTTCTCTGAAGCATTAACAAAAAATGTCTTCCCTCCATCCTTGTTCCAGAGAATGCAATGTCCTAATTGTCCAGAGGGGTTTCTGGCGTCACACTGGGCATCCTGCTACTTACTCCCATTGCCGGAGGTTCTATTTATAGATAGGGGTGAACTGGCTGGGAAAGCCCTTCATGCCCCCTGTCACTCACAGTGACATCAAAGGACATCACCAGAAGTGTGAAGGGCTTTCCCAGCCCCTCCCTGCGGTGGGGGTAAGTAGGGGAATGCTCAGTGCAGGGAGGAGGTGCAGGGGGCTGGAGACAAGTGTGGCCACCACCGGACAAATGACATTGCCCGGTGCTGGATAGCGAGGAAGGGGCGAGTATTGGTGTGAAATGAAACTCTGTTAAAGCACTTTTTTTATGATGTTGTATATTTGTTTTTACACTTACGCCTTTGTGAACTGTTAAGGGGTTCTTTGGAACCCTATACCAGTTCAAAGGACAGGAGGAGCTAGCAACCTCCCGGCAAGCAGATTACTTGCCATTCGATAAAAGCAAGAAAGCTAAAATTGCTGTACATCAAGATCAAGTTAGAACTGGTTATGGCAGGAGAAGCCAGAGGCCCCTGCACATGCTGACATGTGCATTGGGCATGTGAAACATGTAATTAGGCTGGGCTGTAGGTGGTCCTTGGGTGGAATTGGAATTGAATATTTAATAGTAATGTAGGATTTACCATGATTTCTCATTCTTAGAAGTTGGTTATGAAAAAGAAATGGTATTTATAAGCGAGAAGCTGAAGGAAGTGTTCCTAGCATTGGAGGATGAGGATGACCCCTCAGCAGCCCGAGGGGAAACTTAATCTAGAATAAGGTCCTGAGCCGTTATCAGAGGGCATAGACCCATAGGTGACCTATTATATACTAAGATCAAGCAATGGTTTGATATCTGTAAAACAAATGTGTGTGAAGCCTGTATACTTGTAATCCAAAGCTGGACAAAACCACCCGGTTGGTCCTGGGTCTGGAGTTGGCGTGGAATCCAAGAGTACACCTGCACTACATTTACAGTACTTGAATACCTCAGAGAGAGACACGGAGTACCCCAAGATTCACAGAACCCCTCTCGAGCCTTATACACCGCCATCAGCTTGGCGTGTGTGCCTTGCATATGGAGTTAAGGGCTGTGGGGGGTAGAGACAAGGTGTCAATAGCAAGTCATCCTAGGAAGATGCATGGCTTGCTACTGTTGTCTCAAAGCTTTCAAGCCCTACCACACTCAGATTTGAACTTCATTTCATTGCTTGTAGTAGTGTTTTTTTTTGCCAACAAACATACCCAAGAGTAATAATCAGCTGTATTAACAGGCCATATGTGGAGTCAACCAAACAGAGGTGACAGAGGTGGTCCTCTTAGGATTTGGGGATCTCCACGGGATGAAAACCACCGTTTTCCTTTCCTGTTTTTTTATTTATATTGTGATTCTTGTTGGAAATCTTCTCATTATTGGACTAATAACAGTCAGCCCTAGGCTCCACTCTCCCATGTACTTTTTTCTATGTAACCTGTCTCTGTGCGATATTATCTTTACTACCAATAACATGCCCAGTATGCTCTACACTATCTGGGAAGGTAGTGGCTCCATGCCATTGGGTGGCTGTATCACTCAGTTCTATGTCTACACATCATCTGGCAGTATCGAGTGTGTCCTGCTTACCGCCATGGCTTTTGATCGATACATGGCCATCCGCAATCCTCTGAGATATTACACAATTATGAACCTAATGTTTTGTAGCTATTTGGCTGCCTTGGCCTGGCTCTCTGGATTGGTCTCCATGATCATTTTAGCCGTAGCTATTTCTAACTTAGATTTCTGTGGGCCTAATACTATTGATTACCTGTTTTGTGACTTGGAACCCATATTAAAACTATCATCTACAAAACATTTGCTGGTGGATGTTGAAGTGTGGTTGTATGCCACCATCTTGGGTTTACTTCCATTTCAGTTGATAGTCTTAAGCTATGTGGCCATTTTTCTAACCATTATGAAGATACCCTCGGAGACCGGAAGGCGAAAGACATTTTCAACTTGCAGCTCGCATTTGGCATCTGTCTGTACATATTTTGGAACCATTTTTATCATCTACTTGGTTCCTCCTCAATATCGCTCTACAGAAATCAGTAAGATAATTTCTCTGTTCTATACTGTGGTCACCCCCTTGTTCAATCCCTTCATCTACAGTCTGAGAAACAAAGAAATGAAGACATGTGTTCTATATCATGTTCAACGCTTCTACCAAAGATAAAGATGCGTGTGAATGCCAAAGCTGTTTCCACTTTTTTAACTCCTTCAAGAGTGGGGGAACTAGGTCTTGTTGCTGATAATTGTATGGTGAGGGTGTAACTGCAGTATCGGGGGTTAACCAGCAACAATCAGCTTTAAATTGTAGTCCACAGAATTATGTCATGGTGTCAACTTATCTCAGCCAGTGTCACATCACACTGGTATGGTAGCTCAGGGTAATGGTACCACAATATTAGGAGATGACACGATGGTGTCTCAGCAAACAGACACTCAATGGCAAGCAGGATAAATGAAAGAATCATCTTTTTTGTTGCAGGGTCATGAAATGAAAGGCTTACAACACTATCAAATAAAAAGTTGACATTTCACAGGCCAATAAACTATCATAGCTTGTAAAAAGCAAACACAGGCACAGCTGCTACATAAGGATGTTTCAGTGTAAGTGGGAAATAGGCATGTGTCGTTCAGGCATGACACAGGTACACTTGCTTAATAGAACATTTCAGTGAAAGGGTTAAATAGACTTGTGTCCATCAAGACCCTAACACGGGTACTTTTGCTTGTCAGAACAGTATTTTCCGATTACATGTAAGCCTTTTTCCAGAGGGGGATTCGGCTGGCCACCACCCAACTTTGAGCTGAGAGCCCCCCATGTTGTGGCAACCATCAATAGGGTATTCCAGACTGGGACACGGGATTGCCCAATGTCACCAGAGGGGCCGTTTGGCTGCCAGCGAGAAACACACGTCTGAGTCTGAGGCCTAAAATTCCCCAACACAAGGCCTTCCCCCTCACACAACAGTTTGGGCAGATTTCTTAGACAGGGGCAGTCTCAGGCATAGTAGCTCCTACACCACAGCCTGTCAGTCTCTTTGGATCATCTCTACTCCTAAGGGGTGCCTCCTCTGTCACATCCATGACAGGGCCTCACTGGGTTTCTTCCTGCATGGACCTTAACTCTCTCTGCGTACACCTTAGCTCTCTCTATATCTCTGCAACTCAGCACGACACTGCTTGCCCTACATCACATCTTTTCAATCACTTTCAACTGCATTCGGTCTCTTTTCAGTAGTAACCCCATCAGATGTATTAAACAGGAGGCTACACCTTTATTCCCCTTAGTTTGGTTGTGGATGATCCCTTATCTTTTTTATCTCTCTAGCTTTACCCTATAATACCTCTGCTCTATACAACATTGATTGTAGTTTTCCTCCAAAAGCCATCAGTTTCCCAAATGTATGTTATGCATCCTAACGGGCAACAAGTTATAATTCTTATACTCCCATCTAGTGACCAAAGTAGGAATAACAACCCCATGTTCACATTAATTTATAATTCCTACATAAAACCCTTTTTGAGCACACAAATTTGTGAATGTGTTTTTTTTTATACTACCACAAGGGGTATAAAAAAATCAGTTGCCATGTCTTACGACCTAGGTTTTATATTTTCTGTTATGCAGTCATATGTTTTTTTTTGGCTACATAGTGCTTCTTAGTTTTGCATTTCCAGTAGTTTGTCCCCTGTGCTGCCGTAGCCTAGCTATGATACAATCAGCTCCTTTCTGCATTCAGCCATCTTATGCTGGATTGCAATGTAACTGGTTATTCCAGTTATTTCCTGCTGTAACGCGTTTACATCACAGGATTACTGCTCTGAGATTAAGATCATCTGGAACCTTCACATACGTTAAGCTATATGCCAAGTTATCCAAGGTAATCTAACCCAATCCAACTTATCCAAGTTCAACACACACACAAACACACACCCACACATTAAGGGCCTCAAAACCCATACACTTGGGGCCTAATTTACAATTTGCAATTTGCACTTGTTTGCTCCTTCATGCGCTATTTTCCCTAACGACAATACTGCTGCAGCCAAAACTCTTGCTGTGGTCGCACCAGCGCAGTCCTGCGGAATTCAGCGGAAAATGGCGTAATGTCGTCGCCTACCGATAAAGCGGTCATGTCACATTGTCGGCTGCGGCCACCGGCTGTTTCCACCAGCTTGCGCCGAGATCTGCACACGAAAACTACACGCTATTTACCTCTTTTGAACACATTTTTAAATAGGCGCACAGGATATGACAGCCAATCCGCCAGATATTTATATAATAACATGAAAAAAAAAAAGATCACAGAAACAGGCAAACTTGGTTCCAGCACAACAAATTGATCAAGTTCATCCAGCATACACAGTACTGTACAGAGGGAGGTTTTGGGCTGGTATAAAAAAAAAACAAAAAATGCACAATTCAATTCCAAATAAAATAACGTCCATAACACGTTTTGCACATGCAAATGATGTTGATGGAATAACATTTTTACAATAAATATATATAAAGTGTCTGGCAAGTCAAAAGTCATAAAAAATAATTAGCTTACTTTTGAGTGGCTCCAGCACTGTCCTTCCTCTCATTGTCTGCCTCCTTAGTAATTAAAATCAATTCCTTGTTCTGCTTTCAGTCGCTTACCCCACCAATGTGATCCATCATTCAAGCTTTGAAGACTAAGAGCGGAAACCCCCCTACTCCCTGCCCAGACGTCCTTTCTCTCCAGCTATGAAACCACATCCTCCTCTCTCCTCTCTGATCTCTGTAGCTGTGAATGCACCCCACTCGCATATGCTCCCACCCTTTACTTCCCCATTCGCCTCTATCTGCCAGACCAGGCCAGTCACAGGCCACACTGCAGCAGAAACCACCCTCCATTGGTCTGGTCATTGGCCTGCAGCATCTCTAACCCCTTTTTTCTGCTCAAACTATCTTTTATTTTCTTTTTAATTTTGAGTGCATAGATGGCCATTGTATGCTTGCACACAAAAAGGAATTCATCCTGCAGTGAGTGTACACATGCTCTGAGCGGTGGGCTGCCCTAATTACGCTTTTGCCCCCACGTGTTTCGGGGAGGCTCTAGGGCACAATCACTGCGATAATGTCCCCATTGTTTGCAACGATGGCACTGAACTGTGGAGAGGTTCGGTTGCTGCTCTGGTCTATGTGGCCCAGAGTCACGAGTTGGCGCTGAAGCCACAGGTGCTTGAAATTTGATGGGAGGTGGTGGTTTTGGAGCGGACTGTTCTGTCCGGCGAGCATCGGTGTACTCGTCGGCTAGACGAGCAGCCTCAGGTAGCGTTAGAGGCCTCCGGTCACGTACCCACTCTCTTAGCTCTGGTTGCAGGGCATTGAGAAAATGTTCTAGTAAAAACAACTGTAGTACATCCTCAGCGGTTGTGGCTTGGCATCCAGTGACCCAGTGTGATGCTGTACGATGGAGGCGACATGCCCACTCCGTGTAAGAATCCCCTCCCTTCTTTTGGGATTCCCGAAATCGTCGCCTGTAGGCCTCCGGGGTGACAGCGTACCGGGCTAACAAAGCCTCCTTTACCAGATGGTAGTGTGGTAAGTCCGCATCAGGGATGGCCCGGAAAGAATCGGAAGCTTTCCCAGATAGTTTCCCTGATAATATGGTGACCCATTCCTCCGTGGGTACCCGGTGCAAAGCGCACTGCCGTTCAAAATCGGCCAAAAATCCGTCAATCTCGTCGTCATTTTCCTGGAAGGACTTAAATGCTGCAAATGGAATCTTTCTCCCCCCAGTGTAACTGAGGCTGAGAGGCTGCTGGGTTGAAAGTCGCCGATCTTCCCTTCGCTTACTGGCCTCTGCCTCCGCTGCGGCGAAGACTCGGTCGATCAGTTCCTGTGATGGATTCGGGCCATAGACCGACAATCTGTTCCGAACCGCTTGAACGAGAGCAGCGTCTTCATCGATCTCTATATTGGTTTCGGTCCTCACTGCTGCACGATCCATTTCGATCAGCTCGGCTATCAGTTCCTGACGTGGGCGGTTGCTAGCTGACCTTCCCCGGCTCTCGAGTAGATCCTCCAGGGTCAGCCTTTTCAACTTGTTATTTTTTCTTTAATATTGATAACGGGTCCGGCAGCATATTTGGCATATTTTTAAAAGACATAAAAAAAAAAAAACGGCAGGGTGTTGGTCCACTTTAAACGTTCTTGGCTGCCCTAATTACGGCGCCCGGGGAGCAGTTGGGGGGTTAGGTGCCTTGCTCAAGAGCACTTCAGTCATGTCCCAGGACCGGCATTCGAACCTGTCACAAGTACTCTCCCCTTACCTCTAGGCCACAACTGCCCCTTTTGTTATTGGTTCTGAAGTTATGAATTATTAATGGCCTGAATACCTGGAGGCACAACAATGCACATATTTTATTTTCTTTAAAAATAGAGTGGTCACACGCATTAGAGACCGCCCATTATGAATGTGACAGACTCTATGCCTTTTGGATTTTAAAGGCCCTGTTTCTGCCCTTGGACTTTTGCATAGACGCATTACTTTCATTTTCTTGAGCCTGTCACAGACAATATCATTGTGCTATTGATTACGTTACAGACTGTCATTGTATTGTTGATTGTGTTACAGACTGCTATTGTTATTGTGCTATTGATTACGTTACAGACTGTCATTGTATTGCTGATTGTGTTACAGACGGCTATTGTTCTACTGATTGTGTTACTGGCAGAGTTGAGGGATTGTGTGGCCTGCTCCCATTGGTCTGTGGGTTTGTCATGCAGTTCTCCATCAGGTCCACGGGGGAGGTCCCCTTGCATGGCGACTTGCATATAAGGCACAGGGTGGCACTAATAAAGAAAGTTCATCTTCACCCTCAATACTGAGTTCTGTCTCTTATTGGGGGAAACGCTATATTACAATTCACTAGCCCTTGTAAGGGCTGTTCCTGTTTCCTCACGGATGACTCTGGGATTCCTGCAGCACCTCTCACCATTGGGAAAAGGACGTCTCTGGCGGGGAAGCCCTCCGGCGATAAGGGTTATCGCTACAATGAATATGTAAAGCACACAGTGTGCTTACATCACATCGCTGTTGCCACATCCACTGTTTAATTTTTTCTCTGCATTTCCAATTACAAATAACTTAGGAACGACAGGGTCTTTTTGAAAACAGATTAAAGTTTGTAGCTTGAGACAACGGGACAACAATCGGGCACTTGCCTTTAGTATAACTTTAAATGAACACATACAATCATTTTCATGGCAGCAGATGTCTCTGCAGGCCACACGGCGCCACTGCTGTGAGCAAAATATATAAATATGTTTTCTGCTGGCGCAAAGCAGCGTCGGGGAGTGCAAACGTGAAAATGACAATAGTGAATATCGTTCTAGGCAGAGCTCAATGGCGGAAAACTGCGAAATGCGGCACAGACATTTGTAAATCAAGCCTTGATGTAATCAGTATACTCATATACTGTATTTGAATAATTGAGAAAAACTATTACAGCAGCAGTCTGTTGGATTATTTCTCTATCAGCTTTGCTCATTTAGAGGCTGAAATGTTTGCTCATCCTTCATTGCAGCGTATCTCTAGCTCAGTAAACAGCAAAAAAATAACAGCTCGCCACCATGCTGTGTCCGGTGCGCATGGAAAAAACTCTCGAAGTCTTTAAAAATCCAGCGCTTCCGTAGTCAGCATAAAAATACAAGCTTTATATGTTTTCTAAACCCCGAAAAAAAACAGGCACTCACCTTGGCTCCTGCGCAGCAGCTGAAGCACTGTCCATTGCATGAAAACCTGCGGGAATGACGACTGGGGCAGCGGTTGGGGGGGCTCTCCCCACCCTCCAACTAACAGTGAGCAGTGCTCGCCATTTAGTCCGAGCCCTGCAGCTTCCGCTGGATGCTGACTCGCCGAATGGCCGACATTGTGCGACTGCACGAGGCACCAGGACCGGTGTTCTCTGAAACCGCAAGGACCAGCCCCGGTGAGCAAGAGCGCCTGTTCATCTTTTCTGTGGGTTTAGTAACCTTTTAATGGGCCCAATTAAAATACATCACAGGAATCCAGAGTTCCCCACAACATGTGCAAGATTACAGGGGGTTAACCTCTTAGGCCCTTATTTAACAAGGGATAGCGCCAGGTAGCGAATGGTGAGCGAATGGTAATGACGCTCACCGCCACGAGAACGCCGGCTCCCCTCCGCAATCACACATTTATCAAGCCGATCCTGCTTAGCGACTGACAGAGCGCCAGATAGCGGATTATTCATCATTATTCCAGCCTCACCCCACAGTGCCAGCGAGCGACCGTGAACAGCGACAGGTATGACCTCTCGCTACCTGGCGCTCTCCAATTCATTTCAATGGAGCAATCTTTAAATATTCTTAATTAATTGCTATTAATGTTTTTTTTTTTTTTTTTTAAATGGCAAAAATTCTGTGACCACTTCTGCCATGTTAGATATTTTTTTAAGGTAAAAAAAAAAAAAAAAAAAAAAAAAAAAAAAAAAATTTGTACAGAATTGATATTACAGGTCTGATATTAATGTATTCATATTACAAAATGTTTGTAAAAACATGTTTTTTTTTTTTTCAAAAATATGGTTGTTTGGGGGTTAAAAAACTACTTTTAACCCATCGCCGCCAGCGCTCTGGGGTTTAAACATGCATTTCACAGTGCGAGGATTTTTTGAGCGTGATTTGTTAATGAATATGCTGGGAGCCGTTCGCTAGGGCCATTCGCTGTCATGCGCTCCCATACAGCGCAGAACCTGTCAAACAGCGACTCCTAACCCCGTATTCAACATTACCGCACACCGACTGAGTCGCTGTCAACAGCCGAACAACGGCCAAGCACAGCGAATACTAGCGGGCGCTGTGAAAATAACGCTACAGTCGCTCAACTGTCGCTACCTGGCGCTATTAATGAATCGGCCTCCCCGACTTTGTTGCTGCCAATAAATAGAAAAGATTTCCGCTATCCCCCCCCCCCCCCCATTACACCACTACCGGAGGATGACATCAACAAAGGCGCGGTTGAGATGAGGGGAGATGCACATCGATGACCAACCATACCCCACACACCAGCCCCACCAAACCGGAGTTCCCCCCCATCCAGGTCCAATATGGATAGGTGGGCGGACAGAGGGGCCAGTGTGGAGACGGCATCCCAACCAAGTCCACTCAACAGCAAGAAAAAACTGGAAACTGCCCCCCCCCCCACCCCGCAGGGTGCGAGGGATGTGCAGCCAGCCAGGATGGCAGTAAGCAACAGACTGTGGGGACAAGATAAGGTTGCACACAACGTGTGGCAAGGCAAGTATCAGCAGGGTTAATATTCAAAAATATTAAGAATAAATTTTTTTTAAAAAAAAGGAATATCTCTAGGGGGAGGCCGATTCATTAATAGCGCCAGGTAGCGACAGATGAGCGACAGTAGCGGCATTTTCAGAGCGCCCGCTAGTAGTCGCTGTGCTTGGCCGTTGTTCTGTAGTTGATAGCGACTCAGTCGGTTTGCCGTAATGTTGAATATTGGGTGAGGAGTCGCTATTTGACAGGTTCCGCGCTGTATGGGAGCGCATGACAGCGAATGGCCATAGCGAACGGCTCCCAGCATATTCATTAACAAATCACGCTCAAAAAATTCTCGCGCTGTGAAATGCATGTTTAAACCCCAGAGCGCTGGCGGCGATGGGTTAAAAGTAGTTTTTTAACCCCCAAACAACCATATTTCTGGGGAAAAAAAAAAACAAGTTTTTCAAAACATTTTGTAATATGAATACATTAATATCAGACCTGTAATATCAATTCTGCACATTTTTTTTTTTTTTTTACCTTAAAAAAATATCTAACATTGCAGAAGTGGTCACAGAATTTTTGCCATTTAAAAAAAAAAAAAAAACATTAATAGCAATTAATTAAGAATATTTAAAGATTGCTCCATTGAAATGAATTGGAGAGCGCCAGGTAGCGAGAGGTCATACCTGTCGCTGTTCAGGGTCGCTCGCTGGCGCTGTGGGGTGAGGCTGGAATAATGATGAATGATTCGCTATCTGGCGCTCTGTCAGTCGCTAAGCAGGATTGGCTTGATAAATGTGTGATTGCGGAGGGGAGCCGGCGTTCTCGTGGCGGTGAGCGTCATTACCGTTCGCTCAACATTCGCTACCTGGCGCTATCCCTTGTTAAATAAGGGCCTTAGATTAGATGGCGAAGGTTTCTGAGCAGCAATTTTCCAGTCATGCCACGGATTTTCAATGAGATTTAGGTCCGCACTGTGTCTGGGTCATATCAGCATATGCATAGGCTTTGATTTAAAGCATTCCATTGTAGTTTTGGCTTCCTTCTTCCCATCAACTCTGAGCAGCGTCCCGGCTTCTGCTGTAGAATGTCATCCGCACAGCACAATGCTGCCACCACCCTGTGTCACTGTGGGGATGGTGTGACCCGGGTGATGTGCAGGGTTACCTTTCCTCCACACATTGCTCTCACACATGACTTCTTCTTTCCACTCTTCCATTAAGGGCAGATTTGTGGAGTACGCAACTAAGAGCGTTATTTTAAGAGTAACATCAGGGGAGGTTAAAACCTCCCCCAAACATCACCGTTCTGTTGCCCCCTCCACTTTTACCTTTGGGCACTAAATACTCACCTCGTCGGGGGATCCATCTTCTGTGTCCTTCGGATTCTGGGCGACCTTCCGAAGGACGGCGCCCTCTTGCACTATGCGTGACCCCCCAATCTTGATCAGTGCTGATGAATGGGATGCAATGGGGCCACCTTATATCCCGAGACTTCGTTGGGCAGTGTGGGACTTTGAAGAGCACTAACAGATGGCTAAGCCGGCACGGGGGCAGCAATCGGTCCCTGAAGCAGCCGGATGTCAGCCGCAACATCCAAAAGGTAGTGTCAATGGGGGGGAGTCGGCCCCTTTTTATTTTTGGTCTGATGTCTCTCTTTAAAGTGGACCAACACCCAGGGGTGATCGGCCCGGAAATCTATAAGATTCCCGGGCCGATCACCTCCCACCCCGCGGGACATCCGAGATCGGGATGTCCCGCGGGGTGAAACCCCCCAGAAACCCCAAAAACATCTTACCTGATCCGCCGCCGCTTCCGCCGCCGCCGCCTCCCGCGCGCCCCTCCAGACGTGCGCGCGCCCGCGCCGGCCCTCTGTGAATGGCCGGCGGGGGCGCGCGTGCGCCGAGAGTGACGCGCGGGAGGCGGCGGCGCGGGAAGCGGCTTGGACGTTCCTGATCCCCGCCTGGACGTTGGCGGGGATTGGCTGCGGCGGTCACGTGGGAGCATTGAGAGGTGAGTTTTTTGGGGTTTCTGGGGGGTTTCACACAGCGGGGCACCCCCGATCGGACCAAGACCCAGGATAGTCAAAATCCTGGGTGTTGGTTCACTTTAAAGCGGACCTTCACCCTGACTAAGAGCATATTTTATATGTGCCCCCCACCCTGTACATACAGATTGCTCACATTAAAAATCATCCTACCTGCATCTACTGCACGTTATGAGCCTTTAAACATCCAAGATGGCGGCACATGGGGATTCAGGCAACCTGCAAACAGGAAGTGTCTTGTGACTGTGTTGCATTCTGGGATTGTAACCCCACCCCCTGCACTTTATCCCGCTCTCCTCTCCTCACTATGTGATGCTTCTGAGTCAAGATGGCGTTGCCCGTATCCTAGAGTCCTGAACAGAGTTGCAGCGTGGGGGGGAAGAATAATAAGTAAATGACTAAAAACTTAAAATATATTAATTTTAGATGCTGGGGAATCATTTTTAAGGATTAAGGCTTTTCATGAAATCATGCTGAAGGTCTGGTTTAAGAAGCGCTTAACAGCGATTTAACAACTATAAAAGCTAACTTCGATGCAGCCGCCGCCTGCCGCCGAAGATGATGCAGCACAGATTTAACCTGTCACTGTCGCTCAAGATCCCATAGAACACAATGGGCAGAACTGGATTGTAGTGTTCAATGCTTATAATTAATATTACACACATTTATATATACAGAACTTGCATTGGGGCTTTTTGTGTTATTAAAATTGATTTTAATGGCGTCTTTTACTTAACAATGTGTAATTCGGACACCAACAACTAAAATGCAACCTAAACGCAGTGTCCCCTTTGTCCCTGCAATGATTTCTTGTAACTGTAATGATGAAACACCGACCAGCGGCAGAAAAATACAGCGCCAAAGATTTTAAGGAGGAAGAAATATGCTGGAGAGTGTGGGAATAATGGCAGTACAAAGTGGCACTCACTGTCCCTGTGATAATCAGCTGGAGGGTCCAACAGGTGCTGACATAGGCCGGCCAATAGCTAAGTGCAACAATCAAAGCCAATTAGTTAGCGTTCAGTGCAATGCCTGCTAGCGCCAATGTAGTACCCAACACAGCACCAGATAAGATGGGAATGCTGGCACTCCGAAGCTGGCGCTATAGCCACAAAAATGATGCTAAATGGGGCACATAAAGCCCTAATAGTCCTCCACCTGAGCTGTGTATCTCTGCAGCTCCTGAGCTTCTTGGCTGCTTCTCTAAATAATTCTCTCCTTGCCTGGGCTGTCAGTGGAAGGTGGGCGCCATGTCTTGATAGGTTTGCAGTTGGGCCATAATCCTTCCATTTACCGATGATGGATTGCACAGAGCTCTGTCACATGATCAGGGCTTAGCCTTTTTTTTTTATTAACCTAACCTTGCAATACACCTCACCACAACATTACCCCTGATCTGTCTGCTGTGTTCCTTAGTTTTCATGATGTTGTTTGGTCACTAATATTGTACTCTATTTACTGGCGCTCTGAATCTGGTGCTATAGCCACAAAAATAATGCTAAATGGCGCACATCATAAATTTGGCTCTAATAGCTTTTCACCTGAGCTGTGTATCTCTGCAGCTTTTGAGCCTCTTGGCTGCTTTTCTAAATAATTATCTCACTGCCTGGGCTGTCAGTGGAAGGAGGGTGGCCATTTCTTGATAGCTTTGTAGTAGGGGTCTTTACTGATGATGGATTGCACAGAGCTCTGTGACATGATCAGGGCTTAGGCTATTTTTTCTTCTTAACCTAACCCTGCAATACACCTCACCACAACATTACCCCTGAGCTGTCTGCTGTGTTCCTTAGTTGTCATGATGTTGTTTGGTCACTAATATGGTACTCTATTTACTAATGAGGTGACTTCTGATGGAGGTTGGTCACACTGGATTTTATTTAGGGGTATCAGAGTGCAGAGGGTTAACTACGTATACACACCTCACTTTTCAGTTGTTGAAAAAGCATGAATCTTTTTTGTACACTTCACAAATACTTGCTGTGTTGATCACATACAATGTTAATAGGCCTAGTTTAAAAAAAACACATATTGGCATTTGCCGATTGATTTTTTGCATTGCATGCATTTTTTTAGAATGGTGGAGGCTTTTTTTTGGTTACCCGTATATACTCGAGTATAGGCCGACCCGAATATAAGCCGAGGCACCTAATTTTACCACAAAAACCTGGAAAAAGTTATTGACCCGAGTATAAGCCGAGGCGGCTTTTTTCAATTGGAATTGGAGTTGATTTGAGGAATCACCCCTGACCACGCCCCCAGCCATCACCGAAAAATTAAATAAAAATAAATAATAATAATACAGTGAGGGGCATCCCTTGTTACAGCCAGTTAGGGGCATCCCTCATTACAGCCATTCAGGTGTAACACAGCACACACACAATATACACACAGCACACACAACACACACACAAACACAACACAGCACACAACACATCACACATACAATGCACACAACACACACACTCACCAGTTCAGCTCCTGCACAATCTTCAGCGAGGCTCCTTCCAGCCAAGGCGACGGTGCGGGACAGAGTGAGGACGGCGCGGGACAACGGCATGGGACGCGGCCAGTCGCCAGTCGCAATGGCGACCCCTATAGCTACGCCCCTGAACGCGGGGCAGAAGAGCCGCCTCGGAGGCTTCAGAACTCGGCGGGGAGATCAGTACACCCAGCGCGAGGTGGGTGTGCCAAGATGGCGGCCGGCGCGCTCCGCACCGCCACGTCACTGAGGCCCGGGCCGCCATCTTGGTACACCCACCTCGCGCTGGGTGTACTGATCTCCCCGCCGAGTTCTGAAGCCTCGGCGGCTCTTCTGCCGCTTCCTCCGCCCCCTCGCTCAGGTAAGTCAGGTTACTGACTCGAGTATAAGCCGAGGCTGCTTTTTTCAGCCCAAAAAGTGGGCTGAAAAACTCGGCTTATACTCGAGTATATACGGTAATTTGTATACAATAAGAAATACATATATTTTATTAGGAGGCAATCATTCCACATGTCTAAGGTATATTGTTTTCCTTATTTTATGTATTAAGTTTTTTTTTTTACCAGTTAGGACTATGAAGCATATTTATAAACATTAGTTGTCCTTATATTTCTATAGGATTAGCTTTAGACTTTTTACAAGTAATGTTGGCAATTTAGTTTGTGAATTCTTTATTTTGAAAAAGTGTGTGTGTGTGTGTGTGTGTGTGTGTGTGTGTGTGTGTGTGTGTGTATATATATATATATATATATATATAAATTATTATTACTACTATTATAATTGCAATCCTGTGCAGCATTAGGAAATACAGTTACAAAACAAAGGTAATGCACACATTTAAAAAGGAACATTGGACTGAAAATAAAAAGATGCCATTTCCCCTCCCCATCGGTCCCTACTTACCTTTTGGATGTTGATGCTGCCCCAACATGCAGCAACATCTGGCTGCTTCAGGGCCTGATCCTCTGCCCCCCTGCACTGCCTTAGCCATCTGTTAGTAACAGCATGGCTTTAGCCATGCTCTTTAAAGTCCCGCGCCGATCAGTGAAGTCTCGCAGGATCTCGCCTGGCACCATTGCATCCCATTCGCGGGCACTGCGCAGGTGCGACATCGGGCGCCATGCACAGTGCCTTATGGGATGCAAGATGGCGCCGCTGCCTGTCAGTCGGTGGCCCAGAAGCCAAGGGACCCAGAATATGAATCCTTTGGTGAGGTGAGTAAAGAATGCCCTAAGGTAAAACCAGAGGGGGAGGGGCAGATCAGTGAGGCTCGGATGAGGTTCTAACCTCCCCAATGTTCCTCTTTAAAGAGTATCAGTAGGCTAGAAAAAAATATGTGCATAAGAGATTATATATATATATTGTGGTAAAGTGTATAAAAATGTCATAAATGGTGTGTATTTCTCCCCTGCTATGCTGTATCAGGCACGATCCATGACGGGTTTTCAGGAGCCAGGTCACATTCCCCAGTCATTTACAGGTTTGTTCCCTGATCTCAGGCCTTGCACAGGTGATGAGGCCGATTGCAGGGGAAGCCTGAATAAAAGGAGCCACTGAGCCTGTCAGTGGGCTGTTGAATAGCCTGGAGGAAGGAACCCAGGCAGTACCTGCTGAAAGTGAACGACAGACCTGTATGCAGAGGAAGGACTTTGCTTGTGACTTTGCACTTTGTATGAGCAGCGTGGGCGGGTATGCCCCTGTAACCTGGACTTATAGTTTATTGGTCTGTCAAATAAGGACTTTCACAGGAGCTGCTGAAGTAAACCGCTTGATGTTTTGCATTTGTGCTGCAACGTTCTCTGACGTAAGAGATAAGTTTTGTTTTGCTGATGAACACTTTATTTTCTGAATAAAACCGCCTTTGCTATTGAAAAACTGTTGTCTGTGTCACTGCCGTTCGCCCCAAATTGATCTCAATTGGTGGAGGATGCGGGCACAGGACTGTTGCTAGGGGGCAACAGAGTGACAAAAACGCTGCATTTCGGATGTCCTGGGCGAAAGCAGAAACCAAGATGTCTCAAATGGAGGAGTTGATTAAGTAGCTTATTCTGGCTAACCTCGAGCAGCAGCAGGCCCTGGCACAGCAGACCAAGCGCAGCAGCAAACCATGGCAAACCAGCAGGAGACAAACCGCCTGTTAATAGAACAGATTGCTGCACTCAGAGAGACTGTGCTGGCTCAAGCCTCACAACCAGAGAGAAGCCCAGTTGAGACGGGTGGTGCGAGGAGAGCCGTACAGCGGGTCCTACAAAAGATGACCCCTGAGGATGATGTTGAGGCCTACCTCACGGTGTTCTGGCGCATGGCTGAGAGAGAGCAGCTGCCAGTTGCTGAATGGGCAGACGTGATTGCCCCGTTTCTGGCAGGTGAGCCCCAAAAAGCGAGCGAAGGAGCAAGAGGTACGGGACTATGCTGAACTTAAACTGGAGATCCTTGCTCGCCTGGGTGTTACGCCAGCGGTTCGGGCCCGGAGAGTACATAATTGGACTTTTTCCGTTGAGAAGCGTGCTCGGTCGCAGATGTGTGATTTAGTTCATCTTGTCCAAAAATGGTTGGAGCCGGAGCATTCCACACCTGCGCAGATCGTCGAGAAGGTCGCGGTGGACCATTTTTTTCTGACCCTGCCGCCAGAACTACAACAGTGGGTGGGACAAAGCGACCCGCAGACTGCTGACCAAATGGTCAACATGATGGAGAGGTTTATTGCGACTGAGGACCACCTTCGGGAGGTCCCTGCAGCACCAGCAATCTCCAAGACCAGCAGATCGATGTCTTAGGTGGGTAAGCAAGTCCCCTTTGGAGGTGTGTGGAAGGGGGTAAGAGGGCAAAAGACTGACCCTGACCCCCAGAGGCCCCCAAATCCTAGGGAAGATGCCTGGGCAAGGAGGCTTCAGGGTCCCCAGTGCTGGAGGTGCCATAAGTGGGGACACATGGCCGCTGATTGCCCCCTCTTCCTTGAGCCCATGGAGTGTGACGCTGCCCGCAGAAGGTTTCTGCAGAACCGGGTTGTGCCACCATTCAGCAGTCAGAGACTGAGACACAGGTTGTGATGGTGAGAATGAATGGTTGCCCAGTGAAGGCGCTGTTGGACTCAGGTAGCCGTGTAACTTTGGTCTGGGCCAACCTTGTGCGTGGAGGTTATAAACCAAAGATAAATGTTGAAAAAGTGTTGTGCATCCACGGGGATATCGTGGCTTATCCTGTAGCCGTGGGTAAGTTTGAGACCCTCGCTGGGACATTGAACCATGAGGTCGGCATGGTAAAATGCCTTTGGTATGATGCTATAATCGGTCGTGATTTTTCCTTGTTCTGGGAGTTATGGGAAAGGCGTAACGCTTCTGCCGGCAGCAAAGAATCTACGGCAGAACCTGTAACCCTCCCTGTCATTGAGTCTGTTGAACATGTGGCCAAGAGCAGATTATACCATAGACCGTCCAGGGTGAGGGCCTTTAATCCTGGGGACCGGCTTCGGGTATTAGTACCCATGGGTGAAAGTAGAGATAAGTTTAATGTGGAACATAGGCCGAGGAAGTTACAAGGGAATGTAGATGCTTTGTCCCGAGCCCAATGTATGGTCGCTGAAAATTGTCAGACCGCGGGTCTGAAGAAGAGGGGATATGTGGTAAAGTGTATGGAAATGTCATAAATGGTGTGTATTTCTCCCCTGCTATGCTGTATCAGGCACAATCCATGTCCGGTTTTCAGGACCCAGGTCACACTCCCCAGTCCTTTTCAAGTTTGTTCCCTGATCTCAGGTCTTGCACAGCTGATGAGGCTGATTGCAGGGGAAGCCTGAATAAAAGGAGCCACTGAGCCTGTCAGTGGGCTGTTGAATAGCCTGGAGGAAGGAACCCAGGCAGTACCTGCTGAAAGTGAACGACAGACCTGTATGCAGAGGAAGAACTTTGCTTGTGACTTTGCACTTGGACTTCTGGATGAGCAGCGTGGGCTGGTACGCCCCTGTAACCTGGACTTATAGTTTATTGGTCTGTCAAACCAAGGACTTTCACAGGAGCTGGTGAAGTAAACCGCTTGATATTTTGCATTTGTGCTGCAACGTTCTCCGACGTAAGAGATAAGTTTTGTTTTGCTGATGAACACTTTATTTTCTGAATACAACCGCCTTTGCTATTGAAGAACTGCTGTCCTTGTCACTGCTGTTCGCCCCAAATTGATCACAATATATATATATATATCAATCATCACCAATTTGCTTCATGCACCTTAAAAGGCATGAGGTTAATTATATAATATATAAATCCCTAGACAGCCATTCCTGAACCTCTATTGGTTTTATAAAGGTCCTTTACTTACTAAATCAAATATTAAGACTAATGAAGGATGTCATTATAAAGTGTCCGTCCAAGCAAAAGAATAAAGTCATACTCACATTTTGCCCCAACCCCCCTAGTAGTTCTGTCCTGCGGTTAAATAAAAATCATCAGGTCCAGAGAGTTCTGTGGCATTCCGTCTTACTGGTGGCCACCGGTACATACAGCCACCCCCGCGTCAGTTACAATGACCTGAGAACACCCACTCATTAGACAGAAAAACCTTAAAACGAACAAAAAAGACAATTCTGTGAGTACTCACCTGTAGAATTGCTTTTGCCATGCATGGCACGGCCTGCTTCACGAAGTCATTACATCTGGGTATTCTGCCACAAGGTGGCGCAGTGCACTGCAGAAGCGTTGTGGCTCCTCCCGGTACCATATAAAAACGGAATCACCATCCAGTGTTGACAAGCAGTTATTCAAGAAACCGGGAGATAATACAAGTAACAAGGAAAACCCCAACTACCTTGGAGCAATCACCATACAGAGGCAACCAAGAACAACGATAACAAGGGTGGGGTGAAGCAGGCCGTGCCATGCATGGCAAAAGCAATTCTACAGGTGAGTACTCAAGGATTGTCTTTTTCCCATTGCATGGCACGGCCTGCTTCACGAAGTCATTACATCTGGGACATCCAAAAGCAGTGTCCATAAAGTAAGGTGGGATTCCCAAAGAGTAACAACAGGCAATTTAAACCACTACCGCCTGAAGTACCTTGCGGAAGTAATGGCCACCAAAAAGGCCACCTTAAGAGTCAGAATGGGCAAGGCAGCCCCACGGATAGGCTCAAAGGGAGGACCCTGCAGAGCAGACAACACCAGATTCAGGCCCCAAATTGGTAGCATAGGCTTACGTGGCGGACACACATGAGTAACTCCCTGGAAAAAAGCCGGTGATTGGCAAAGGATCTTTGGAAAAAAATTGCCAGAGCTGACACCTGTCCCTTGAGGGTACTGAGTTGAAGGCCCGAATCCAAACCATGTTGCAAAAATTCCAGAATCTTGGGGATAGAAAGCACCCGACAAGGAAAAGACTTGGACTCACACCAGGCAATGTAAGCATGCCAGATCCTGTAGTAGATAAAGGACGAAGACTTCTTCCTAGCCCTAATCATGGTATCAACAACAGAAGCCGGCAAACCCTTATCCCTCAGGATGGAGGTTGCAGCAGCCAAGCCGTTAAAGCCAGCGTTTGTAAATTGGGATGGCACAGTTGTCACTGAGTGAGCAGATCTGGATCCTTGGGCAGGGCATACTGATCTACTGCCAACTGCACAACGTCTGCGAACCACACCCTCCTTGGCCAACAGAGGGCCACCAGAATGGTTGGTACCCCTTCCTTGGCTATCTTGCACAGCACCCTGCCCAGCAGCGGGAACGGAGGGAACACATAGAGGAGCCAAAACTCCTCCAAGGCATTGCTAGCGCATCTGTGGCGAAGGCCAGAGGGTCCTGTGACAGGGAGACAAACCTGGGAAGCTTGTGATTGTGGCGGGACGCAAACAGATCCACATACGACTGACCCCAGCGGTGGCACAGGGAGCAAAATACTCTGTTGCTGAGGGACCATTTCCCCAACCGAGACGTTCCCCTGCTCAGGTAGTCTGCCTCCAGGTTCTCAACCCCTGGAATGTAAACCGCCGAGATGCAGGGGACATTCTCTTCTGCCCAAGACATTATCAGGGACACTTCCTTGAGGCCCCGCTTGCTCCGAGTCCCTCCCTGATGATTGATGTAGGCAATCGCCGTCTGGTTGTCCGAGCGGATCAGAATAGCCCGACCCTGAAGGTGTGTGGTCAGCTGAGACAGAACCAACCTGATCGCCCTCAGTTCCAGTACATTGATGGGAGCATGAGCCTCCTGGGGGCCCCACCGACCCTGGAACTTCAGAGACTTCCAAAAGCCCCCCAACCGGTCAGACTGGCATCCGTGGTGACAGTCTCCCAGCATGGAGGCAGGACGGTCCTGCCCACTAGAAGGTTCCCTGAGTCCAGCCACCACAAGAGGGAATGTCTGGCCAGGGGGGACAAAATTCCTGATCCAGGGACACAGGGTCCCGATCCCAAACTGACAAGAGGTGCAACTGAAGAGGACTCATGTGAAACTGAGCAAAAGGGACCGCCTCGAAGCAGGACACCATAAGACCCACTAACTGCATCCCCTGCCAGATGGAGGGATGGGGACACAAGAGCAGTGTCCGTGCCTGCTTCTGAAGGCCCTCCACCTTCTGCTGAGGCAGGAATACCTTGACCTGAGCGGTATCCAGAGTCATGCCCAGAAAGGACCTCACCAAAGACGGAGACAGTGAAGACTTGGGATAGTTGATCACCCAGCCGAAGGACTCTAGAGTGGAGGTCACCACCTGAGTATCCTTCTCGGCCTGATGAAGAGATTGAGACGCAATCAGATTGTCATCCAGGTAAAGAAGGATGCGAATGTCCTGATTCCGCAGCAAAGCCATCACACCCGCCAGCACCTTGTTGAACACCCAAGGGGCCGAGGTGATACCGAACGGTAAGGCCACAAACTAGTAATGCTGATCCTCTAGAGCGAACCTGAGAAATCTCTGATGACCTGAAAGATTGGCACGTGAAGGTAGGCATCCTTGATGTCCACTGAGGTCATGAAGTCGCCCGGGCGCAGGGTACTGACCGCCGAGTCTCCATGCGAAAATGCTTGAACCTGACAAACTTGTTGAGACCCTTCAAGTCCAGGATGGGCCTCAGGGACCCATCCTTTTTGGGGACCGTGAACAGATTGCAGTAGAAACCTCGACACCGTTCCTGGGAAGGCACTGATGTAATGACTTCGTGAAGCAGGCCGTGCCATGCAATGGGAAAAAAAAGGATGCTTACCCAGCCTCCAATTCAGCTTCTATAGAAACATAGAAGGTTGACGGCAGAAGGAGACCATACGGTCCATCTAGTCTGCCCTTATGTGTATACTGTATGTACTCTTTATCTTAGGATAGATGTGTGCTTATCCCAGGCATGTTTAAATTCAGTGACTGTTGATGTTTCAACTACCTCTGCTGGAAGTTTGTTCCAAGCACCTACTACTCTTTCTGTAAAATAATATGTCTAGGTTGGCCTTGTCAGAACTTACCAGTATAGGAGACACAAGTCCAGGCTTTACCTGTACCCCTGCTGCCTCTTTGCTAGGGTATGCTTACCACCTTCAATGCAGAAGATGCCAAATTCCAGGGATATCTTTCTTGGAAGTGCCACCACTGCAAGCCATTCGCAGCGGCAGAGTACAGGAAGATGGTAGACCCCAGGATCACTGAACATCCTAGATTACCCAGGTCCTGGATTCTATCAGGTGACCCGGTTTACACTAGAGCTACTGGAGCTACCAATGCTGGGAAATGAGTGGGATGCAGGAACACCTTGTTTTTCAACTACAGTTCGAGCAAAGCAATGCCATAATCACAGCCTGGAAAAAAGCAGAAAGTCCAGGACAGGCAGATCAGGTTCTTGAACAGTGAAAACATGTGAAGGTCTATAAGTCAAAAGGAGATCATACTGAGAAAATCAGTCCAAACGGGGAGACACAGAATAACCATGGATCACGGGTCACAGGGGTTCCAGGTGTTTATCCTTCGAGAAAACACAAATATAGAAACACAGAGCTAGAAATAGAAAAAATTCAGTCTCTCAGTGAAGCTTCAATAAAATTTCAATGAAGTGTCTTTTAAGTGAATATTCCAAATGAATCCATAAGTGACAATCTCCACTTGTAAAGTGCAACGTGATTGCGTGATCCACCACCTTCTGGATGAAACTCTTACCAGAATAACTTTAATACAAGACGTTGTTAAACATTCCTCATTGGTAGTGGTTCTCACACCATTTCATGGCAATCAGAAACAAGATGTGCAGGGAAGCTCCAGAGAATAGAGCCTATTTCTCCATAGCGACAGCAAAAAATCTTGATCCAGTTTTCATGTGATAATAGGATTTTAACTCCAAACAAATACCATGAAAGAGATAAAATCAAACACATCTAGTGCAATACCCCAAAATATGGTATAAAACGTGATTTAATAAAGCATATGCACTCACAATAATAAAAGATATTAGAAGCAATATATAAAATCCAGGAAAACCATATATTGGTTCTCACCACCGGGTCCACTGTCCTTCCAAGAGCAGAACCAAAGATCAAGAAGCAAAAAGTGTCAACCGCAGACGTCCTACGCGTTTCGTCCCTCAAGGGGACTTTAACCAGGATGTCAGCGGTAAAAGAACCATGGATTAAATAACTCACCGGGGCGGAGACGATAGCGCGTGCCATCGCGTCCCACTAACTGCTTCCGGTGTATCTGCTCGTCACCTAGTAAACTACTTCCGGTGCGGCATATCTCGGAGAGCGCGCATGCGCATCAAGGCAATCTATCCACTTTCAGTTTGAACAATATTCAGAAATTGCGCATGAGCGGAGAGTGGGTAGCGACAGCTTAAGGAAATAAATCTTAGCATTACAATCCAGCCTCACTTCCACATATATACATAACCGCGCGTCCCATCTCCTAGCGGACACAAGCTGTTACCAATCCGGGAATAAAATTAAAAATTAAAAAACATTTCTACACCTCAGAGCCAATCGCGACAGCTAAAGAAGGATTGGAAGTGAGGCCTGGCTTTACAGCTCAGCCGCACTTCCGCGCGTGCGCATTCCAGCGCAAAACTAAGAAGACAAGCTGTCAAAACTCCGAGGGCGTAACCTAAAGTACTCCTGGAATCCTGGTACTGCCCTGCATATCCAGCTTATATTTACAGATGCAGCAATTTTTAAACTTGGGCGCTTAGCTTTACAAACTGAGTTATCTCAGCACAGGAGCTATTAAAAAAGAATTGATGATTTCATAGAGAAAAAATGTTTTTTCCCAACTCACCTCCAATTGGCAGCTCTGCCGATCAGATGACAGATGCAGTGATCGCTGGAGGGCAGAGGGGGAGACAGGGGATCAGAGGATCCCATGCCCTTCTCCTTCTCTGACCGGTGTTCGCCGCATCTGCCAGCGGAACCGCTGGGAGCCGGGATGATGTCCGCAGGGCGACGTCATCCTCCCAAGGGGGGCGGGGCAACTCGTGATGATGGCAGTGCCCATCGGGAAAGCAGGGGAAGAGGGCCTGTCGGGCTCTCTCCTGAAGACTGAAGAGGTCCGGGGGGGATCAGAGGCCCCCCTGGTGAAGAGGAGACCCGGTGGGAGTCATCGCACACAAGGTAAATAAATGTCATTTTTTTTTTCTTTTTACAGGACTTAACGGCGGCAGCTGAAGTAGGGAGTGCCCATTCTCCTGCAGCCGGTGGAGCCCGAGGGGGGTCGGGGGCCCCCCGGGGGAAGAGGAGACCCGGCCGGATTGAACAAGGGGTCAGGTGAGTGTTTTTTTTTTACTTTTCTTTTACTGTAGCGGGGGGGAGTCAGAATCGATACTAGAAAGAAAGAATCAATACTAGTATCATCTAATAAAATATCGCAATATTTGACAGAATTGATTTTTTTCTGACACCCCTAGCTGCTGAGCAAAAAAGTTTATAATAAGCAATAGTGAAACCGTCAGGTCCCGGTGATTTCCCAGACGAGGTTTCTTTAATTGCTTTCATCAGCTCATCATTCATTAATGTTTTTTCCACTAATGCTATTCTTTGATTGCTTAATATCGGCCTACCCGACTTTTTGTGTACTGAAGATCATAAGGAACCCCCATACGTACATCCATAGAGTTAACCTATCTGCCAAAACCACCCACAGTACAACGCTTCACCCTCGGCCTCATTCATTCCAGCACTGAATTTAAGTAGGGGCAGGAAGTTCTCAAGCATCCATTCGATACGCCCACCATCCGCCAAGCAAGGGAGCCTGTGATGTAAGCAACTTTTCCCTTCTTCCTCTTTTCAACCATTTGATGTTGTATTCCAATGTGACTGGCTATTCCAAACTTAGCACTGGCAAGAAACAACCATTTTTTTCTGCTTTAGCGGGTGTACCATTTAGGATGAAGCAGGACATTGAAGCAGGAAACCCGTTTAGTGGTAGGATAGAGGTGGAAAAGATCAAGGACACACTAGAATACAATACCAACAACATCCACATGATGTGTACCAATGCTCGCAGCTTGGGCAACAAGCTCTGTGAATTAATGGCTATCATATCCAGAGATGAATTGGATCTTGTTGCAATAACAGAGACTTGGTTCAAGGATCACAATGACTGGGAGATAGCCATACCCGGTTACACATTGTACAGAAAAGACAGATTGGATAGAAAGGGCGGTGGAGTAGCCATTTTTGTCAAGACTACCCTTCAATCAACAATAATTCAGCATACACATAATGAACTAGAAACTCTCTGGGTTACCATGCAGACTAAGGAGGGAGCTGTGGTCAGAATTGGTGTGATATATAGGCCCCCTAGAAAATCTGAGGATCTAGATAACCTGCTAATAGATGAAATCAGTGGAATGGCAGAGAAGGGGGACATTGTACTTACAGGTGACTTCAACTTGCCTGATGTGGACTGGAATATCCCAAGTGCATCAACATGCAAGAGCAGGAATATATTAGAGGCCCTTAATGGAGTGTCTCTAAAACAACTTGTGACATTGCCAAATAGAGGAGATAAAATTCTGGACTTAGTTCTGACCAATGGAGATCTGGTGTCCGAGGTCAGGGTTGAAGAAAATCTGGGTTCCAGTGACCATCAATGCTTATGGTTCAGAATAAAAACAAACATTGTGCAATCACACACCAGAACCAAAGTGCTAGACTTTAGGAAGACAAACTTCAAGGAAATGGCGGAGTATGTAGAAAGAGAATTAAGTGAGTGGAACAGAGTAGCAGAAGTGAGTGCCCAGTGGTCACTATTTAAAATGGCCATCTTAAAGGCAACTAAGCAATATGTGAAACAAACTAGCAAGAATAAAAGGAAGAAGAAACCATTATGGTTTACTAGGGAAGTCAGCACTATCATAAAAGAAAAGAAGTCTGCCTATAAGAAGTATAAAGAAAGTGGAAGTTTAGCCGACAGAGAGGCGTATAAGATTAAACAGAGGGAAGCTAAATTGATTAAAAGTAGGAAGAAATGGCCAAACCTATGAAGAGGGGAGATAAAACCTTTTTCCGATATATTGGTAACAGAAAGAAGAAAAACAATGCAGTCTCAAAAATTAGAAATACTAAAAATAATTATAATGACGGAGATAAGGCTGTGGCTGACCATCTGAATAGCTACTTTTGTTCGGTATTTTCAGATAGTAGCAGGCATGGCCATAGCACAGCATCCCGCTGGGAGGGCACAGCTCCGGAGTTTCTGGAGGCTGATGTCTTAGCCGAGCTGGCACAGCTAAAGGTAAGTAAGGCGATGGGTCCAGATGGAATCCACCCCAGAGTTCTAAGGGAACTTAGGTTTGTGATTGCAGCCCCTCTGACTGATTTACTTAACCATTCCCTTTCAACTGGTGAGGTTCCAGATGATTGGAGAATGGCCAATGTCATACCAATCCATAAAAAGGGGAGTAGAGAAGAAGCCAGTAATTACAGGCCAGTTAGTTTAACATCTATAGTGGTCAAATTAATGGAAAAACTCTTAAAAAAACAGATAATTTCCCATCTAAAAATTAATGACCTATTGGACCCAAAACAGCGACGGCTTTACTGAGGGACGATCATGTCAGACCAATCTAATTGATTTCTTTTACAATGTCACTAAAGTGTTAGATGAAGGTGATGCTGTGGATATCGTCTATCTGGATTTTAGCAAAGCATTTGACACTGTACCACATAAGGAGCTCATAGATAAGTTATTGAAGGCAGGACTCAATTCCTGGATAGTTCAGTGGATTTCCAGTTGGCTGAAGGATCGGTATCAGAGCATTGTAGTAAATGGTGTACAATCTGAACAAAGGCGAGTTACAAGTGGTGTGCCGCAAGGCTCTGTCCTGGGCCCCATTCTTTTTAATATATTTGTAAGTGACATAGGAGAAGGCTTGGTAGGAAAAGTTTGTCTGTTTGCTGATGATACAAAGGTTAGTAATAGGGTCGATATGACTGGAGGTGTCTGCAACATGGAAAATGATTTAGCTTTACTGGATAGATGGTCAAAACTGTGAAAACTAGAGTTTAATGTCTCTAAATGTAAAATCCTGCATTTGGGTAGAAGGAATCCCTGCTCTGAGTACCGTATGGGCAGTACTGTGTTATCCAGGACCTCGGAGGAGAGAGATTTAGGGGTACTGATTACTGATAGCTGTAAGATGAGTGGACAGTGTAGCCAGGCAGTGGGAAAAGCAAGCAGGATGCTCGGCTGCATAACTCGAGGCATCACCAGTAGGAAGAGGGAGGTTGTGATGCCGCTGTATAGAGCCCTGGTAAGGCCACAGCTAGAATACTGTGTGCAGTTCTGGAGACCTTACCTGCAAAAAGACATTATTCAAATAGAACGGGTCCGAAGGTGGGCAACAAAAATGGTGGAAGGACTTATCAGGAGAGACTTAAAGAACTTAATTTGTACAGTCTGGAGGAAAGAAGGGAGAGGGGGATATGATTGAGACCTTTATATATGTGAAATGATTGAATAAAGTTCAGGAGGGAAGTGTTTTTAAGAAGATACTTAATGATAGAACAAGGGGCCCAACCTGAAGCTAGTCGGGGGGAAGATCAGGAGCAATGTTAGAAAATATTATTTTACAGAAAGAGTAGTAGATGCTTGGAACAAACTTCCAGCAGAGGTAGTTGAAAAATCAACAGTCACCGAATTTAAACATGTCTGGGATAAGCACACTGTCAGGCATATTCATATGGAAAAAGGGATAATTTAATAAACCCCAGTAGTTTATTAAAAGATACATTTGGTCCTCAAAACTAATCTGACATGAAAATAACCTTTCACAAGATTAAAAGCCTGCGTTTGCCTTGTCATAAAGGATTGCATTCTTGTCCTAGCTGAAACAAGGTTATTCCTTTATTTACTATCCATAAACAAGACTTGGATAATGAAGGTCATTGATTACAATGGGTCTAAGGATCCTTCTATTTGCCAAGCTGGTTCCTCACAATGGAATCTGAGCTGAAGGACTCAGATGTCTGGAAGTCCTCTATATGTCCTCCATACTAAAGTTTTTTTTTAACTTAAAGATAATTATACTGATTCATAATTCCTTATTTCAAATAATATCATACTGTAGGATTACACACTATTAGTAATTTTCGGACTAAAAGTAATGGTCTACTAAAAGTGAGCCATCTAGTGTCCAAATATCGAAATTGTGATTAATGATTTTTTTGTTGATTTTATTGTATGTAATAAATTTGTTATTTATCCTTTAACCAGAGATTTTATTGTTGCATAATTTTGGTTCTGTAGTTTTGCAGCACAGCAACAGAGGATGAGGTGAGGATATAAGATCAGAGAAGTAGCAGGAGAACTAGGAGTGTACGAAACCTTAAATTCTAAAATTAGTGTTTATATTGAGAAGCTTCAATGGGGGGCAAGTCTTGACAGGAACCTTGAATAGAAATAATCCACCTCCTCTTGCCACTGGTAAACCAAGAAGTGAAGAACTGCTGGCATAATTAGATAGATCTATTTTACATCCATTTTAGCTAGTCGGTATGGCTAGAAGTCTTGGAGGCTTAGATAGTCTTCAAAGGAGCACTATCGCAATTTGTGTAATATAACAAAATCCATATAAACACATCGGCTAATTAAAGGAGGGGTCACTTATACACATGAACTAAATAAAACTCCCACCAAGCTTGTGGTTTATTCTCTAATGGTAGGAATTAAATCCAGGGGTGACAGGTTTAGTCTATCCGGGGTGACAGAGCCTGTCACCCCAGATGTCCTTTCCCTTCCATTAAAAGAAAAAAAAAACAAGCCTGGGTGGATATTCCGTGATGCAGGGTGAATAAGTGATCCCTTCTCCCACCATCCGGCCTATTTTTATGGATTTTTATAATTGGGCCATTTTTCGTCATAGTGCTCCTTTAATAAGGTTTTAGATATTAGCTGCAGTTTATAATTAAGACAGCAGTTGAGAGGAGATCGTACATAGACTAGGGAAGATAATGCGATGAAAGGTGATAAGCTAGAAAATGAAGGGAATGTTAGACAAACAAGATGTAACTAGAACTAATCTGGATGGGTATCCCTGCATATATCGTCACATTGCTTTTATTTTATATTGCTTGTTCAGATTAGTGTTTTCTCAATATCTTTTGATCAACTTACTGTTTTATAGGTTTGGTGTCACGTATCGGTTCTAAACTAAATCACATAAAAGAGGCATTTAAAGGAGCACTATCACGAAATTGTGGACTTTTCCTCTCACCATCCAGCATGGGTTTTGATAATATGGCCATTTTTTCGCGATAGTGCTCCTTTAAGATACATGAAACATCAATTGTCTTCTTTATCTATTAGATACTTTTTGTGTTTATGGAGAAAATCGGGTTTAAGTTTAGATGTCAGGCCGGGGTTCAATCCAGCCTGCAGCCTTGCTGCTGACTGATAGAATCCCACATAACAGCAGTGGCATGCTTACCACTGGTTAAAAAACACTGTTCTAAAGCCACTGCATATGAAATGTGGATATTTTTCTAAAACAAATGTTAAATGTTCTCCTGATCTCTTGGTTCCTCAAGCTGTATATGACTGGATTAAACAGTGGTGTGACGACCGTATATAACAGAGATAAGATCTTATTGGTATTTATCGAGGGACCTTTTGAAGGACTCAAGTAAATGCTGATTAAGGCTCCATAAAATGCACACACAACAGAAAGATGAGAGCTGCAGGTCGAGAAAGCTTTCTGCCTCCCGATGTTTGAAGTGATACCAAGAATAGTGTTGAAGATGTAGACATAGGTCACGATGACAAACGCAAATGGAAAAAGAACAATAATGGTGGTGAAGAACGATGTCTCCATTTCAACGGCAGATGTATCCAAGCAGGAAAGCTCTATGATAGGGCCAAAGTCACAATAAAAATGGTCTATAGTGTTAGACCTACAAAACTCTAAGCTACAGACCATGAAGAGGGTAATTAAGGCGAAGGAAAACCCCATAAACCAAGAACTGACCACAAGAAAAATGCGAAGGTTCAGGTTCATGATCAAGATGTACGACAAAGGATTGCAAATGGCTACATATCGGTCATAGGACATCACTGTCAGTAGGTAGCATTCGGTGGTGACACAAGAGCCGAAGACGTAGAACTGAGTGAAACAGCCCACGTAGGAGATATTGCTGCCACCGTGCAATACAACGCGCAACATGTTAGGGACAATATTTGAGCTGAATAAGAAGTCACATAAAGACAGATGGCAGAGGAAGAAATACATGGGAGTCTTGAGAAGATGGCTGCTTAATACCAGCACAGCGATGAGTAGATTTCCACCCAAGGTTATGATATACATTGTCAGAAGAAGAAGGAAAAGGGGGATCTTGAAAATGTGCAGATTTTGGAACCAACGAGAAAAAATTCTCTAAAGGATGTAGAGTTTTTCTGATACATTAATATTTCGGAAAGGTTATCTTTAAATATTAAATTTAGGCAAGGCTTGTCCAATGTGGAACTTTGAAAGGGGCCATTCGATCACTGTTAATCATTAACAAGACCTTAATTAAGGAACACAGGATATAAAGCTCTTAAAGAGGATCATCAGACACGCTGATGACTTCTTCTTAAAACATCCCTCCCGCACCACCTTATGGATGTTGGCGTTACCTTTAAATGCCAACATCCTGCTGCTTTACACGTCCCTTACCCCCCCCCCCCCTGCCCGCCAGCACCTTAGCTGGCGATGATAGATAAAAGTGACTAGCCGTACTCACCCCTCCAGGAGCCGGCTGCAAAACTCTCAAAGGATTTGAGCCAGTGTCATTGTAGCCTATGCAATGGCACTGTGCATACACGGGGAGGCCCGGTGTCTTCTGGAAGGCTGAAGGCTGCCCTCTAGAAGATGCAGAGGGGTCAGAGGGATGGTGCCCAGAATGATAAGTAAAAAATATGCCAAAATAAAAACCAGACGGGGGGGTGGGGCAGGCGAGCCAAGTTTGGGGAGTTTTTATTAACTCCCCAAACCTTCTGATGTTCCTCTTTACATCTCGAAAATTCTCACATGACTATTGTGTCCCCCCTCCCTGGGCCACTATATGGTCAGACATTATACTCACCCTTCCCTAGCAGCTTCAGTGTACCACATCACTACTAGAGGACAATGGTTTTTATGTTGCAGCGTGTTGGTGCTTGGTGCAGTGGAGTCAAGATACTTGACACTTGTGGTGTAACAGGAACTGGCTTTACTGGAACATGCATGCAGTATGAGAATGTTACCTTACATGGTGCATAACACAGACAGGAAAAGAAGTCAGAGAGCAGAGCTGAATATACAGGAAATACTCAGCTCTGCTCAAATGCTCTGTTTTGGAGTTTGGTGAGTTTTTTTAATGTAAAGGCTTTGCTTTCAAAAACTCTGAGGTGTTTTACACTTGCTTTCTCATTGTGTCACAGTTCACACAAACTTCCTGTTCTGCAAATAAGTCACTGTCATTGCTATCTCTCCCCAATATTTTTGTGGTAGTCCAGAGTCTGTCAGAATACATCTGATCATTTCAGTCAGAGTTCGGTTCATACTTTCAGCTACCCCATTTTGCTCTGGTGTGTACAGGACTGTCTTTGAATGCTCTATTATATTCTGGTTTAAGTATTCTTGTACTTTGTGCCCTGTGAATTCACCTCTCAATGTCACTCCGAAGTATGATAGGTTTCCTCTGACATGTATTACTTGTCTTTACTACATAGCTCTGTAATTTGTCAAGAAATTCACTCTTGTGTTGCATTAGGTATCTGAAATAGTCATCTATGAATGTCAATATGTCCATGTTGCCTCCAGTTGTGGGTGGGTTTAAGGGACCACGTACATTACACTGAACTAAGTCAACTGGTCTTGAAGCTCTGTTCTTACTGACTTTATGAAGTGTTGCAGTTGTGGCATTAGATTTGATGCAGCATTCACAATATTGATTTGCTGAATCTCTTGAGAATTTACATGCAAAAGCTTTCTAAAATAGTACACTAATGCAGACCCTGCAATCTGCTTGCCATTTACTTCCTACTCTCTATTCCAAAAAAACAAAAAAGAGCGTGGATAGCAGCAGAAATGTGGGCTTACACAATTCCCATGCTCAATCTACCTTTTTTACACTTGCAAAATCTCAGTGTCCTTGGTATCAGGTAGCAGAAAGGCTGCAATTTCTTGCAATATACAATTTCATTTTAACACCAAGCTCACAGCTGTTTAATAACACAATATAGCCTCAATCATATTAATACAATCAACTTCTTACCTCCATGGTTATAATGTATTATGCTGATTGAAGTAGTGTTGACTTAATTATTTTGAATTTAGAAAGCCAGTTGGATTTCTAGCCAAACATGTCTTAGAAAACAGAGTTCACTTGCCTAAACTTAGCACTGCAGATATACCATGACCTGAACTAGTGTGAACTGATGTCACACAGATTGTGTAACCTCAGCTAAGCTTTCTGTTTGGCTAAATGACACTATTGGGTTGATTCAAAGAAACATGTAACAGCTTGGATTTGGCTCACGATCATCCTATTTTTCACGTCCGCTCGTGCGTTCGTATGAACTTGCGAGTGATTCAATAAGCAAATACGTTTCTATCCTAAAAGATACGTCCGTTCGTATGGCAGTTCGGGAATCAGACCTATGTCAGTTTCCATCCTGAATTTTCCGTTTCATTTCTCAGGTTGCAACATTGGTTTTGCCCTTTTTCCTTTTTTGTCTGGACGTAAATCCTTCTGATCTTGCGGCTCCGCACTACAAACTTACCTCATTAAAGTGCATTCTAAATATTTGGTCTTTTTCTTTATTTCATTCATTTTGTAGTAACCAACATGAATGCATTTGCATAAGTAAATCTTACTTTGTTTAATTTTTAGTTAACTTGCATTTTTTACTTGTGGATTTAATTTTAATATTTATGCTTCAAATGGTACAACTTTAAAATTTTTGTGTGGTTACCCACACCCTCTACATACAGATTGCTCACAAATATTAAAAAACACCCAGCAACTTCTGCATGTTATGAGCCTAGAAACAGCCAAGATGGCGGCTCAGGTATTATCGGGCAGCCTGCAAACAGAAAGGGCCTTGTGACTGTGTTGCTCTGGATTCTTTGATTTCTGACCTTTCCATGCCCCCAGCTCTGCTGTGTCTGTGCAAAATACAGCAGTAACCCACATCCTGCACTTTATCCCGCTCTCCTCTCCTCAGTAAGTGTGATGCATCTGCCCAAAGATGTGCTTAAATAATTAAACAAAGCAAAGGTAAACAACTACACCAATAAATGCAATCTAAAAATATTATTCTAGTACCTCAATTTTAAAATAAATAACAAAGGACATAAGTTTCTTTAATTAACGCAAATATATTGCAAAATAAAGGTTTACATGCAAAGGACTAATTAAGGTCCACATTAAAATGCTTTTATAAGGCATACATGAATCAGGTATGCATTGCCATACAATTTATGGCCTCGGCCATGCTGATACATGCAGTTCATTGGAGCTCAAGACGCGCAGACTCCTCCACATAGCCAAAAAACCTGTTCACGAACAGCAATCCGGCTGCTAAAAGGTGTCGGCTGTGGCTTTCTTTTAAAACGCGTTTAGAGGTTTCTCTGAATCACACCTAAACACATCCAATTAACCTAAGTTTTACGTTTTGATCCTAAGTTTTAGGATTTGATCCTAAGTTTTACGTTTTGATCCTAAGTTTTACGTTTTGATCCTAAAATTTAGGAACGGACTTCCGCTGATCGTAAGAGCATATACGCATTCGTACGTAGGCTCGTGCGAGTCGGAAATGGCCAAAAAAACAGGAAAAAATGACTAACACCCACCCAAACTTACGATTCTCGATACGAAATCAATTAACTTTTGCTCTTTGAATCGAGGGGTATATTTATAGTGATTAAGAACTGCGTGGGAATCCCTGAAGGATTTATTAAAATTCCCTATTAACTCGATTGTAAAAATGTCTGGGGTAATATTGATTGTCCGAATTAATGCTACACAAAATAAAATTATTTATACAAATATATAGAAATGCTATGAAACTGTATGATACAATATTAAAGTAGTTTATTACTAATTGTCAAAAAGATCTGGGCCTTATTGGCAAACATTGATACCTCATCCAGAGTACTGCTATCTAAACTACTGCAGGCAAGGTTGATGTACAGAGGGGTCTGTGGGGCAGGTTAATGTACCAAGGAGTCTGCAGGGCAGGTTGATGTAGAGAGGGGTCGGCAGGGAAGGTTGTGGTACAGAGGAGTCTGCAAGGCAGGTTGATGTACAAAGAGGTCTGAAGGGCAGACAAATAAGTCTGCAGGGCAGGTTGTGGTACAGAGGTGTCTGCGGGGCAGGTTGATGTACAAAGGGGTCTGAAGGACAGGATGATGTACAGAGTAGTCTGCAGGGCAGGTTTTAGTACAGAGGGGTCTGCTGGGCAGGTTGATGTTCAGAGGGGTCTGCTGGGCAGGTTGATGTTCAGAGGGATCTGCAAGGCGTGTTGTTATATAGAGGGGTCAGCAGGGCAGGTTTTAGTAAAGAGGGGTCTGCGGAGCAGATTGATACTGTATACTGTGCAGGAGAGTCTTCAGGGCAGTTTGTGCTGGGCTGTATGCAGAAAAACTCCATACTTTTCTGCTGCCTCCACACTGACAGCGTGCCTTGTCTGGAGAGGCTCAATGACACAGGCACACCTCAGCACAGCTGGGAACTTTCTTTTCATCAATACAACCAGCTAGAGAAAGATTGTATCTCTGTTTAATATTCTGTGAAAATAGATAAAATATTTCTATGGCTGGATTTATTGATCACATGAAAGCTCCCAGTTTAGCTGTTGTGTGTCTGTGTGCTGGCAGAGGCAGACTGTCAGGCTCTCAAAGGCTCTCAAGCCCCCCCCCCCATTCATGCCTCTCCAGTGTGTAGAAAGATTGCCATTCCCATGCAGCATCTGCAAATATTGTTTACAACATTTGTACGGGGTTAATTGCTTTCAAAACCCCCAAAAATAGTCAGTTTAGTTTAGTGGGGAAATTTACTAAACTTTATTTTATTTGACTGGATGCCTGCTTTAATAAAATTAACATGCACTTTAAAGGGAGGTTTGATGTCAAACATGAATTCCTTAAGTATTAGCTAAAGCAAAACTCAAAAAGTCCATCCTAACACATAAATTAATTAGGGAATAAAACCCACGATGCTGCCACCATTAGTCAATCCAAAGGAATGCATAGACTATTAGAGCATAGCAAATGTGATATGTGAAGCTAAAGACAGGAACTTGTTTAATAAAAGCAGTTAAATAACTGGAGATTTGGTACTTCACTTGGACTACTGGGCCCTGTATGTTAACAAAGAAAACAATGTAGAACAGCTAGTACCACATAAAGCACACCTACAGCAGATCAATCACAGAGATATGATCACAGAGACGAAGGTCTCTGAACCCAGAGCTACCTAGGACCAGGCTTTTAGTCTGTATCCTGTTTGTGACGCCAAAGTGTAACAGGGGGACAGAAGCTACTTTATCTTCATCTACACTAGGCACAATTAATAAACAGTTCAACTTTTCATTAGTTGCTGTTTTGGGAAGTTGGGGTGGACCGTCTGATGTGTGCCCCTCTTTCTTTTACAACCTCCTTCAGCCCCTTGGAACCCCCAATTTTTTGCGGGGCTTGGCTTCTGTCTGGGATGTATCTTTTGGAATGTTTCTTTTTGTGTGATGCAACTCCATTCCTTTTGGCCCCAACCAAGTTTTGAACCTGCAACAGATGATATTCAGAAGTCAGGGACCCATCATCTTAGCAGTTATCTATTGAACTACAGGCCTAGATCAGTACTAGAGCAAGATTAAGGGTTCCTTTGCATCATAAATGCATTGCTCTCCCTTTTTCATATATTTTTTATTGATGTTTACTTGCTGTTAGATTTAACTATTCAGTAACATTTCGGTGTATTAATATTATTATTATTTTTATTATTATTATTATTATTTTGGAACCCTCTGTTGAATGAGTGCTGGGCCTTTTACCAACTTAGTTTAATTTGAATTTGAAGTTAAATTGTTCATAGTATCTTTTCACACAGTATAAGGATATGGTAATTAAATCCCTAAAAATTTTTTAATAATTTACATAACAATCATCTGGCCTACCAAAGACTTAAAGGATATTGTACTAGATAACATTGTTGGGAAAAGCTAAGGAGGGACACATCTGTAGTATCAAGTCTCTAAAGGCTAAGGCTGTAATTTCTATAGTTTGTGAATTTGGCATTTCCAGTTCATTAGATTTCAAGTTTTATGATGTGATGTTTTGATAATGTCAAAAGTCAGTTACTGGTGCTACAAATGTTGACGCTTGAGCAAAATTTAATAGTAATTTAATAATTTTGCAATAGTGGCAATTGTAATTTTCCCTCCACATTTCCCCAACCGTGCTCTGAACACAATGTGCTCTTGTGAACAACACATTTCTGTGAACACAGAATAAAGAATAAACACTATATTAGTGATTACATACAAGTGAATTACATACAGTGAATAAACACCATATGAGCGACTACACACAGGTGAATAACACAGTAAGGGGCAGTGAGGTGGCACTTAATGGAGCATCTCTAATTGTGATGTCACCAATTAGAGGAGATAACTTTCTGGACGTAGTCCTAGCCAATGGGGATCTGGCTTCTGAGGTCAGGCTAAAAGAAAATCTGGGGTCCAGTAACCACCAATGCTTATGGTTCAGGATAAAAACAGACATTGTGCAATCACACACTAGAACCAAAGGGGGGAATTTAAGGGAATGGTGGCGTATGCAGGAAGGGAATTAGGTGAGTAGAACAGAGTAGCAGAAGTGATTGCCCAGTGGTCACTATTACCAATAGGCATCTTAATGGCAACTAAGCAATACGTGAAACAAACTAGCAATAATAGCAGGAAAAAGTAACTGCTATGGTTTAATAGGGAAGTCAGCACTATAGTAAAAGAAAAGAACTCTGCCTATAAGAAGTATAAAGAAAATAGAAGTGTAGCTGACAGAGAGGCATATAAATTTAAGAATGGGAGCCAAAACTCATTATAAATGCTGCTAAAGGGCAAAAGGGGGGAAAATGGCCAAATCTGTGAAGCGGGAGATAAAACCTTTTTCCAATATATTGGCGACAAAAAGAAGACAAACAATGCAGTCTCAAAAATTAGAAATAGGGAAAATAATTATATTGATGGACATAAGGCTGTGGCTGACCATCTGAATAGCTAATTTTGTTCAGTATTTTCAGATGGTGGTTTTCAAACCCATAGCAGGCATGACCATAGCACAGCATCCAGCTGGGAGGGCCCAGCTCCAGAGTTTTTTGGAGGCTGATGTCTGAGCTAAGTCAGATCCACCAAGAGACCCATTCATTGGTTGAGGTAATCAATAACAACTACTGTTACAGGGAGACAATGGTAGAGCCGTTGCAGAAGATAAATGATAACCTGTCACAGCTGGTGGCACTATAACAATCAAGACAACCGCCATACTTTGCAGGCTACCCACACTACCAATGATACATACTTTGCATTGGGAGTTTAAAGATTTTGTTTTAAGTTAATTTCTCAGTTGGCTAAGCTATTTGTGCCACAGTGTTCACTATATAATATGCTGTAATAGTTTATTGACAACAATAAACCCATAAACAATTCAATGACTTTGCCTTTCAGTTTAATCTCACTGAATAAATGAAAAGAGGGTTTGAAGCATACAGAACAAACCTTAAAGGCCAAGCCTTGCATCAAATCCAAATGAACATATAGACATATAGAACTAAAATGAGACGAGATAAGGTGATTCCTGACCGCCAACAGTTTGTGGAATATCGAACATTGGTGGAGACATCCAGATATCGGGAGACCTTCTGCACCATGCATGCCAAAATTATTATGATGACTTTCTCAGGCTGGTACTGGAGGCCCCCCCTGTGTGATCCAAGAAATGGAACTGGGTCTTTAGTGAGCCAAATGCATGCGCCACAACAGCCCTGGTCTTCCTATGTGCCCGGTTGTAGGCGGCATGTGGCTGCTGGATAGGGGTCATGGGTCATGGTAGCAGGGGGTAGCCAAAATCAACTAGAAAAAAATAAGAAAAATACACTATGAGCCACATACATCATACTAACATTCTCACCTGATTAAAAAAAGGGGAGGGGGGGTAGGGGATGCATTGACAAATCCACTAGTTAGACATGAGGCAAATATACTAAAGGACTAATAATGTTAAGACTTACCAAGGAGCCACCCTCCAGATAACTCGCCAGACTCAAAACTGCCATAGAGGGTGGAATTCCTCAGGATATAGGCATCATGGGTGGAGCCCGGAAATCCAGCCATCACACTCATAAAACTAAGGTCAGGGTCAAGGTAAGGTCAAGCTCTTAATATCGCTGTTGTGCACTTGTAGGAAGTGGACACTACTTTACCTAATTGTAAATTCCTCGCTGCCAACCGTATATTGGAGATGTATGCGCGCCTTTAAGGTATTCTTCATCTCGCCCACATAAATTTTTGGGCAACCACATGACAACGCATACACTATTCCCACGGATTTACAATTGATGAATTGCCTTATCCTGTATTTTTTACCTGTATGAACATTGACTATCCATTTGTCTTTTTGCATATGGGGACAGATGGAACAGGCCCCACAACGGTTGCTCCCACCCCCATCATTATTGTCTTGAAGCCAGTTCCCCGGTCTCCTTAGGCATAATTGGAAGATCCTTAAGACGGACTCCCATCTGGCAATATGGGTGAGACAGGGACCCCGTCTAACACCGCAGAGGGCCTCCAATATAAGAGATAGACTTTGCAACCATCACTTTAAGAGACTGGGGAACTGGCTAATTTACAGACTGGGGAATTTACAATTAGGTAAAGTAGTGCCCCCGGTGGCCCTCCACTTCCTACAAGTGCACAACAGCGATATTAAGAGCTTAAAAGTAATTGGATTGGAGAGGGTGAGTATGAACCAGAGGGGTGACAACTTGAAACGTCGATTACAACAGCGTGAACTCCGATGGATATTCAATTTGGATTCCCAGGCGCTAAATGAGGACCTAGCTTTTACACCATTTTTGGGAGGCACTTAATTCAGTTATATTATTTTTTCCTGTATGGGTCTTAGATATATGTTGTCTTTCACATTAGCTGGTCATTGTATGATGTTTGGTTGGGTAGTTGAATTTATTGGTGTTGGTGTTGGGTTCACTGTTTTAATCATGTTTTTTAGCTTTAGGTTTTCACGGCATGCGATAGGTGCTTAGTCCTCAAGAAATGGAAGGCCCAGATGTAACATCGAATTGGAGAATGGAGCGCGTGGTAGAATGGTCCTGGTTGACATACTGGAGAGAGTACAGCTGAATATCCGGCTTCGGGTTCACAGCTAGAAAGATTCTTTTGACGTTGTGTGCCTTTGGTGGTGGCTCACCTTTGCAAATAGTGTTTATTTTGTGTCTTGCTGTCCATCAGGGGTTCGGTAGGGGCAAAATTTTGCTAATGCCCTGGGTTTCCAGGGGATAGGATATAGTTATGCCCTGGTTCTTTTATATCTTCCCCTCCAACTTCCCTCCATCAATCCCCCTTGGAATCTGGCTGCTTAGCACCGGAAGTGGGATGACATCACGGGGTGTCATCATCCTCCCTGACCACAAAAGGCGGGGCTAGTGACGGCAGAAGCAGGGGAGAGGGCCTGTTTTGGGTCCTCATATCACGGCACAAGAGCTGGGGGAGGGGGGATCAGAAGCCCCCTGGGTGAAGAGGAGACCTGGGTTTGAGGGTGCATATAAGTAATTGTCTTTTTTTTTTCTTAGTCAGCGGTGGCGGAAGCAGGGGGGGGACCTTCCGGCCCTCTCCTGAAGCCAGAAGAACCCCGGGGGGGGGGGGGATCGGATACCCCCAGGGTGAAGAGAAAACATTATTCTGTAATTTTACCACCAAAATGATGTCATATGAACCTGTAGGTGGCCTGCAGAGAAGAAATGCTGATGCCAAAGAGCATTGTGGGTAGCATGTGAACGCTAGACATTGAAACCTCACCCTGTTAACATGTGGCTAATCTCTGGGGGCTACAGGCTTGGTCATGGCTGAGACTTCTGCAACCTTTAATCCTATGCCCCATGTTGTATACCGTGTCTATATAAAATGTGCAAATGATTCACAGCATTTATAAAAGTATTCTCCAATCACAGCACTGTAAAATCTTATTTTAGAATTTGCTTTATGTACCATTATAATATGAAAAAATAGTCCTTCTCAGACACGATGTAACATCTACTGTATAGGGGGGAACTAAACTAAGTTCTCAATAGCTCACACTTAAAGTGGACCAAAACCCACGGAGACCGGTCCAGGAATCTATAAGGTTCCTGGGCCGATTGATTCCATCCCCTGGGGCATGTGTGAAACCCCCTAGGCCGCCCATAAACTCACCTGTGCAGCAGGAAGCGCTATTGCAACTCACCTGAGCCCTGCGATCCTGGTCCTTGACAGAAAGCCCCCAGATGCAAATTGCCCCCAAAGTTCGTGTTCACCTTGATTTCAACGGGGACCAGGTTCAGGTTCAGGTCCTTGAACCCAAACTTTTTTCAAAGTTCGGCTGAACTTAACAGAACCCGAACTTTGGGGGGGTTCGCTCATCCCTAAAAATGACTCATCTTCATTTATTATCGTCTCAGCAGGAGGAAGAGATAGTGCATCCCAATATTTTAAACTCCCATCCCAATATATGGCTCTTTCAGCTCTGTCTCCTCTGTACATACTAGGATGGTCCCTAAGATGGAATCATTTGCGAGGGATTCAGAGTAGAGATGAGCAAACTGATTTCACATATCACTCAGAATTTCAGGGAAAAATAAATTTGGGCACAAAACTGAATTTGGATTCCCGCAGATCATTTTTTCCCTAAAATACTAAAAAGAACCCCCCCCCCCCCTCGCTATCCTTTGATATCCCACCTCACTCCCTGATCTGCATCTGGGCAGAGGACACAGATTCTCTTCCCTGCACTTTGCTCCCTAGTGCAACAAGTTATCGGAAGAAAAACATCATTCTGTAATTTTACCACCAAAATGGTGTCATATGGAGCTGTAGGTGGCCTGCAGAGAGGAAGTGCTGCTGGGTTTCATGCCAAAGTGCATTGTGGGTAGCATGTGAACGGTAGACATTGAAACCTGACACTGTTAACACGCGGCTAATCTCTGGGGGGGTACAGGCTATGGCTGAAACTTCTGCAACCTTTAATCCTATGCCCCATGTTGTATACCGGCCATTTCACGCCCTGTGTCTATATAAAGTTTGCAAATGATTCACAGCATTTATAAAAGTATCCTCCAATTACAGCACTGTAAAATCTTATTTTAGAATTTGCTGCTGCTTTATGTACCATTATAAAATCTTTAAAAAAATAGTCCTCCTCGTTAGACACAATGTAACATCTACTGTAAAGGGTGGGACTAAACTATGTTCTCAATAGCCCACCAAAACCCTCTGAGATCGGGCCAGGAATCTATAAGATGCCCGGGCCAATTGATTCCCTCCTGCCAGGGCATCCAGAATCGGGATGCCCCGCTGTGTGAAACCCCCAAGGTCGCCCATAAACTCACCTTCTCCCGATCCAACGGGGCATGCATGAGCCACGGCCGTATCCCTGCTACTCCTCTAGCAGAGCGCATGCCTGCGCCAGCCATTTGTGAATGTTAGAGGGTAGTGTCGGAAGTGGCCACCAGCACACTCAGATCCGCTCATATTAGACAAGCTCCTGGACAAAGGGGCTCGAGCGGATCCGAGCGCAATGATTGGGCGAGCGGCCGGCCATGCGTTTGTAGGACCAGGAAGAGGTAAGTTTGTTCGGGTGACCTGGGAGGTTTTGCACAGCGGAGCATCCCCGATCAGGGTGCCCTGGGGACAAGGACCAAAACCCAGGATAGTCAAAATCCAGGGTTTTGGTCCACTTTAAAGGGGACCAACAGACCAAATACTCCCCAGAACTTACTTGCTACATCTGCATGCATGATACTTCAGGTGTGTAGCTAGGGGAAGGGGCGGGGGGCATATGCCCTCGGTGGAGCAGGTCAGGGGGGCACCAAAAGGGGACCTGAGCACAGGTGGGGGGAGCCATTTGAAATCTTTGCCCAGAGTGCCAGAAAGCATAGCTAATCCTCTGGATACCGTATCATTGTCAGCACTTACATTTGCTCCTGCATCCAATCAAAGCTGCAACACTGCCTCACCGATTTTCTTGAACCACCCCCGCATCCCATATACCAGTTTACAATGCTTGAGCGGCTGGTAAGCCACCCAGCCCGGCGAACTTGCCAGACCTGGACTTTGGGAGTTCGCTCATCCCTATTACTGGTAAATAATGTTGCTTATAATCAGTGAACATATGTAATTGGGGGTGTGTGGTAAGGTGTATGGGAAAGTAATAAATAGTGTCTATTTTTCCCCTGCTATGCTCAATCAGGCACAATCCATGCCGGGTTTTCAGGACCCAGTTCGCACTCTCCAGTCCTCTACAGGTTTGTTCCCTGACACCAGGCCTCGCACAGGCGATGAGGCTGATTGCAGGGGAAGCCTAAATAAAAGGAGCCGCTGAGCCTGTCAGTTGGCTGTTGACCAGCCTGGAGGAAGGAGCCCAGGCTGTACTGCTCACTAGTGAATGAGAGAAATGGATTTAAGCCGAAGGACTTGGCTTCTGTGACCCCAAACCTGTACTTGAGGGAACTAACAGCGTGGGCTCGTATGCCCCGGTAGTGGACCTTGTACTTTTTCAGCTTGCTGCATTTTCCTACCCTGGACTTTACTAAGACCCGGTGAGGTAACCGCTTGATATACTGCGTTTGTGCTGCATCCATCTCTGATGTTAAGAGATGCTTTGGCTGTTGAATTCTTATTTTCAATAAATTATGTTTGATTTGAAGGAGAACTGTCGTCTGAGTCACTGCCGTGCGCCCCAATCCCTGACAAATGATTTACAATATGCGCTAGTTTGCGCGACTTTCAGCTTCCCTGCATTCTGCATGCGTGCTACCAGAGGAGAAAACTGTAGCGAATTGAGCCAAACTTACAGCAGCGAACACCAGTGAACACATACTTTGGCAATGCATTTTGCTGTATGTGCGCCACAATTTGCTGGTTAAAGCCACAGGTATTTACATTGAGAAGTGGCTTGGAGAATGGCGGCGAACTGCTGTGGCAGATTTCTTAGGGACAAAACCTGAAAACACACTTTTATAGAATATGGCGGCATTGGAGGGCTCTCAGAACATATGTGGGGTATCTTGGGAGTGTCTGGGTTGTTTGAAAAGCTTAAGAATAAAAGTTTATTTGAAAATATAAAAGTCATGTAAAACATTATTATTATTAGTTGTTTTTCGCATACTGGGGAACTTTCTAATGTTCACGCTCAAGAGAATAAGTTCAAGATGCTAAAAAAACCTAAAGTGACAATCTCTCCCTAAATAGCATTGATTCCTATGGGGTTCGCGACTAAAAGGTGGCGAACGCAAAAGGTGTTCTCCAACATTCACCGAGCCAAACTGAAGTAAAATGAAATCCAGAAAACATGAACATCCCCGGCGGAACCTGCTAAAATTCACTTGTTAAATACAGAAACATCGCGAATGTCCAGTGAATCCTTTTCTAAATCACCCCCAAAATTATATATAAGATATATGTTGTAATGTTCAGCCCCATGCCTATATGTGGGTCCCCGCTATACAAATAAAACCAGTCTGGGCACCAACTATGGGGACTGGTAGACCAGGGTGCGTAGGCCAAACAGTCACCCCCCCAGCTCTGAATCCTACCGGCCCGCATAGCCCAAACGAACCGCGGGCTCTTGGGGAGGCAGAAAACGGGGCAGGGGTTATGGCAAGTCTAACAAACCGGTTGTTTAATCTTAAAGTGGACCAACAGTCAAAAATAACTTAAACAACACCGACACAACAAACAGTGCTCATATGCATCCCCCCTCCGGGGCAATTTATGCATATAAAAATTAATTTACCCTTTTCGAACTCCTGCTGTAGTAAATTTTAGAAACAAAATGGTGTCTCATGCATTTGCAGGCCACCTGCAAACAGGAAGTGCTGCTGGGCTTCCTGTTACTGTGCATTTTTTAAATATTCTATATTCATACATGCAACTTTTATCATCATGTATGGAGTATCAAACCACACCGCCAAGGGGCCCACTAAGAGTCTATCACCCAAGGGCCAACATAAACCTGAAGCCACCCCTGCCCACATAGACCTATTCTGTCACATTTCCCACTGATGTCTCCCCCTTTAAGTGGGGAATTCTTTCCTAAATCACCCCCATAATATATGAAAGATATCAGTTGTACAGTTCAGCCCCATGCTCATATTATCAGTATTATCAATATTATCAGTTATTTAAATATAACCTAATATAAAATATTATCAGTTATTTAAATATAACCTAATATAAAAGTTAGTATCTATAAAACAGCCTCCAAATACAATACTGTTGCTGTGTTACAGGAGGAAAAAAGCAGACCGAATAAAAAAATGAACATCCCATTTCTAATGCAACATTACCATCTAGTGGTTAGAGACTAAACATGCTAAAGCTGCTAGCATTAAAATAGCAACAACACTCTTCAGTACCCTGAAAAGCTCTGCTGTGAAAATTACCTGGTGTGATGGGGAATTATCTGACCCTTTCATAGATGGGATACAACCAAGTAGGCTTGACCACCGGGACAAGCTGTGCGACATGTCCCAATAGGTGGTACATATGTATGCTGCCACTCAGGGTCAGTTCCAGGCTTATGCAGGCCCTTGGGCGACAGAGTCTTAATGGGCTCCTTGCGGTGCGGAATGAAAAGTGTAGCACGCGCGGCCTGGGGGGTCTGCACCCAGGAGCGTGAGGAGTGAGTTCGGGATGCTAGGCCAAAAAAGGGAACTGCGGGCACATGTGGCAATGAGGTGCTGAAAAACGGTACACACACACGCAGGGTAGACATTCACAGAACAGGCCCTCCCTCCCAGTCTCCCAAGGTGCTGGGGCCCCAGTGCTGACGCCTGTCCTGGTGCCACTAAGCAGACAGGGAGCTGCCTAATAATATATCAAATGTATGATCAATAAACAGGTCTGTTTCTCTGCTGTCCTGTAAGGGTTTTTTTTATTTTTTTAGTTTGTAAAAAACAGCATCCCATGAGGCATGCTAAAGAAATTGCCAAATTTTTCTGCATTGCCCATAGGCTGGGCAATGCACCCGGGCCTGCCCACATTGACCTATTCTGTCACATTTCCCACTGATGTCTCCCCCACTAAGTGGGGAATCCTTTCCTAAATCACCCCCCATAATATATGAAAGATATTAGTTGTACAGTTCAGCCCCATGCTGAATCAGTTATTTAAATATAACATAATATAAAAACTAGTATCTATAAAACAGCCTCCAAATGCAATACTGTTGCTGTGTTACAGGAGGATAAAAGCAGACCGAATAAAAAATGAACATCCCATTTCTAATGCAACATTACCATCTAGTGGTTAGAGACTAAACATGTTAAAACTGCTAGCAATAAAACAACAACAAGAACACTCTTCAGTACCCTGAAAAGCTCTCCTGTGACAATTGCCTAGTGTGATGGGGAATGATCTGACCCTTTCATAGATGGGATACAACCAAGTACGCTTGACCACCCAACACGAGACAAGCTGTCCGATTGGTCAACATCAGACAATCAGGTCGATTCAAAGAAACATGTAACAGCTTTGATTTTGGTGCCGATCATCCTATTTTTCCCGTACGCTCGTGCGTTCGTATGAACTTGCGAGTGATTCTATAAGAAAATACGTTTCTATCCTAAAATTTAGGTCCGTTCGTATGGCAGTTCGGGAATCAGACCTACCGTATATACTCGAGTATAGGCCGACCCGAATATAAGCCGAGGCACCTAATTTTACCACAAAAAAACTGGAAAAGTTATTGACTCGAGTATAAGCCGAGGGTGGGAAATGCAGCAGCTACCGGTAAATTTCAGCTACCGGGCGGGTTATAGCTGTACTTTGCTCAGACAGAGCAGTTAGGTACAGTAATGGTGGACTGAAACATGATAGCATTCCTAGTCCTGTCTGGATCTTTTATGTGGATTTGGTCTTGTTAGGAAGTGTAGCTGGGCCTTGCAGAAAGGGAGATGGAGGAGGCTCTAATCGACCCTGTGGCCAGCACCTGACTTTTTGCTGGTGCTATGCACACCCACCTATACCATTTGCATACGGTACATGTTTAATATTTAAAATATGGTACCTCCTGGATGCTGGACACCAGAAATCCTCACGAGTGCTCCTGACCTGCTGCTGTCCGGACCCGGAAGAGGTTTTCAGGGGGGGGGGGTCGCTCTCCGCGCTCCTGTGCTCCTCGCGCTCACTGGCTCCGCAGACTGTCAGACGGCAGATGGGGCTGCGCGGCCGTGGATGGGCGGATGCGTTCCCTGTAATGTAGCAGTTCGTGACCCCAGCGGGGGTCAGGCTGAGAAGGCTGCAGGGAGACGCAGGCGGAGGTGCGAGGCCGCGGCTGCACGCGCGCGCACACCACAGAATCTAAGGTGCGCGCGCACGGCTGCGCAGCCCCATCTGCCGTCTGACAGTGGCTGCGCGGCCGTGCGCGCGCACCTTAGATTCTGTGGTGTGCTCGCGCGTGCGGCCGCGGCCTCGCACCTCCGCCTGCGTCTCCCTGCAGCCTTCTCAGCCTGACCCCCGCTGGGGTCACGAACCGCTACGTTACAGGGAAAGCATCCGCCCATAAGGTAATCCGGCCCCGCCCCTTTTTCTCCTCCATTGTCCACTGACTCGAGTATAAGCCGAGGTGGCTTATTTCAGCCCAAAAAGTGGGCTGAAAAACTCGGCTTATACTCGAGTATATACGGTATGTCAGTTTCCATCCTGAATTTTCCGTTTCATTTCTCAGGTTGCAACATTGGTTTTGCCCTTTTTCCTTTTTTGTCTGGACGTAAATCCTTCTGATCTTGCGGCTGCGCACTACAAACTGACCTCATTAAAGTGCATTCTAAATATTTGGTCTTTTATTTTTTTTATTTCATTCATTTTGTAGTAACCAACCATTAATGAATGCATTTGCATAAGTAAATCTTACTTTGTTTAATTTTTAGTTAACTTGCATTTTTTACTTGTGGATTTAATTTTAATATTTTGGCTTCAAATGGTACAACTTAAAATTTTTTGTGTGGTTACCCACACCCTCTACATACAGATTGCTCTCAAAAATTAAAAAACACCCAGCAACTTCTGCATGTTATGAGCCTAGAAACAGCCAAGATGGCGGCTCAGGTATTCTCGGGCAGCCTGCAAACAGAAAGGGCCTTGTGACTGTGTTGCTCTGCATTCTTTGATTTCTGACCTTTCCGTGCCCCCAGCTCTGCTGTGTCTGTGCAAAATACAGCAGTAACCCACATCCTGCACTTTATCCCGCTCTCCTCTCCTCAGTAAGTGTGATGCATCTGACCAAAGATGAGCTTAAATAATTAAACAAAGCAAAGGTAAACAACTACACCAATAAATTCAAATTAAAAATATTATTCTACTACATCAATTTAAAAATAAATAACAAAGGACATAAGTTTCTTTAATTAACGCAAATATATGGATGTATTGCAAAATAAAGGTTTACATGCAAAGGACTAATTAAGGTCCACATTAAAATGCTTTTATAAGGCATACATGAATCAGGTATGCATTGCTATTTATGGCCTCGGCCATGCTGATACATGCAGTTCATTGGAGCTCAAGACGCGCAGACTCCTCCACATAGCCAAAAAACCTGTTCAAGAACAGCAATCCGACTGCTAAAAGGTGTCGCCAGTGGCTTTCTTTTAAAACGTATTTAGAGGTTGGAAAACTGCTCTCTGAATCACACCTAAACACATCCAATTATCCTAAGTTTTACGTTTTGATCCTAAGTTTCAGGTTTTGATCCTAAGTTTCAGGATTTGATCTTACAATTTAGGAACGAACTTCCGTTGAGCGTAAGAGCATATACGAAATCGTACGTAGGTTCGTGCGAGTTGGAAATGGCCAAAAAAACAGGAAAAAATGACTAACACCCACCCAAACTTACGATTCTCGATCCAAAATCAATTAACTTTTGCTCTTTGAATCGAGGGGAATGTCCCAATAGGTGACACATGTGTATGCGGCCACTCAGGGCCAGCTTCAGGCTTATGCAGGCCCTTGGGTGACAGAGTCTCAATGGTCTCCTTGCGGTGCGGTATGATATGTGTAGCACGCGCGGCCTGGGGGGGTCTGCACCCAGGAGCGTGGGGAGTGAGTTTGGGATGCTAGGCCAAAAAAGGGAACCGTGGGCACATGTGGCAATGAGGCGCTGACAAGCTGTACACACACGCAGGGTAGACATTCACAGAACACAAGTCTCTTGAAGAAGGTTACTCACTTTATTTAGTTGCAAACTCCAAACAGGTACATCCAGATATAATCCACAACAGGTACTTCTCATCCACAACTCTCAAAGACCAGTTCCCCTCTTGTAGACACAAGGCTGCAGCAGGCCTACTCCCTTCCAATGTTAGCCAGGTCTTGTCTTACTCCCAGAGCTGTAGCTAGCTTCTTTTGCGCCCGAGGCAAGCCCAGAAAATCACGCCCCCCGCAAAAAAGTTATATATATATCTTTTCTTTTGTTATGTTTCTTGGCTGAACTATTGCGATAAGTAACTGGAGCTCATGCAACAAGCTTTATGCGCCGTTGGACTGGGATCTAAGGTAAGCGTAGAGGGCGACCTGGGGGTTTCACACAGTGGGGCATCCCAATTTTGGGTACCCCGGGGGAGGGAATCGATCGATTAGGGTTACCATCTAACCTTAACCCTAGGACAGAAAGTACACCTAAACATCCTTAAAAACACACATATAATACATATCAATAAAAAAGAAAATACTTTTATCTGTGCACAGAACTAGCAGCACCATGCTAGAGGGACAGCGGGGATGCATCCGCGGCCCGCACATGCGCTGTTGGACTGGGATGTAAGGTAAGTGTAGAGGGCGACCTGGGGGTTTCACACAACTGGGCATCCCGAACACCGACCAGATCTCTCGTGATGCCCCGCTGTGTGAAACCCCCCCAGGACGCCCCATTCACCTTACCTTACTCCCGGTCCAACGGCACATGCGTGGGCCGCGGCCGCATCTCGCGCTTCTCTCTAGCAGGGTGCCATTTGTGAATGGGCGGCGCAGGTGTGCCCCCTGTTAGAGAGAAGCACGAGATGTGGCCGCCAGCGTGCACGGAACCGCTGTAGTTTTAAGTCCCTTGGACGTGCATACACAGGGGCACCGAGCCCACTGATTGGACGAGCAGCCGCGCATGTACCGTACGAGCGGGGTGAGGTAAGTTTTATCGGGCGTTCTGGGGGGTTTCAGGCAGCGGGGCATCCCCGATCGGGGTGCCCCACGGGAGTGGACCAAAACCCAGGATAGTGAAAATCCTGGGTGTTGGTCCACTTTAAAACAATCTAAACACTTTGAATAGGCAAATGAATCATTTATTGGTGCAGATCTGCATGTTACACCTCAAAGAGGGACAAATGAGAACAACGAGGGACAGGGGGGACATGGACCCAAAAGAGGGACAGTCCCTCCAAACCAGGGACACTTGGGAGGTATGAAATACTCACCTAACAGAAGGGCCTCTTCTCCACTGTCCACATGAATAACCTCGCCTAAACCTAACTAATCATTTTTACTCGGCGCCGCCGTCACTTTCCGCCACCGCCGCCTCTCAGATTCTTCCCCGCCTGGCTGTCGCAGTCTCAGTCCTCCGGCTCCACTCCGCACTGTCAAATGCGGAAGCGGAAGCTGTGCTACGAGGTCGGCTCCGGTGGGGGGGGGGGGCTGGGTGCGGGGGCAGAAACAAGGCTGCTGCTTGGAGGAGGGGGGACGCGTCGCGGGGGCGGAAATGAGGCTGTTGATTGGAGGAAGGGGGGGCCGAGCCGCGGGGGCTTGGAGGAGGACTTGGCTGCACGGCCTGCGCCTGTGAGCATTGGCGGTGGCACGCACCCATGTTTTTAATGCCCGCATCGCAAGCTAACAATCATGCAGGCATTAAAAACAAAGGTGCGCGCCGCTGCCACTGTTCACAGGCGACCCAGAGGTTTTTGGTGGAGGCCCCCCGGTGCAGGCAAAGTGGTGGAGGCCCCCTGGTGCAGACAAAGTGGTGGAGGCCCTGGGGCACGCGCCCCTCTAGCCCCGCCCATAATGCCTCATTCGCCTCATGGCTGCTACGGCTCTGCTTACTCCTCAAGCTCCAAGGGGTTCTTGTCGCTCTTGTTCCACTTAGCAAGGCTAGACACAGGCTTTGGCTGTATTCCTCCTCTGTTGATCTGGCTCCTTTCCCTCTCCTGCACAAGCTTCTCACTCCGGTTACTGTCCATGTCTGTTCTATAACTAGTGTCCTAAGTCTTATATAAGATTCTATAAACTGTGAGTCAGATTCATGTATCCATCTTTCTGCAGGTGTCGGGATGCAGACAGGCTCTGGCTTCCTAAATATGTTACATTTAGACTAATGCCCTTATTCATCAAGCGATAGCGCCAGGTAGTGTCTGACGAGCGCCAGGTAGCGGCAGCTAACGGCGACTACCGACTCAACTACGCCCGGCGGCGGTCACAATGACGCATTTATCAAGCAAAATGAGGCTAGCGCCGGCGAGAGCGACGGCTATCGCGGCATTCATCATGAAGCCGCCTGGACCGAACAGCGCCGCTGCAAATTCCCTCACAGCGCCAGGTATAAGCTGTCGCTCCCTGGCGATGTCCAATGCATTTCAATGGAGCAATCTATAATTATTCCTAATTAATTGGTATTAATTTTTTTTATAATTTTTTTAATGTCAAAAAATCGGAGACCACTTCTGCAATGTTAGGATTTATTTTTAAGTAAAAAAAAAATAAAAAAAATATGTGCAGAATTGATCTAACAGGTCTGAGATTAATGTATTCATATTACAAAATGATTCTAAAAACATGTATAATGTTACATTCAAAAAATATGGTTGTTTAGGGGTTAGAAACTAGTTAATACACATCGCCGCCAGCGCTCTGGGGTTTAAACAAGGAATGGACAGCGACAGCACATTCGGAGCGTGATTTGTTGATGAATATGAAGCTAGCCGTTCGCTCTGGCCATTCGTTGTCAGGCGCTCACATACAACGCTGGACCTGTGAAACAGCGACCCCCCAGCCCGTATTCAACATTACCGCACACCGACTGAGTCGCTGTCATCAAGCTAACGCCGGCCAAGCACAGCGAATACTGGCTGGCGCTGAAAAAATCACGCTACAGTCGCTCATCTGTCGCTACCTGGCGCTATTAATGAATCGGCCTCTAAAACTCTTTGGCCTTTCCACTGGACCAGCTATGATTCAACTTCTGGAAAGTTAACTCTTACTTACACTAAAGTGAAGTGTAAGCTCTTCTACACTTAATGTTAAAGCTAAAGGTAGTGCAACCTAATGCAGACCTAAACTAATGCTGAACTGGTTCATACCCCCTTCATATGGTATGATGTGGCATGGTACTCCATACATGGTGATAATGTTTCCTGTTTGATGAATACTGCCAAAGCATAGAAAGAACAAAAAGAATAAAAAGAATGAAAAGAACGAAGGATTAGAACAGTGAAAAAAAGAAAGCATGAAAAAAAGAAATAGAGAAAATTAATATCAAAAAAGAGAATAGATGGAATTACAGAAAACATAATAGAAGGACAGAAGAAAGAAAGGGAATGGCAGAGAGAACAGATGAAAGACAAAACAAAGAATAGATAAAAAGAAATAAAAAAAAACAGAAAGAAAAATAATAGAAGGAAAGAAACAAAGAATGGAAGGAATAACATAAATAATAGAATGAAGAAAAAGATTGGCGGAAAGAACAGAAACAAGGAATGAAAGAAAGGGAAAAAAGAAAAGAATATAAAAAGGAGACCAATAAAGAATAGAAGCACAGAAAGAATGAAAGAATGGCCATTGAGAGATCCTATCTGTCCCAATCTGGCAGTCCTGAGTCCTGGTTACTGTATGGACTACGTCCTGCATAGGGGACGCCCAGGGTAAATGGGATGGATAGTGGGCCCTCCCTCCCAGTTTCCCAAGGTGCTGGTGCCCCGACACCTGCCCAGGTACACCCAGTGCTGACGCCTGCCCTGTTGCCACTAAGCCGACAAGGAGCTGCCTAATAATATATCAAATGATCAATAAACAGGTCTGTTCCGCTGCTGTCCTATACGATTTTTTTTTATTTCTTTAGTTTGTAAACAACAGCATCCCATGAGGCATGCAAAATAAATTGTCGCTTTTTTTTTGCATTGCCCATAGGCTGCTTTTGTTTCCGAACTTAAAAAGAAAATCCTTATCTCAATGGAAAAATGATGCACCTGCTGGCACTAGAAGTGTCCTTACTCATGGGAGCCAGCGGCCATCTTTTTGTAGCCCCAGCTGGAGACAAATTCAAACACTGCTGTCGCTCCACTAACTCCACTGAGGATCGCGGGCTGAGGTGAGTGCACCTTTAGGTGAAGCGGGTTGATGGGCTGCTCAGCAGCCCACCCACCAGATTTTCTTCATGTTCGGGCCGGACGCTAAACTTCAACACAGACTTCTGTCCGAAGTACATGTTGACTTGAAAAGTTTGGTACAAACCCAAACTTTGCATTTCGGGTTCGCCCATCTCTACTCGAGGGGTCTATATTATGTATCTTTATATAATGAGATGACACACAATGGGTATGAAGTTTGTGTACAACTACAAGGGGAAAATGTATATCTGCATAGCTATTTGTATTTTAAGAGGACTTGCATATCTATGAGATTAGGTCAGATGGGACAAGTCCTCCTCTTATGATGGAGCCTATGACAATTGATGGAGGATTAAAGACAATGATAGATCGCGCTCTGAAGGAGGATGGTCTGGTGAAGATGGAGGAGGAGACTGTGGAGGTGATGGTGGAGGAGACTGTTGTGAAGATTATGGAGAAGACCAACTAATACTGATCCTCACCCCGCCGCCCACCCCGCCGGAGTTGACTGACAAGCACGTCTTTAGCCATGCTCTTCAATGTCCCACACGGATCTCACAGCTCCGCAAAGTCTTGCGGGATTTTGGATGCATCACATTCAGGTGCAAGATCGAGGGTCAGGCGAAGGGCCTGATGCCCCCAGGGAGGGGGGGACCCTATGTCATTTTTTTTTAAATTAACCCCTTATGTTCTGTCGCCTAGCAGCTATAAAAGGCTTCCAGCAGCAGCGGGAGAGCAGAAGCCAGATTGATCAGCGTGGGACACAGTGCCCAGGGATGGATGGAAGGTAAGTATAAAAAAACAAAATATTTTTTTCTCCATGTGTCTGTGTGTTTTTTTTTTACATTTAACCCCTTGTGAACTGGTAAGGGGTCCATGAGACCCCTATACCAGTTCAAAAGGCTGGGGGCTGACAAGTCACCTGCTGCTAGCGGGTGACTTGCCATTAACCCCCGGCACCCTCAATTACCTGCCTTCCCAAAGCCCAGTGCGGGGAGCAGAAGAGCCCGGCCCCACAGAGGGTATGTGGGCTTGTAGGCTGCAAGGTGGGGGGGTGGTCCCGGGCTGGTTATTTCAGGTAGGGGGGACCCTACGTCATTTTTTGGGGTGATTTTTAAAGGTTTTTAACCCTTAAAATTCCCCCAAAAATGGGTTCTCCCCCCTGGGAGGGGGGACTCTATGTCATTTTCTTTTTAAATTAGCCCCTTATGTTTATAGTGTGGATAGTAGTATTTTATTTGTAAATGTTATAAAGTGCTCTTTTCAGTTTGGGGGGTCTCCTGGGCAATAATAGGGGGGCTATCAATACATATGTGGTACCGTTGTAATTGGGAGAAATGGGGCTTTCACATGCAATATGGTTTTCATTAATAAAATAAATGTTTTATTTAAAATAAAGGAGACAATTGTCTAAAAAATATTATTTTATTTATTTTTTGTTTTTTACGCAAAAATATTTAAAAAACAGTAGAAAAATTACAAACAAGACATTTCATATTAAAGCCTAAACTCTGCTGCTGCTGCAAAAAAAAAAAAAAAAAAAATATATATATATATATATATATACCCTGTTTCCCCGAAAATAAGACACGGTTTTATATTAATTTTTCCCCGGAAATACGGCACAGCGTGCGTGTCCTCCACCTCCCTGGAGCTCCCCCCTTACGTGCCCCGTCATTACGCCCCCTAGTGGTTACAATACAATTTTCAGGGGATGACTTATATAATGATAACCTCCGAAAGCAGGCACTAGGCCTTATTTTCGGAGGATGTCTTATTTTCGGGGAAACAGGGTATATATATATATATATTCCAGGAAATTCCGGCAAGTATCACGGTTAAACATGGCGCAAAATGGGGAAAAATGACCTGTCAACAGAGGGTGACAAAATCTCAAGTAGGCTGCCAATTAAAGGGGTTAATAGTACCTATACATGTTGGGTATTGTTTTGCTCGGGGGACCTTGCGCTTTCAGATTTATCTTGTTTTTTCTTATTTGCATATTGATATTTTAGGAAAAGGTGTTTTTTATTCTGCTTTTTATAACATTTTTTGTGAAACCCTGTGCAACCTAAGAATTTTTCACGGGATTACTTCCAAAAAGATGAGCCTAATACAACAAGCTGGGTATGCTTAGAAAGCTTAACATGTGTACTTTCAGGAAATATATGGTTTATGTGGGATATTCCAAATATAAAGGCTTGTTTAGGTAGAAAAAGCACAAGGTGCTCACTTTGTCTGCAGAGCTGAAATTTTGAAGTAAAATTACCGTTACGCACATGTTTTACTTTGGGGTGTTTGGCAACTCTTCCCATGACAGAACCTATGCATGTTGGGTATCGTTCTGTTCGGAAGATTTTTGCATATAGTTTATTTTAGGAAAATGTGGTTTTGATTCAGATTTTTTATTCTTTTTTTAGGGAAACCCTGTGCAACAAAAGAATACATTGAGGGATTACTTCAAGAAAACTGCACCCATGTCAACAAGCCTGGTACACCTAGAAAGCTTGAGGCGTGTACTTCCAGAGAATATATAGTTTGTTGGGGATATTTCAAATGTAAAGGGTTGTTTTTCTTGAAAAACTGCAAGGTGTGCATATTGCATAGCATAGTTGTATTTTTTCTGAAAATCTCCTAAAGCGCTGTTTCAGTTTGGGGAAGTCTCCTGGGCAGCAAAGGGTGTCTACCTATACATATGTGGTACTGTTGTAACCAGGATAAATTGGGGTTTCACACGCAATAAGATAATATTGACAAACTTACATTATTTATTACAAAAAAAACAAAAAATTGTAAAAAATATTTTTTTTTTGCACATATTACATCCAAAAATATTGAGAATACACCTAGAAAATGACAAACAAGACATTTCATGTTAAAGCCCAGACTCACTTTCCTGGGAAACCCCTGGAAATCCCTTCAAAAATCACAGTTGAACATGGGGAGCGCAAAATAGTGCAAAATGGTCTGGCAACAAAGGGTGACAAAATCTCCAGGTAGGCTGGCAGTTAAAGGGTTAATCCACCTTTCTTCTTCTATCCCTGAGGCCCCCATCATTCTGGAACATGGTAAATCTGAACTGATTAGACCACATGACCTTCTTCCATTGCTCCAGAGTCCAATCTTTTTTCAAGGTCGTATTTGCTTGTCAGCCTCACTGATATGTGGTTTTCTTAAAGCGGTTTAGTCCCAATCCCTTGAAAACCCTTCACATTATGCATGTGGAAATGCTCTTACTTTCGCTAGTAAACACATCTCTGAATTTTATTCCTTTTTTTATGATTTGATTTGACCAAATGTAATAAGCGAACAAGATCATTCAGGGTCTTTATCCGACTGCATTCCATCCTTGAATATGATGTCATCCCACTACCCTCCCACTTTTTAATAACGCATTGGACAGTTCTTAACTCGATTTTAGTCATTTCAGATATTTTCTTGTCTTAAAGTGGACCAACACCCAGGGGTGATCGGCCCGGGAATCTATAAGATTCCCCAGCCGATCACCTCCCTCACCGCGGGACATCCGAGATCGGGATGTCCCGCGGGGTGAAACCCCCCAAAAAAACGGCCGCCGCCGCCTCCCGCGCGCCCCTCTAGACGTGCGCGCGCCTGTGCCGGCCGTCTGTGAATGGCCGGCGCGGGCACACGCCCTGTGAGAGTGACGTGCGGGAGGCGGCGGCGGTGGACGCGCTGTCTTGTCCGTCGCTGTCACCCGCTTGTCCGTCGGCGGGGATTGGACGGCGCGGTCACGTGGGAGCGTGGTGAGGTGAGTTTTTGGGGCTTTCTGGGGGGTTTCGCACAGCGGGGCACCCCCAATCGGGGTGCCCCCCCCAAGTGGACCAAAACCCAGGATAGTCACAATCCTGGTTGTTGGTCCACTTTAAAGCATGCTACTAATTTCAGCATTCTAACACTGATTAACATCTTTTCCACGCCCAGAGGATGTCTTTCCACATGGTTGTTTAACAAATGAGAAGATACTCACTGCATCAGTTAGGGCTATATAACTTGTTGCCAGCTGAATAATAATCACCCATGAAGTAATTATCCAACGGGAGGCTCCTACCTATTTACTAAGTTAAATCCAGACGATGACCTTTTTTTTTATGGCCAGACAGGGTGCACATATTTTTCTAGCACAATGCTGCCGGTAAGGAAGAAAGGGTTTCATGATGTGTCTCCCTGACCCCACCGGTCTTAGTGCCAATCCACCTACCTCTGCCCCACCCGTGGCTGCTGTTTTGACAATAAATATATAGTTTAGAGCAGCGTGCCTGTGATACAACTGCAGGGTATGGCAACAGTGCACAAGCAGGACAGTGACTGCAATAAGGAAGAGCTTGGTGAATTTATAGTAAATTCAGTGATATAACCTATGACCCAACAGTAAAGTAAAGTAAACACACACTATAACCATGTTACAGTAGAGAATACACAATAGACATTTCCACCAGCTCAACAACAAGCCAATATGTAACAACTGTATATAATATATTTCAGTCAAACATTTGTATAGAGCCTGATCAACCTTTACCTCTGCAAATCCAACCTGTATCCGTGGTATCAAGCCAATTGCCCTCTGACTCCATCCTTTACTCCTATCAATTCAGCTCTCCTCTGACCCCATCCTGTACCCCTACTATCCATCCAGCTCCCCTCTGACCCCATCCTGTACCCCTACTATCCATAGAGCTCCCCTCTGACTCCATCCTGTACCCCTACTATCCATCCAGCTCTCCTCTGACTCCATCCTGTACCCCTACTATCCATCCAGCTCCCCTCTGACTCCATCCTGTACCCCTACTATCCATCCAGCTCTCCTCTGACTCCATCCTGTACCCCTACTATCCATCCAGCTCCCCTCTGACTCCATCCTGTACCCCTACTATCCATCCAGCTCTCCTCTGACTCCATCCTGTACCCCTACTATCCATCCAGCTCCCCTCTGACTCCATCCTGTACCCCTACTATCCATCCAGCTCTCCTCTGACTCCATCCTGTACCCCTACTATCCATCCAGCTCTCCTCTGACTCCATCCTGTACCCCTACTATCCATCCAGCTCCCCTCTGACTCCATCCTGTACCCCTACTATCCATCCAGCTCTCCTCTGACTCCATCCTGTACCCCTACTATCCACCCAGCTCCCCTCTGACTCCATCCTGTACCCCTACTATCCATCCAGCTCCCCTCTGACTCCATCCTGTACCCCTACTATCCATCCAGCTCTCCTCTGACTCCATCCTGTACCCCTACTATCCACCCAGCTCCCCTCTGACTCCATCCTGTACCCATACTATCCATCCAGCTCTCCTCTGCCTCCATCCTGTTCCCCTACTATCCATCCAGCTCTCCTCTGACTCCATCCTGTACCCCTACTATCCATCCAGCTCCCCTTTGACTCCATCCTGTACCCCTACTATCCATCCAGCTCCCCTCTGACTCCATCCTGTACCCCTACTATCCATCCAGCTCCCCTCTGACTCTAAGCTGTACCCCTACTATCCATCCAGCTCCCCTCTGACTCCATCATGTACCCCTACTATCCATAGAGCTCCCCTCTGACTCCATCCTGTACCCCAACTATCCATCCAGCTCCCCACTGACTCCATCCTGTACCCCTACTATCCATCCAGCCCCCCTCTGACTCCATCATGTACCCCTACTATCCATAGAGCTCCCCTCTGACTCCATCCTGTACCCCAACTATCCATCCAGCTCCCCACTGACTCCATCCTGTACCCCTACTATCCATCCAGCCCCCCTCTGACTCTATCCTGTACCCCTACTATCCATCCAGCTCCCCTCTGACTCCATCCTGTACCCCTACTATCCATCCAGCTCTCCTCTGCCTCCATCCTGTTCCCCTACTATCCATCCAGCTCTCCTCTGACTCCATCCTGTACCCCTACTATCCATCCAGCTCCCCTTTGACTCCATCCTGTACCCCTACTATCCATCCAGCTCCCCTCTGACTCCATCCTGTACCCCTACTATCCATCCAGCTCCCCTCTGACTCCATCCTGTACCCCTACTATCCATCCAGCTCCCCTCTGACTCCATCATGTACCCCTACTATCCATAGAGCTCCCCTCTGACTCCATCCTGTACCCCAACTATCCATCCAGCTCCCCACTGACTCCATCCTGTACCCCTACTATCCATCCAGCCCCCCTCTGACTCCATCATGTACCCCTACTATCCATAGAGCTCCCCTCTGACTCCATCCTGTACCCCAACTATCCATCCAGCTCCCCACTGACTCCATCCTGTACCCCTACTATCCATCCAGCCCCCCTCTGACTCTATCCTGTACCCCTACTATCCATCCAGCTCCCCTCTGACTCCATCCTGTACCCCTACTATCCATCCAGCTCTCCTCTGACTCCATCCTGTACCCCTACTATCCACCCAGCTCCCCTCTGACTCCATCCTGTACCCCTACTATCCATCCAGCTCCCCTCTGACTCCATCCTGTATCCCTACTATCCATCCAGCTCCCCTCTGACTCCATCCTGTACCCCTACTATCCATCTAGCTCTCCTCTGACTCCATCCTGTATCCCTACTATCCATCCAGCTCTCCTCTGACTCCATCCTGTACCCCTACTATCCATCCAGCTCCCCTCTGACTCCATCCTGTACCCCTACTATCCATCCATCTCTCCTCTGACTCCATCCTGTACCCCTACTATCCATCCAGCTCTCCTCTGACTCCATCCTGTACCCCTACTATCCATCCAGCTCCCCTCTGACTCCATCCTGTACCCCTACTATCCATCCATCTCTCCTCTGACTCCATCCTGTACCCCTACTATCCATCCAGCTCTCCTCTGACTCCATCCTGTACCCCTACTATCCATCCAGCTCCCCTCTGACTCTATCCTGTACCCCTACTATCCATCCAGCTCCCCTCTGACTCTATCCTGTACCCCTACTATCCATCCAGCTCCCCTCTGACTCTATCCTGTACCCCTACTATCCATCCAGCTCCCCTCTGACTCCATCCTGTACCCCTACTATCCATCCAGCTCTCCTCTGACTCCATCCTGTACCCCTACTATCCATCCAGCTCCCCTCTGACTCCATCCTGTACCCCTACTATCCATCCAGCTCCCCTCTGACTCCATCCTGTACCCCTACTATCCATCCATCTCTCCTCTGACTCCATCCTGTACCCCTACTATCCATCCAGCTCTCCTCTGACTCCATCCTGTACCCCTACTATCCATCCAGCTCCCCTCTGACTCTATCCTGTACCCCTACTATCCATCCAGCTCCCCTCTGACTCCATCCTGTACCCCTACTATCCATCCAGCTCTCCTCTGACTCCATCCTGTACCCCTACTATCCATCCAGCTCCCCTCTGACTCCATCCTGTACCCCTACTATCCATCCAGCTCCCCTCTGACTCCATCCTGTACCCCTACTATCCATCCATCTCTCCTCTGACTCCATCCTGTACCCCTACTATCCATCCAGCTCTCCTCTGACTCCATCCTGTACCCCTACTATCCATCCAGCTCCCCTCTGACTCCATCCTGTACCCCTACTATCCATCCAGCCCCTCTCTGACTCCATCCTGTATCCCTACTATCCATCCAGCTCTCCTCTGACTCCATCCTGTACCCCTACTATCCATCCATCTCTCCTCTGACTCCATCCTGTACCCCTACTATCCATCCAGCTCTCCTCTGACTCCATCCTGTACCCCTACTATCCATCCAGCTCCCCTCTGACTCTATCCTGTACCACTACTATCCATCCAGCTCCCCTCTGACTCTATCCTGTACCCCTACTATCCATCCAGCCCCCCTCTGACTCCATCCTGTACCCCTACTATCCATCCAGCTCTCCTCTGACTCCATCCTGTACCCCTACTATCCATCCAGCTCCCCTCTGACTCCATCCTATACCCCTACTATTCATCCACGTTGTCCCTTGCTGCTCTCAGCGTAAGTGGGTAAGGCAAGCCACAGTGATCCCATAGCTGTCTCTGACCACAGCAGAGCATGCTCACTGGTCAAGCTGCTGCATGACAAGCCCCCTCCCAGCTCAGCCACTACCAAGAAGCAAAGAAATCAGTTTAATAAGCTATTTACATACAAAGAGGGATTTACAGGCGCTTTGAGATGGATCATTTTATACTGTTCTAGACAGGGACTTTAAAGTGGACCAAAACCCAGGATTGTGACTATCCTGGGTTTTGATCCTTACCCCCTGGGCACCCCGATCAGGGATGCCCCTCTGTGGGGCCGCTGTTGGACCGAGAAAAAAGTGAGTTCTTGGGCGATCTAGGGTGTTTGGCACAGCGGGGCATCCCAAATCGGGATGCCCGGGGATAGCGAGTATGCTTATCTGTAGTCTCTCTATGCATTATTCTGCTATGTTGTGTTTCCTGTACATTGGGATGATCTCTATGACTTCTTTTTCCGGTCTATGTTATCCACCATGTAAGATGACATTACTGCATTCATGTTCCAGTAAAGCCAGTTGCTGTTACACCAATAATGCCTATCTGGATTTGACTCCGCTGCACCCAGCACTCACATTTTGAAACAGAGTGTTAAAGAGGAACAACACACAGGAATTTCACTTTCCTCTGTGTTGTTTCTCATGGGGGGGGGGCATCCTGAATTGGGATGCCTGCTGTGTGTATTCCCCAATGTCGCCCCATATACTCACCTTCTTTTTGCTCCTGCAGCTCAGACTTGGGAGAGAGTGAGTGTGTTGAATCAGGTGCGTTCGTCCAATCAGCACACTTGTTGTCACTCGGCTCCTATCAGCTAAGCCGAGCGGCCCCGAAAGAAGCCAAGTGTGTCAACAGCCGCATCCCCCGCTCCCCTTCTATCCATGTTGCGCCCGCAACGCAAATTCAGAAAGACCAGGCACACGCATGGCTACAGATGAGCGGGGATGCGGCTACAGGGCAGAGATGCGGCGAGGGCTCAGAGAAAAGCTGTGTGTAATCAGGGCTTTTGGGGGTTTTTCACAGCGGGGCATCCCAATTCAGGATGCCTCAAGGAGTGGAACTCGAACGACCCAGGAGTCTTTTAGACTCCAGGGCCCCCGATGTTCCTCTTTAAAGATCAAGAAGTTTCTCTTTAAATGAGTAAATTAGATGATAAGCGTAGGATAAGCGTCTGCCCTGCGGTCGCATCCCCGCTCACCTCTAGCCGTGCACGTGCTCTTTCTGAATGGCCGTTCTATGGCCCTGCTGACCGAGCGGCGCTGAAGGTAGCTGAGTGTGCCGCCAGCCGCATTCCCAGCTCACCTGTTAGCCGTGACATGCCCGCAACGGCTATTCAGAAAGGGTACACGCTCGGCTAGAGGTGATCAGGGATACGCCCGTGTGCAGAGATGTGCTGAGGGCTCTGAGAAAAGGTAAGTGTATCGTTCCTCTTAAAATAGCACTTTTGAAATTTTGAAGGGATGAAGAGTGGTTGAAATGTCTTGGAGGGGTACGTTAGACGATAAGCGTAGGATGAGCGTCTCTGTACTGCGGCCACATCCCCACTGACCTCAAGCCGTGGCATGCCCGCAACGGCCATTCAGAAAGGGTAAACGCTCAGCTAGAGGGGAGCAGGGATGCGCCCGCAGTGCAGAGATGTGGTGAGGGTTCAGTGAGAAATTTTGTAGGGATGGAGAGAGGTTGAAATGTCTTGGAGGGGGAAGTTGGAGGATAAGCATAGGATAAGCATCTCTGCACTGCGGCCGTATCCCCTGCTCACCTCTAGCCGTGCACGTGCCCTTTCTGAATGGCCGTTCTTCAGCCCTGCTGTCGGCTAAACCGCTTGGATGGCCAAGCAGTCGAGCGGCGCTGAAGGTGCCTCTGGCAGCATCCACGCTCACCTTCTGCCCCTGGCATGCCCGCAACGGCCATTCAGAAAGGGCCCGCGCATGGCTAGAGGTGAGCGGGGATACTCGCGCGTACAGAGACGCGGTGAGGGCTCAGAGAAAAGGTGAGTTTATTGGTTCATTTTTATAGCGCACTTGCAAAATTTTGAAGGTCATGGGCGGAGTGGAGGTTGTTCAATGGTTGTGACCTGTGGAGTATTGATGACATGTGATTAGGAAATATAGATTTAAAACTTGACCAATCCAGTCCAATCTATATTAATTTATAGTATTATAAGCAAAGTTTCCAGTTTAAGCTAAATTTAAATTGTAAGGTTATCCTTGAACCTAAGTCTATCTATCTATCTATCTCATATCTATCTATCTATCTATCTATCTATCTATCTATCTATCTATCTATCTATCTCATATCTATCTATCTATCTATCTATCTATCTATCTATCTATCTCATATCTATCTATCTCATATCTATCTATCTATCTATCTATCTATCTATCTATCTATCTATCTCATATCTATCTATCTATCTATCTATCTATCTATCTATCTATCTATCTCATATCTATCTATCTATCTATCTATCTATCTATCTATCTATCTATCTCATATCTATCTATCTATCTAGCTATCTATCTATCTCATATCTATCTATCTATCTATCTAGCTATCTATCATCTATCTATCTATCTATCTATCTATCTATCTATCTATCTATCTCATATCTATCTATCTATCTATCTATCTCATATCTATCTATCTATCTAGCTATCTATCTATCTATCTATCTATCTCATATCTATCTATCTATCTAGCTATCTATCTATCTATCTATCTATCTCATATCTATCTATCTAGCTATCTATCTAGCTATCTATCATCTATCTATCTATCTATCTATCTATCTATCTATCTATCTATCTCATATCTATCTATCTATCTATCTATCTATCTATCTATCTATCTATCTATCTTCAGGAGACGTCATCTGGGGACCCTACTTGAGAAGTATGGTACCATACGCAGCGTCTATGTGATGTTTAGTAGAATCCAGCAACCAGTGACATAATCAAGGGAAAATGGGCAATTCCCCCCGACACATGCACAGTACCAGGTTGCTGGGTCCAGGGCCGGCTCTTGAGCGGCATGGTCTTAGTGGGCCCCTTTGTGGGGAAGGGTCGTGTCACATTACTGAGAGATGTCCCAGATCTGGATGCCCCCTAAGAATCATTCTATTTGGAACAAAACTCTAGTTTTGGTCTACATTGAAGTGTACCAAACCCCTTTAAACCTGAGTCTAAACGAATCTAGATCCTCCTGATTTTGGATGCCCCTGTGTGTGACCCCCCCTCCCCCTCCTCCCTTGTTCATTACTTTCCTGGACCTGGTGAATGCACTGTGGCATTGCCAGTTTGAGTTAACAGCCAAACCAGGGGGGTTCTTTCACAAACAGGGGCATCTCAATTTGGGTAAAGCGGACCAAAACTCAGGAGGGGAATTGCTTGCATAGTGGGTATGCCAGAGATCCCAGGGGGTTTCACACAGTAGGGTATCACAGATTGGGATGCTCCAGGGATAGGAAGTCATCTGGGGGGAGCAACTTAAAAGCAGAACAAAACCAAGTACTTCCTCACCTGGTATCTAAATCGAGATGCCCCATTGTGTGGAACCCGAGGAGATGTGGGCACCAGCTGTGGCGGTGCCCTCCCAGTCTGCTGCTGGTCAAGCGCTGTCACACACCCCAAAGGTCGGCCCTGTCAGTGGGCCTCCCTGGAGGGTGGGGACCCCCGGCCCTGGCTGGGTCAAACAGTTGTTGTAGCTTACACTGAGGATTCTGAACTAGGTCCTCGATGAAAGTGGCTGTCGGTGGCACTGTGGGTGGTTGAATATGGGCAACCTAAACTGGAGACGTTTATAGGTAGTCCACAGAGAATGTGGATGTGGTAATCTAGTTGGGATAGGATTAGGACATCAACTAGCATTATATACATGCATTGCATACCTACCAACTTTTCAGAGTGGGAAAAAAGGACATTTGTTAAATTTGGCCATGCCCCCTCATTGGGGGATGGGGAAGCCACACCCCCTCATTGAGGAATGGATAGAAAACAGGATGTAAGAGTTACAACAATAGAAACACTTTGAATAGGCAAATGAATCATTTATTGCTGCAGATCTGCATGTTACACCTCAAAGAGGGACAAATAGGAACAACGCGGGACAGGGGGACATGGGCTCAAAAGAGGGCCAGTCCCGCCAAATCAGGGACACTTGGGAGGTATGTACATGTATATTCATTAATATAGCAATTTTCTCATCTGATCTAACCTCTAAAGGCACCATACTTGTTACAGTGTGGTTATACAATTCCAATAAAACAATGTACAATAACACATGGAGCTACAATCACTTCCTAAGCGGCAAACCTTCGACCATTAATCAATGCCTTTACAGTCATCGCCCCCTCCTCCGCAGTCACCGCCACCTTCATCATCTCCTCCCCAGCTGTCTCCTCCAAGGCCAGCATCAATATGGTCGCTCCAGTGGCTGTTTTCATGATGATGATGATGATGGTGATAGTCCAGTCCACCAGTGTGGGCCCAGCAATTTCCTCGGCCTCCATAGCCGTAGCTTGTGGTAACTAACTGCGCATGGAAACTCTGAGGAGATAAAAAAAGAGCAATGTGAATTACTGTGTGCTTTAAAGTGGACCAAAACCCAGGATTTTGACTATCCTTGGTTTTTGTCCTTTCCCCCGGGGCACCCCGATCGGGGGTGCCCCTCTGTGCCAACCTGATCCGCCCACATTATGAACCCTGATCTGCTTTATAAGTAGAAAAACCGCTCCAAAAGTTCATGAGAACTATTAGAATGCATTTTTGAGCATCTCATAAATGGTATATGGTTGCTGTGTGTTTTTTAACACACTTAGGTGCCGACAACGTATACTTACCAACCAGGTGATACTTAGATATTTAGCAAATGGAAACTGGTACTTAATGAAAAAGTGTTGGGAACCCTCTATCTATCTATCTATCTATCTATCTATCTATCTATCTATCTATCTATCTATCTCATATCTATCTATCCCAGATCTATCTCATATCTATTATCTATCTATCTATCTATCTATCTATCTATCTATCTATCTATCTATCCCATATCTATCTATCTATCTCATATTTATCTATCTATCTATCTATCTATCTATCTATCTCATATCTATCTATCTATCTATCTATCTATCTATCTATCTATCTATCTATCTATCTCATATCTATCTATCTATCTATCTATCTATCTATCTATCTATCTATCTCATATCTATCTATCTATCTATCTATCTATCTATCTATCTCATATCTATCTATCTATCTATCTATCTATCTATCTATCTATCTATCTCATATCTATCTATCTATCTATCTATCTATCTATCTATCTATCTCATATCTATCTATCTATCTATCTCATATCTATCTATCTATCTATCTATCTCATATCTATCTATCTATCTATCTCATATCTATCTATCTATCTATCTATCTATCTATCTATCTATCTATCTCATATCTATCTATCTATCTATCTCATATCTATCTATCTATCTATCTATCTATCTATCTATCTATCTATCTTTCTTTCTATCTCATATCTCTCTTGGAGAACCGCTTAAATGTGATGTTTATTGAGAAGAAACAAAAGCATATACAAAAAGGACTTTTTTAGTATAAAACCAAATGAGTTTTTGTTGCAGATATAATTAGGGATGAGCGAATCGATCCAGACGAACCTGGATTCATTCCGAATTTCATGGAAAATTTGATTACGAATCCGAATTTCCCCGCGATTCGATCGATCAAAGTTTTCCTTTAAACTCCATTTATTTCAATTACAGGCATTCTAAAATGGTGGATGAACATATCCAGACATATCCCCTGGGGCAAGGTATCATGGGTAAGTCACATGCAGCCTATCAGCAGCCAGGAAGCCCGGTGACGTCACCGTGCTATATAAAGCGGCGGCCATTTTCCTTTTGCGCATTTCAGCCTTGCATTGCAGACAGAACGGAGGTTGCTGCAGACAGGGAGAGACTTACAGACAGGCAGGGAGAATCAGAGAGGCAGACAGTGAGGTAGACAGAGCCAGGGAAAGATAGGGAAAAACGGGAACCATCCAGCCAGGGACAGCTTAGAAGTGACAGTGAATTTTTTTTTTTTTTTTTTTTATTAGCCAGATCAGTTTTCAATTCAATTTCAGTTCTTTGTGCTGTAAATCTGCCTTGCCACTGTGCATGCCATCTATGCAGTGGCTAATTTAACCCTATCTGTTACACACAAGCATTTATCATAATATAACTGGATTAGTTAAAATATTTTTTGGTCTGCCTTTAACAAAAAAAAACACCAGGCCGCAGGGCATCCCAAACCTGCACTTAGCAGCCTATATGTTATACTAAATATGCTTGTTCATCCTTCCTCAGATTAATCAAAGTATTTCATTTTTAATTGGTTTTTGGTCTGCCTTTAACAAAAAAAACACCAGCCCACCTGGGTATCCCAAACCTGCACTTAGCAGCCTATCTGTTCTACTAAATACGCTTGTTCATCCTTCCTCAGATTAATCAAAATATTGCATTTTGAATTGGTTTTTGGTCTGCCTTTAACAAAAAAAACACCAGGCCGCAGGGCATCCCAAACCTGCACTTAGCAGCCTATCTGTTATACTAAATACGCTTGTTGATCCTCCTCAGCTTAATCAAAGTATTGCATTTTGAATTGGTTTTTGGTCTGCCTTTAACAAAAAAAACACCAGGCCGCAGGGCATCCCAAACCTGCACTCAGCAACCCATGTGTTTTATGTGAGGAGGGGGCATCCCAAGCACTAGCAGTAATATTCAAGAGTACCTGTCTAATAACTGCTTGCATTTTATAATTAACGTCACTTTTCCACAATCAAGGGAGGCCTCCTTTGTATGTGAGGAGGGGGCATCCGAAACACTAGCAGTAATATTTCAAGAGTACCTGTCTATTAACTGGTTGCATTTTGTAAAGAAAGTCACTTTGTCAAATTGCCAGCAGCCATTGCCTTTAACCAGGGGGCATCCCAAATATGCTATCATGCGTCTTTTAAGAGTGCTCACATTGGAGTTGGCAGCAGCAGCATTAGGAGCCCATATATTGCCTGAAAGACACACATATGAGCTGGCAGCAGCAGCATAGGGAGCCTATATATTGCCTGAAAGACACACCCAGGAGTTGGCAGCAGCATAGGGAGCCCATATATTGTCTGAAAGACACACCCAGGAGTTGGCAGCAGCATAGGGAGCCCATATATTGTCTGAAAGACACACCCTGGAGTTGGCAGCAGCATAAGGAGCTACCATGCATCAGCTACTACCATGGATCAGCCATTGTTGGCTGGAAATCCTGGTTGAACCATGCATGATTAATCTTCACAAAGGTGAGTCTCTCCACATTATTCGTGGACAGACAAGTTCTCCTTGGCATGACTATGGCCCCCGCCGCACTAAACACTCGCTCAGATGGCACACTACTGCCGGGCAGGACAGCTTTTCCAGGGCAAACTCTGCTAGTTGCGGCCACAAGCTAAGTTTGGCTGCCCAGAAGTCCAGCGGATCCTCAAGGTGTGTTGGCATGGTCATGCCAAGGTATGACACGACCTGCTGGTTCAGGTCCTGCTCAGAGGTCTTCATGCTGCTCATAAGTAGACTCACTATGCGGGTGTAGAAAGTTACTCATTAGCGACTGAAGACTGAGGCTGCTGCTGATGGAGCTGCTGCTGCTTCTCCTTCCACCCCCCCAGCAGCCATGGCAGTGGAAGGTGATCGCAGAGGTCCCCCCGAGTCAGACCTGCGAGAGTATGGACCATGGCGCAGATAGGCATCGGCCAACTGACTATGTAGAATGTCTTTGTAGTAGGTCAGTTTGTCCTCCCTCTCGGCGGGTTTAAAAAATGCCCCCATTTTGTGCCGGTTCAGTTCCGACACGGCTTGATCGACCATTCCTGTCTGCTGCCTGTACTGACCTCTGCTTTGTCTGACCACGAAGCTGCCTGCCCCTCTGGATACCCCGTGATCTCTGACCTCCTGGCTTGACCCTTTGGCTACTCCTGACTATGCACCTGTCTCATCCCTGTACTCTGACGCATCCTCCGGATTGACTACCTGTGAATGAGCTCGGCTTCGGGATACCCTTGTGGTTCATCGGCCTTCACCGTAAGAAGCCATCCTTTGCGCCTATTAAGACCTGGGGGCAACCGTGTCCGGTGAGGCGTACCTAGCGTCCCAGCAAACGGGGGCTTGACTATAGGCAGAAGCGGCGGTGGAGCCTGCTTACAGAAGGCTGGTGTCCCGCTGGGCATCACAGTATGGACCATGGCGCAGATAGGCATCGCCCAACTGACTACGTAGGATGCCTCTGTAGTAGATTAGTTTGTCCTCCCTCTCAGTGGGTGTAAAAAATGCCCCCATTTTGTGCCGGAAGCGAGGGTCCAATAAGGTGGAGAGGCAGAAGTCATCCCGCTGACAAATGGAGACAATTCTGCGGTCACTATGCAAGCACGTGAGCATGCATCGTGCCATTTGTGCAAGTGGCTCGGAGGGACTACCTGTCTTCATCTCCACTGCAAACTGCCAAGGTGTGTCTGGGTCCTCTGTCTCACCTTCCTCACAACCCTCTAGCTCCTGTGGCTGCTCCTGCTCCTCCTCTCCTGTCAGATGACTAGATAAAATGGCCATTTTGTCAAACCTAAACTGTGCTTCGCTGTGCCCCTCCTCCTCCTCCACTTCAGCCCCCACAGGCTTCATGTGGCTGTGAAATGTATGTGCCATGTCTCCAGTGCCCTGACCAGCCATGGTTTCCAACATGTGTTGTAGTACATGAAGCAGTGGAATCACATCGTTCATCTCATAGTCCTGGCGACTGACTAATTAAGTAGCTTCCTCAAAGGGCCTGAGCAAACGGCAGGTGTCAAGTATGAGCTGCCACTGGTTTACATTGAAGTTACACAGGGGAGTACCCCTATCCGTTTGGATCATCAAGGAATCTGTGATGGCCTTTCTCTGTTCCTATAGTCGATCCTGCATATGGAGGGTGGAATTCCAACGGGTGGAAACATCGCAAATCAGACTATGTTTGGGGATACCATTCTGACGCTGAAGCTCAAGAAGGGTGTGCTTGGCGGTGTAGGAGTGGCTGAAGTGCATGCAAAGTTTCCTTCCCGTTGTTAGGATGTCTTGCAGAGATGGGGGGAAGACTTCAGAAAATGCTTGACAACTAGATTGAACACGAGTGCCATGGCAGGACACATGGCTCAGGCTTCCTTGTCACAGCGCAGACAAGATGTTCTTCCCAATGTCAGTCACCATGGGTCCCATTTGCAGTTTTCGTGGAGTAAGCCATGATTTAATTTATTGATTTCTCATTTTTAACAGTTCCTCCCATGTGTGGCTCTGTGGCTCAAGGCAAACCATGTGAAGAACAGCGTGAAACCGGTAGGCTGGAAGGGCACTGGGAAAAAAATAAAAAATGGTACAAAAATTCACAAAATATAAAAAAAAGACAATGGAAAACAAATATAAAAAAAAAATATCCAAAAAAAATAAATAAATTTTGATACATTTTATATGTTACTGTTATTATGTTAGATGTTATTGTTGCTATGTTATATGTTATTATATGTTATTATTATAAATATGTTCAAATAAGATAAATGTTAACTATTAATATGTAATTGACAATTAGCCACTTTTTTCTGTGACACCATTGCTAAGTGCAAGTGCACTGTCACAGGCACAAAGGCCTAGGAGCATGGAGGCCACAGCGGAGGGACCTGTCCAAGTTGCTGTTGCGGTTGTGCAGGAACCACAATCACCCAGTGGGCCTAAAGAATATGTATTGTCCCTGACCGTAGTTACAGCTCCAGACGTAGGCACTGCTGTGCACTTTGGTACACACTGACAGGCTAAAGGACTGGCCCACCTTCTGTTCAACAAAATTGTACAGGGCTGGTACTGCCTTCTTCGCAAAGAAATGACAGCATGGGACTCTCCACCTCGGCTCGGCACAAGCCATCAGTTCTCTGAAAGGTCCACTAACTCAAAATTGAGGGACTGCAGCACCTGCAACTTACACAGGAGCACATTTAGCTTCTGCACGTTGGATGAGTGGGCACATACTGTCGTCTCTTGGACATGGCTTGGCCAATGGATTGCTGGCGGAATGACTGACCCGGATTAAGAGGAGGAGGAGCATCTGGAGCGACAGAGGATGGGTATGACACACAGGAGGTGGTGGAGCCTTGGCTGGCTGGAACAGAGAGCGGCGTGCCACTGGGTAATGCAGCAGGCTGGACCACCACTTTGGAGCCAACTCTCCCAGGCCGCTTGATGGTGACGCTGCAAATGTTGACGCAGGGTTGTGGGTCCAACATTGGGACCCTGGCCACACTTCACCTTCTGCCTACACATCTTTCATATAGCCATGTTAACCTCCTGCGGATGCTTGATGAAAAACTGCCACATGGCCTTGTAGCTGATTTTTCCTACCAACAGTCCGCACTAATTCACTGCTGCTGCCGCCGCCACCGCCTCCGACTCCAGGGACCCTCTTCCACTACGTCCTGGGAAGATAGCCTGCGCGCAAGTGGTCTACCCTGAGAACATTTGCCTCCATACTTTCCCCTTCTGCCACCATGCTGGCCGCTAAATCTGTCACTCTCCATCACTCTAAGCCTTTAAAAGTGCCCTCAAAACTCACTGATGTCCTCCTCAGGTTCCTCAACAGTGTCTGCTTAAGAAAGCCAAAACGCTTGCAACACCACCTCCCACGCCACTCTCCTCATCACTACTTGCCCGCCTAGTGGAAGAAGCGGCGAGTGTCTCCTCCACTTCTTGGCTGGGCAGTAGCTGCTGATTTTTCTGATTATCAGATCGTCCTCACTGAATAGTGGAGCTGAACCCTAAGCAGAAGACATAACCGAGAGTTGACTGGGGATGTCAGATGTCACTTGTGATGCAGTGGATGATCATGTTAACCAATGGATGATGGCAGATGGGTTGCTGGTCAAGACACGACCGCTAGCTGATCCCGGGAGATCAGTCCTCTCACTGAGACTCCTGCTGCCACTCACCCCTAGTCTGCTGCAACCTCTGCTTGATGAATTTAGGCCTCTGCAACTTCTCTGTGCCCATCCTGCCACTTCTCTGCCTGACATACTTAGTGCGTATATGAGGGGAGGACAAAACGCTACACTACACTTAAAATAGGATTTGTCGAAGAGAGCAGCAGGTGTGTAACTATCTATGGTCTTTCACTAAGTAGTAACTAGGCCCTGAAGACTTTAACACGAACAAAATGATAAAACTCTTAGATGTGCGTGATGCTCTGATGAGAGCAATTCAATGTGCTCCAGTATGCTTCAAATATTTTTTTTTTTCAGAGACTGGCCTGCGTGGAAATGAATCGGGCATGGATCAGCCAAGATTTCCACCCACCAATGCCTGATGCATTAGAGTAGATTGATGATGGGGCCAGACCAACACTAAAGAAATATGGATCGTGCAAAACAGATTTAAGGCGCTGCTCTCAAGTTACAGACATTCCTCCGCATCAGACCACAAGTAATTATTGAGAAAATGCTTTACGTTACTCTTACTTTTTATTAATATTCTTCGGATAAGATATCTGTGCCGAAAATCTGTATATGTTCTCTTAATGCTGCTGCCAACTCCAGGGTGTGTCTTTCTGGCAATTTTGGGCTCCTGCTGCTGCTGCTTGCAACTCCAGTGTGTCTTTCAAGCAATGTTCGGGCTCCTGCTGCTCCTGCTGCCAACTCCAGTGTGTCTTTCAAGCAATGTTTGGGCTCCTGCTGCTCCTGCTGCCAACTCCAGTGTCTTTTTCAAGCAATGCTTGGGCTCCTGCTGCTCCTGCTGCCAACTCCAGTGTCTCTTTCAAGCAATGTTTGGGCTCCTGCTGCTGCCAACTCAAGTGTGTCTTTCAAGCAATGTTTGGGCTCCTGCTGCTCCTGCTGCCAACTCCAGTGTGTCTTTCAAGTAATGTTTGGCTCCTGCTGCTCCTACTGCCAACTCCAGTGTCTTTTTCAAACAATGTTTGGGCTCCTGCTGCCAACTCTAGTGTGTCTTTCAAGCAATGTTTGGGCTCCTGCTGCTCCTGCTTCCAACTCCAGTGTGTCTTTCAAGCAATGTTTGGGTTCCTGTTACTCCTGCTGCCAACTCCAGTGTCTCTTTCAAGCAATGTTTGGGCTCCTGCTGCTGCCAACTCCAGTGTGTCTTTCAAGCAATGTTTGCTCTCCTGCTGCCAACTCCAGTGTCTTTTTCAAGCAATGTTTGGGCTCCTGCTGCCGCTGCTGCCAACTCCAGTGTGTCTTTCAAGCAATGTTTGGGCTCCTGCTGCTCCTGCTGCCAACTCCAGTGTGTCTTTCAAGCAATGTTTGGGCTCCTGCTGCTCCTGCTGCCAACTCCAGTGTCTTTTTCAAGCAATGTTTGGGCTCCTGCTGCTCCTGCTGCCAACTCCAGTGTCTCTTTCAAGCAATGGTTGGGCTCCTGCTGCTGCTGCTGCCAACTCCAGTGTGTCTTTCAAGCAATGTTTGGGCTCCTGCTGCTGCTGCTGCCAACTCCAGTGTGTCTTTCAAGCAATGTTTGGGCTCCTGCTGCTCCGGCTGCCAACTCCAGTGTGTCTTTTAAGCAATGTTTGGGCTCCTGCTGCCGCTGCTGCCAACTCCAGTGTGTCTTTCAAGCAATTTTGGCCTCCTGCTGCTCCTGCTGCCAACTCCAGTGTGTCTTTCAAGCAATGTTTGGGCTCCTGCTGCTCCTGCTGCCAACTCCATTGTCTCTTTCAAGCAATGTTTGGCCTCCTGCTGCTGCTGCTGCCAACTCCAGTGTCTCTTTCAAGCAATGTTTGGGCTCCTGCTGCTCCTACTGCCAACTCCAGTGTGTCTTTCAAGCAATGTTTGGGCTCCTGCTGCTCCTGCTGCCAACTCCAGTGTCTCTTTCAAGCAATGTTTGGGCTCCTGCTGCTCCTGCTGCCAACTCCAGTATCTCTTTCAAGCAATGTTTGGGCTCCTGCTGCTGCTGCTGCTGCCAACACCAGTGTGTCTTTCAAGCAATGCTTGGGCTCCTGCTGCCACTGCTGCCAACTCCAGTGTGTCTTTCAATCAATGTTTGGGCTCCTGCTGCTCCTGCTGCCATCTCCAGTGTGTCTTTCAAGCAATGTTTGGGCTCCTGATGCTCCTGCTGCCAACTCCAGTGTGTCTTTCAAGCAATGGTTGGGCTCCTGCTGCTCCTGCTGCCAACTCCAGTGTGTCTTTCAAGCTATTTTGGGCTCCTGCTGCTTGCAACTCCAGGGTGTTATTCAGCCAATTTTTGGCCTCTTGCTGCTGCTGCTGCCAACTCCAGTGTCTCTTTCAAGCAATGTTTGGGCTCCTGCTGCTCCTGCTGCCAACTCCAGTGTGTCTTTCAAGCAATGTTTGGGCTCCTGCTGCTCCTGCTGCCAACTCCAGTGTCTCTTAAGCAATGTTTGGGCTTCTGCTGCTGCTGCTTGCAACTCCAGGGTGTGGTTCATCCAATTTTTGGTCTCCTGCAGCCAACTCCAGTGTCTCTTTAAAGCAATGTTTGTGCTCCTGCTGCTGCTTGCAACTCCAGGGTGTGATTCGTCCAATTTTTGGGCTTGCAACTCCAGGGTGTGAATCAGCTAATGTTTGGGCTCCTGCTGCTGCCAGCTCCAGGGTGTGTTTTTCAGGCACTATAGGGGCCCCTCATAGTGATGCCACTTCAAATCTCTGCAATTGTGCCACTCTGTGATTCTATTAGCAATGCCTCTGATCTGCATGTGATAATTATTTACAGTATTATTTCACTAACCCAGCACGCATCCTATGCGTGTTACAGCAAGGCAGAATGGTTTACAACCCTATTGATGCTCTAGGAGGCTCAGAAATAGCCATTTTTAATAGCGATTCATCGTGAATAAATTTGGGTCGAAACGATTTTTGTCGGAAAATTCGATGAATCAGTCGAATCAAATTTTTCAAAAGTTCGCTCATCTCTAGATATAATACTTCACAACAGCTTTTAGCTTGTCTTTAGATGTGATTAGTGACTTTTGTTAGATTTACTGCAGTTTACAGCTATGACACGTTATGACACAAGATGGTGCTGTGACCAATGCTCAAATGTAGAGTCTGTGCATTTTACTGCTGTGTTGTTATTTCCTGTGCTTCCAGTTGCTCTATGGAACTTTTTTCCTGTCTGTGTTTTAGCCAACATGTAAGGTGACATTCTCTTACTGCATTCATGTTCCAGTAAAGCCAGTTCCTGTTATACCACTAATGTCTATTGGGATTATGACTCTGCTGCACCCAGCACTCACACTCTGCAACAGTTTTGTATGTGTCCACATCCTTAGTCATAATTGAGGACACATCTGAAATGTGTCTGGTTTTATCCTGCAAAGCATATTTTACTCTTCTCAAAAAAAAATGCACGTTTTAAGGAGTGCTGTCTGGGCTTTGCAGTATATGTCTAGCTGAGGGGCTGTGTGGTTGTGTACCTTGCACTACTTTACCGGTGAGCCATTTATTTCTATGTGAGCCATGTTTCTATGGGCTCTATCAGCATCCCCGGTGCCCCAAGTGGGGGTGTTGGGTAATTGGGGAGATTCCAGCATGTCACCAGCCCATACCCTGTGAAGTGGTATTTGGGTCTACTGAACTAGGAGAGTGGCAAAAACTGTTTTTTCTCTCTTGAAACCTGACCCTAATGTCATCTTGTGAGCATATCTCCCATCTCTCATTAGGATATACAAACTCACCATATAGAGGAAGGCCCCCAGGATCAGGGTTTTCAGGGTGGCCTCCATGTCCACTGGGAAGCGAAAGAGCACTTGGGAGGATTTTCCTTGCTTCTCTTTTACGATGTCAGCCACAAGGTGTGACCCCTCCGTGCTGATTATCTACAGGGACAAAGTGATAAAGACAAACATGAAGGTTAAAAATAGACATCTACAGTCAGAAACTGCACAATATACAATATCTACATATGTACAACTAGCTGCATATTATACAACTAAAGGATTTGCTACCCCGTTATAATAGTGTCAATTAAAGGTATAGCATTTATTTAAAGGAGCACTGTCGTGAAATTGTGTAATTTTAACGATTTTGAAAGGGGGAGGAAGGGCAGGTGATTCTATTTACTCTAATGTTATAGCCCCGTTTTTTACAGTGGTGAGCTGGTACCTTGGCCCAGAGGGCACTTGGGAAAGAGAGAAGGGGGGGTAGGGTCCACTCTTCCCTCCCGTGGGTCCCTGTGGGGATCCCCAGGAGTGGGGCGGACTCTATGGTACCGTAAGTCATTTGCTGTGTTTGTTTGGTAGTTTTAGTGCGTTTATTATTACAGATTATTCACAGTGCAATAGATACTGGACCTAACTTTGGATTATGTAATATGGACACACTCAAGAACCATACTAACATATTACTGTAATCACAGACACGGGTCCGCACACTGAGGAAGCCCCACGGCGAAACGCGTAACAGGTCCTCACGATACTTGCTACAAACACCTAAAGAAGGGTATAAGCTTGCTACAATGTGAGAATAAACACAATTTTTGCTATAAACAAAAGGGTCTTTTTTCTCAACCATACTAAACTAACTCCATGAAGACAGTGGAAAAAATCCAACTGGTTTTGGAGCCATTCCTTCCCAACTGGGACTCATAATCATCCAAAAGAACTGAACTGACAAAACAATGAACATGCACTGGTTTCAATGAAAGTTTATTGTCATTTAATTGTATCTATTGCACTGTGAATAATTTGTAATAATAAACGCACTAAAACTACCAAAGAAACACAGCGAGTGACTTAAGGTACCTGTGAGGATATATAAAATATATGGCCAGATAAAAATATGACAAACTATGGTTGTCAAAACACAACTTGTCAATTAGAGGCATGCTAGTACATTTGTCTGGAGGTGCCAACAGAGAGCCATTTACATATGACAGGACAGAAGAACAAGCCACTTTACAACCCTGTGCAAAATGCTGGTGCTAAATAAGTCTCCTGGTGACACCTTCCTATGTGGTAATTGACATCTACTTACTACAAAGCAGTGAATGAGACATTTGCTGCACACCTCTCTTCAAAAGAATATAGACATTAAAGCATATCTTTTACAATGAAACTCCCCTGACACACGATTGGCAGCATCCACCATGCTGCCCGCCCCTATAACCAGTTTAAATATGAGAGAGTTGGGCACAGATGGTATGACATGCCAGGGGATTGCTTCCAATAAGTAGGCTGTTATCATTACTTTCCGTGTACCCCTCACAGCAAGACATTATCTTCAAAAAAGGTAACGATCTCTGTTTATTTCTCCCTTTTATTTTATAAGCATTTTGCCGTATATTGTATGTCTGTTATTTTTATTGTACATCTTTGTTTTACATGCACTTCCCCTTATGGGTGAATTAAATCCTAAAGATTTATAAAGTGGTCTTCTGTGTGCTAACCCGCTAAACTTCAGGAGGGACATTGTATGTGTGCTAAATCTTGTGCCCTGTGTGCTTGCCTATCGCTACCAGTGCCGGTCTGGGGTGACTTTATTGCTGTATAGTCAGGCCTAGGACTTTATCGTGTGATTGGGTATATTAACTGCATAAGGTGAGATCTTAGCTTAAAGATCGATGTGTGTATGTAGTTTCTGGCTATTAGGGCCAGGTCCCAAAGACCGTGTGTGTGTGTAAACGATTGTTTGCAGTACAATCGAAATCCGGTCGTGATCAAGGCACAAAACCTCCTTGATTTATGAGAGTCCTCCCCCACTCCTAGGGATCCCCACAGGGACCCGCGGGAGGGAGAGTGGACCCTACCCCCCTTCTTTAATTTTAAAAATCCATATATACACATTGGCTAATAAGAGGAGGGGTCACTTATACACCCAAACTGAATAAAACTCTGCCAAGCTTGTAGTTTATTCTCTCAATGTAGGAATAAAATCCAGAGGTTACAGGTTTAGTCTATCAGGGGTGACAGAACCTGTCACCCCTGATGTCCTCTTCCTTTCATTAAAAGAAAGAAAAAACAAACCTGGCTGGATATTTCTTGATGCCGAGTGTATCAGTGACCCCTCCCCCACGCCATCCAGCACATTTATATGGATTTTTATCATTGGGCCATTTTTCGCAATAGTGCTCCTATAAGCAATGCCATCAAAACTACGAGCTAATAAAACTACGACCTGGCTTAAGCAATTCCTAGAGCCTTCAAATGGCACATGCAGCCCAACTCAAGCTCTACCACTTGTGATCCCTACCATTTGTCTCCACCCTCATCCTTTAGACTGTAAGCTCGCAAGGGCAGGGCTCTCTTTCCTATTGTCTCCTGTGCTCACAACACTTGGTTTAACCTCGTGGCATCTAATTTTGTATAAGTTCCAGACTTGTAAGGAGAACAAATAATCGGTTACCCCTTCATCAGTGGCACAAATAGACATGTGCATTTAATGTCTGTACAACCTGAAGCAGTCTAGGGGTCACCTACTCTGTTATCACTATGGTATTCCTAGAGAAAGCTCAGTATACACATTATATGGGGAGGGACATGGGGGATAATCTCAGAGCTTGCCAAGAACCCTTAATATAAAGGAAGCAGTATGCTGGACCAGGGCCCTGCTGCTTGACCTCTCATCTAGGGTTCCAACTCTAAATTCTTCAAAGAAAATCATCATCTCAAATGATCTCGCTCTTTCCGAAGACCTGTAAAAGCCATAAGCATCACTTCTGAAAGAATGAAGCAGGTAACCACTGTCACCTCAATGGAGTTGTTGTCCTCAGAAGATAACGGCATCTGGGCACTGAACATCGGCACTCTGTTCCGCATCTGGATGGAAACGTTGAGCTTGTTAGAAGTGCTGACGATTGTGACGAAGCCGATGGCGTAAGAGGGGTAGGCACTGATCCTCAGCTGTGGAAAAAAAGGCACTACAGAGTAGTCCTACCAGAAACCCAAGCTAGGCACTAAGGACATGCTAAGGATTCTATTTTGGGTTGGGAGCTTTAATGGGAAAAGGGACGTGTGTTGGACAGAGGTGGTATCTAAAGGGACTACACTGTGCATTGTTGACTATATAGGTATGGACTTTTTGGAAAACCTCTCTCAGTCAATACTGTTCCCTCCAAAAAATCATAAGTATCAGCCCACCTCCATCAACATCTAAGATAAATGTATTCCTCTACTCTACCTTGGACATGGTCTCCTCCACCATTCCATGGACATAGTCTCCTCCCTTTACCACCTTGGACATGGCCTCCTTCAGCCCTAGCAATGTTCCCTCTCTGCCCACCACGTTCCTTCACCCTGGACATGACCCTTTCCCTTTCCCAACAGATGAGGTCCTATCTATCTAAAGCTGGACTTAGTTGCCAGTGACTCCTCAAGCCCTACCTTCCTTTGTGTAACAGCTCTACATTTCCTATTTCATTTTAGGAACTGTGCAAATTAACACCTTCCAATGGCTAACTGAGCAGGTTGCTCCTGGTACAAGGATAGTTCTTCCCAGACTTCCTTAGGAAATGTCTTGGAATTAAGGAAACCATTCATATATGTGCAATATGTTAGCAATATGTAAACAAGCAAACCATGAAAACAAAGTATTGAGGTGGGTGGTTGTGGTTTCTTTTGGAAAACCTCTCCCAGTCAATACTGTTCCCGCCAAAAAATCTGAAGGATCAGCCCACCTCCATCAACATCTAAGATATATTTATTCCTCTACTCTACCTTGGACATGGTCTCCTCTGCCATTCCATGGACATGGTCTCCTCCCTTTACCACCTTGGACATGGCCTCCTTCAGCCCTAGCAATGTTCCCTCTCCGCCCACCATGTTCCTTCACCCTGGACATGACCCTTTCCCAACAGATGGGGTCCTATCTATCTAAAGCTGGACTTAGTTGCCAATGACTCCTCAAGCCCTACCTTCCTTTGTGTAACAGCTCTACATTTCCTATTTCATTTAAGGAACTGTGCAAATTAACACCTTCCAATGGCTGACTGAGCAGGTGGCTCCTGGTACAAGGATAGTTCTTCCCAGACTTCCTTAGGAAATGTCTTGGAATTAAGGAAACCATTCATATATGTGCAATATGTTAGCAATATGCAAACGAGCAAACCATGAAAACAAAGTATTGAGGTGGGTGGTTGTGGTTTTGAGGAAAGTTATGCCACGCTGAAAGCACTGGGCAACAGAAATCATAAAAATTGGCTTCTGTCAGCTTCCTTTGCAACTGCCAATGCTGAGCCCATGTTGACATTATATGCTCTCTTCTAGTTATTAGCAAGGAGTATCTTGTGTGTCATTCAGCATCCTAAACACTAGAGGGAGCTCATGCTGGACTTATATGCTCTCTTCTAGATGTTAAAGTGGACCAACACACAGGGGGGATTAGATCCCTCCCCGCGGGGCATCCGAAATCGGGATGTCCCGCGGGGTGAAACCCCCCAGGACGCCCACAAACCTTACCTTAACCCCGTTCCAACGGCGCATGCGCGGGCCGCGTCTCGCGCTTCCCTCTAGCAGGGCACGCACCCGCGCCGGCCGGGCACGCTCCCTGTTAGAAGGAAGCGCGAGACGTGGCCTCCAGCGCTCAGAGCCGCTGTGGTTGGACGCCGCTTGTACTTGCATACCACAGCGGCTCTGAGCGCTCTGATTGGACGAGCACCCGCGTAGGAGCATGGGGAGGTGAGTGTTTACGTGCGTTCTGGGGGGTTTCACACAGCGGGGCACCCCCGATCGGGGTGCCCCACCGAAGTGGACCGAAACCCAGGATAGTCAAAATCCTGGGTGTTGGTCCACTAAAGCAGAAATCAAGGGCATCATTCAATATGATAAACACTAGAGGGAGCTCATGCCAGCAGATTATACTAGCTATTAGCAAGAAGAATTATGGGTGTCATACAGCATGCTGAACACCAGAGGGAGTTCATGTTGGCACAATGGCACAATATACTCTCTTCTAGCTATTAGCAAGAAGAATGATGGGTGTCATGCAGCATGCTGAACCCTAGAGGGAGCTCATGCCAGCACAATATACTCTCTTCTAGCTATTAGCAAGAAGAATGATGGGTGTCATGCAGCATGCTGAACCCTAGAGGGAGCTCATGCCAGCACAATATACTCTCTTCTAGCTATTAGCGAGAAGAATATGGGTGTCATACAGCATGCTGAACACTAGAGGGAGCTAATGTTGGCACAATGGCACAATTATACTCTCTTCTAGCTATTAGCAAGAAGAATGATGGGTGTCATGCAGCATGCTGAACCCTAGAGGGAGCTCATGCCAGCACAATATACTCTCTTCTAGCTATTAGCGAGAAGAATGATGGGTGTCATGCAGCATGCTGAACCCTAGAGGGAGCTCATGCCAGCACAATATAGTCTCTTCTAGATATTAGTGAGAATGATGGGTGTTATGCAGCATGCTGAACCCTAGAGGGAGCCCATGCTAGCACAATGTACTCTATTACAGTTTTTAACAAGCAGACCAATGGGCATCATTTAGCATACTGGAAGCTCGAGGATCTTGTCTAGGGGGCTACAGTTGGGCCGGGTACAGGGGGGGTGAGGGGCAATTAAGGAAGCAGGGATTGGATGAGGTCTAGCCACCCCCAAAACACTAAGCCCATGCTGGAATTATATACTCTCTTCTAGCTATTACCCAGCAGAATCATGGGCATCATTGAGTATGCTGATTGCTAGTGGTTCTTGGCTAGGAGAGTACAGTGGGGCAGGGTACAGGTGGATTGATGGGCAATTAGAGAGACAGGGAATGAATGTGGCCCTGCCACTCCTAAAACACTGGGCCCATGCTAGTATTTTATACTCTCTTCTAGTTATTAGCAAGCAGAATCATGGGCATGATTCAGTATGCTGAACACAGGAGGGTCTCGGCTAGGGAAGTAAACTGGGGCTGGATACAGGGTGGCAGAGGGGCGATAAGGGAGGCAAAGATTTCATGGGCCCCAGTTGCCCCCAAAATAATGAGCCCATGCTGTTATAATACGCTCTCTTCTATCAGCAAGCAGAATCTTGGTTACATTCAACTGGCTGAACAGTAGTGGGAGCTCACGCTGGCACAATATAATCTCTTCTAGCTATTAACGAGAAGAATGATGGGTGCTATGCAGCATGCTGAACACTAGAGGGACCTCATAGTAGCACAATATACTCTCTTCTAGTTATTAGCGAGAATTATGGGTGTCATACAGCATGCTGAACACTAGAGGGAGCTCATAGTAGCACAATATACTCTCTTCTAGTTATTAGCGAGAGTTATGGGTGTCATACAGCATGCTGAACACTAGAGGGAGCTCATGCTGGCACAATATACTCTCTTCTAGCTATTAGCATACTGAAATAGGGGACTACAATGGGGCTGGATACCGGGGGGGGGGCAATTAGGGAAGCAGGGATTGGATGCGATCTAGCCACCCCTAAAACACTGAGCCCATGCTGGAATTATATACTCTCTTCCAGTTTCCATGGAATCATTCAGTATCCTGAACACGAGAGGGTCTTGTCTAGGGAAGTAAATTGGGGCTGGATACAGGGTGTTGGAGGGGCCATAAGGGAGACAGAGATTTGATGGGCCCCAGTTGCCCCCAAAATAATGAGCCCGTGCTGTTATAATACGCTCTCTTCTATCAGCAAGCTGAATCTTGGTTGTTATTCACCATGCTGAACAGTAGGGGGAGCTCATGCTGGCACCATATACTCTCTTCTTGTTTTTAGCAAGCAGAATCATGGGCGTAATTTAGCATACTGAAAGCTAGAGGGTCTTGGCTAGGGTACAACAGTAGGGCTGGGTACATTCAATTAGGAAAGCAGGGATTGGATGAGGTCTAGCCACCCCCAAAACACTGAGCCCATGGAAACTGGAATTATATACTCTCTTCCAGTTTCCATGGGATGATTCAGGGGCATCATTCAATATGCTAAGCAGTAGAGGGAGAGCTCACGCTCACATGATATGCTCTCTTCTAGCATTTAACACGCAGTATGTGGGTGTCACGCATCATCCTCAATACTAGATGGAGCTCATAATGGGATAATACTGTATGTTTTTTTTTTTTTTTTAGTGTCATAGAGCTAGGTATCTCACATATTCCTGCCCCAAGCAGCAGCAGCAGCAGCAGCAGCAGTGAGGGGACTCCTGGTAAAGGGAGACCACATTCTGCATGTAACGGTCGCAAAGCTTCAGGTTGAATGAGGGTCCGCAGAACTCGGACTCCCGATGAACACTAAATAGTGTCTGCCCGCTCCGTGTCTGAAAAACTAAAATGACAATTCAGATCAGTAAAGGGGCCACAGAAGCTGCAACCCAATAATTCTATTCGATAGTTACCCCAGAGCATGTCAGATACTAGGCCTGCTACATGACCTTCAATGGAAATGCATCACTGTCCATAACCACTTTCTCAAATTTCCCAACCCACCTAAGACACTCCCACTCTAGATGAGCAGGTCCTTGGGAACCTCAATCCTGATGGACAATCCATACAGTAACTTCTACCACTCCAAGCAAAGTCATGACTATCACCACTTCTGACTGCTAACCCAAAATCACTTCATAGTAAGTCATTAGTAACCTAAATTCTGAAGGACAACCCATGACTACCACCACTCCTTACTGACAGCCCATGTCTACCACCACTCAAGTGAGTTATAACCCAAGACCACACCAGACCAGACCAGTCATTAGTAAGCTTACTCCTGATGCACAAACCATGGTTACTACCACTCCTGACTGCCTAAAACTCCACTCCAGATTACCCAGTCATTAATGACCACACTCCTGAAGGACAACCCATGGCTATCACCACCCCTGATTGAAATCCCAAGACCACTCCACACTGATAGACTACCACCACTCCTAACTGTCAACCTAAAACCCCACCAGAATAACAAGTCATTGAAGACCCAAGACTACCACTACTCGTGACTGTTACCCTTAGACGCTCCCACTCTAGATTAACAGGTCCTTGGGAACCTCACTCCTACTACTACTCAAAACGAACCCATGACTATCACCACTTTTGACTGCTAACCCAACATCACTTCATAGTAAGTTATTAGTAAGCTAAATTCAGAAGGACAACCCTAGACTACCACTGCTCCTTACTGAGAGCCCATGTCTACCTCGTCTCACTCGAGTGAGTTATAACCCAAGACCACATCAGACTATCAAGTCATTAGTGAGCTTACTCCCAATGCACAAACCATGGCTACTACCACTCCTGACTGCCTAAAACTCCACTGCAGATCACCCAGTCATTAATGACCACACTTCTGAAGGACAACCCATGGCTATCACCACCCCTGACTGAAAGCCTGAGACCACTCCACACCGATAGACTACCACCACTCCTAACTGTCAACCTAAAACTCCACCAGAATAACAAGTCATTGAAGACCCAAGACTACCACCACTCCTGACTGTTACCCTAAGATGCTCCCAATCTAGATTAACAGGTCCTTGGGAAGCTCACTGTCATGCCTGGAGTTCATTCTTAGCCTTCTCCTGTTTCTCTCTGCAACAATTCTCTGTAGTATGCAGCTTGGCCACTAGGTGGCGCTGTCCTGCAGAGCTCCTGGAGATCAGCCAGCACCTGAGCTAATTACTGGCTGGCCTTTATAAGCTGATTCACAAATGGCCTGAAGGGTTTAGCATTGAAATCTGGATCTAAGAACTCTGAACCTGGATTCCTGTAACCAGATCTCTGAACCCTGAACTCTGCACTTAGATTCTGAACCCTGAAACCTGGACTTCCTTTTCAGCCCTTTGTTTCCCTCCTGTTGCCCTGTTTTCCCTCTTGGACTTTGGACTTACCTTTGGACTGGATCTCTCATGCATGTATGTTACCTCACTGCACACTGTTTTATGTATAGCACTCTGAGAGAAGAGTTTGTTTTTTCAAAATAAACACAGTTTGCTGCATATACATAGTCTCTCTGTCTTGCAGTATTCAAATTGCTGTTCACTCTTTATTAGTGGATTTCTCCCTTGAGAAATCAATGACACTCACTTCTACTACCACTCCAAACGAACCCATGACTATCACCACTTTTGACTGCTAACCCAACATCACTTCATAGTAAGTCATTAGTAACCTAAATTTTGAAGGACAACCCATGACTACCACTACTCCTTACTGACAGCCCATGTCTACTTCGTCTCACTCGAGTGAGTTATAACCCAAGATCACACCAGACTATCAAGTCATTAGTGAGCTTACTCCTGATGTACAAACCATGGCTACTACCACTCCTGACTGCCTAAAACCTAAGACCACCCCAGATGAATAAGTCATTAGCAACCTGACTCCTGACTGACAACTCAACGCTGTACCAGTCTAAATTAAAAGTCATTTGTAACCTGACTCCTGATGAACAATCCATAGCTACTACCATGCATAGCAAGCACATGAAATTCCCCACATCTGACTGCTCAACCAGCACTCTTGACTGTCAACCTAAGACCCCATTAGACCCCAACAAGCCGTTGGTTACCACACTCCTGACTGACAACCAATGACTACCACAACTCCTGACTGTCAGCCTAAAATCTCTCCATAGTAAGTCATTAGTAACCTAAATTCTGCCAAACAAACCATGACTACCACCACTCCTTACTTAAAGCCTATGTCTATGACCACTCTTGAGTTATAACCCAAGAATACCCTAGACTATCAAGTCATCAAAAAGCATGCACAACCCATGGTTACCACCACTCCTGACTACTAATACTCTCAATACTACTCCTCGTTCATACTGACAAATCTGCCAGTCTTTAGATTAACAAGTCATTAGTAACCTCACTCCCACAACTCTGGACAGACAATCCATGATTACCACCACTGCCAACTGAGAACCTATTGTCACGTACCTGGGTGTGACTTGGCAATTGCTGAGTCTCAATCACCACCAGCGGCGCCTACTGGTACCCACTATGAAGTCATGGCACCACTTGGATGAGATCCAACAATTGTTTTAGGATTGTGTCCATGGTGGAAGACTCACTGTCATCATTCATGCGGCCACCTGATACTGTCATGTAGTGGGTGTGACTTGGCAATTGCTGAGTCTCAATCACCACCAGCGGCGCCTGCTGGCACGCTCCTGAGGTAGCAACAGGAATGGCATGACAGCAAGAGAAGCCAGAGTGTCAGAATCTGGAGCAGATGAACAATGGAACAGGTGAGTGCTGGAACAGGTAAGCACTGGAACAGCAGACGCTGGAACAGCAGGTACTGGAACATGGGAGTGCAACCGTGTGTTGGTTCAGGAGGGGGAAGTCTGCTGGAGGGCCTGGTCTTCACTGGACAGCCCCTCGCAAGGGGGGACAGGCTGGGCTGCAGGTGTGGCCAGGGTCTCAAACTGTCACCAACACAGGCAGATGAGCAGGATACCAATGGACGTCAGGAACCAAAGAGGGTAGTCAGAATAGCTGGGATGAGGAACCAAAGTAGGTAGTCCGACAAGCCGGGATCAGGAACTAAAGAGGACAGTCAAAGAAGCCTAGATCATCACCAGGAACAGGAAGCGCGTACGCATCTGAACATGCAAACAAATGCGCACAAATGCGCGCACATGGCGTAGAGAACACCAATAGAATGCGAATGGGCATGCACAGCAACGCGGCTGCCCTCGCCCATATGTAGGAACAGAAGACGTGGAAGGAGTGCGACCATGACACCTATGTATATCACTAACCCTGAATGACAACCAAAGAGCACTTCAGATTAACAAGCCATTTGTAAACTAATTCCTGATTGACCAACCATGACTATACCACCCCAATAGATAAACAAAAACCCTTCCAGATGACCTCAATTCTGATTGACAACCCATGACTAAAAACACTCATGACTGACAATCCAAGACCGCTTTAGAATAAGTCATAAGTAACCTGACTCTTGACGTGCTTGACGTACTACCCATGGTTGTCACTACTTCTGACAGACAACCCCAGACCAGATGAACAGATTATTAGTAACCTCACTCCTGATGGATAACCAGTGAGTAATATCACTCCTGACCACCACTTCTGATGGAAAACCCAACCTAAGACTCCAAATTACCAAGTTATTAGCAACATCACTCTTGACAACCCATAACTATAACAATTCCTGAATGACAATCTTATACCATTCCAGATGAACAAACCCAGAGTAATCTCAAATCTGAAAGATAACACATGACTACCACCACTCTTGGTAGACATCCCAAGACCACTCTAGACATCACAAGATCATCACATATCTATACTAACCTCAATCGTAATGGACAACCCGCGACTACTACTCCTGACAACCCATGAATACCACCAATACTGACTGATAACAGAAATTCTCAATACAACAAGTCATTAGGGGCCTTACTCATGACTGGCAAGCTACGACTGCCGCTAATTTTGACTGAAAACCCAAGACTACGCCAGAATAAAAAGTTATTGATAACCTCACAGCAGACAAACGATGACTTCCACTACTCCTGAAAACCCATGTCTATAACCAGTGAGTTATAACCCATCATCAATCCAGACTATCAGGCAGTTAATAAGCTTACTGTACTCCTAATGCACAACCCTTGACTACCACTCCTGACTGACAACCCAAAACCCTCCTGCTCTAGATTAGCAAGTTATTAATAACCTAATTTCTGATGGACAAACTAAGACTCCTAATTTCAAACTCCCACTTACCTGCATCAATCCACCACTCTAATCTTACAATCCATGGCCATCTTCACTCCCTATCTAAACTTATACTCTACCTCCTGCCAGCATGACTTGTGATTTCCAGGATTTATATGTATGCACCCCAGCTATCACAGTCCTGCCAACCTGTGACTACGACCCATTACTAACCTAATTACCTTTTACCTCACTTCAAATTTGCATCACCTGCATCGGCCCAGACTTCTGATTGGGAACCCATGGGCACGCTTAATTCCAAGCCAGAATCTCTCACTACTCTTCCTCCTAACATACAACCTGTGAGTACCCCATTTTTGCCTAACATACACCCATAACCATTCCTACTCCAGACTCTTTTACTACTCTCCTAACCAGGGCCGGCGCCAGCACAGGGCAAACCTGGGCAATAGTCAGGGGCCATGGCATCTTCAGGGGCCCACTCAGGCTCACACTTGACCATGGTATTATTTTACAGTGGACCTGAACCGAATGCTGGATGCTGTGTGCAGACCTGCTTATGGCTGGCCTCAGCAATAGGGGATGGTCAGCAACAATGGAGAAGGTGAAAACTGACAAGGACTGGAGGGCGATCAGCAGCAGGAGATTACCCATTTGTGACAGCGGAGCTGAAAGTAGACATCATGTGACTCACCTGGGACCCATTAAGGCTCTCTTGCCCAAAGCCCCCACAAACCTGCAGCCGGCCCTGCTGCTAACCTATAACCTATGACTATCCTCACTCCTGCCAACCTGTCAACCATGACCAACCCAGCTCCAGACTTTTACTCTTTCTCTGTCCCTCCTATGTACCTGTAACTACCCCATCTCTTGCCAGCTCACTTACTCCCAAATGGCAGCTTGTGGCTTTTTCCACTTTCACATTTTTCTTCAATTTATTCACTCCAGCCTGTAACAACCTGGCTGACAATCCAAGACCACTCCAGACTAACAACTCACTACTAACATCCCTTCTGACTACCACCAATCCTCACAAACTTACAACCATCCCAACTAACCCTTTACCTAACTCCCACCATATCTGCATCAATCCTTGAGCTTGCCTAACAAACAATTACCACCACATTCCCTTTTCTGACAACCCAAGACCACTCCTACTCTAGAGTAACAACTTTTTACTAACATCCCTTCTGACTAAAGCCCATGGCTACCACACTCCTTGATGAAACCCAAAAATAGCCAAACTCCCACCATGTCTGCATCTATCCCCACTCCTACCTAACAAACAAAGACCAACCTATTCCGCTTCCCTCACTGACAACCAAAGACCACTCCCACTCTAGAGTGACAACTCTAACTGCATTAACCCCCCACACTTGACTGACATACCCAACTCCTACTCCAGACTAACTCCATCTTACTATTCTCCCACTTGACTAACAACTAAAGACTACCCCGACTTTACACCTAGCCCCAGAACTACTCTCACTGCTAACTGACATTTGACATTACACAATAACTGACATTGCATTTCTAATACAGATTATCTAAATCCGACACAGCAGGACACAACCTTACCTCTTTTTTTTAAGATGACGTCCTGCACCTGGAAATTAAAAGCAATATGTTAAAGCAGAAGTACAGGCAAAAAAACACCCTCAGTGTGATTTCGGGTTTTAGAATAAAAAATGACTCACCTGCTCTGTGCTGGCCACCAGTTTTCATGGCAGATCCTAGGTTGGGAGGGTCATGGGTTGTCAGTAGAGAGTGAGGACAGGCAGAGGATTTTCTAAGCGAGGTAGTCGTGATTAGTTGTCAGTGGGTAATGAGGGCAAACAGAGGTAGCTAGTATGAGGGTAGTTAAACTTTTTAGGTTGTTGACTTGCAGTAGTAATGATCAGAGCCATTTCTAGCTCTGAATGAGTCATGCTGTACAGGGTGAAGGAAAGTTAGGGAACCATCCTGACTGCTTATTCTTGCCTTCTGGCTCAGGGTGTGGCATGTCCTTAGTTGTACTGGTGTGCCCAATGGGTTGGATGTATGTGTGGGGAGGAGGGGGTGTCTGCTGCTGGAGCTTCTACAGTAAGTCTGGGTGAAGGCAGTGGTTGCCCTCTAATATGGTTATTAACGATGCTGCTGTTTCTCTCTTCACCTAACAGTTCAGCAGCAACACAGTACATTGTTATTACCATATTGCTATATTGCTTTTTGGTCAACTGCAACTCACCCAGGCCCTGTGCCAGTATTCACACAGTCTTCGACCATACTCAGTCCACTCCTCAGGTCCCTGCCCAACAAGTCTTCCACCATACTCAGCCCATTCCTCAGGTCCCTGCCTCCCAAGTCTCCCACCATATTCAGTCCACTTCTCAGACTCCTGCCTCCCAAATCTCTCTTCATACTCAGTCCACTACTCAGGTCTCTGCCTCCCAAGCCTCGAACCATACTCAATCCATCCCTCAGGTCTCTGCCTCCAAAAGTCTCCCACCATACTCAGACCACCCCTCAGGTCCCTGCTCCCAAATTCTCCCACCATACTCAGTCTACTTCTAAGGTCCCTGCCTCCCAAGTCTCCCACCATACTCAATCCCTCTCTCAGATTTCTGCCTCCTAAGTCTCCCACCATACTCAGTCCACTCCTCAGGTCCCTGCCTCCCAAGTCTTCCACAATACTCAGTCCACCCCTCAGGTTCCTGCCTCCCAAGTCTCCCACCCTACTCAGTCCACTCCTAAGGTACATGCCTCCCAAGTCTCTCACCATACTCAGTCCACTCCTCAGGTCACTGTCTCCCAAGTCTCCCACCATACTCAGTTCTCTCCTCAGGTCCCTTCCTCCCAAGTCTTCCACCCTACTCAGTCCACTCCTCAGGTCCCTGCCTCCCAAGTCTTCCTCAATACTCAGTCCACTCCTCAGGTCCCTGCCTCCCAAGTCTTCCTCAATACTCAGTCCACTCCTCAGGTGCCTGCCTCCCAAGTCTCCCACCCTACTCAGTCCACTCCTAAGGTACATGACTCCCAAGTTTCTCACCATACTCCCAAATCTTTCACAAAACTCAGTCCATTCCTCAGGTCCCTGCCTCCCAAGTCTCCCACCATACTTGGTCCACCCCTCAGGTCCCTGCTTCCCAGGTCTTCGACAATTCTAAGTTCACTCCTCAGGTCCCTGCCAGGCTTGGGGTCTCCCACCGTAATAAATAAATCCCTTAGGTCTCTGCCTCCAAAGTCTCCACCATACTCAGTCCACCACTCAGGTCTCTGCCTCCCAAGTCTACTGCCCTACTCAGTCCACTGCTAAGGTACATGCCTCCCAAGTCTCTCACCAAACTCGGTCCACCCCTCAGGTGCCTACCTCCCAAGTCTTCCCCAATACTCAGTCCACTCCTCAGGTCCCTGCCTCCCAAGTCTTCGACAATACTTAGTTCACTCCTCAGGTCCCTGTCTCTCAAGTCTCCCACCATACTCAATCCATCCCTCAGGTCTCTACCTCCAAAGTCTCTCACCATACTCAGTCCACCCCTCAGGTCCCTGCCTCCCAGGTCTCCCACTCTACTCAGTCCTCCCCTCAGGGCACTGCCTCCAAAGTGTCCCACCATATTCAATCCAATCCTCAGACTCCCAAATCTCTCTTCATATTCAGTGCAGTCCTCAGGTCCCTGCCTCCCAAGTCTTCCACAATACTCAGTCCACTCCTCAGGTCCCTGCCTCCCAAGTCTTCCACAATACTCAGTCCCCTCCTCAGGTCCCTGCTTCTCAAGTCTTCCACCATACTCAGTTCACTCCTCAGGTCCCTGCCTCCAAAGTCTCCCACCATACTCAGTCCACCCTTCAGGTCGCTCTCTCCCAAGTCTCCCATCCTACTCAGTCCACTCCTCAGGTCCCTGCTTCCCTAGACTTCAACAATACTCAGTTCATTCCTCAGGTCCCCGCCTCCCAAGACTCCCACCATACTCAATCCTCTCCTCAGGTCCCTGCCTCCCAAGTCTTCCACAATACTCAGTCCACTCCTCAGGTCCCTGCCTCCCAAGTCTTCCACAATACTCAGTCCACCCCTCAGGTTCCTGCCTCCCAAGTCTTCCACCATACTCAGTCCAATCCTCAGATCCCTGCCTCCCAAGACTCTCAGCATACTCAATCCATCCCTCAGGTCCCTTCCTCCCAACTCTCCCTCCATACTCAATCCATCCCCCAGGTGCCTGCCTCCCAAGTCTCCCACCCTGCTCAGTCCACTCCTAAGGTACATGCCTCCCAAGTCTCTCACGATACTCGATCCACCCCACAGGTCCCTACCTCCCAAGTCTTCCTCCATTAGTCCTCTCCTCAAGTCCCTGCCTCTAATGTCTCCCACTGTACTCAGTCCACTCCTCAGAACTCTGCCTTTTAAGTCTCCCACCATACTTCATTTATTCCTCCAACCCCTGCCTTCAAAGTTTCCCACCATACTTCACTTATTCCTCCAACCCCTGCCTCCCAAGTCTCCCACCATACTTAATTTATTCCTCCAACCCCTGCATCATAAGCCTCCAACCATACTCAGTCCTCCCCTCAGACACAGCCTCCCAAGTCTCCCACCATACCCAGTCCTCCCCTCAGACGCAGACCCTCAAGCCTCCAACCCTACTCCGTCCACCCCTCAGGTCCCTGCCTCCCAGGTCTCCCACCACACTCTGTCCACTCCTTAGACCCTTGACTCCTAAGTCTCCCACCATACTTCATTTATTCCTCCAACCCCTGCATCCCAAGTCTTCAACCATACTCAGTCCTCGCCTCAGACGTTGCCTCCCAAGTCTCCCACCATACTCTGTCCTCCCCTCAGATGCAGCCGTTCAAGCCTCCAACCATACTAAGTCCTCCCCTCAGACACAGCCTTTCCCACCATACTCAGTCCACTCCTCAGGTCCATGCCTTCCAAGTCTCCCACCATACTCAGTCCACCCCTTAGACGCAGCCTCCGAGTCTCCCACTATACTCCGTCCACCCCTCAGGTCCCTGCCTTCCAAGTCTCCCACTATACTCTGTCCACTCCTCAGACCCCTGCCCCCAACTCTCCCATCTGTCAGCAAGCCTCCTTTTTTCAGTAAAGGGAGGGGGCGTCACTGTCATTATAAACAGTGTGGTTCACAGTGCTGGTCAGTGAGTGGAGCGCACCAAAGGCACCTTACTGAATAGCAGCCAGGGAAGTCCGATCCTGGGCCTTCATACTTACCTCCTTCCATGATGCCTTGGTACAGCCACCGAATTGCAACCCATGTGACCACCTTCTGCATGTGGTGTTTTCCGGGTGGGCAGACATACAGCACTGTGCTAGCTTGCTCCATGAACCTTACTGGCTGATGGCTGTCACATGGTGGTCGAATGAACTTGGAATCCTCGAGGCAGGTCAGTACTGGGTCCTGGAATCAAGCTGATGGCAAAGCCTGTATTCGTCACAGTAAGGAAACCTCTCTAGATAAAGAAACTCAACCCACACCTCCAGCAAGGTCATTGTTGTTAGACTTACCTGTCTTGAGAACCTGGCCCCAGTGTTTTTGTACCTGTACATGTACCTCTCCCCCCCCCCCCCCCCCCCCACAATGTGCATAAATACTGACCTCAACAAGACACTCCAGTCCTGGTGGCACCAGGGGAGTAGGTTTAGGGAGCTGGTACGGGGAGACCATGGCATTATGTTGCTGCTGCTGCGGCTGAGTCCAGATTCCTGTGAAAAAACAGATGACATCAAACACACACATGTAATGCAACATGCAACAAACGGCAACATGAAATAACAAGTAATATATAGTCTGGTGAGGGATACATGAAATATTCCTCTTAAAGTCAACCTACAAGCAACGTAGTCTGGCAGGGGTGGGGTGCATCTGACTGTTCGCCATTCTGACCCCAGGCCAGCCTATGACTAGTGATGAGCCGAGGACAATCCAGTTTTGAAGCCCTACAGCCAGATAGCCCCCCGTATCTGGCATTTGGTGCTCCTAAATGCTGAATGCATTAGCTCCACCCACCACAACTGGTATAATGGATTACTTACCAGCTTACAAACAGTTAAAGTGGACCAAAACCCATGCCAATCTTATAGATTCCCGAGCCGATCGATCCCCCCCGGGGCATCCAAAATCAGGATGCCCCACTCTGTGAAACCCCCCCAAGTCGCCCCATTCACTTACCTTGCTCCAACGGTGCATGCGCGAGGCACTGCTGCATCCCCGCTATCCCACTAGCAGGGCACGTGCCCACGCCAGGTATTTGTGAATGGGCGGTGCGGGCACACTCCCAGTTAGAGGGAAGCGGGAGAAGCGTCCGCCAAGCGCTCAAAGCCACTGTTCTTAGATGGTGTGATGCCAGGGGCTCCGAGCACGCTGATTGAACAAGCGGCCGCGCATGCACCATAGGACTGGGAAGAGGTGAGTTGCCTTAGGCGATCTGGGGGGTTTCTGGGGGCAAGTACCAAAAGCCAGGATAGTCAAAATTCTGGGTTGTGGTCCACTTTAAAAACAAATACAGCTTTAAAATAAAAAGAATAAAAAGGCAGACCTCTCCCTAAAAAGGACCAAAACCCATCCTGAAGTTCATGAGACTCCAGGGCAGGCATACTCGTTAATCCCAGGGCACTTTGATCGGGGGGTGCCTCGCTGTGTAAAACCCCCCAGGTCGCTCGAAAACTCACCTTCGTTCGTGGTCTAATGGCGCATGCACAAGCAGGGCACGTGCCTGCACCAGGGATCCCAGTTAAAGGGTAGTAGAGGAGGCGGCTGCCAGCTGATTGGCCGAGTGGCCACACATGCATCGTAGCTTAATGGCCAGCCCTGGAGTCTAATAGTTTAGGCTAGGGAATGAATAAGGGCATACTCATGAGCAATGGTTGACTGGGGCCAAAAATCTTCCCTGGATTTTACCAGCCCCAGGTCATCCCAAGACATCCCTGCTGAGAGCCCCCCAACCATGATGCCAGGTATATAGCATTGGGGTCTGGGGTACCTTGGCTTGTGGGTACCATGGGGCTTGGTGGGTACCATGGGGCTTGGTACAGGGGGATGAGAAGGAGACTAAGGGGGCAAGGATTGAATGTGGGTGTTAATAGCGACAGCTCAACTGACCCCAAAGCAGCCCACCGGGCATTGTCCAAGGTCTATCGGCCCCATCCCCTGCTTCTCTCTAACAGGGAGTGTGCCCGTGCAGCCCATTCCCAAATGCCTGGCGTGTGTACCCGTCCTGTTAGAGGGATAGCAGGGATGCGCTCGTGGCTCGCGCATGCGCCGTTGGACCGGGAAGCAAGGTAAGTGTATGGGGGGACCTGGGGGGTTTCACACAGCGGGGGAGGGAACTTATCAGCTCAGGAATCTTATAGATTCCCTGGCCGATCATGCTGGGTTTCCCACTTTAAATATACATATAACAGCAACGTGTGTGTAAATGTAAAATGGACATGAGTGGGAGCACCCCAGAAACACTCATCACTATTGAGTGAAAACAACCCTTTGCAGTAACACAGTTTATCGGCATCAGGGGTAAGGACTGCAGCTCAGCATAGCTTATGCTTACCTTGATCGTATAATGTGACTTCTTTTAACTGGAAATAAGAAAAAACAATGTGCTAAAATTATAAACGGAGCATAGATGGCAGATAGCTGTCATGAGTGTAGGCAGCAGCAATGTGCTGTAATTCAAGTTGGGGGTGGTCATGGCCACAGAGAGTAAACAAAGGTTTAAAGGAGAGTGGTTATAATTGTTGGTCTTAAGTATGGTCTGGCCATAGCCACAGGTCAGTGGAAGGGGAGGGGGTGAGACTTAGTCTTGACATGTTTTCTGTGAACAGTGAGGCTAGTTGGAGGTTACCAGAATAATGGCAAGTACTATATAAGTTGTTTGTTGTCATTGTGACCATGAGGGCATCCAGAGTTTGTCAGGCTCAGGTTGAGGCTACAGTGGTTATCAGGCATGGGTATTGAGTTGGGGTAGTCACAAGTTGTCAGTGGGGAGTATGGGCATTTAGAGGTAATCGAGAAGAGGCTACAGTGGTTATAACTTATGAGTTGTTGGTGTTGGAGAAAAGTGAAGGCAGTTGGAGGTTGTCAGGTTAGGGTAGGTATGACTTGTAGGTCTTGAGTTGGGAAATGAGGGTAATCAGAGGTTGTCAGGATGAGGCTACTTATGAAACGTTGGTAGTGAGTTTGGTTAATCACCATTCCCATTGGGAAGTGAGGACAATAAGAGGTTGTCAGTATGAGGGTACAGCAGTCATAAGTTGTTGGTTCTATGTTTGGTTAGTCGTGGCTTGTCAGTTGGGAGTGAGGCCTTCAGAAGTTGTCAGAATGAAGGTAGTTGTGAGTTTGTTAGTCTTAAGATGAATTAGTTATCAGTTGTCAATGCTGAGTAAGGACAAGCACTGGTTGTCAAGATAAGGGTAGTTTTGGGTTGTTGGCCTTGGGTAAGGTTGTCATGGACTATCAATAGGGTAATCACCATTGCTGTTGGGAAGTGAGGACAATCAGAGGTTGTCAGGATGAGGTTACTTATGAAATTTTGGTTGTGAGTTTGGGTAATAATCATTGCCATTAGGAAATGAGGACAATCAGAGGTTGTCAGGATGAGGCTACAGCAGTCATGGGATGTTGGTTCTATGTTTGGTTAGTCGTGGCTTGTCAATTGGGAGCGAGGCCATCAGAAGTTGTCAGAATGAAGGTAGTTGTGAGTTTGTTATTCTTGAGATGAATTAGTTATCAGTTGTCAAAGCTGAGTAAGGACAACCACAGGAGGTCAAGATAAGGGTAGTTTTGGGCTGTTTGCCTTGGGTTAGGTTCTCATGAACTATCAGTGGGGTAATTGCCATTGCCATTGGCAAGTGAGGACAATCAGAGGTTGTCAGGATGCGGCCACAGCAGTCATAATTTGTTGGTTCTATGTTTGGTTAATCGTGGCTTGTAAGTTGAGAGTGAGGCCATCAGAAGTTGTCAGAATGAAGGTAGTTGTGAGTCTGTTAGTCCTGAGATGAATCAGTTGTTGGATAATGCTGAGTAAGGACAACCACAGGTTGTCAAGATAAGGGTAGTTTTGGGTTGTTGGTCATGGGTTAGGTTGTCATGGACTATCAATGGGGTAATTGCCATTGCCATTGGGAAGTGAGGACAATCAGAAGTTGACAGGATGAGGCTACAGCAGTCATGGGTTCTTGGTTTTATGTTTGGTTAGTCGTGGATTGTCAGTTGGGAATGAGGGCCATCAGAAGTTGTCAGAATGAAGGTAGTTGTGAGTTTGTTAGTCCTGAGATGAATTATTCAGTTGGTGGACAATGCTGAGTAAGGACAGTAAAGACAGAATGAAGGTAGTTATGAGTGTGTTGGTGTTAAGATGAAGTAATTATGGGCAATTAGAGGTGGTCTAGAGGTTGGTAGGTCTGGCCATCAGAGGTTGGCAGAATAAAGGTAGTTGTGAGATGAAGTAGTTTTAGGCAATCAGAGGTGGTTCGGGAGAGGCTACAGTAGGTATGACTTATGAGTTGTTTTTGGGAAGGGGTAGTCACGGTTGTTGGTAAAGAGTCAGACGTTAGGAAAGGGTAGTTAAAAGTTGTTGGTCTTGAGTTGAAGTAATCACCATTGACATTGGGAAGTGGTTCTCAGAATGTTGTTAGTGGTAAATTGAAGTGCTGTATTTATCACTTGCCAATGGGTAGTAAGTGGGCCATCACTGATAAATGAAGGCAATCAGCAGTTTTATGAGGATAGCTGTAAGTTGTTGGTCAGAGCAGAGCGGCGCCCCTTGTGGACACTGTGGGAATACTGACCTCTAAAACACACTGCAGACTTTGTGGCATGTTAGCGGTATATCTGGAGAGCTGGAGATCTGTGACGTATTTTTGCCGCTGTGGCTGAGATCGGATGGGCTCCTGGTCTTCTGTAACAAGCCATCACACACATGAAAAATAAATATACTAGAAATAGACAAATTACATATTATATAGAATTTAGAGGTTAGACAGGGATAGCAATCATTTCTTCAGACCGCATGGTCCGTTGCAGGAACTAGGTCACACACTAAGGGTTAAAAATGATGCATCTCTGCATAGCCCCCCCTCACTAGCCTGGTCCCTGGAGCCCTCACTGCTGGCTACACCCTGCTCCTCTGTGCGCCCAGGCTAGCCATCAGAAATGGCTGGCCCGGGTAGGTCAAACGTATAGCAGGGGTGCACCATAGGACCGGTGAGTTTTGAAGGTGATTCCAAATGTTTCACACAACTGAAATACCCCAAAAAGAGGGAGATCAAGAGTTCTAGAATCTCATAGAATCCTATTCTAGATTCCACTCTTACAGACTCTAGAAAGGTGGTTGCTCCTCGTTAGACCAGAGCTTCACCCTGAATAACAGCCTATCTTGTATGTTTCCCCCACCCTGTACATACAGATTGCCCACATTAATCCAGAGCTTCACCCTGAATAAGAGCCTATCTTGTATGTCCCCCCCCCGTACATACAGATTGCCCACATTAAAAAGCATCCTACTTGCACCTAATGCCTTCTATGATCTTTCAAACATCTAAGGTGGCAACTCATGGAATCTCAGGCTCCCTGCAGACTGGAAGTGTCTTCTGACTATGCCTCTCTGCATTCTGGGATTGCTGTCCTTTTCCTGACCCCATCTTTGCTCTGCCTGTGTACAAAGCACAGCTATAATCCCACCCCCTGCATATGTACCCCTCCTCTCTTCTGAGACGTATCCTGGAGTCCTGAACAGAGTTGCAGCCCAGTGGGGGAAAGAATACAAAGTAAGTGACTTAAAACTTAAAATATAAATTTTAGATGCTGGGAAATTTTTTAAGGATTTGGCCTTTTCAATAAATGATGCTGAAGGTCCGGTTTAAGTCCCACCGAAGATTGCTAAAATGTAGCAAACCCACTGCTGCTTGTGATTGACTGGTGAAGCCACAGCACATAGCCCACTTCCACCGCTTACCTGGTCCCTGGAGCCCTCACCTCGTCCTTGCTCCTCTTCCAGAAACTGGCCCCACGTGATTACCGCCAGGAAACAACCACCCCCAGGGGGCTCATTGTGATTATCATCATACAGTCTCGCGAGTCATGCATCCAGCCAATGGGATCTGGAAGAGGGCTTGGGCGGTTTTGCATTAACCCAGATTCCAATACGGAGGTTCTGGAGGTCATAGCATTTCTGAGATAAGTAGTTCACCAATACTAGAATGATCTTCTACTGTTCCATCCATCAGGGAGCTTCTTTTCGCCAAGTAGACTCCAGGTTGTACTCGGTGAGACTGCAAACTGATCTGTACACCCAACCCATTCTGCTGCCATATGAGCCCTGATTCTGAGCCTCTTGCAAATGCATCCCTGCATGTGGTTATTTTTATTCGGGTTCGCATGCTATTGTACCTTGTACGATTGAGTAGAGCCCTTTTTTGTGAACATATTTTTTGTCTGCCTTGAGACTTAATTATCAGTTGTTAATGCTGAGTAAGGACAACCACAGGTCATCAAGAAAAGGGTAGTTTTGAGTTGTTGGCCTTGGGTTAGGCTGTCATAGACTATCAATGGGGCAATTACCATTGCCATTGGGAAGTGCGGACAATCAGATGTTGTCAGGATGAGGCTACTGCAGTCATACGTTGTTGATTCTATGTTTGATTAGTTGTGGCTTGTCATTTGGGAGTGAGGGCCATCAGAGGTTGTTACAGTGAAGGTAGTTATGAGTTTGTTGGTCTTCAGATGAAGTAATTATGGACAATTTGGGGTGGTCTAGAGGTTGGTAGAATAAAGGTAGTTGTGAGATGAAGTAGTTTTAGGCAATCAGAGGTGGTCCAGGAGAGGCTAGAGTAGGTATGACTTATGACGTTTTTGGGCAAGGGTAGTCACGGGTTGTTGGTGAAGAGTGAGAGAAGTCAGACGTTAGGAAAGGGTAGTTATGATTTTTTGGTCTTGAGTTTGGTGTGGTTTTGTACCTCGTGTGATTGAGTAGAATCCTTTTTGTGAGCGTATTTTTTTCATTTGGGCTTAGGCTCAAACACGTATTAGATGTGAGTCTGAGCTCTGATTGGCCCTTGGAAATGCTATTTAAACACATGATTTCCAGTGGGAATCTTCCTCCCTATTTTTACTAGAGGGAATTGGTTGCACGTCTGTAAAGATGCATCGTGGCAATGAATATGTGGCAGAATACAAGCGGCTGCAGTGCCGCGGGCTACTAACTATCTACCTGTCTGAGTATAGACACCCACGTCGGCAGCTGTATGTGGATTGTATGACTTTTTCACCCTCAGAAGTGGCATAGGATCCACGTGCGCGGGTGTCCCCTTAACTGCTCTATCTTCACATCATCTGTCCATTCCCTATCTGACAAATGGTCTGGTAATTTATCTAGTGGATATTCTTTGACACTTGCACTTTTGAACCTGTGATTATTAATTATATTCATTCATCTAGGACTGTGTTCTGTGCAATATATCTTGGGTCATTTGTATGTATTTATGCATCTATTTATCAATGAATTAATTTTGTTATTTATTTAATGTTAATAAGTTTATTCATTCTTATTATTACTCTATATAGTCTGCTGTGAATAGATTTGAGGCATTGGTCACCTTTGCCAGCTGGTTAATTTAGAATTTAGAATATATTTATTCATTAATTAATTTTACACTTAATTATTGGTAATAAGCTTATTTATTTGCACTCAGGCACTTTACACAGCTCGCTCGTATTTTGAGTCAGTGTTTTGTGCCGGCAAAAAATCATAGAAGGTAGTTGACCAATTCAGATTAGGGGCGGATAGGAACTTATTTGAATAGACTCTGGCTTAGATCCTTGAAAGGATCAGCTTAAAGATATATTTTTGATTGGAATGAGATATGTGCAGTTGTTTTTATTATGTTGCGTGTCTTATGTTTTGTGTATTTTATTGTACTTTTGTGAGTGTTCTCATGTTCCAATAATAATAAAATTTACTATTTTAAATGTGGTTGGTGCTCCTCATTGTGAGGAAGGTGTGGCAGAGGGCTACTTCCACTCCGTGATATTCTTGTGAGATTTATAGAGTGAGCACATGGATTTGGATAATAGGTGGTGCACCAAATTTAGTTTGCCCGAACGAGTCTGAGCTCTGACTGGCCCTTGTAAATGAAATTTAAACCCAGGATTTCCAGTGAGAATATTCCGCCCTATTTTTGCTAGCGGGAAATTGTTGCACGTCTGTGGAGATGCATCGCGGGGATGAATATGTGGCAGAATGCGAGCGGCTGCAGTGGCGCAGGCTACTATCTACCTGCCTGAGCTTAGACATACACATCGGCAGCTGAATGTGGATTGTATGTCCAACCAGCATCTCTTGCAGTTGACTCAACTGAACCCTTTTTCTCTCCAGAAACTTTACTCCAAGCTGTGGCCATGGTTTGCCCCTTGGTTGGCTGCCTTCAATTCGTAGGCTCCTTCCAGAGGCTAGGGGCACTGTCGGTTGGCATGTTCCAGCCTTCGTTGAGCTGCAGCCTGACTAGATTTCTCAATGGCATGGTTGCCCTGCAGGAGGAGTACATCTTTTTTTCCTGACAGCCAGAAACACAGTGAAGTTGTTTTTTTTTTTTTAAATAGTGTCCATGATTGATGCCCGCACGTGGCATTGGTGCCTCCTGTAGCTGAGGAGTGTCGCAGTGCACTTACCTTCTGCCCGGTCCCATGGAGTGGCCCGGGCAGTGTGGGCTTGGGCGGCTGGCCGGGACTCCTTCTGCTCGGCAGCCGGCGTTGGCTTGAGTGGCACCAAGCAAGCCCACCTCCTTCTCTCCCTGCCGCTTCCCCTACTCCCGCGCACACAAGCACAGCTGACTTATGCCCTGCTGTGATGCTGTGATCAGCATGGCCGCCGGAGGTTAGTTTAAAGGGCCAATGAGCCCCAAAGGTTACTGTGGGTGAAACACCCTTAAGGTTTAAACTGGGCAATCAGCCCATATGTTATTAGTTACCCAATGAGCTCAGTTCCTTCCTGTCCAATCCCCTGCACCCATGCTCTATAAAAGTATTCCCATGTCATTCTGTCACTGCCCGTGATAGCGTATAGCTGGGTGCTAATATTCCTGACTCCTGTTTTATCATCCGTTACCAACCTTGCTTGTCTGACTACGCCCTGACCGCTGCCTGAACCGACCTCGGCCTGGATCCTGACTACAAACCTGTTTCATCCCTGGTACTGCTAAAGCTCAATGAAATTCCCGGTTTGACCCTTGGCACGACATTTGACCCTTCCTGTGTTTCTCCTTCGGAGCTGTTATCTTAGGAACTGTTAATCTGTGTATAAAGCCCAGTCTTACCTTCAGTTCATCTGTCTTCATCCCTGAGTGAGTTTACATCCTTTAAGCTATCAAGTCCTGGGAGCAACCGTGTCCGTTGAGGCGTTTAAAGTGGACCAACACCCACAGGTGATCGGCCCGGGAATCTATAAGATCACCTCCCTCCCCGCGGGACATCCGAGATCGGGATGTCCCGCGGGGTGAAACCCCCCCAAACACCCCAAACTCCTTACCTTATCTTCGGCGGCGGCCGGCTGCCGCCGCCTCCCTCGCGCCGCTCTAGACGTGCGCGCGCCCGCGCCGGCCGTCTGTGAATGGCCGGCGCGGGCACGCGCGCGTCAAGAGTGACGCGCGGGAGGCGGCGGCGGAGGAGCCGCTTGTCCGCGGCTTGTCCGTCGGCGCTGGGAGCGGGGAGAGGTGAGTTTTTCTTGGGGTTCGGGGGGGGTTTCACACAGCGGGGCACCCCGATCGGGGGTGCCCCACCGAAGTGGACCAAGACCCAGGATAGTCAAAATCCTGGGTGTTGGTCCACTTTAAAGCGTCCCGGCAAATGGGGGGCTTGGCTATAGGTGAAGCTAGCTGCGAAAATTGGGGGTTGTGAACTCACCAAGAAGACGGGTGTCCCCGGGGTTTTACAAGCAGTATATGTATAGGTATGTGTAGTGTATCTTTTCCCCCATTGCTCTTTGTTTAGCATTAGTCTTTGTTTTAGCTTGTATTTTTGTTTTTTCCCTAATGTAGCTAATAGTTGTGCCTCACTTGGCACACTGTACTGGTTGCCATTGTAACAGTATTGCCTTTGTTCTGCTACAGTACTGTTGCTATTATTGTGTTAACGTGTGTATTTGTTTGTGTTTCAGGAATCGGAAGATGGGGCATTCCCTCAACATCCAATGTGTTGTGGACCTGAGCTTCGTTTCCAAAGTGTTTTTGCGAGTTTCCAGGCTGTAGCCATGATGCCTTTATTCTCGGAAGCTCCAGTCTCTATGATCGTTTTGAGACATATGAGCGGCACAGGAGAGAAAAAATAAGGAATTTGGAAAAGAGAGAGAAGTGGGAAAATGTAAAGGAGAGAAAGAATAAGGGATTTGGAAAAGAGAGAAAAGGGGGAACATGGAAATGAGAGAAAGAAAAAGGGATTTGGAAAAAAGAGAGAAGGGGGAATGTGGAAAGGAGAGAAAGAAAAGGGGATTTGGAAATGAAAGAGAAGTGGGAAAATGGAAAGGAGAGAAAGAATAGGGGATTTGGAAAAGAGAGAGAAGGGGGAACATGGACAGGAGAGAAAGAATAAAGGATTTGGAAAAGAAAGAGAAGTGGGAAAATGGAAAGGAGAGAAAGAATAAGGGATTTGGAAAAGAGAGAGAAGGGGGAACATGGACAGGAGAGAAAGAATAAGGGATTTGGAAAAGGGAGAGAAGTGGGAATGTGGAAAGGAGAGAAAGGATAAGGGATTTGGAAAAGAGAGAGTAGGAGGGAATGTGGAAAGGAGAGAAAGAATAAGGGATTTGGAAAAGAGAGAGTAGGAGGGAATGTGGAAAAGAGGGAAAAAGGAAGAGATTCGTAAGGATGGAATGTGGAAGGGTAAGAAAGTAGGAAAGGATTTGGAAAAGAGAAAGAAGAAGGGAATGTGGAAAGGAGAAAAAGAAGAAAGGGATTTGGAAAAGAGAGAGAAGGCGAGAATGTGGAAAAGAGACAAAGAGGGAATGGACTTGTAAACAAGAGAGAAGGTGGGAAGTGGAAAGGAGAGAAAGAATAAGGGATTTGGAAAAGATAGAGAAGGAGGGAATGAGGAAAGGAGAGAAAAAATGAGGGATTTGGAAAAGAGAGAGAAGGAGGGAATGTGGGAAATAGAGACGAAAGGAAGGGATTTAGATAAGAGAGGGGAGGAAGGAATTTGAAAATGAGAGCGTGAATTGAGGGAATGTGGAAAAGGACGAGAAGGAGGAAATGTAAATAAGAGGGAAAGAAAGAAGGTATTTTGAAAAAAAGAGTAGGAGGGGGTGTAGAAAAGAGAGAAAAAAATGAAGGGATATGGAAAAATGAAAACAAAGGGATTCTGGGATAAGGGGCGAAAAAGTGGAATAAAGAGGAAAACAAAAGGAATGGGAAATGATTGAAAGCCTTGGAGTATAAAAGCCTTAGCAGCCGGTGAGATTGTATTATAATGTTCATTTAGGAGTGTATGAAGCTTGTACAGTCATATTGTTCCCTTATACTGGCCATACACACACATATATATATATATATATATATATATATATTATCAGACTGTATCATCTCACTGCATTACAGGAAAGGTAAGTGATGGGAGAGAACCACTTACCTGAATACATGTCAGTCTGACAACAATCAGTCCAGAATTTCTGCAGACAAGAAAATGAGATCAGCATCACCCAGCGACTCTTCTGTCTGACAATATACACAACATAACTTCCTATATGTTACACTTATATATACTGTGGTAAGGTGCAAGGGGCCGTTATTGACCGCAGGTATGTAGCACCAATGTACCTGGCATTGGTGCAGTAAAGCCGTATAGCTTGTTTTCCAGCATCAGCTGCTGGTGGCAGTTTGCTGCTGTTGCTTTAGAATAGCCGAAAGGCTAACCTGGGACGGCTTTACTGGGATGGAGTAGAGCAGGGTGGGACTCCATCCCACTACCCAGGTCTGGGTTTTGCGGGCTGTTTAAATAGCCTGGGGAATCAGCTGTGGCCTGTCCTTTGTCTAGAGCTCACATGGGAGTGAGACTCTGTGAGCCTGGCTGAAATCTCCTGTGGAAGCTGTTTCATGCGGACCTGAGACATATTTGACTGTAAACAGGACCTTTACTCAAGGACTAAAAGCTGTTTGCCTGACTGAATCGTTTATGCTGCGGTTTCCTGAAAAGGTGATGTAACCTGTATGGACATATGCTTTTGTGGATTTTTGTGTGAAATAAACACAGACTTTACTTTGAACTGTTTGCCTCCGCCTCTATACTGCTGACACCCGGTCGCCTACCAGAGCTAATCTCCACATTTGGTAGAGGATGCGGGCACAGCAGTGAGGCCGTTGCTAGGAGCAACCGACGAAAAAGTTTTTTTTGTTGTGCATGTCCTATATTAAACCTGCCAGGCTGCTACCTGGGACTGCAGACAAAATGGAGGCGGTCGTGAAAGCACTCATGGAGGCCAACAGGCAGCAGCATGAGACCAACAGGCAGCAGCAGGAGACCAACCAGCTGTTTTTGCAACATGTGATGGTGCTGCAAGCTGCAGGTGCGCCCAAAAGTATTCCTGATGCCCGGAAAGCTATCCGCTCGGTGCTCACAAAAATGACCCCTTCAGATGACGTTGAGACTTACCTGGCGGTGTTTGAAAAGGTGGCTGCAAGGGAGAAGTTGCCGCATGACCAGTGGGCTGATGTCATCGCTCCATTTCTGGCGTCTGGACTCCAGCAGGTGTTGTTTGATCTCCCAGAGGACCAAGCCGCTGACTACCCGACTCTGAAGGGTGAGATACTGGCGAGGCTGGGGGTGAATGTGTGGGTTCGGGCTCAGCGGGTGCATCAGTGGAGCTACCAGTCGGCAGAGCCCGCCCGACCCCAGTATTATAAGCTGCTGCACCTGCTGCAAAAATGGCTGCAGCCGGAGTCGTTAAGGTCGTTAAGCCCCACTGCCATGTTGGACCGCTTGCTGGCGGACATTTTTTGGAGGGCTTTACCGCACCCTCTTCAGCACTGGGTTGGCCAGGTATCCCCTGACAACGCACTAGGGATGGTGGACCTAGTGGAGCGATATGAAGCCACCAGGAACTTGCAAGGCGGCTCCATGAGGAGGGATTCGGGGAAACCCCGGAGGTCCCCGCCCCAGCTCAGGCGAGTGGCGTCCCCTAAACCCTCTCAGGACCTACCCCCCAAAGTCCCTGCCCAAGTGTTGTGTTGGGGATGTAAGGAGCCGGGACATATCAGAGCCAATTGTCCCCACCAGGGGGAGCCCATGGACGTGAACTTTGGTTACCGCCTTTCCATGTATGCCAGGAGGCTGTGTGCTGCCGGTGTCCCTGAGCTTGTGGGGCAAAGCCACCTCTGTCAGGTGAAAGTGGGAGACACCCTGGCTGTGGCCCTTTTGGACTCGGGGAGTATGGTTACCCTGGCAAGACCCGCCTTAGTACTGCCCGATGAGTACACTGGGCAGAAAACCGGGGTTTTGTGCATTCATGGGGACTTGAGAGACTATGCCACAGCACAAGTGTCTCTCACCACCGTCTCCGGCAGCTGGAAACATGAAGTCGCTGTCGCCGCTAAACTCCCGTATGAACTGATTATTGGGAGAGACTTTCCAGGGTTCAGGTCACTGTGGGCCAAGTTGGCAGTTCCGGAAACCCGCGAGGCGGGTGTGTCCCCAATAGACTGGCCCTACTCAGGGGAGACCCCGGTGCCCTGGGAACCGGAATCAGGAGGCACCGTGGAAGAGGTGCCCGTCCCTAAAATGGAAGAGGGGGAGTCAACCCCACTAAATGTTATGGTTGGAGATGTGGAAGAGTTGGCAACAGGTCCAGAGTTGGCAGATCTCCATGTCCCCACAATTAACTTTGGTACTGCTCAACACCAGGACCCGACCCTGTCTCGGCCTGGGAGAATGTTCTTGAGGTGGAAGGTGAACCACAACAGCCAGGGGCAGAGTTACAGTTTCCTCGCTTTGTGGTTCACCAGGAAATGTTGTACCGAGTAAACAAGGTACGTGAAGAGGTGGTGGAACAATTGGTGGTACCCAATTCATATCGCAAATTGGTGTTGGATTTGGCCCACCAACATGTTCTGGGTGGACACCTAGGCAAGCAGAAAACACTGGACCGCGTTTTACAACAATTCTACTGGCCCAGTGTGTACAAGGAGGTGGAGAGATATTGTGAGTCCTGCCCAACATGTCAGATGACCAGCTCTCAGCCTTATTACCGTGGTCCCTTAGGTCCTCTCCCAGTTATTGAGGTACCCTTTGAGCGGATTGCCATGGATCTAGTGGGTCCAGTGCCAAAGTCCGCTAGAGGGCACCAACATATTCTGGTGATCTTGGACTATGCCACGTGGTACCCTGAGGCAGTGCCCCTGCGTCACACCTCTGCCAAGCTCATTGCTAAGGAGCTTATGGAAATGTTTTCCAGAGTAGGTCTGCCTAAAGAGGTCCTGACCGATCAAGGTACCCCGTTTATGTCGAAAGTAATGAAAGAGCTCTGTAAACTGCTGCAGGTGAAACAGTTGCGGACATCCGTTTACCACCCGCAAACAGGCGGCCTAGTAGAACGGTTTAATCAAACTTTAAAGACCATGTTAAAAAGGGTGGTCGCCAAGGATGGGAAGAATTGGGACTTGCTGCTGCCCTATCTGATGTTCGCAGTGCGAAAGGTGCCCCAGGCCTCTACGGGGTTCTCGCCCTTCGAACTCTTATATGGTCGACATCCACGGGGCCTGTTGGATATAGCCAAGGAGGCCTGGGAACAGCAACCCACACCCCACAAAAGTGTGGTAGAGTACGTGACTCACCTACAGGAACGGATAGAGACCGTCTTGCCGCTTGTCAGAGAACACATGGAGGCAGCGCAGCGGGCCCAAAGCAGGATTTATAATCGGCAAGCCAGGGTACGGAACTTTAACCCAGGTGACAGAGTTGTGGTTCTGGTACCCACGGTGGACAGTAAATTTCTAGCTAGGTGGCAGGGTCCCTATGAGGTCATTGAAAAAGTTGGGGAAGTGACTTACAAGGTACATCAGCCTGGGCGGAGGAAGCCAGAGCAGGTGTACCATGTAAACCTGCTGAAACTATGGAAAGACAGGGAGACCCCTGGGGGTGACAGTCCCCGGCCAGGTATGGTGGGGGTGGAGCTTCCCATCCCTCGGTCTGTTATTAGAGAAGCAGTAGTCGAGGTGAAAACTGGCGACAACCTCTCCTCTAAACAGACTCAGGAAGCCAGGGAGTTTATTAGCAGAAACACGGACGTGTTTTCAGAACTCCCTGGGCGCACTTCGGTCATCCAACATGATGTTGTCACGGAACCTCAGGTCAAGATCCGGTTGAGGCCTTACCGGGTACCTGAGTCCCGGCGACAAGCTATCGCAGAGGAAGTGCAGCAAATGCTCCGGTTAGACGTGATTGAAGAATCAAAGAGTGAGTGGGCCAGCCCCATAGTCTTGATTCCCAAGCCCGATGGTACGTTGCGGTTCTGTAACGATTTCCACAAACTTAATGAAGTTTCCAAGTTTGATGCCTACCCTATGCCCCGGGTAGATGAACTCATTGAGAAACTAGGCCAAGCCAGGTACTTTTCGGTTTTGGACCTCACAAAAGGGTACTGGCAGGTGCCCTTGACTGAGGCGGCCAAGGAGAAAACAGCCTTTATCACACCAGAGGGACTGTTCCAATACAAGGTGTTACCCTTTGGGTTACACGGCGCTCCCGCTACGTTCCAAAGGTTAGTGGATATTGTCCTCAGGCCACATCGTCGGTATGCTTCGGCATATCTGGACGATGTAATTATCCATAGCACGGATTGGGAAAGTCACCTACCCAAAGTCCAGGCCGTAGTGGATTCCCTCAGGAAGGCTGGGTTGACGGCAAACCCGAAAAAATGTGCTTTAGGCCTAGAAGAAACAAAATACCTGGGCTATGTGATTGGGCGAGGAGTGGTCAAGCCCCAGGTGAACAAACTAGAAGCCATCCGTAACTGGCCACGTCCTAACACCACCCGCCAAGTAAAGTCATTTCTGGGGTTGGTGGGATATTATATGCGGTTCATTCCCAATTTTGCCACCCTAGCGGCACCATTGACAGACCTGTTAAAGGGACGCAAGTCTGTCATAGTGAAGTGGAATGAACAGGCCGAAAAAGCGTTCTCCGCTTTGAAGTCTGCCCTGTGTGGGTCTCCGGTGTTGGTGACACCCGACTTTAAGAGGGAGTTCATAGTGCAGACCGATGCCTCCGAGGTAGGTCTCGGTGCTGTACTGTCTCAGGAAGTCAACGGGGAGGAGCACCCCGTTGTCTACATGAGTCGCAAATTAACACCCGCGGAGACCCGGTATAGTATAGTGGAGAGGGAGTGTTTGGCCATTAAATGGGCCCTGGAGTCTCTTCGCTACTACTTGCCGGGGAGAAGGTTCCGGCTGATTACGGACCACTCTCCCCTCAAGTGGATGTGCCAGGCTAAGGACAGGAATGCCAGGGTCACCCGATGGTTCTTGTCATTACAAAACTTCAAGTTTACAGTAGAGCACAGAGCGGGACGATTATTGGGTAACGCGGATGCCCTGTCCAGAGCACATTGTTTGGCATGTGTCCACCCCCTCAGGGTTGAACAAAGGGGGGGGGTATGTGGTAAGGTGCAAGGGGCCGTTATTGACGGCAGGTATGTAGCACCAATGTACCTGGCATTGGTGCAGTAAAGCCGTATAGCTTGTTTTCCAGCATCAGCTGGTGGTGGCAGTTTGCTGCTGTTGCTTTAGAATAGCCGAAAGGCTAACCTGGGACGGCTTTACTGGGATGGAGTAGAGCAGGGTGGGACTCCATCCCACTACCCAGGTCCGGGTTTTGCAGGCTGTTTAAATAGCCTGGGGAATCAGCTGTGGCCTGTCCTTTGTCTAGAGCTCACATGGGAGTGAGACTCTGTGAGCCTGGCTGAAATCTCCTGTGGAGGCTGTTCATGCGGACCTGAGGCCTATTTGACTGTAAACAGGACCTTTACTCAAGGACTAAAAGCTGTTTGCCTGACTGTATCATTTATGCTGTGGTTTCCTGAAAAGGTGATGTAACCTGTATGGACATATGCTTTTGTGGATTTATGTGTGAAATAAACACAGACTTTACTTTGAACTGTTTGCCTCCGCCTCTATACTGCTGACACCCGGTCGCCTACCAGAGCTAATCTCCACAATACACATATACACACACATACATATCTATACACAGCATAACTTCCCATATGTTACACTTATATATACACACACATACATATATATACACATATATATATATATACATATATATATATATATATATATATATATATATATACAGCATAACTTCCTATGTGTTACACTTATATATACACATATACACACACATACATATATATACACAGCATAACTTCCTATATGTTATAGAAACATATATAGAAGGTTGACAGCAGAAGGAGACCATACAGTCCATCTAGTCGGCCCTTATGTATATACTGTATGTTCTCTGTATCTTATGTATATACTGTATGTTCTCTTTATCTTATGTGTATACTGTATGTTCTCTTTATCTTAGGATAGATGTGTGCTTATCCCAGACATGTTTAAATTCATTGACTGTTGATTTTTCAACTACCTCTGCTGGAAGTTTGTTCCAAGCATCTACTACTTTTTTTGTAAAATAATATTTTCTAACATTGCTCCTGATCTTCCCCCCGACTAGCTTCAGGTTGGGCCCCTTGTTCTATCATTAAGCTTCTTCTTAAAAACACTTCCCTCCTGAACCTTATTCAATCCTTTCACATATATAAAGGTCTCCATCATGTCCCCCCTCTCCCTTCTTTCCTCCAGACTGTACAGATTACGTTCCTTAACTCCTTCCACCATTATACTTCATATATATACACACAGCATAACTTCCTATATGTTATAATTCTACATGGAGAAGACCTGACTCTACTGCCCTAATCATAACAGTCAGCCAAGATATAGACACTGTCACCTCTCAGATAATATAAATACCCCTCTGCCCATAACACACCTCTCAGATAATATAAATACCCCTCTGCCCATAACACACCTCTCAGATAATATAAATACCCCTCTGCCCATAACACACCTCTCAGATAATATAAATACCCCTCTGCCCATAACACACCTCTCAGATAATATAAATACCCCTCTGCCCATAACACACCTCTCAGACAATATAAATACCCCTCTGCCCATAACACACCTCTCAGATAATATAAATACCCCTCTGCCCATAACACACCTCTCAGATAATATAAATACCCCTCTGCCCATAACACACCTCTCAGATGATATAAATACCCCCTCTGCCCATAACACACCTCTCAGATAATATAAATACCCCTCTGCCCATAACACACCTCTCAGATAATATAAATACCCCTCTGCCCATAACACACCTCTCAGATAATATAAATACCCCTCTGCTCATAACACACCTCTCAGATAATATAAATACCCCTCTGCCCATAACACACCTCTCAGATGATATAAATACCCCTCTGCTCATAACACACCTCTCAGATAATATAAATACCCCCTCTGTCCATAACACACCTCTCAGATAATATAAATACCCCCTCTGCCCATAACACACCTCTCAGATGATATAAATACCCCCTCTGCCCATAACACACCTCTCAGATAATATAAATACCCCCTCTGCCCATAACACACCTCTCAGAGAATATAAATACCCCCTCTGCCCATAACACACCTCTCAGATGATATAAATACCCCCTCTGCCCATAACACACCTCTCAGATAATATAAATACCCCCTCTGCCCATAACACACCTCTCAGATAATATAAATACCCCCTCTGCCCATAACACACCTCTCAGATAATATAAATACCCCTCTGCCCATAACACACCTCTCAGATGATATAAATACCCCTCTGCTCATAACACACCTCTCAGATAATATAAATACCCCTCTGCCCATAACACACCTCTCAGATAATATAAATACCCCTCTGCCCATAACACACCTCTCAGATGATATAAATACCCCTCTGCCCATAACACACCTCTCAGATAATATAAATACCCCTCTGCCCATAACACACCTCTCAGATAATATAAATACCCCTCTGCCCATAACATACCTCTCAGATGATATAAATACCCCTCTGCTCATAACACACCTCTCAGATAATATAAATACCCCTCTACCCATAACAAACCTCTCAGATAATATAAATACCGCCTCTGCCCATAACACACCTCTCAGAGAATATAAATACCCCCTCTGCCCATAACACACCTCTCAGATGATATAAATACCCCCTCTGCCCATAACACACCTCTCAGATAATATAAATACCCCCTCTGCCCATAACACACCTCTCAGATAATATAAATACCCCTCTGCCCATAACACACCTCTCAGATGATATAAATACCCCTCTGCTCATAACACACCTCTCAGATAATATAAATACCCCTCTGCCCATAACACACCTCTCAGATAATATAAATACCCCCTCTGCCCATAATACACCTCTCAGATAATATAAATACCCCTCTGCCCATAACACACCTCTCAGATAATATAAATACCCCCTCTGCCCATAACACACCTCTCAGATAATATAAATACCCCTCTGCTCATAACACACCTCTCAGACAATATAAATACCCCTCTGCCCATAACACACCTCTCAGATGATATAAATACCCCTCTGCCCATAACACACCTCTCAGATAATATAAATACCCCTCTGCCCATAACACACCTCTCAGATAATATAAATACCCCTCTGCCCATAACACACCTCTCAGATAATATAAATACCCCTCTGCCCATAACACACCTCTCAGATAATATAAATACCCCTCTGCCCATAACACACCTCTCAGATAATATAAATACCCCTCTGCCCATAACACACCTCTCAGATAATATAAATACCCCTCTGCCCATAACACACCTCTCAGATAATATAAATACCCCTCTGCCCATAACACACCTCTCAGATAATATAAATACCCCTCTGCCCATAACACACCTCTCAGATAATATAAATACCCCTCTGCTCATCACACACCTCTCAGATAATATAAATACCCCTCTGCTCATAACACACCTCTCAGATAATATAAATACCCCTCTGCCCATAACACACCTCTCAGATAATATAAATACCCCTCCGCCCATAACACACCTCTCAGATAATATAAATACCCCTCTGCTCATCACACACCTCTCAGATAATATAAATACCCCTCTGCCCATAACACACCTCTCAGATAATATAAATACCCCTCTGCCCATAACACACCTCTCAGATAATATAAATACCCCTCTGCCCATAACACACCTCTCAGATAATATAAATACCCCTCTGCCCATAACACACCTCTCAGATAATATAAATACCCCTCTGCCCATAACACACCTCTCAGATAATATAAATACCCCTCTGCCCATAACACACCTCTCAGATAATATAAATACCCCTCTGCTCATCACACACCTCTCAGATAATATAAATACCCCTCTGCCCATAACACACCTCTCAGATTATATAAATACCCCTCTGCTCATAACACACCTCTCAGATAATATAAATACCCCTCTGCCCATAACACACCTCTCAGATTATATAAATACCCCTCTGCTCATAACACACCTCTCAGATAATATAAATACCCCTCTGCTCATAACACACCTCTCAGATAATATAAATACCCCTCTGCTCATAACACACCTCTCAGATGATATAAATACCCCTCTGCTCATAACACACCTCTCAAATAATATAAATACCCCTCTGCTCATAACACACCTCTCAGATAATATAAATACCCCCCTGCCCATAACACACCTCTCAGATAATATAAATACCCCCCTGCCCATAACACACCTCTCAAATAATATAAATACCCCTCTGCTCATAACACACCTCTCAGATAATATAAATACCCCTCTGTCCATAACACACCTCTCAGATAATATAAATACCCCTCTGCTCATAACACACCTCTCAGATAATATAAATACCCCTCTGCTCATAACACACCTCTCAGGTAATATAAATACCCCTCTGCTCATAACACACCTCTCAGATAATATAAATACCCCTCTGCCCATAACACACCTCTCAGATTATATAAATACCCCTCTGCTCATAACACACCTCTCAGATAATATAAATACCCCTCTGCCCATAACACACCTCTCAGATTATATAAATACCCCTCTGCTCATAACACACCTCTCAGATAATATAAATACCCCTCTGCTCATAACACACCTCTCAGATAATATAAATACCCCTCTGCTCATAACACACCTCTCAGATGATATAAATACCCCTCTGCCCATAACACACCTCTCAGATAATATAAATACCCCTCTGCTCATAACACACCTCTCAAATAATATAAATACCCCTCTGCCCATAACACACCTCTCAGATAATATAAATACCCCTCTGCTCATAACACACCTCTCAAATAATATAAATACCCCTCTGCTCATAACACACCTCTCAGATAATATAAATACCCCCCTGCCCATAACACACCTCTCAGATAATATAAATACCCCCCTGCCCATAACACACCTCTCAAATAATATAAATACCCCTCTGCTCATAACACACCTCTCAGGTAATATAAATACCCCTCTGCTCATAACACACCTCTCAGACAATATAAATACCCCTCTGCCTATAACACACCTCTCAGATAATATAAATACCCCTCTGCCCATAACACACCTCTCAGATAATATAAATACCCCTCTGCCCATAACACACCTCTCAGATAATATAAATACCCCTCTGCCCATAACACACCTCTCAGATTATATAAATACCCCTCTGCCCATAACATACCTCTCAGACAATATAAATACCCCTCTGCGTATAACACACCTCTCAGGTAATATAAATACCCCTCTGCCCATAACACACCTCTCAGATAATATAAATACCCCCCTGCCCATAACACACCTCTCAAATAATATAAATACCCCTCTGCTCATAACACACCTCTCAGATAATATAAATACCCCTCTGTCCATAACACACCTCTCAGATAATATAAATACCCCTCTGCTCATAACACACCTCTCAGATAATATAAATACCCCTCTGCTCATAACACACCTCTCAGATAATATAAATACCCCTCTGCTCATAACACACCTCTCAGGTAATATAAATACCCCTCTGCTCATAACACACCTCTCAGATAATATAAATACCCCTCTGCTCATAACACACCTCTCAGGTAATATAAATACCCCTCTGCTCATAACACACCTCTCAGATAATATAAATACCCCTCTGCTCATAACACACCTCTCAGATAATATAAATACCCCTCTGCCCATAACACACCTCTCAGATAATATAAATACCCCTCTGCCCATAACACACCTCTCAGATAATATAAATACCCCCCTGCCCATAACACACCTCTTAAATAATATAAATACCCCTCTGCTCATAACACACCTCTCAGATAATATAAATACCCCTCTGCTCATAACACACCTCTCAGGTAATATAAATACCCCTCTGCTCATAACACACCTCTCAGATAATATAAATACCCCTCTGCTCATAACACACCTCTCAGATAATATAAATACCCCTCTGCCCATAACACACCTCTCAGATAATATAAATACCCCTCTGCCCATAACACACCTCTCAGATAATATAAATACCCCCCTGCCCATAACACACCTCTTAAATAATATAAATACCCCTCTGCTCATAACACACCTCTCAGATAATATAAATACCCCTCTGCTCATAACACACCTCTCAGGTAATATAAATACCCCTCTGCTCATAACACACCTCTCAGATAATATAAATACCCCTCTGCCCATAACACACCTCTCAGATGATATAAATACCCCTCTGCTCATAACACACCTCTCAGACAATATAAATACCCCTCTACTCATAACACACCTCTCAAATAATATAAATACCCCTCTGCTCATAACACACCTCTCAGATGATATAAATACCCCTCTGCCCATAACACACCTCTCAAATAATATAAATACCCCTCTGCTCATAACACACCTCTCAGATAATATAAATACCCCTCTGCTCATAACACACCTCTCAGATAATATAAATACCCCTCTGCTCATAACACACCTCTCAGGTAATATAAATACCCCTCTGCTCATAACACACCTCTCAGGTAATATAAATACCCCTCTGCTCATAACACACCTCTCAGGTAATATAAATACCCCTCTGCTCATAACACACCTCTCAGATAATATAAATACCCCCCTGCCCATAACACACCTCTCAAATAATATAAATACCCCTCTGCTCATAACACACCTCTCAGATAATATAAATACCCCCCTGCCCATAACACACCTCTCAGATAATATAAATACCCCTCTGTCCATAACACACCTCTCAGATAATATAAATACCCCTCTGCCCATAACACACCTCTCAGATAATATAAATACCCCTCTGCCCATAACACACCTCTCAGATAATATAAATACCCCTCTGCCCATAACACACCTCTCAGATGATATAAATACCCCTCTGCCCATAACACACCTCTCAGATAATATAAATACCCCTCTGCCCATAACACACCTCTCAGATGATATAAATACCCCTCTGCCCATAACACACCTCTCAGATAATATAAATACCCCTCTGCCCATAACACACCTCTCAGATAATATAAATACCCCTCTGCCCATAACACACCTCTCAGATAATATAAATACCCCTCTGCCCATAACACACCTCTCAGATAATATAAATACCCCCCTGCCCATAACACACCTCTCAGATAATATAAATACCCCTCTGCCTATAACACACCTCTCAGATAATATAAATACCCCTCTGCCCATAACACACCTCTCAGATAATATAAATACCCCCCTGCCCATAACACACCTCTCAGATGATATAAATACCCCTCTGCCCATAACACACCTCTCAGATAATATAAATACCCCTCTGCTCATAACACACCTCTCAGATAATATAAATACCCCTCTGCTCATAACACACCTCTCAGATAATATAAATACCCCTCTGCTCATAACACACCTCTCAGATAATATAAATACCCCTCTGCTCATAACACACCTCTCAGATAATATAAATACCCCTCTGCCCATAACACACCTCTCAGATAATATAAATACCCCCTCTGCCCATAACACACCTCTCAGATAATATAAATACCCCTCTGCTCATAACACACCTCTCAGATAAGATAAATACCCCTCTGCTCATAACACACCTCTCAGATAATATAAATACCCCTCTGCTCATAACACACCTCTCAGATAATATAAATACCCCTCTGCTCATAACACACCTCTCAGATAATATAAATACCCCTCTGCTCATAACACACCTCTCAGATAAGATAAATACCCCTCTGCTCATAACACACCTCTCAGATAATATAAATACCCCTCTGCTCATAACACACCTCTCAGATAATATAAATACCCCTCTGCTCATAACACACCTCTCAGATAATATAAATACCCCTCTGCTCATAACACACCTCTCAGATAAGATAAATACCCCTCTGCCCATAACACACCTCTCAGATAATATAAATACCCCTCTGCCCATAACACACCTCTCAGATAATATAAATACCCCTCTGCCCATAACACACCTCTCAGATAATATAAATACCCCCTCTGCCCATAACACACCTCTCAGATAATATAAATACCCCTCTGCTCATAACACACCTCTCAGATAAGATAAATACCCCTCTGCTCATAACACACCTCTCAGATAATATAAATACCCCTCTGCCCATAACACACCTCTCAGATAATATAAATACCCCTCTGCTCATAACACACCTCTCAGATAATATAAATACCCCTCTGCCCATAACACACCTCTCAGATAATATAAATACCCCTCTGCTCATAACACACCTCTCAGATAATATAAATACCCCCTCTGCTCATAACACACCTCTCAGATAATATAAATACCCCTCTGCTCATAACACACCTCTCAGATAATATAAATACCCCTCTGCCCATAACACACCTCTCAGATTATATAAATACCCCTCTGCTCATAACACACCTCTCAGATAATATAAATACCCCTCTGCCCATAACACACCTCTCAGATTATATAAATACCCCTCTGCTCATAACACACCTCTCAGATAATATAAATACCCCTCTGCTCATAACACACCTCTCAGATAATATAAATACCCCTCTGCTCATAACACACCTCTCAGATTATATAAATACCCCTCTGCCCATAGCACACCTCTCAGATAATATAAATACCCCTCTGCCCATAACACACCTCTCAGATAATATAAATACCCCTCTGCCCATAACATACCTCTCAGATAATATAAATACCCCTCTGCCCATAACATACCTCTCAGATAATATAAATACCCCTCTGCCCATAACACACCTCTCAGATTATATAAATACCCCTCTGCTCATAACACACCTCTCAGATAATATAAATACCCCTCTGCTCATAACACACCTCTCAGATAATATAAATACCCCTCTGCTCATAACACACCTCTCAGATTATATAAATACCCCTCTGCCCATAGCACACCTCTCAGATAATATAAATACCCCTCTGCCCATAACACACCTCTCAGATAATATAAATACCCCTCTGCCCATAACACACCTCTCAGATAATATAAATACCCCTCTGCTCATAACACACCTCTCAGATAATATAAATACCCCTCTGCCCATAACACACCTCTCAGATAATATAAATACCCCTCTGCTCATAACACACCTCTCAGATAATATAAATACCCCCTCTGCTCATAACACACCTCTCAGATAATATAAATACCCCTCTGCTCATAACACACCTCTCAGATAATATAAATACCCCTCTGCCCATAACACACCTCTCAGATTATATAAATACCCCTCTGCTCATAACACACCTCTCAGATAATATAAATACCCCTCTGCCCATAACACACCTCTCAGATTATATAAATACCCCTCTGCCCATAACACACCTCTCAGATAATATAAATACCCCTCTGCCCATAACACACCTCTCAGATAATATAAATACCCCTCTGCCCATAAAACACCTCTCAGATAATATAAATACCCCTCTGCCCATAACACACCTCTCAGATTATATAAATACCCCTCTGCCCATAGCACACCTCTCAGATAATATAAATACCCCTCTGCCCATAACACACCTCTCAGATAATATAAATACCCCTCTGCCCATAACACACCTCTCAGATAATATAAATACCCCTCTGCCCATAAAACACCTCTCAGATAATATAAATACCCCTCTGCCCATAACACACCTCTCAGATTATATAAATACCCCTCTGCTCATAACACACCTCTCAGATAATATAAATACCCCTCTGCTCATAACACACCTCTCAGATTATATAAATACCCCTCTGCCCATAGCACACCTCTCAGATAATATAAATACCCCTCTGCTCATAACACACCTCTCAGATGATATAAATACCCCTCTGCCTATAACACACCTCTCAGATAATATAAATACCCCTCTGCCCATAACACACCTCTCAGATAATATAAATACCCCTCTGCCCATAGCACACCTCTCAGATAATATAAATACCCCTCTGCCCATAACACACCTCTCAGATGATATAAATACCCCCTCTGCCCATAACACACCTCTCAGATGATATAAATACCCCTCTGCTCATAACACACCTCTCAGATAATATAAATACCCCTCTGCCCATAACACACCTCTCAGATAATATAAATACCCCTCTGCTCATAACACACCTCTCAGATAATATAAATACCCCTTTGCCCATAACACACCTCTCAGATAATATAAATACCCCTCTGCCCATAACACACCTCTCAGATAATATAAATACCCCTCTGCCCATAACACACCTCTCAGATAATATAAATACCCCTCTGCCCATAACACACCTCTCAGATAATATAAATACCCCTCTGCCCATAACACACCTCTCAGATAATATAAATACCCCTCTGCCCATAACACACCTCTCAGATGATATAAATACCCCTCTGCCCATAACACACCTCTCAGATAATATAAATACCCCTCTGCACATAACACACCTCTCAGATGATATAAATACCCCTCTGCTCATAACACACCTCTCAGATAATATAAATACCCCTCTGCCCATAACACACCTCTCAGATAATATAAATACCCCTCTGCTCATAACACACCTCTCAGATAATATAAATACCCCTCTGCCCATAACACACCTCTCAGGTAATATAAATACCCCTCTGCTCATAACACACCTCTCAGATGATATAAATACCCCTCTGCCCATAACACACCTCTCAGATTATATAAATACCCCTCTGCTCATAACACACCTCTCAGATAATATAAATACCCCTCTGCTCATAACACACCTCTCAGATAATATAAATACCCCTCTGCTCATAACACACCTCTCAGATAACATAAATACCCCTCTGCCCATAACACACCTCTCAGATAATATAAATACCCCTCTGCTCATAACACACCTCTCAGATAATATAAATACCCCTCTGCTCATAACACACCTCTCAGATAATATTAATACCCCTCTGCCCATAACACACCTCTCAGATAATATAAATACCCCTCTGCTCATAACACACCTCTCAGATAATATAAATACCCCTCTGCCCATAACACACCCCTCAGATAATATAAATACCCCTCTGCTCATAACACACCTCTCAGATGATATAAATACCCCTCTGCCCATAACACACCTCTCAGATAATATAAATACCCCTCTGCCCATAACACACCTCTCAGATAATATAAATACCCCTCTGCTCATAACACACCTCTCAGATAATATAAATACCCCTCTGCTCATAACACACCTCTCAGATAATATAAATACCCCTCTGCTCATAACACACCTCTCAGATAATATAAATACCCCTCTGCCCATAACACACCTCTCAGATAATATAAATACCCCTCTGCTCATAACACACCTCTCAGATAATATAAATACCCCTCTGCTCATAACACACCTCTCAGATAATATAAATACCCCTCTGCCCATAACACACCTCTCAGATTATATAAATACCCCTCTGCTCATAACACACCTCTCAGATAATATTAATACCCCTCTGCTCATAACACACCTCTCAGATAATATAAATACCCCTCTGCTCATAACACACCTCTCAGATGATATAAATACCCCTCTGCCCATAACACACCTCTCAGATTATATAAATACCCCTCTGCTCATAACACACCTCTCAGATAATATTAATACCCCTCTGCTCATAACACACCTCTCAGATAATATAAATACCCCTCTGCTCATAACACACCTCTCAGATGATATAAATACCCCTCTGCCCATAACACACCTCTCAGATAATATAAATACCCCTCTGCTCATAACACACCTCTCAGATAATATAAATACCCCTCTGCTCATAACACACCTCTCAGATAATATAAATACCCCTCTGCCCATAACACACCTCTCAGATAATATAAATACCCCTCTGCTCATAACACACCTCTCAGATAATATAAATACCCCTCTGCCCATAACACACCTCTCAGATAATATAAATACCCCTCTGCCCATAACACACCTCTCAAATAATATAAATACCCCCTCTGCCCATAACACACCTCTCAGATAATATAAATACCCCTCTGCCCATAACACACCCTTCAGATAATATAAATACCCCTCTGCCCATAACACACCTCTCAGATAATATAAATACCCCTCTGCCCATAACACACCTCTCAAATAATATAAATACCCCCTCTGCCCATAACACACCTCTCAGACAATATAAATACCCCTCTGCTCATAACACACCTCTCAGATAATATAAATACCCCTCTGCCCATAACACACCTCTCAGACAATATAAATACCCCTCTGCTCATAACACACCCCTCAGATCATATAAATACCCCTCTGCCCATAACACACCTCTCAGGTAATATAAATACCCCTCTGCTCATAACACACCTCTCAGATAATATAAATACCCCTCTGCCCATAACACACCTCTCAGATAATATAAATACCCCCTCTCCCCCAGCCTGGCTGGCTGCACTTACCTCGTTCTCTCCGGTGGTGGCTGCAGGTGAGCTCTGCTTTGGCTGCCGGCTGCTTGTTATATATACATCATGCAGCCATAGCAGACATCCAGGGGGGGGGGGGCTTATTTACAGGGGGGGGTGAGAGGCTCTTCCAGGCTCTTATTGGCTGCTTGTCACGCCCCCGCCGTCTTTATTAAAGCTCCAGCCCTGTACATCGCATTCTGCCTGGATCAGGAGATTGTATGTGTCTGTCTGTAGCCAAGCAACATGGAACATGGCAGAAGAATCCCCCTTTAACTATAGTAATGGGATGCTGGAGCTCCCCGTATATACACTGATATGAGAATCCCTCTTAGGACTATGTAATGTTACAGGTCTCCTTTACCAATCCCTGCACCCACTACAGCTACACAGCAGCCTAAAGGGGTCCCTGCACCCACTACAGCTACACAGCAGCCTAAAGGGGTCCCTGCACCCAGCACCCCACAGCAGCCTAAAGGGGTCCCTGCACCCACCACCCCACATAGTCCTAAAGGGGTCCCTGCACCCAGCACCCCACAGCAGCCTAAAGGGATCCTGCACCCACCACCCCACAGCAGAATAAAGGGGTCTCTGCACCCAGCTCCCCACAGCAGCCTAAAGGGGTCCCTGCACCCAGCTCCCCACAGCAGCCTAAAGGGGTCCCTGCACCCAGCACCCCACAGCAGAATAAAGGGGTCCCTGCACCCAGCACCCCACAGCAGAATAAAGGGGTCCCTGCATCCAGCTCCCCACAGCAAAATAAAGGGGTCACTGCATCCAGCTCCCCACAGCAGAATAAAGGGGTCCCTGCACCCAGCACCCCACAGCAGAATAAAGGGGTCCCTGCATCCAGCTCCCCACAGCAGAATAAAGGGGTCCCTGCACCCAGCTCCCCACAGCAGAATAAAGGGGTCCCTGCATCCAGCTCCCCACAGCAAAATAAAGGGGTCACTGCATCCAGCTCCCCACAGCAGAATAAAGGGGTCCCTGCATCCAGCTCCCCACAGCAGAATAAAGGGGTCCCTGCACCCAGCTCCCCACAGCAGATTAAAGGGGTCTCTGCACCCAGCACCTCCGAGTAGCCTAAAGGGGTCCCTGAACATATCACCCCACAGCAGCCTAAAGGGATCCCTGCACCCAGCTCCCCATAGCAGAATAAAGGGGTCCCTGCACCCAGCTCCCCATAGCAGAATAAAGTGGTCTCAGCACACAGCTCCCCACAGCAGCCTAAAGGGGTCCCTGCACCCAGCTCCCCACAGCAGCCTAAAGGGGTCCCTGCACCCAGCTCCCCACAGAAGAATAAAGGGGTCCCTGCACCCAGCTCCCCACAGAAGAATAAAGGGGTCCCTGCACCCAGCACCCCACAGCAGAATAAAGGGGTCCCTGCACCCAGCTCCCCACAGCAGATTAAAGGGGTCCCTGCACCCAGCTCCCCACAGAAGAATAAAGGGGTCCCTGCACCCAGCACCCCACAGCAGAATAAAGGGGTCCCTGCACCCAGCTCCCCACAGCAGCCTAAAGGGGTCCCTGCACCCAGCTCCCCACAGAAGAATAAAGGGGTCCCTGCACCCAGCTCCCCACAGAAGAATAAAGGGGTCCCTGCACCCAGCACCCCACAGCAGAATAAAGGGGTCCCTGCACCCAGCTCCCCACAGCAGATTAAAGGGGTCCCTGCACCCAGCTCCCCACAGAAGAATAAAGGGGTCCCTGCACCCAGCACCCCACAGCAGAATAAAGGGGTCCCTGCACCCAGCTCCCCACAGCAGCCTAAAGGGGTCCCTGCACCCAGCTCCCCACAGAAGAATAAAGGGGTCCCTGCACCCAGCTCCCCACAGCAGCCTAAAGGGGTCCCTGCACCCAGCTCCCCACAGAAGAATAAAGGGGTCCCTGCACCCAGCTCCCCACAGAAGAATAAAGGGGTCCCTGCACCCAGCTCCCCACAGCAGATTAAAGGGGTAACTGCACCCAGCTCCCCACAGCAGCCTAAAGGGGTCCCTGCACCCAGCTCCCCACAGCAGCCTAAAGGGGTCCCTGCACCCAGCTCCCCACAGAAGAATAAAGGGGTCCCTGCACCCAGCTCCCCACAGCAGAATAAAGGGGTCACTGCACCCAGCTCCCCACAGCAGATTAAAGGGGTAACTGCACCCAGCTCCCCACAGCAGCCTAAAGGGGTCCCTGCACCCAGCTCCCCACAGAAGAATAAAGGGGTCCCTGCACCCAGCTCCCCACAGCAGAATAAAGGGGTCACTGCACCCAGCTCCCCACAGCAGATTAAAGGGGTCCCTGCACCCAGCTCCCCACAGCAGCCTAAAGGGGTCCCTGCACCCAGCTCCCCACAGCAGATTAAAGGGGTCCCTGCACCCAGCTCCCCACAGCAGAATAAAGGGGTCCCTGCACCCAGCTCCCCACAGCAGATTAAAGGGGTCCCTGCACCCAGCTCCCCACAGCAGATTAAAGGGGTCCCTGCACCCAGCTCCCCACAGCAGATTAAAGGGGTCCCTGCACCCAGCTCCCCACAGCAGATTAAAGGGGTCCCTGCACCCAGCTCCCCACAGCAGATTAAAGGGGTCTCTGCACCCATCTCCCCACAGCAGATTAAAGGGGTCCCTGCACCCAGCTCCCCACAGCAGAATAAAGGGGTCCCTGCACCCAGCTCCCCACAGCAGATTAAAGGGGTCCCTGCACCCAGCTCCCCACAGCAGAATAAAGGGGTCACTGCATCCAGCTCCCCACAGCAGAATAAAGGGGTCCCTGCACCCAGCTCCCCACAGCAGATTAAAGGGGTCCCTGCACCCAGCTCCCCACAGCAGAATAAAGGGGTCCCTGCACCCATCTCCCCACAGCAGATTAAAGGGGTCCCTGCACCCAGCTCCCCACAGCAGAATAAAGGGGTCCCTGCACCCAGCTCCCCACAGCAGATTAAAGGGGTCCCTGCACCCAGCTCCCCACAGCAGATTAAAGGGGTCCCTGCACCCAGCTCCCCACAGCAGAATAAAGGGGTCCCTGCACCCAGCTCCCCACAGCAGATTAAAGGGGTCTCTGCACCCAGCTCCCCACAGCAGATTAAAGGGGTCCCTGCACCCAGCTCCCCACAGCAGATTAAAGGGGTCCCTGCACCCAGCACCCCACAGCAGCCTAAAGGGGTCCCTACACCCAGCTCCCCACAGAAGAATAAAGGGGTCCCTGTACCCAGCTCCCCACAGCAGAATAAAGGGGTCCCTGTACCCAGCTCCCCACAGCAGAATAAAGGGGTCCCTGCACCCAGCACCCCACAGCAGCCTAAAGGGGTCCCTACACCCAGCTCCCCACAGAAGAATAAAGGGGTCCCTGTACCCAGCTCCCCACAGCAGAATAAAGGGGTCCCTGCACCCAGCTCCCCACAGCAGATTAAAGGGGTCCCTGCACCCAGCACCCCACAGCAGCCTAAAGGGGTCCCTACACCCAGCTCCCCACAGAAGAATAAAGGGGTCCCTGTACCCAGCTCCCCACAGCAGAATAAAGGGGTCCCTGCACCCAGATCCCCACAGCAGAATAAAGGGGTCCCTGCACCCAGATCCCCACAGCAGAATAAAGGGGTCCCTGCACCCAGATCCCCACAGCAGAATAAAGGGGTCCCTGCACCCAGATCCCCACAGCAGAATAAAGGGGTCCCTGCACCCAGCTCCCCACAGCAGATTAAAGGGGTCACTGCATCCAGCTCCCCACAGCAGAATAAAGGGGTCACTGCACCCAGCTCCCCACAGCAGAATAAAGGGGTCCCTGCACCCAGATCCCCACAGCAGAATAAAGGGGTCCCTGCACCCAGATCCCCACAGCAGAATAAAGGGGTTCCTGCACCCAGTTCCCTACAGCAGAATAAAGGGGTCTCTGTACCCAGCTCCCCACAGCAGATTAAAGGGGTCCCTGCACCCAGCTCCCCACAGCAGATTAAAGGGGTCCCTGCACCCAGCACCCCACAGCAGCCTAAAGGGGTCCCTACACCCAGCTCCCCACAGAAGAATAAAGGGGTCCCTGTACCCAGCTCCCCACAGCAGAATAAAGGGGTCCCTGCACCCAGATCCCCACAGCAGAATAAAGGGGTCCCTGCACCCAGATCCCCACAGCAGAATAAAGGGGTCCCTGCACCCAGATCCCCACAGCAGAATAAAGGGGTCCCTGCACCCAGATCCCCACAGCAGAATAAAGGGGTCCCTGCACCCAGATCCCCACAGCAGAATAAAGGGGTTCCTGCACCCAGTTCCCTACAGCAGAATAAAGGGGTCTCTGTACCCAGCACCCCACAGCAGAATAAAGGGGTCCCTGCACCCAGATCCCCACAGCAGAATAAAGGGGTTCCTGCACCCAGTTCCCTACAGCAGAATAAAGGGGTCTCTGTACCCAGCACCCCACAGCAACCTAAAGGGGGGTCTCTGCACTCAGCACCTTAATACAGCCTAATAGGGGTCTCTGCACCCAGCTCCCCACAGCAGCCTAAAGGGATCCCTGCACCTAGAACCCCACATTGTCCTAAAGAGGTCCCTGCACACAGCTCCTCACAGCAGCATAAAGGGTCCCTACACCCACCACCCCAGAGCAGCCTAAAGGGGTCTCTGCACCCAGCTCCCTACAGCAACCTAAAGGGGAGTCTCTGCACCCAGCACCCCACAGCAGCTTAAAGGGGTCCCTGCACCCAGCACCACACAGCAGCTTAAAGGGGTCCCTGCACCCAGCACCACACAGCAGCTTAAAGGGGTCTCTGCACCCAGCACCTCCGAGTAGCCTAAAGGGGTCCCTGAACATATCACCCCACAGTAGCCTAAAGGGATCTCTGCACCCAGCAGTCTAAATGGGGTCTCTGCACCCAGCAGTCTAAATGGGGTCTCTGCACCCAGCAGTCTAAATGGGGTCTCTGCACCCAGCAGTCTAAATGGGGTCTCTGCACCCAGCACCCCACAGCAGCCTAAAGGAGTCCCTGCACCCAGCACCCCACAGCAGCTTAAAGAGGTCCCTGCACTCAACAGCCTAAAGGGGTCTCTGCACCCAGCACCTCTGAGTAGCCTAAAGGGATCCCTGCACCCAGCTCCCCATAGCAGAATAAAGTGGTCTCAGCACACAGCTCCCCACAGCAGCCTAAAGGGGTCCCTGCACCCAGCTCCCCACAGCAGATTAAAGGGGTCCCTGCACCCAGCTCCCCACAGCAGCCTAAAGGGGTCCCTGCACCCAGCTCCCCACAGAAGAATAAAGGGGTCCCTGCACCCAGCTCCCCACAGCAGATTAAAGGGGTAACTGCATCCAGCTCCCCACAGCAGAATAAAGGGGTCCCTGCACCCAGCTCCCCACAGCAGCCTAAATGGGTCCCTGCACCCAGCTCCCCACAGCAGAATAAAGGGGTCCCTGCACCCAGCTCCCCACAGCAGATTAAAGGGGTCCCTGCACCCAGATCCCCACAGCAGCCTAAAGGGGTCCCTGCACCCAGCTCCCCACAGCAGAATAAAGGGGTCCCTGCACCCAGCTCCCCACAGCAGAATAAAGGGGTCCCTGCACCCAGCTCCCCACAGCAGATTAAAGGGGTCTCTGCACCCAGCTCCCCACGGCAGATTAAAGGGGTCCCTGCACCCAGCTCCCCACAGCAGATTAAAGGGGTCCCTGCACCCAGCTCCCCACAGCAGCCTAAAGGGGTCCCTGCACCCAGCTCCCCACAGCAGATTAAAGGGGTCTCTGCACCCATCTCCCCACAGCAGATTAAAGGGGTCCCTGCACCCAGCTCCCCACAGCAGAATAAAGGGGTCCCTGCACCCAGCTCCCCACAGCAGAATAAAGGGGTCCCTGCACCCAGCTCCCCACAGCAGATTAAAGGGGTCTCTGCACCCAGCTCCCCACAGCAGATTAAAGGGGTCCCTGCACCCAGCACCCCACAGCAGCCTAAAGGGGTCCCTGCACCCAGCTCCCCACAGCAGATTAAAGGGGTCCCTGCACCCAGCACCCCACAGCAGCCTAAAGGGGTCCCTACACCCAGCTCCCCACAGCAGAATAAAGGGGTCCCTGCACCCAGCTCCCCACAGAAGAATAAAGGGGGCCCTGTACCCAGCTCCCCACAGCAGAATAAAGGGGTCCCTGCACCCAGCTCCCCACAGCAGATTAAAGGGGTCACTGCATCCAGCACCCCACAGCAGAATAAAGGGGTCACTGCACCCAGCTCCCCACAGCAGAATAAAGGGGTCCCTGCACCCAGATCCCCACAGCAGAATAAAGGGGTCCCTGCACCCAGATCCCCACAACAGAATAAAGGGGTCCCTGCACCCAGATCCCCACAGCAGAATAAAGGGGTTCCTGCACCCAGTTCCCTACAGCAGAATAAAGGGGTCTCTGTACCCAGCACCCCACAGCAACCTAAAGGGGGGTCTCTGCACTCAGCACCTTAATACAGCCTAATAGGGGTCTCTGCACCCAGCTCCCCACAGCAGCCTAAAGGGATCCCTGCACCTAGAACCCCACATTGTCCTAAAGAGGTCCCTGCACACAGCTCCTCACAGCAGCATAAAGGGTCCCTACACCCACCACCCCAGAGCAGCCTAAAGGGGTCTCTGCACCCAGCTCCCTACAGCAACCTAAAGGGGAGTCTCTGCACCCAGCTCCCCACAGCAGCTTAAAGGGGTCCCTGCACCCAGCACCACACAGCAGCTTAAAGGGGTCCCTGCACCCAGCACCACACAGCAGCTTAAAGGGGTCCCTGCACCCAGCACCACACAGCAGCTTAAAGGGGTCTCTGCACCCAGCACCTCCGAGTAGCCTAAAGGGGTCCCTGAACATATCACCCCACAGTAGCCTAAAGGGATCTCTGCACCCAGCAGTCTAAATGGGGTCTCTGCACCCAGCAGTCTAAATGGGGTCTCTGCACCCAGCAGTCTAAATGGGGTCTCTGCACCCAGCAGTCTAAATGGGGTCTCTGCACCCAGCAGTCTAAATGGGGTCTCTGCACCCAGCAGTCTAAATGGGGTCTCTGCACCCAGCAGTCTAAATGGGGTCTCTGCACCCAGCACCCCACAGCAGCCTAAAGGAGTCCCTGCACCCAGCACCCCACAGCAGCTTAAAGAGGTCCCTGCACTCAACAGCCTAAAGGGATCCCTGCACCCAGCACCCCACAGCAGAATAAAGTGGTCTCAGCACCCAGCTCCCCACAGCAGATTAAAGGGGTCCCTGCACCCAGCTCCCCACAGCAGCCTAAAGAGGTCCCTGCACACAGCTCCTCACAGCAGCATAAAGGGTCCCTACACCCACCACCCCAGAGCAGCCTAAAGGGGTCTCTGCACCCAACTCCTCACAGCAGCCTAAAGGGGTCCCTGCACCCAGCTCCCCACAGCAGAATAAAGGGGTCTCTGCACCCAGCTCCCCACAGCAGAATATAGGGGTCTCTGTACCCAGCACCCCACAGCAGCCTAAAGGGGAGTCTCTGCACTCAGCACCTTACAGCAGCCAAAAGGGGGTCTCTGCATCCAGCACCCCACAGCAGAATAAAGGGGTCTCTGCACCCAACACCCCACAGCAGAATAAAGGGTCCCTACACCCAGCAGCCTAAAGGGGTCTCTGCACCCAGCACCCCACAGCAGAATAAAGGGTCCCTACACCCAGCAGCCAAAAGGGGGTCTCTGCACCAAACACCCCACATAGTCCTAAAGGGGTCCCTGCAACAGTTCCCCAAAGCAGCCTAAAGGGATCAGTGCGCCTAGCTCCCCACTGCAGCTTAAAGTGGTCCCTGCAGCCTATAGGGGTTCCTGCACCCACCACCCCACAGCAGCTTAAATAGGTCCTTAAATAGGTCCCTGCACCCAACACCACACAGCAGCCTAAAAGGGTCGCTGCATCCAGCACCCCACAGCAACTTAAAGGGGTCCCTACACCCAACACCCCACAGCAGCTTAAAAAGGTCCCTGCACCCAACACCCCACAGCAGCTTAAATTGGTCCCTACACCCAACACCCCACAGCAGCTTAAATTGGTCCCTACACCCAACACCCCACAGCAGCTTAAATAGGTCCCTGCACCCAACACCACACAGCAGCCTAAAAGGGTCGCTGCATCCAGCACCCCACAGCAACTTAAAGGGGTCCCTACACCCAACACCCCACAGCAGCTTAAAAAGGTCCCTGCACCCAACACCCCACAGCAGCTTAAATTGGTCCCTGCACCCAACACCCCACAGCGGCCTAAAGGGGTCCCTGCACCCAGCACCCCAGAGCAGCCTAAAGGTTTAAGTGCACCCAGCACCCCAGAGCAGCCTAAAGGTTTAAGTGCACCTAGCTCCCCACAGCAGCTTAAAGGGGTCCCTGCATCCACCACCCCACAGCAGCCTGGGTCTGCTTATTTCTACCCCTTAACAAAACATGTAAAATAACAATCCCCTTTTTTATGTATCTTTAAAAGTGTGACCTTCATGTTTTTAACTATCAAAGAATGATTCTCTTCATTGATACAATGCTAACACCCGAGGATACAAATGTATAAGTAAGTGTTACATTTTATCAAGTGTAAGAATCACATCAATAAAGAAAAGAAGCCTTTTATGGTTCTATATTATCAAGGTTACCAGCTAAAGGGTTCTTGTTTTCATAAAGGGGAGCTCTAAATTGATTTACAGATGTTATACTATGGAATGTCTATAACGAAATGGACATTCTTCCACTTCAAAAATATGTATTTAGTTTATAAATATAATAAATATTTATTTAGTTATACGGGACCCCTAGCTCCACCCACCTTACATCTTATACCAAAGGAGAAGAGCTTACAATCCATTACTGTGTGAGGGAGGATACAGAAGGAGAAGAGCTTACACTCTATTAGGGTATAAGGGGGATACAGGAGGAGAAGAGCTTACAATCTATTATGTTATAAGGGTGGATACAGAAGGAGAGAAGCTTACAATCTATTAGGGTATAAGAGAGGATACAGAAGGAGAAGAGCTTACACTCTATTAGGGTATAAGAGAGGATACAGAAGGAGAAGAGCTTACACTCTATTAGGGTATAAGGGAGGATACAGAAGGAGAAGAGCTTACACTCTATTAGGGTATAAGGGAGGATACAGAAGGAGAAGAGCTTACACTCTATTAGGGTAATTAGGTGGGTGTGGTCACACACTGTGAGAGCCAGAACACACAACTGCTCCGAATTACCAGAGGCCTGTGAAGCCTGGGGCTTTCCTGGGAGTGCCTTCCCAGGCAGCATGGATGATTCCGGGGGTGAGTCGTGCCGGTACCCCCGGAAAAATATGAAACCACCGGATCCCTGGACTCCATCTGCTAGCGGCACTATTTCCACCACAGTGCCCCAGCCCGGTCAGAATTTGTCAACATTTAGAAAGCGTGTTTGCAGCAATCTTATTGTTGTGGCTAAAGAGGAGGAGAAACTATGTAATTTAAAATTATCCTTAAAAAAGAAGCGAGCGGGCGCCAGCAGAGTAAAAGGATCGGATCACCGCACTGCCAATACGGAATTGTCAGATTTGGAGGCGCAGGTGAAGCAGCAGGAGAGGTTGGTGAAATCACTGAAGGAAGGCAGTGGCGCTTTTCAGGAGAAATACAGGAATGAGCAGCGCTTTAAGACCATGCAGCGCTCAGGCCAGGCCATGGAAGAGGAGGCAGACCACGTGGCGGAGACACCAATGGAGGACTCACCGGCTACATGTTCATCCCAGGCCATGGCAGTGGCAGAGTTATGTCTGGAGCAGTCCACCAGGTGGGTGTAGCTTTGGAGTGCAGTGGAGGAGACCTGCCAGAGGGCGACCACCAGCAGGTATGTGAGGAGCTGATACCGGCTCAGTGTGATGCTACCCTCCTGCGGAGGGCGCTGATAGCGCTGTGTCAGGTGGTGGTGAGGATTTTGGTGCTCCTTGTCCTGCAGTGGATAGGGTGGCACCAGTCTTGTCTACTGTCCTGCCACCTATCTCTGGTCCGGGGCTTGCTGATCTTGGTGGGCATCGGACTATGAGTGTTTCACCCACAGGATTGGGTCTGGCTGGGAAGGTTTTAAATGTTCCTGCATCCTCTGTTGTGTCTGTTGCTAGCCTGCCCTCTCTGTCTCCTTCTAGTCTGCCTCCTGGGCCTACTGTGTCTTCTGCCCGCCTGCCCCCTGTGTCTACTCCAACTCTGCCCCCTATTGCCACTGCTGCTGCTTCTGCAGGCCTGTTGTCTGTGTCGGGTGCCAACCTGCCTCCTGTGTCGGGTGCCAACCTGCCTCCTGTGTCGGGTGCCAACCTGCCTCCTGTGTCGGGTGCCAGCCTGCCTCCTGTGTCGGGGGCCAACCTGCCTCCTGTGTTGGGTGCCAACCTGCCTCCTGTGTCGGGTGCCAACCTGCCTCCTGTGTCGGGTGCCAACCTGCCTCCTGTGTCGGGTGCCAACCTGCCTCCTGTGACGGGTGCCAACCTGCCCCCTGTGTCTGCTCCAACTCTGCCCCCTATTACCACTGCTGCTTCTGCTGGCCTGCCTTCTGTGTCGGGTGCCAACCTGCCTCCTGTGTCGGGTGCCAACCTGCCTCCTGTGTCGGGTGCCAACCAGCCTCCTGTGTCGGGTGCCAACCAGCCTCCTGTGTCGGGTGCCAACCAGCCTCCTGTGTCGGGTGCCAACCTGCCTCCTGTGTCGGGTGCCAACCTGCCTCCTGTGTCGGGTGCCAACCTGCCTCCTGTGTCGGGTGCCAACCTGCCTCCTGTGTCGGGTGCCAATCTGCCTCCCGTGCCTGTTGCTGGCCTATACAGTGGCACTATTGCTGTGACTTCTGTTGCTGTGAAGGAGGCCACTGACTGTCCCATTAATCTCCCTATATCTACCCCTATTGCTACCCATGTGGACAAGACTGGGCCCTCAAATGTTGGAACCCCAGCCGCAAAGCGTCCAGCCTTGCACTTTATTCAGCGTGGTGGTGGTACTGCAGTGCAGCCCCCTGTGTCCTATGCCCAGGTTGCCAGGCATGGAGGAGAAGCTGCTGGTGAGAGGATGTCTGTGCCCAGTGAGGCCAATGCCCCTGCCAGCGGCTTCAATAGGCGCAACCTGGTCCAGCTTAGGTGGGAGGGGGAGGGGCCAGTTATCACCCGGCGGGCGGTAGTGGATCTCATCCTTGGCATGGGATTTACAGCCGCAGACATTTTTGCCCTGATCAGTCCAGTGGGGAGTGCAGAGCATGACCTGAGCTTCGTCAGACCAGAGGGGATGGACTTATTTTGGGAACGGTATGAGCTGCTGAAGCAAGATCCTGCCTGGAAGGGGTTAACTCCCATCCAGGTCTCCAGACAGCAGCTCGTCAAAAATGTCACCATACTGGTTAGAAATGAGTCCATTCCCCCCTCTGATTTGACTGTCTGGCTAAAGCGTTATGGTGATGTTCTCACTCCCCTGAAGAAGATCCTAGACGATCGGGATATCTGGACTGGGGGCTGGCCAGTTACCCTGAGGCTCCGCAGGAATGGCAACCAGGTGACGCACTTGCCATCTTCGGCCTATATTGGTCGTGACCGGCTGACCATCTTTTATCCTGGTCAGCCCAAGGTTTGCCATAAATGTGGGGCCAAGGGTCACTTCAGCTCCTCCTGCTCGCTTCTTAGGTGCTCGTTGTGCCAGGGCTTGGGACACTTGGCTAAGGACTGCAATACAATCCGCTGTAATCTATGTAACCAGCTCGGCCACCCTTATAGTCAGTGTCCTGAGGCCTGGCACAACCTGGACGGAGAAGTGGTGCAGGAAATGCTGCGGCTGGATAGGGAGGAACATTCCCGTGCTGCCCCGTCTACGGTCCCTCCCCCCACTCAGCTGGGGGTTCCTGAGGCCCCTGTGCCCGCTCCTGTACCATCTGCAGGGGTCCCTAAAGTGAATCCCCAGTCTGCCCCCAAGTCAGCAACCACCAATTTCAGATCAAGTAATTTAATAGCTGAGGCGGCCCGGGGGGCTGGCACTGCAAGTACCAAGGAGGTCCCAGTAATCGTGGCCCCTGCTGTAAAACCTTGCAGGCTGGGGCTAGGTGATCCTGATCCTGCACCCCCTTCTGAGCAGGGTTGGAGTTCAGACCCCAAGACAGCGTGGTCTGGACTCTCCCCCGAGGATCAGGATTACCTTGCTCTCAGATTTGCTACAAAGAAAAAAAGAAAAAAGTACAATGGAGTGCCGGAGCCGGGGGAGAGCCATGGGGTGCAGCTCTTCAACCGGTTTGAGGTACTCTCTGAGGACTCTATAGAAATTTCTTATTTCGATTCTGAGGCCTCAGATATGGAGGAGGAAACACAAGCCTCCTCCAGTAAGCGTGAGGGATCCGATAGTGAGGCCGGAGGGAAGGCTAAGAGACATTCTCCCGAATGACTCTGATGGCAGTTCCCCCTCCGATAAAGGTGGCAACCATTAATGTTGCCAGCATTAAATCAGTAAGCGCTCGTTTTATGGCCTTATTTTTTCTCAGCCAGTTTGATGCTGACATTTTGTTTTTGCAGGAGACCAGATTGGCCAGTCTGGCCGACATTCACGCTGTGAAGCGGGAGTGGAGGCACGGACCCTCTTTTTGGTCTCTTGCGGCCGAGCCTTACAGCGGAGTGGCGGTGCTTTTTAAAACCGACATGGTAACTTGCCGGCGAGTCATTGAGGTGGAGATCGGGAGGTGCATGGTCTTGGATGTCATTGTAAGGGGGCAGGACCTGCGCCTAATAAATATCTATGGACCCCAAACTAAGTGGGACAGGAAATGCCTCCTTACAAAAATCAAGCCATTCCTTTTTACATAGCATGGTTAGAGAGGCAGGTCTGGAAGATGTGCACATTAAGCACTTCCCAGACCTCACGGGCTTCACTTTTCAGCGAGGTAGCAGTCAGAGTAGAATAGACAGGTTTTTTTTTTGAAGGAGGGCTCGGCTTCTCAGCCTCCCCGTCTGCAGGCGGTCGAGTTCTCCGATCACCTTTTACTATCGATGGTCTTGAATGCTTCTGACACACCCCCTAGAGGAAGGGGCATCTGGAGGATGAATTCGGCTCTCCTTGAGGAGTGGGTAAGACAATCCTTTGAGGATTTTTTTCAGGCACAGGTTTCCATTAAGGATTTTTGCAGCAGCAGGTCTGAGTGGTGGGAGCTGACCAAAATGAGAATTGCTGGGCTTTTCAGGGGCCTAGGAAAAAGAAAACAGCTTGATAAATACATTGCCTACCAGCGCTTGTGGAGGAAACTTGACATCCTGGTTTCGAATGGTGGAGATCAAGGGGCAAGCTTCTTCTCAGGAAGTGTCAGTGTCACGCTCTGGTAACTCCAGCCCTCTAGGTAAGCCCTCAACCCCCAATCTCCGCAGCCAGCTTCACCTGTAGGAGCCCCCGCTTGCCGGGACGCAAGATACGCCTGCCCGGGATCGGTTGCCCCCAGGACTTCAATGGCTCAAAGGATGAGAGCTTACTGGTTAGAGGTCTGAAGAACCAATGGCAAAGAGCGGGTGTAGCAGAAGTCCAGAGACAGGCCAGAGGTTGACACGGGGAAGTCAGAGATCGCGGCGGTACAGAGGGAAGAGGCAACTCGAGGTCAAGGTACAAAGCAGAGGTCGGCAACGGAGATCAGATCGAGAATAGTCGGTTCAGGCAGGGGTCGGCAACGGAGATCAATCAAAGTATATCACAAGACAATGCAAGGTACAAGGCGCTATCACAGGCACTGAGCAACTGACAAGGTGAACCTTTATAGGGACGGAATAGATTGGGGATGGGGGAAATATGTATGTGATTGGTGCACGCTGGAAACCCTAACCTGATAGGGTTTCAGTACCTGCCTAGGCCTCATTGGCCCTGTCCCAGCATGGGAACACCCCCCACCCACCTGGGCTCATTGGCCCTTTAACTTAACTTCCTCCGGCGGCCGCGCTGACAGCAGCGCCGCCGGAGGGAATATGAAGGACGTGCTCGCGCACGCGCGCGAGCACGAGAACTGCCGGAGACGCCAGCAGAGGGGAAAGTAGCAGAGGGAGGCGCGCTCACAGCCGCGCTCGCAGCCGCCCGGCGCGGCCGGGCATGAGAGGCGGAGGCGGCGCTGGAACGGGGTGCAGGTAGGTGCATCGTGACAGTCAGTATGACCGGCATGCTTCTCTGGTTCTAGAGAGGGATTATGGGAAATACCACTCGCCTGATCCCTATCAGAATTGCAGACAGGCTGCAGCTCTCAAGACTGTCCTTGGTCTGAAGGATAGCACAGATTCCCTGGTAAGATCTAAATCTGGGATCCTGGAGATTATTAGGTCCTTTTATGCTGACCTCCTGGGCAGAAAGGTTCTTGATCGTGCAAGGATGGTGAGTTTCCTGGACTCTACTCCAGGACTGGAAAATCGTGACCTTTCTATCACTAGCTTGACAGAGCCGGTCACAGCTGATGAGGTGGTAAGTGCAATTGATCACCTTGCCATCAAAAAGTCACCCGGGTCAGATGGTCTGACAGCTGAATTTTATAAATGTTCTAAGACCATCCTGGCACCACATTTGGTGGAGGTTTTTAACTGCTGTCTGGCAGAGGGTTCCCTCCCTCCATGAGGCGCTCGGCCGTGATCCTTCTGTCAAAAGGTAAGGACTCTTCGATGATTGAGAACTGGCGCCCCATCAGCCTTCTCAATGTCGATAGAAAGATACTGGCAAAGATTTTGTTCTGGCGCTTGTCGTCAGTAGCGGAGCAACTGCTTTCCCGGCATCAGCACTGCTCCATCCAAGGTAGAAGCACCTTCTCAGCAGTTTTAGCTGTCCGGGAAGCCTTGGAGCGGTGCAGGGCTGCAGGCTGGGGAAAGTACTTGTTGGCGTTAGATCAGGCAAAGGCTTTTGATAGGGTCAATCATGAATACCTATGGCTGCTTCTTGGTAAGTACGGCCTGCCGGGGCGGTTTATTAATTGGCTACAAACCCTGTATGATGGGGCTGAGAGCTTCCCTCTTGTTAATGGTTGGGTTGGAAGGCCTTTTGAAGTTGGCTCCGGTGTGCGACAGGAATGCCCTCTGAGTCCCCTACTGTATGTGTTTGCGATCGATCCCTTTATAAGGAGGGTCAAGAGCAGCATGTTATGTGGGGTTCCTCTGGGTGTGCCTGGTGAGCCTCCTTTGAAGGTCATTGCCTATGCTGATGATGTATCTGTGATTGTCTCTGGGACAAATGAGGCGGAGGAGGTGGCCTCTCTGATAGCACAGTATACAGAAGCCTCGGGCTCCAAGGTCAATCATGAGAAGAGTGAAGTTTTCTGGATGGGTGAGGAGGGTGAGGGCTTCGAAACTTCCGGACGCCTTCCCAGTGCCCCAGCAGGAAATTAAATTTCGGTCCTGGCGATTATGGCCAAAAAAGGGGCAAAAAATGGGAGCGCAGGCTGGAAATTGCCAATGCCAAGGTTGCAGTCTGGAAGAGCTGGAAAATGTCGCTCAGGGAAAGGGTTGACCTTATCAAGACCTACCTGATCCCCATCTTTTTATACGTCAGCTTCCTCTGTGTTTTGCCAGTATCTCTCTACACCAGGGTCTACAGCGTGTTTTTCCAGATCTTATGGGGAAACCGCATGAACCTGGTGAAAAGAAATGTCACCTACCTATCCAGGCGGGAGGGTGGCCTAGGGATGGTCAACCCAGTCGTGTTCTTCTCTCTCTTGTTTCTGAAACATAATTTTGTAAGCATGTTATCAGAGAGCCCGCCTGGCTGGGTGGGTATTTTCCAGTCCTGGTTTAGGCCCTTCCTGCGAGACTGGGAGAATGGTGGCCGGATGAAAAGCCCTCGAGTTCCTCAGGCTCAGCTCCCGACCTATGTTGCCCCGTGCTTGAAAATACTTCGGCAATGGCAATTGACAGCAGAGGACATGAGATCTACTCCGAGGAAGCTTCTGGTGAGTCGGGTCCTGGGTCTGGATTTTCATGAGCCATTGTCCCTCAGGGATTGCCCAGGCTCCATCATGAGGGAGGGTTTGAGGCTTATTAACTCCTCAAGAATTCCTTTGAAATACCGGGATATAGCCTGGCTCTCCTTCCAAGGAAAACTCTACCTTAGGGGGATCCGGAAGAGTCGCAGCCTGCCAGAGATAATTTGTCTCCCGGAGCAGTGTCGGGATGAGGTGGAGACTATGGACCACTTCCTGCTCCGGTGTCCCTTTAATGTAGATGTGTGTAAACAGGTGGCGTTGGTCCTCGGTGCCCCCTTCTTCTCCCAGCTTTCCTAGGAACATCAGGCCTCCTTAGTCCTCATGACTTCCCTCTGGGTGGGCTTTTCTGTCTCTTATCACCCATAGATTTTCTATAACAAAGACAGATTTTTGAAGAACGGCTGCGTGCACAGGTGACGGGGTCTCTTAGTCTTCCTGTTGATTTGTGTATAGTGCAGTGTTAGCTTGTAGATAGGATTGTATATAGAATATTGGATATTATATATTATATGCCAAATTGTTAGGCCTGTTTCTTTTTGTTTAGTTATTATTTATTTTATTTTATTTATTTATTACTGTAACTTTGTATATATTGCATATGATTGCTTGATTTTACTTAATAAAAAAAAAGTTACAATCTATTAGGGTATAATGGAGGATACAGGAGGAGAAGAGCTTTCACTCTATTAGGGTGTAAGGGATGATACAGAAGCAGAAGAGCTTACAATCTATTAGGGTGTAAGGGATGATACAGAAGCAGAAGAGCTTACAATCTATTAGGGTGTAAGGGATGATACAGAAGCAGAAGAGCTTACAATCTATTAGGGTATAAGGGAGGATACAGAAGGAGAAGAGCTTACATTCTATTAGGGTATAAGGGAGGATACAGAAGGAGAAGAGCTTACATTCTATTAGGGTGTAAGGGATGATACAGAAGCAGAAGAGCTTACAATCTATTAGGGTATAAGGGAGGATACAGAAGGAGAAGAGCTTACATTCTATTAGGGTATAAGGGAGGATACAGAAGGAGAAGAGCTTACATTCTATTAGGGTATAAGGGAGGATACAGAAGGAGAAGAGCTTACAAACTATTAGGGTATAATCCCGATCCCGAGAAACTTGATGCCACAGGCACGCCGAACCCCCGAAACACCTCCAGCATGCATACCAGGATGAGCTCGCGTTCCCTCGATTCCGCTGCCCCCACACAGAGAAAATCATCCAAGTAATGCGTTATGGACGCCCCCCCGGCCTTCTCCTTCACCACCCACTCCAAAAATGAGCTGAAGGCGTCGAAGTATGAGCATGAGATTGAACATCCCATCGGGACACAGCGGTCCACGTAATACCCCCCCTCAAATAAACACCCCAATAAGTACACACTCTCTGGGTGCACTGGCAGCAACCTAAACGCCGCCTCAATATCTGTTTTGGCCATGAGCGCCCCCGGGCCCGCTTCCCGCACCATTGCCAATGCAAAGTCGAATGACGTGTATGCCACCGTCGACAACTCCCGATCAATGCCATCATTGACCAATCCCCCTTTTGGAAAGGACAAGTGGTGAATCAGGCGAAACTTCCCCTTTTCCTTTTTCGGCACTACACCCAATGGGGACACCACCAATCCCTCCACCGGGGGATCGGTAAATGGCCCCGACATCCGGGTGTAGCCGGGTTGACTTCAAATTTTTTACCACCCCCCTTTCAACGGGGGGTGCCTGACATGGGATCCTAAAACCCTCCCTAAAACCCTCTGCCAGCAACTGTGCGGCCTGCCGATCCGGATATTTACTTAGCCACGGGAGCATCACCTCTCCTTTCACCGGCGTTATCCCTCTTTGCAGGACCGTCCGGGAACCTCCTGAACCCCCCCCCCCCCGTCCTTTCCTGAAACAGTACCCCCGCAGGCCGAGCATTCGTGCCGGAATTTACATCCTGCCCCGAGTTTACACTGGGAATCATTAAATGCCCAGCACAATCCTCTCCTTGCTGCCTCTGCCACCCCTGGAGTGGACGGGGTGGCGCCCCCCTGAAAGGGCGACGAGCTGGCCGCAGCAGAATACACCCCCCCCCCCCCCCCCGGGAGTTCATAACTCACAGCCACAGCCCAATGTCCCTATGGTCTCAACCTAGCTCGGCACACACCGACATCCGCTGCTGGCATCGCTCGTCATACCTCAGCCATGCCACCCCCCCATAAAACCGGTGTGCCTCCCAAATGTTGTCTAGGTAACAAAACAGCGGAGAACAATTCTCCGGGTTCTTTTCTCCCACTACACTTGCCAAGATCGCAAAAGCCTGTAGCCAGTTCCCAAACGTCCTCGGGATCAACCTAAAAGCCTTTCTGTCCTCATCCTCTTCCTTAAGGTGCTTCCTACCCCTCCCCCATCTATCAGCTCCGAAACGTTCAAGAGGGAGCAGCGTAAAAATATCTACATACTCCCGCCTCCAAATCTTTTCCTTAACTTCCGGCTTCAGGTGGCCCCCCAACGGACCCTCAAAGCAAATATAAGAGTGCCCTTTAGACTGATCCGAAACTGATGCCCCCCTTTTTTCCACCTCTGGGCCAGGTCCCTTATCCACTCCCACGTCCCAATCCGCCGGCGCTACCCCTGGCACAACCACCGCCGGTCTACAACTTCTGACCATCTCCCTGGGCACTCCCCCCCTCGCCGACGCCGGGTCCCACCCCCCCCCCCCTCGGGTCCACCACCGACTCCGACCCCGTAGCCTCCCATCTATCCGGTAACTGTCGCATCCCCGTTATCAAACCCCCCAAACCGCCGGAGCCACCCCCCCCGGCGAGCCCCTCAAACCCAGAGTGAGAAACGATGTTAGATACGCCGATCTGAAGAGGCTCACCTTGATGGATGGCCGCGCCGCTCGGGATGCCCCCCCCCCGACCGTCGTCCTGAGATCCTGAGCCCCACTGATCCTGGATCCCGCCTATTGCCGGATGTCCTGACGCGCCCGCCGACCCCGGTGCCGCCGCTCGAGTTCCGAATGAGGATCTCGTCCCACCTGCGCCAGATGCCGCAAGCCTGGCCGACTCAGCGCGGGCTTCTCTGATCCAACGGCCTGATGCTCCTACCGCCATTCCGCTTCGAATTCCTTCCTGATCGGACATCGCCTGCTGGGAAAAAAGAAGAGGCGAGGAGCCTGTCCGTTCCAAGCAACCCACCCCCCGCGAGCTGGGGCGCAGCGCTGGATCATCAGGGACACGGGGAGCGCTAAAAGGGGTGGACGCCAACCGTGCTAGGCCCGGGAGCGGCGACGCCAGCTCAAACGGCCGTGCCTGCAGCTGATTGGGGGGAGGGGTCGACGACCCCCCCCCGCCCTAACAACGCCCCCGAAAGGGGGTGGGGTGGTCGCAAGCGGGTCGCACGAGTGGGGGGGGGTGGGGGGAATGAAGAACGAGCAGGCCCGGTATGCAGGGCATCCCAAACCGGGGTGCCCGAGGGGGCTGGGGAGTGTGCTGCTTGAGGGGCCCCACATGCGTCATTCCAGGCGCTGGGGGCCCCTGTACCGTCAGTCCCACCTTTGTCCCACCCTGGGCGCTGAAATAGGAGCCCCGGTAGCGTCAAAAAAGACGCCCGGGACTCCTGTACTTAATGTAAAGGGGGCCCGACCAGCATCCTCATATCTATCTATAGATAGATAGATAGATAGATAGATAGATAGATAGATAGATAGATATTGTATAGATAGATTAGATATGAGATAGATAGATAGCTAGATAGATAGATATGAGATAGATAGATAGATAGATAGATAGATAGATAGATAGGAGATAGATAGATAGATAGATAGATAGATAGATAGATAGATAGGAGATAGATAGATAGATAGATAGATATGAGATAGATAGATAGATAGATAGATAGATAGATAGATAGATAGATATTGGATAGATAGATAGATATGAGATAGATAGATAGATAGATAGATAGATAGATAGATAGATATGGGATAGATATGAGATAGATAGATAGATAGATAGATATGGGATAGATATGAGATAGATAGATAGATAGATAGATAGATAGATAGATAGATAGATAGATATTGGATAGATAGATAGATATGAGATAGATAGATAGATAGATAGATAGATAGATAGATAGATAGATAGATATTGGATAGATATGAGATAGATAGATAGATAGATAGATAGATAGATAGATAGATATTGGATAGATAGATAGATAGATAGATAGATAGATAGATAGATAGATATTGGATAGATAGATAGATAGATATGAGATAGATAGATAGATACGTAGATAGATAGATAGATATTGGATAGATGGATAGATAGATAGATAGATAGATAGATAGATAGATAGATAGATATGAGATAGATAGATAGATAGATAGATATGAGATAGATAGATAGATAGATAGATAGATAGATATTGGATAGATAGATAGATATGAGATAGATAGATAGATAGATAGATAGATAGATAGATAGATAGATAGATATTGGATAGATATGAGATAGATAGATAGATAGATAGATAGATAGATAAATAGATAGATATTGGATAGATAGATAGATAGATAGATAGATAGATAGATAGATAGATAGATATTGGATAGATAGATAGATAGATATGAGATAGATAGATACGTAGATAGATAGATAGATATTGGATAGATGGATAGATAGATAGATAGATAGATAGATATGAGATAGATAGATAGATAGATAGATATGAGATAGATAGATAGATAGATAGATAGATAGATAGATAGATAGATAGATATTGGATAGATAGATAGATAGATAGATATGAGATAGATAGATACGTAGATAGATAGATAGATATTGGATAGATGGATAGATAGATAGATAGATAGATAGATAGATAGATAGATAGATATGAGATAGATAGATAGATAGATAGATAGATAGATAGATAGATAGATAGATATTGGATAGATATGAGATAGATAGATAGATAGATAGATAGATAGATAGATAGATAGATAGATATTGGATAGATAGATAGATAGATAGATAGATAGATAGATAGATATTGGATAGATAGATAGATAGATATGAGATAGATAGATACGTAGATAGATAGATAGATATTGGATAGATGGATAGATAGATAGATAGATAGATAGATAGATATGAGATAGATAGATAGATAGATAGATAGATAGATAGATATGAGATAGATATGAGATAGATAGATAGATAGATAGATAGATAGATAGATAGATAGGAGATAGATAGATAGATAGATAGATAGATAGATAGATAGATAGATATGAGATAGATACATAGATAGATAGATAGATAGATAGATAGATAGATAGATAGATAGATATGGGATAGATATGAGATATGAGATAGATAGATAGATATTGGATAGATAGATAAATAGATAGATAGATAGATAGATAGATATGAGATAGATAGATAGATAGATAGATAGATAGATAGATATGAGATAGATAGATAGATATTGGATAGATAGATATTGGATAGATAGATAAATAGATAGATAGATAGATAGATAGATATGAGATAGATAGATAGATAGATAGATAGATAGATAGATAGATAGATAATCGTCCAACGCATGCGCAAGCCGCTGCCACATCCCCTCTATCCCTCTAGCAGGGAGCGTGAATGGCCGCCGCAGGCACGCTTCCTGTTAGGCCGAAGGCTTAGAAATCTTTTAAAGGGGGCTTCTTCCACTGTAATATGACATTATCAGACTTCTACCAAGTTTAGTCTGAGGCCGAACCAGAATATTGGCAATGATTTGGCAGAACTCAGTGGAGGCTCATCACTAAAAATAAACCTGGTTAAAAACAATAGCATAAAATTGCATCACAAGAAGCTCCATTACTCTTCTTGCCTCTCGAGGGCACCAGCCAGGGAATGGAAAGCATGGCCTAGGAATAATTTCAGCATCGCAATCACATGGCAATCATGAATGCACTTAGACTGGGCAACGGGACAGCGAAGAGTGAAATTGCGAGCCTGCGATTTGATCCAAATGACCAGACAAAGCATTAAATAGGATATAGAAATGGCTCACTGGGGTCGTGACCGAGAGGAAGACTAAGAACATGGTCCCGGAGTCTGACGAGCCTCTTGATAATTAGAGCTTAATAGAAATAAAGTGGACAGGCTGCACTTGTGGTTAATAACAAGGCGGGAAGACTTAGGGCCTTATTTATCAAGGAATAGCGACAGATAGCGTCAGATAGCGACTGGGGAGCCGGCCAGTAAAGCCAGGTACCGCAACTAGAACGCCGGCTCCCCTCCACAATCACACATTTATCAAGCCGATCCTGCTTAGCGACTGAGATAGCGCCGCCTAGCAACTCATTCATCATTATCCCAGCCTCATCCCACAGCGCCAGCGAACATCCTTGAACAGCGACAGGTATGACCTCTCGCTACCTGGCGCTCTCCAATGCATTTCAATGGCAGAATGTATTTTAATTAATAATTATTTTTTAATATATATATATTTTTTTTACATTTCAAAAAAAAAAATCTGTGAACACTTCTTCCTTTGAAAATGTATTTTTTGGGGATTTAAAAAAAATTTTTTTTTTTTTGCAGAATTGATATTACAGGTCTGATTTTAAACTATTCAGGTTTGAATATTATTTCAAAATCATTCCATTTTTTTTTTTTTTTGGGTGGTTAGGGGGTTAAAAAACTACTTTTAACACATCGCCTACTGCGCTCTGGGATTTAAACATGCATTTCACAGCGCTAGGAATTTTTAAGGCTGATTTTTTAATGAATATGGTGGGTGCCGGTCGCTATGTCCAGTCGCTATCATGCGCTCCCATACAACAGCGAACCTGTCAAATAGCGACTCAGCATCTTGTATTCAACATTACGGCACACCGACTGAGTCGCTATCATCCACCAAACAATGGCCAAGCACAGCGACTACTAGCGGTCGCTGTCAAAATACCGCTACAGTCGCTCAACAGTCGCTATCTGTCGCTATCTGTCGCTATTAATGAATCAGCCTCTTACTTGCTGCCAAGCGTCTTTCGGATGCCTTCTGGTTACAATGTAGCGTGCAGCAGGAGCACGCACTGGAATACAACATATCACCCACTGCACCAGCCTATTAGTAAATTCAGGCCCGAAACGTTGGGGTGCCCAAAACTCAGTATCTGTCTTTTTGTTACTTTAATGTAGTGCTTTCAACCTATCACCCCACTGCACCAGCCTGTTTTTGCCTATTAGTAAATTCAGGCCCGAAACGTTGGGATGCCCAAAACTCTCTATGGCACAGTTGTTACAGTGTAGTTTAGTCCAGCCAGACAGGCTGCTGCTGCTACTGTTACTATTTCTACACGCTCCTGTTCTTAGTCTCTGTTGTTTTTTTTATTGTAGTACTTCCAACCTTTTGCCCCCTTGCACCAGCCTATTTTTGCCTATTACTAAATTTGCACCCGAAACGTTGGGGTGTTCAAAACTCAGTGTGTGTCTCTGGTGTTTTTTTCAGTGTAGTGCTTCTAACCTATCTCCCCACTGCACTGGCCTATTTTTGCCTATTAGTAAATTTGCACCCAAGGCCAGCTAGAATGTATTATAGTATACATAGTATACTTATTTATTATAGTATTAAAGTATACAGTATGATACTGATAGATGCTGTGAAGCCAGGTACTGGTGTCACTTTTTATTGTGCCAAGAAAATGGTGGACAGGCTTTAGCGGTGCTTCTTCTTCAGTGGTTACAGTGTAGTTTAGTCCAGCCAGACAGGCTGCTGCTACTGTTACTATTTCTATACGCTCATTATCTCAGTTTCTTCTGTTTTTTTTAAGGTAGTGCTTCCAACCTATCACCCCACTGCACCGGCCTATTTTTGCCTATTTGTAAATTCAGGCCCGAAACGTTGGGGTGGCAAAAACTCTCTATGGCACCCAAAGCCAGTTAGAATTCTTTTTGCAATGAGTAAAGTATACAGTATGATACTGATAGATGCTGTAATGCCAGGTGCTGGTGTCACTTTTTATTGTGCCAAGGAAATGGTGAACAAGCTTTAGTGGTGCTTCCTCTTCAATTGTTACAATGTACTTTAATCCAGTCAGACAGGCTGCTGCTACTATTACTATGGCTGCAGGCTCAATTCATAATTCAGCTGCCGGGCTTCAGCAGAGGGAGCATCTGTAAAGAAGGGTGAGGACACATCACGGCCTTAAAGGAGGTTGAGGACACATCACGGCTGTAAAGGAGGGTCAGGACATATCACGGCTGTAAAGGATGGGTAAGGAAACCTCACAGCTGTAAAAGGAGAGTGAGGACACATCACAGTTGTAAAGGAGGGTGAGCACATATCATAGCTGTAACAGAGGGTGAGGACACATCATAGCTGTAAAGGAGGGTGAGGACACATCACAGCTGTAAAGGAGGGTGAGGACACATCACAGCTGTAAAGGAGGGTGAGGACACATCACAGCTGTAAAGGAGGGTGAGGACACATCACAGCTGTAAAAGGAGAGTGAGGACACATCACAGTTGTAAAGGAGGGTGAGCACATATCATAGCTGTAACAGAGGGTGAGGACACATCACAGCTGTAACAGAGGGTGAGGACACATCATAGCTGTAAAGGAGGGTGAGGACACATCACAGCTGTAAAGGAGGGTGAGGACACATCACAGCTGTAAAGGAGGGTGAGGACACATCACAGTTGTAAAGGAGGGTAAGGACACATTATGGCTTTAAAAGGAGGGTGAGGACACATCACAGCTGTAAAGGAGGGTGAGGACACATTACGTCTGTAAAGGAGGGTGAGGACACATCACGGCTGTAAAGGAGGGTGAGGACACATCACGGCTGCAAAGGAGGATGAGGACACATCACAGCTGTAAAAAGAGGATGAGGACATATCATGGCTGTAAAGGAGGATGAGGACACATCACGGCTGTAAAGGAGGCTGAGGACACATCACGGTTGTAAAGGAGGATGAGGACACATCACGGCTGTAAAGGAGGGTGAGGAAACCTCACAGCTGTAAAAGGAGAGTGAGTGCACATCACAGCTTTAAAGGAGGTTGAGGACATATCATGGCTGTAACGAGGGTGAGGAAACATCACGGCTGTAAAGGAGGGTGAGGACACATCACGGCTTTAAAAGGAGGGTGAGGACACATCACGGCTGTAAAGGAGGGTGAGAACACCTCACGGCTTTAAAGGAGGGTGAGGACACATAACGGCTGTAAAAGGAGGTTAAGGACACATCATGGCTGTAAAGGAGGGTGAGGACACATAACGGCTGTAAAAGGAGGTTGAGGACACATCATGGCTGTAAAGGAGGTTGAGGACACATCATGGCTGTAAAGGAGGGTGAGGACACATCATGGCTGTAAAAGAAGGGTGAGACCACATCACGGCTGTAAAGAAGGGTAAGGTGACATCACGGCTGTAAAAGGAGGGTGAGGACACATCATGGCTGTAAAGGAGGGTGGAGACACATCATGGTTGTAAAAGAGGGTGTCAGGGAACCGCAGGTGAATCAGGGACCTCCAGACACACAGATCGCTTTCCCAATCCCCTGTCCGAGCCCACCTAGCAGGACTACCAGGCCCAAAGCCTGCGGACACACAGATTCTTGGCTAAGGCAAAGAGATCGCTCAACTTAAATAAAGGTTTTAATGCAATGAGCGCACACTAGGCAGTGATAACAAACATTTGGCTATGATGGAATATGAATACATACACATGCTGTTCTGAGTAGTGGGTTACAGGTTACAGTGAGTTACACAGAGATATATAATAGTCAGTTACCTTAAGAAGCAGTTGTAGAGTGGTGATGAAGTGCTCCCACAAGGGGTATGTCAAGAGCTTATAGATGGTTTGGGAACCTCCAGCATGCTGCCGTGCGACCCCTCTCCAGAGATTGAGAAAAACCTGGCCCAGGGTCATCCCCCTTTATGCGGCAAGACCCTTTCACTCCCTCCCTTCTGTGGGATGGATTGTCCCCTTCCATTGTTGGGTAGCCTGCTTTAGCGCCTAAAACCCTTTAGGGGTTATAACTTTGAGCAGAGGGGTTGTATGCTTCTGAATACGGCACCAAAAGATTGGGCTGGATGCCGGGCATCCGATGATTCCAAAGATGGGGTCCCTAAATGGCTCAGAACCTTAGATCTCCATTTCTCTAGTTTCCCCTTGTCTCAGGGCCCTGAGAAACCTACCTCTACATACAATTTTGTGGGCCCATTCTGGTTCTGTACCTGGCTTGGTGCTGGGACACATAGTGGTCCAGCTATGGTCCGATTTGTGTTGGTGCCGAGTCTGCGGCTCTCACCTTTGATGTGAAGGAGCTCACAGCCAGGGGTCATACCACCTTCAGACCCATCGGGGCCTTCCCAGGCTGGAGGCGTGAGAGAATCAGCAGGGAGTCTGTGATCTGCGCTTGGCTCAACTCATAAATTCTAATTCTCCTTCCTGGGGAAGATCAAGTCCTGTGCATATTTATGACTAGAAAGCCTTAACAGGGGGAAATAAAGGGGAACTCCGGACTTGTATCTGTGGGCTTCTCACATTTAAACTGGATCGTTCCTTCACAGAGGGTGTGGACACATTATGGCTGTAAAGGAGGGGGAGGACACATCACGGCTGTAAAGGAGGGGGAGGACACATCACGGCTGTAAAGGAGGGGGAGGACACATCACGGCTGTAAAGGAGGGGGAGGACACATCACGGCTGTAAAGGAGGGTGAGGACACATCATGGCTGTAAAGGAGGGTGAGGACACATGACAGCTGTAAAGGAGGGGGAGGACACATCACGGCTGTAAAGGAGGGGGAGGACACATCATGGCTGTAAAGGAGGGTGAGGACATGTTAAGTCACACAGAAAAGCTTGTCCATCTTGTCAGAGAACCAGGACTGTTCCCTCTGTAGTCCAGCAGAGGGCGCCTGTTCGTCTATGCCGGAGAACCAGGACTGTTCCTCCTGTTGACCAGCAGAGGCCGCCTGTGAGTCCTCACTACTGAGCATGTGCAGGGGCCTATAAAAACAGACTAGGCCTGTCCTCAGTTGCCAGTTGGTCTTTTCCTGCATGCTCCTGAGTTCCTGTGATTCCTTCCTGTGTACCGACCCGGCTTGCTTCTGACTACGATCCTGCTTTCCTGACGACTTCGGCTTTGTTTTGCGACCACGATCCTGATCTGCCTGCCCACGACCTCTGCTTGTTTCTCGACTTTGATCCAGATCTGCCAGCCCACGACTTCAGCCTGCCTCACACTCCCAGATCAGCTCTGGTCTGTCTCCTACCCGGAATTCTGCAAAACCCACCCCTAGGTTGCCTGACCTGGGGCCTTCCTGCAGCCCAGTCTATCCTCACCATCAGAGGTTCTAGTGAATACCAGGTTGGTCCTTAGATTCCAGGCTTCCCGGTCGAGAGGTGAGCAGTGTTGCAGTCTCCGCAATCAGGGTTCACACCCGGTGTTCTGACACATCTGGAGTGAAATGTCTATTATTGCTGGCATTACCTGGCACCTGGCCACCAACTGACTCCATGCACAAGGCAGATGAAGCCTCCAGCTGTATTGTCGCCGGCCCTGCCACATTAGAGCCTCCAGTGGTACCTAATCTTTGCAGGGCAGCTTCTCACTGCCAGCCAGCTATAACACATGGGAAAGAAAGGAGGCTGAGCCTGCACCGCTATATATAAGCAAACTAGGTGCTGGCACCGGGCTGTTTATATACACTACAAAAGGATATGTATGTGGGTTACCAGACAACCACACACAGCATAACTGCCCATATAGAATGTGCCGCACACTGGCAATATTGAATTAACATATAATGGTTTATTTAATCACATCCAAGTCCCACATACAAAAATACATACATCTAAAAACACAGTTAAAAAGCCCCAAACATTTGGGGTGGGGGTGACTATCAGGTGGTTAATGTCTATACAATATATCACAATGTTCCCTCACAAGTATTAATCTAAAAGCTAAGTGTAACGATAACCCTTATCGCCGGAGGGCTTCACCGCCCGAGACGTCCTTTTCCCAATCGTAAGAGGTGCTGCTGGAATTCCAGAGTCGTCCGTGAGGAAACAGGAACAGCCCTTACAAGGGCTAGTGAACTGTAATATAGCGTTTCCCCCAATAAGAGACAGAACTCAGTATTGAGGGTGAAGGTGAAGTGTTTTTATTAGTGCCACTCTAGGCCTTATATACACAAGTCTCCATGCAATGGGACCTCCCCCGTGGACCTCATGACAAATACACAGACCAACTCTGCCGGTGACGCAATCAGCAAAACAATAGGCGTCTGTAATACACTCAATCAGAACAATGCCATTGCCTGTGACGTAATCAATTAACACAAAGGCAGTTTATAATACAATCCAAACTCCAATGACCTAATTAAGAAAAGGCCAGTGAATGGCCCGGTGGGCAACTGAATAGTGATGACATCCAAAAGACAGAGCGTCTGTCACAATGCCCCCTTTTTGTGGAACACCCGGCAGACCCGGATTGACCCTGTTCGGGTTAACGTGGGGCTGTCCGGACTCTTGTTATGGACAGAGTTCTGTGTAAGGACAAGTCTGCACATAGTGAGTAACCGGACTAAACATTGACGTGGGCTGTACATAGGAATCGGTCATGGGTGGGGTCCAAACACTGGGATATTGTGGCGTTGGTGAGTTCAGCACCAAAGTCCTTGGTTGGATGTGTGCACAGGTGCTCTGCTTTCTTATAGCTGGTCCAAGTTTCAATCTCTTTCCATGGAAGCTGATCGGAGAATCCACAATCTTCTGCACATCTACATCATCGTAAAAGTAGACAAAACCATAACCCTTAGAAACGCCAGAGGCATCCCTAATAATTTTGACACTCTTTACAGCGCCATACTTTGAAAAAACATCCTTAATTTCAGGCTGATTAATCCGACGGCCAATGCCCCCAACAAAAATAGTGTTTGGCATACGTTTCCCTTCTGGAAGGACGTAACCTGATGGCTGATCCTCTTCTTGGCTTCTTGTAACAGACATGACGTGATGCAGACGAAACCCCTGGGTCTCCCCGACCAGTGGGCTGGAGTCGGCAGCTCGGGCTGGAGACCGGGTTGTAACAGGGTTGACGCTGGCTGGTCCAGAGGTAGCGTAGGCAGAAGTCATTGGTCCTAGATCATTTCCCAATAGTACTTCTGCTGGTAAGTTGTCCATAAGTCCCACCTGTACCCTGCCGGATCCAGCGCCCCAGTCAAGATGTACTCGGGCGGTGGGGAGTCGAAACACAGCTCCTCCCGCCACCCTTACTGCAACGGTGTGTCCAGTGCGGTCTTTGTTCTTGACCAAATGAGGTTGAAGCAAGGTAAGTGTGGCTCCGGTGTTGCGTAATCCTTGCGCGGTGCGCCCATTGACTCGTACCTCCTGGCAATGGTGCTGTCGGTTATCTTGGATGGCCGCTTGTACGGGATCAGCTTCATACAGTACCCCCAGATACTCTTCCGAACTGCTCTCAGCTTCCAAACAGTGTGCCACAGGAGTAGGGGAGGTGGAAGGTTGCTTTTGCCCCCACGTGTTTCGGGGAGGCTCTAGGGCGCAATCACTGCGATAATGTCCCCATTGTTTGCAACGATGGCACTGAACTGTGGAGAGGTTCGGTTGCTGCGCTGGCCTATGTGGCCCAGAGTCACGAGTTGGCGCTGAAGCCACAGGTGCTTGAAATTTGATGGGAGGTTGTGGTTTTGGAGCGGACTGTTCTGTCCGGCGAGCATCAGTGTACTCGTCGGCTAGACGAGCAGCCTCAGGTAGCGTTAGAGGCCTCCGGTCACGTACCCACTCTCTTAGCTCTGGTTGCAGGGCATTGAGAAAATGTTCTAGTAAAAACAACTGTAGTACATCCTCAGCGGTCGTGGCTTTGCATCCAGTGACCCAGTGTGATGCTGTACGATGGAGGCGACATGCCCACTCCGTGTAAGAATCCCCTCCCTTCTTTTGGGATTCCCGAAATCGTCGCCTGTAGGCTTCCGGGGTGACAGCGTACCGGGCTAACAAAGCCTCCTTTACCAGATGGTAGTGTGGTAAGTCCGCATCAGGGATGGCCCGGAAAGCATCGGAAGCTTTCCCAGATAGTTTCCCTGATAATATGGTGACCCATTCCTCCGTGGGTACCCGGTGTAAAGCGCACTGGCGTTCAAAATCGGCCAAAAATCCGTCAATCTCGTCGTCACTTTCCTGGAAGGACTTAAATGCTGCAAATGGAATCTTTCTCCCCCCAGTGTAACTGAGGCTGAGAGGCTGCTGGGTTGAAAGTCGCCGATCTTCCCTTCGCTTACTGGCCTCTGCCTCCGCTGCGGCGAAGACTCGGTCGATCAGTTCCTGTGATGGATTCGGGCCATAGACCGACAATCTGTTCCGAACCGCTTGAACAAGAGCAGCGTCTTCATCGATCTCTATATTGGTTTCAGTCCTCACTGCTGCATGATCCATTTCGATCAGCTCGGCTATCAGTTCCCGACGTGGGCGGTTGCTAGCTGACCTTCCCCGGCTCTCGAGTAGATCCTTCAGGGTCAGCCTTTTCAACTTGTCCTACTGACTCTCCATCAGGGTAGCACTCTCTCTGGGTACAAAGGACCATCCCACCGCTACCACCAAATGTAACGATAACCCTTATCGCCGGAGGGCTTCACCGCCCGAGACGTCCTTTTCCCAATCGTAAGAGGTGCTGCTGGAATTCCAGAGTCGTCCGTGAGGAAACAGGAACAGCCCTTACAAGGGCTAGTGAACTGTAATATAGCGTTTCCCCCAATAAGAGACAGAACTCAGTATTGAGGGTGAAGGTGAAGTGTTTTTATTAGTGCCACTCTAGGCCTTATATACACAAGTCTCCATGCAATGGGACCTCCCCCGTGGACCTCATGACAAATACACAGACCAACTCTGCCGGTGACGCAATCAGCAAAACAATAGGCGTCTGTAATACACTCAATCAGAACAATGCCATTGCCTGTGACGTAATCAATTAACACAAAGGCAGTTTATAATACAATCCAAACTCCAATGACCTAATTAAGAAAAGGCCAGTGAATGGCCCGGTGGGCAACTGAATAGTGATGACATCCAAAAGACAGAGCGTCTGTCACACTAAGAAACAATGCAAAGAAATTAAAGTGCAATACATATATATACAACAATTTATCAACAAGGTAAGTGACCTGTGCAGTAAAGTGACAAGTGTTATTAAACTATTTAAAGTGACTAGTGCTATTGCCGTCCCAAAATAATTGGGGGATATTGCAAACACTCACTGTTAACGGTGAGTTAATGAGAGAAAAACATAAGTATTCAGAGTATACTGGGAACTAATAATCCAACATAATATGCCGTTTTAATACATCACCGTATGATAGACCCCATCCAACAGAATAAACACATGACGCGTTGCGTGGTGAACCTCCTCACCACTTCATCAGGTAGATGATGTTGATAAATTGTTGTATATATATGTATTGCACTTTAATTTCTTTGCATTGTTTCTTAGCTTTTAGATTAATACTTGTGAGGGAACATTGTGATATATTGTATAGACATTAACCACCTGATAGTCACCCCCACCCCAAATGTTTGGGGCTTTTTAACTGTGTTTTTAGATGTATGTATTTTTGTATGTGGGACTTGGATGTGATTAAATAAGCCATTATATGTTAATTCAATATTGCCAGTGTGCGGCACATTCTATATGGGCAGTTATGCTGTGTGTGATTGTCTGGTAACCCACATACATATCCTTTTGCAGCTATAACACATCCCTTGAAAATAAGCCCTAGCACCTATTTTTGGCCCCAAAAAATTAATATAAGTCCTGTCTTATTTTCGGGGTGGACACAATATAATAGCCAGCACATAAACCGAAAGGGTGCAACTCGGTGAGCAACTTTTAAAGAAACTCACAAACCCAAAGTCACAATAAATGTCAAGACTCAAAAATTACATCTGAGTATGTAATGGAATATAATGCCGGTCATTTATAATCCAATTCAAGAACCCTCAAACAGTAAAAAAGAAACAACAACGACTATCTGGTATCTATCCACGGACGTCTCGTATAATTTGCCAGCAACGTCTCGTATGGTCTAGTACTAATAAATAGCCCTGTATAGCTTTCTTATATTGAGCTCGCTGAGCCGCTCTCAGGAACAAAATAATGGTTTGGAGAATTACCTCCAGGATTCAGTGGGGCCAATTACTGCCTATATCTGAACAAAAAGAACAACGTATTATTAAAGGCAAACAGAAAAAAAAAAACTATTTCTGCACTAAAAGTCAACTAACAACGCTGAAGGAAATTTTTAAAAACTTTTTTACAAAAATCCTTACCTTATTAAAGTGGACCAACACCCAGGATTTTCACTATCCTGGGTTTTGGTCCACTTCGGTAGGGCACCCCGGTCGGGGGTGCCCCGCTGTGTGAAACCCCCCAGAACGCCGGGAAACACTCACCTCACCACGCTCCTACGCGGGCGCTCGTCCAATCGGAACGCTCAGAGCCGCTGTGGTATGCACGTACAAGCGGCGTCCAACCACAGCGAGTACTGGAGGGCGCGTCTCGCACTTCCATCTAACAGGGAGCGCGCCCGCGCAGGCCGTTTGTGAATGGCCGGCGCCGGTGCGCTCCCTGTTAGATGGAAGCGCGAGACGCGGCCTCCAGTGCAGGGGTGCGTGCCCTGCTAGAGGGAAGTGCGAGACGCGGCCGCGGCCCGCGCATGCGCGGTTGGAACGGGGATAAGGTAAGGTTTCTGGGCTTCCTGAGGGGGTTTCACCCCGTGGGATATCCCGATTTCGGATGCCCCGCGGGGAGGGATCTGATCGGCCCTGGAATCTTATAGATTTCCGAGCCGATCCCCCCTGGGTGTTGGTCCACTTTAAACATGTACCGTATTTTTGCGCCCTATAAGACGCACCTATTTATCCCCAAAAGTGTGTGTGTGTGTGGGGGGGGGGGTGTCTATGCGTCTTATCAGGCGAATGTAAAAAGAAATGTAAACTCACACGTTACAGGCGCTCCAGCATTGCTGTCGGGGCTGCGCGCACCACTGCAGGAGGCCAGAAGAAGATAGAGGAGAAGCAGGCTCTGTCACCGCTGCTGCTATCGCTGTCTTTTTCGGCAGCGAAAGCAGCGGTAGGGACAGCGACAACGCCCGCCCCTCCTCCATTTTCTTCTGCCCTCTAGCTGCTGCCGCTGCCTCTTGCAAGTGGGGCACACATGAGCACCCGGGTCCGTGCAGTAGGTGGGTGAGGCCTCTACCGAGTCGGCGCAGGCCACACCCACCCGCTGCCCTGACCCGGGTTTTCGTGCCTGCCCTGGCAGGAAGAGGCAGAAGCTGAAGGGCAGAAGATGGAGGAGCGGCAAGCGCTGTCTCTGTGTCGCTGCTGAAAAAGACTGATATCAGCGGCGGGGGGAGGAGACAGAGGCCATGGCCGCTTCTTACTGGCCAAGCCATAGAGCAGGTGGGTGTTGCTAATGCCGAAGCGGTGCAGGCCACACCCACCCGATTCACAGAGCCGTCCGCTTGTGTTGTCCCAGGCTGTCAGCAGTGAGTAAACTTTTTTTTTTTTTTTTTTTTTTTACTTCTGTCTATGTGGGGAACGGGGGAGGGTGCCACACTGCCTATATGGCGGAATGGGAGGGGGAATGCCACACTGCCTATATGGGGAATGGGAGGGGGAATGCCACACTGCCTATATGGGGAATGGGAGGGGGAATGCCACACTGCCTATATGGGGAATGGGAGGGGGGAATGCCACACTGCCTATATGGGGAATGGGAGGAGGAAATGCCACACTGCCTATATGGGTAATGGGAGGGGGAATGCCACACTGCCTATATGGGGAATGGGAGGGGGAATGCCACACTGCCTATATGGGGAATGGGAGGGGGAATGCCACACTGCCTATATGGGGAATGGGAGGGGGAATGCCACACTGCCTATATGGGGAATGGGAGGGGGAATGTCACACTGCCTATATGGGGAATGGGAGGGGGAATGCCACACTGCCTATATGGGGAATGGGAGGGGGAATGCCACACTGCCTATATGGGGAATGGGAGGGGGAATGCGACACTGCCTATATGGGGAATGGGAGGGGGGAATGCCACACTGCCTATGGGGAATGGGAGGGGGAATGCCACACTGCCTATATGGGGAATGGGAGGGGGAATGTCACACTGCCTATATGGGGAATGGGAGGGGGGAATGTCACACTGCCTATGGGGAATGGGAGGGGGGATGCGACACTGCCTATATGGGGAATGGGAGGGGGAATGCCACACTGCCTATATGGGGAATGGGAGGGGGAATGCGACACTGCCTATATGGGGAATGGGAGGGGGAATGCCACACTGCCTATATGGGGAATGGGAGGGGGAATGCGACACTGCCTATATGGGGAATGGGAGGGGGGAATGCCACACTGCCTATATGGGGAATGGGAGGGGGAATGCCACACTGCCTATATGGGGAATGGGAGGGGGAATGCCACACTGCCTATATGGGGAATGGGAGGGGGAATGTCACACTGCCTATATGGGGAATGGGAGGGGGAATGCCACACTGCCTATATGGGGAATGGGAGGGGGAATGCCACACTGCCTATATGGGGAATGGGAGGGGGAATGCGACACTGCCTATATGGGGAATGGGAGGGGGGAATGCCACACTGCCTATGGGGAATGGGAGGGGGAATGCCACACTGCCTATATGGGGAATGGGAGGGGGAATGTCACACTGCCTATATGGGGAATGGGAGGGGGAATGCCACACTGCCTATATGGGGAATGGGAGGGGGAATGCGACACTGCCTATATGGGGAATGGGAGGGGGAATGCCACACTGCCTATATGGGGAATGGGAGGGGGAATGCCACACTGCCTATATGGGGAATGGGAGGGGGAATGCCACACTGCCTATGGGGAATGGGAGGGGGAATGCCACACTGTCTATATGGGGAATGGGAGGGGGGAATGCCACACTGCCTATATGGGGAATGGGAGGGGGAATGCGACACTGCCTATATGGGGAATGGGAGGGGGGAATGCCACACTGCCTATGGGGAATGGGAGGGGGAATGCCACACTGCCTATATGGGGAATGGGAGGGGGAATGCCACACTGCCTATATGGGGAATGGGAGGGGGAATGCGACACTGCCTATATGGGGAATGGGAGGGGGGAATGCCACACTGCCTATGGGGAATGGGAGGGGGAATGCCACACTGTCTATATGGGGAATGGGAGGGGGGAATGCCACACTGCCTATATGGGGAATGGGAGGGGGAATGCGACACTGCCTATATGGGGAATGGGAGGGGGGAATGCCACACTGCCTATGGGGAATGGGAGGGGGAATGCCACACTGCCTATATGGGGAATGGGAGGGGGAATGTCACACTGCCTATATGGGGAATGGGAGGGGGAATGCCACACTGCCTATGGGGAATGGGAGGGGGGAATGCCACACTGCCTATGGGGAATGGGAGGGGGGAATGCCACACTGCCTATGGGGAATGGGAGGGGGAATGCCACACTGCCTATGGGGAATGGGAGGGGGGAATGCCACACTGCCTATGGGGAATGGGAGGGGGGATGCCACACTGCCTATATGGGGAATGGGAGGGGGAATGTCACACTGCCTATATGGGGAATGGGAGGGGGAATGTCACACTGCCTATATGGGGAATGGGAGGGGGAATGCCACACTGCCTATGGGGAATGGGAGGGGGGAATGCCACACTGCCTATGGGGAATGGGAGGGGGGATGCCACACTGCCTATATGGGGAATGGGAGGGGGAATGCCACACTGCCTATATGGGGAATGGGAGGGGGAATGCCACACTGCCTATATGGGGAATGGGAGGGGGGAATGCCACACTGCCTATGGGGAATGGGAGGGGGAATGCCACACTGCCTATATGGGGAATGGGAGGGGGGAATGCCACACTGCCTATGGGGAATGGGAGGGGGAATGCCACACTGCCTATATGGGGAATGGGAGGGGGGAATGCCACACTGCCTATGGGGAATGGGAGGGGGGAATGCCACACTGCCTATATGGGGAATGGGAGGGGGGGATGCCACACTGCCTATATGGGGAAAGGGAGGGGGGAATGCCATTCAAACAGCCGGCGTAGGTTAGTAGGGGAAATGGGACTGGGGCAAAGCAGCAACAACAGCAGTATTCAGGGCCGGCTCCAGGTTTATGTGGGTCCTTGTGCGGCATGGTCTCATTGGGCCCCTTTGTGGTGAGTCATATCATTGAGGAACATTGCAAATCTGGATGTCCCCTAAGGATCATGCTATTTGGAGCAAACTCTAGTTTTGGTCTGCTTTGAAGCGCACCAAACCCCTTTAAACCTGACCTCGGAGTCTAAATGAACCTAGACACTCCAGATTGTGGATGCCCCTGTGTGTGACCACCCCCCTCTGTTCATTCATTGCTTTCCTCGAACTGGTGAATGCACTGTGGAATTGCCAGTTTGAGTTAAAGGCCAAACCAGGGGGGTTCAGGAGGGAGGTCCCTTCCTCTATCCCTGACGGGGACAGCACAGGCAGCAGGGGAACCTTATTGCCGTATAGTGTTGTCCCCACCCAGCGGGGAAAAGAAGTTGCACCACCACCTCAGTCATCGCTGGCGAGCCATGAGGAGAAGTGGTCACCAGCTGTGGTTGTGCCCTCCCAGTCCGCCGCCAGTCAAGCGCTGTGACACACCCCAAAGGCTGCCCCTGTCAGTAGGCCGAGGGTCCCTGGCAGCTGCCCCACCTTGCCGGGTTCTGACGCCGGCCCTAGCAGTATTAATGGAGATTGGATTTACTGGGAGTATCCAGGCTCCCTTAGTGCAACAGCACAACTGATGCATATGGATTGTATATCCTGCAAAGGCGCCCCACCTTGCCGGGTGCTGACGCAGGACCGAGCTGTTTTAATGGAGAATGGGTTTACTGGGAGCACCCAGGCTCCCTTAGTGCAACAGCACAACTAATGCATATGGATTGAATAACCTGCATAGGCGGCTGGAGGTAGCAGTGGAAGCACATAAAAACTTTAGGACCCCCACATAAAGGGGGCCCGGGGGGCCTGAGCATGTCAGCAGTGCAGTGAGCAGTAAGGCAAAGTAAACAGAGCAATCCCACAGTGGGGATACTATTTGTCAGCGTGTCTCTCGCCACACTGACTCTCTCAGAGCAATCACCGCTGCGGCCTTCCGAAGGTCTTCATCTTTCCTCGATCGCCTATGTCCAAAGTCTGTCAGCACTGAGTGCATCCTCCGTGAGGTAAACAGCCAGGGGATCGAGGTGGGGGCCTGGCCAGTCTCCTGCTGACGCATTTCGTTCCACCCAATGAAGCTTTGTCGAGGCGTGGTGGTTGGTCCTTATGGGTTTGATCATCTTGTAGCACTGGGGCAGCCAGCACTGGGAGAGGGTGGGGAAGGGGACAGTGAAGCCTCACAGCCATTCATTACCTATTGTAACTGATAATGACCCATAAGCAGTGTCGGAATGGTGCCAAAAATCGGTCCTGGATTTTTCCCCTTGTCGGCCCTGTTAAGGCCCCCCAACCATGATGCCGGAGCTATAGCATTGGGGGCTGGGGTTCCTTGGCTTTTTGGGTACAGTGGCGGATTAAGGGCCAAAATTCAGCCCTGGATTTACTATACATCACCATCGAAGAACCATCAACAAAGAACTGCATTCTCGCCCAGATTAAGTAACGGGGAGACCGTTACGAAACGCGTCGGCTGGGATGGGGTGTGGCGCTTTGTTGATGGTTCTCCGATGGTGATGTATATAGCACATTGTTTATGATTTTTGATGCTTCTTTATCTCCCCCTGGCTGTCCTTAGGGTTATATTAGTAGGATAAGCACTATAGTTGCACTTTATTGTATTTTTATTGTATTGATTTTTAGTACACTTGTATATAGGTTCTTGATGAGAAATATTTTTTGCCACTCTTTGTTAAGGTTGGCATATATGTATCGTGTGAATGCTAAGCACTGATTGTACAATATTTATCACATTATAAGATATGCACATGTATATAGGAGGACCATTCAGCTTATAGCGCCCCCCGGTGGGATACTAGTATTATGTGTTTTTTAATCCTGGGTTTTGATCCACTTCAAGAAATGTGAAAAAAGAAAGGGAGAGATGGGGGTATTTTGGAAAAGAGAGGCCTGTAGGTCCAGGTGCGAGCTCCTGGTGCCCCCTTACAGAGAGGTTGGTATGGCGCCCTGTGCGTATTGGGGCGTATTGCCCCAAAGGCCGACCATGTGCAGGAGCCTGGGAATAAAACGCTGAGACAGGGGGGTTACAATACGTCAGTAACAGCCATTTAATTTTCTATTGGTGAGAAGGTTGGCTTTGTATCACTGCTGGGTGTGAACCACTATAAAGTGCATAATATTAATAACTACAGCTATAATCCATAGACAGGGGTGTGCTGATCCCTATCACTATTAGGGGGCGGGAAGCCATTTATACCCTAATAAAGCAAACTGGATGCAACTTTGTAGGGTGATTTTTTGGCCTTCCTTTTTCTTTCCTCGGTAGAACTTGTTGGGCAGATGTCTCCTTTCATCCTAAATAACGACGCGGCTTTCAGAAAAATACAACGGCAACAATAGAGCAGCTGACGCTCACGTTGCCTCCATCACGCTCCCGCAGCTTCATAGCGCGGGATCTCCAGCCATTTTGATTGTAGTCAGGGGTGGGGGGGGGGGCAATTTTATCCAATTCAAGGCAATTTGAGGATAAATGGTGGTAAATGTCTCGGCCAATTTCCATATCAGGTTGTTCTCCGTCAGCTTTCATTGAATTAACTGTTATTACGTGTAATGTTTCTGTCCCACCATTTCTGTACATCAGCTCATGGGGTCATATAATTGCGCACATCTGGCGATCCAGCACCCGGGCAGCAGCTACAGGCACCAGGATGCAGTTAGGGGACTGAATCATTCCAGGTGGCTGTTATCTCTGGTTATATTATCCTCTATAGTAAGGATGCACAAGCTGCGACACGGGGGGCAACACGCGGCCCATCTCTCCTCAGCTTACCTCTACTCAACTTTTTCCGACTCACAAATGCTCACCTCACCTATCCACCCCCCCCCCCCCGGCCCACTTCTTCCTGGCTTACCTTTGTGCACCTCACCTTTTATCGCCTCATCTCTGCCCACTTCTTCCGCCTTCCATCTGACCACTTTTTTTCACTTAACCACGGTCCAGCTTTGCCCTCCTCAACTTTTCTTGCCTTACGTCTGCCCACCTCAACATTTCCACCCTCACCCCTGCCCATTTCTTTCCACCGCATCTCTGTTCACCTCACCTTTTCCAGCCTCCTCCCTGCCCACTTTTTTCTTCCTTACCTCTGCCCAACTCACCTTTTGCCGCCTCACCCCTTCCCACTTTCTACTGCCTCATCCCTGCCCACTTCTTACCACCTTATCTCGGTTCACCTCACCTTTTCCAGCCTCCTCCCTGCCCACTTCTTCCTGCCTCACCCCTGCTCACTTCTTCCTGCCTCCCCCCTGCCCACTTCTTCCTGCCTCACCCCTGCCCACTTCTTCCTGCCTCACCCCTGCCCACTTCTTCCTGCTTCACCCCTGCCCACTTCTTCCTGCTTCACCCCTGCCCACTTCTTCCTGCTTCACCCCTGCCTACTTCTTCCTGCTTCACCCCTGCCCACTTCTTCCTGCTTCACCCCTGCCCACTTCTTCCTGCTTCACCCCTGCCCACTTCTTCCTGCTTCACCCCTGCCTACTTCTTCCTGCTTCACCCCTGCCTACTTCTTCCTGCTTCACCCCTGCCCACTTCTTCCTGCCTCCCCCCTGCCCACTTCTTCCTGCCTCCCCCCTGCCCACTTCTTCCTGCCTCACCCCTGCTCACTTCTTCCTGCCTCACCCCTGCCCACTTCTTCCTGCCTCACCCTGCCCACTTCTTCCTGCCTCACCCCTGCCCACTTCTTCCTGCCTCACCCCTGCTCACTTCTTCCTGCCTCACCCCTGCTCACTTCTTCCTGCCTCACCCCTGCTCACTTTTTCCTGCCTCACCCCTGCCCACTTCTTCCTGCCTCACCCCTGCCCACTTCTTCCTGCCTCACCCTGCCCACTTCTTCCTGCCTCACCCCTGCCCACTTCTTCCTGCTTCACCCCTGCCTACTTCTTCCTGCTTCACCCCTGCCTACTTCTTCCTGCTTCACCCCTGCCCACTTCTTCCTGCCTCCCCCCTGCCCACTTCTTCCTGCCTCCCCCCTGCCCACTTCTTCCTGCCTCACCCCTGCTCACTTCTTCCTGCCTCACCCCTGCCCACTTCTTCCTGCCTCACCCCTGCTCACTTCTTCCTGCCTCACCCCTGCCCACTACTTCCTGCCTCACCCTGCCCACTTCTTCCTGCCTCACCCCTGCCCACTTCTTCCTGCCTCACCCCTGCCCACTTCTTCCTGCCTCACCCTGCCCACTTCTTCCTGCCTCCCCCCTGCCCACTTCTTCCTGCCTCACCCCTGCCCACTTCCTCCTGCCTCACCCCTGCCCACTTCTTCCTGCCTCCCCCCTGCCCACTTCTTCCTGCCTCCCCCCTGCCCACTTCTTCCTGCCTCACCCCTGCCCACTACTTCCTGCCTCCCCCCTGCCCACTACTTCCTGCCTCCCCCCTGCCCACTACTTCCTGCCTCCCCCCTGCCCAATTCTTCCTGCCTCACCCTGCCCACTTCTTTCTGCCTCCCCCCTGCCCACTACTTCCTGCCTCCCCCCTGCCCACTTCTTCCTGCCTCCCCCCTGCTCATTTCTTCCTGCCTCACCCCTGCCCACTTCTTCCTGCCTCCCCCCTGCCCACTACTTCCTGCCTCCCCCCTGCTCATTTCTTCCTGCCTCACCCCTGCCCCCTTCTTCCTGCCTAACCTCTGCCCACTACTTCCTGCCTCCCCCCTGCCCACTACTTCCTGCCTCCCCCCTGTCCACTACTTCCTGCCTCCCCCCTGCTCATTTCTTCCTGCCTCACCCCTGCCCACTTCTTCCTGCCTCCCCCCTGCTCATTTCTTCCTGCCTCACCCTGCTCACTTCTTCCTGCCTCACCCCTGCCCACTTCTTCCTGCCTCACCCTGCCCACTTCTTCCTGCCTCACCCCTGCCCACTTCTTCCTGCCTCACCCCTGCCCACTTCTTCCTGCCTCACCCTGCCCACTTCTTCCTGCTTCACCCCTGCCCACTTATTCCTGCCTCACCCCTGCTCACTTCTTCCTGCCTCCCCCCTGCCCACTTCTTCCGGCCTCCCCCCTGCCCACTCCTTCCTGCCTCCCCCCTGCCCACTTCTTCCTGCTTCACCCCTGCCCACTTCTTCCTGCTTCACCCCTGCCTACTTCTTCCTGCTTCACCCCTGCCCACTACTTCCTGCCTCCCCCCTGCCCACTTCTTCCTGCCTCCCCCCTGCCCACTCCTTCCTGCCTCCCCCCTGCCCACTTCTTCCTGCTTCACCCCTGCCCACTTCTTCCTGCTTCACCCCTGCCTACTTCTTCCTGCTTCACCCCTGCCCACTCCTTCCTGCCTCACCCCTGCCCACTTCTTCCTGCCTCACCCCTGCCCACTTCTTCCTGCCTCACCCTGCCCACTTCTTCCTGCTTCACCCCTGCCCACTTATTCCTGCCTCACCCCTGCTCACTTCTTCCTGCCTCCCCCCTGCCCACTTCTTCCTGCCTCCCCCCTGCCCACTTCTTCCTGCCTCCCCCCTGCCCACTCCTTCCTGCCTCCCCCCTGCCCACTTCTTCCTGCTTCACCCCTGCCCACTTCTTCCTGCTTCACCCCTGCCTACTTCTTCCTGCTTCACCCCTGCCCACTACTTCCTGCCTCCCCCCTGCCCACTTCTTCCTACCCCCCCTGCCCACTACTTCCTGCCTCACCCCTGCCCACTACTTCCTGCCTCCCCCTGCCCACTACTTCCTGCCTCCCCCCTGCCCACTACTTCCTGCCTCCCCCCTGCCCACTTCTTCCTACCCCCCCTGCCCACTACTTCCTGCCTCACCCCTGCCCACTACTTCCTGCCTCCCCCTGCCCACTACTTCCTGCCTCACCCCTGCCCACTACTTCCTGCCTCCCCCCTGCCCACTTCTTCCTGCCTCACCCCTGCCCACTACTTCCTGCCTCACCCCTGCCCACTACTTCCTGCCTCCCCCCTGCCCACTTCTTCCTACCCCCCCTGCCCACTACTTCCTGCCTCACCCCTGCCCACTACTTCCTGCCTCCCCCTGCCCACTACTTCCTGCCTCACCCCTGCCCACTACTTCCTGCCTCCCCCCCGCCCACTACTTCCTGCCTCACCCCTGCCCACTACTTCCGGCCTCCCCCTGCCCACTACTTCCTGCCTCACCCCTGCCCACTTCTTCCTGCCTCACCCCTGCCCACTTCTTCCTGCCTCACCCCTGCTCACTTCTTCCTGCCTCCCCCCTGCCCACTACTTCCTGCCTCACCCCTGCCCACTTCTTCCTGCCTCACCCCTGCCCACTTCTTCCTGCCTCACCCTGCCCACTTCTTCCTGCCTCACCCCTGCTCACTTCTTCCTGCCTCACCCCTGCCCACTACTTCCTGCCTCACCCCTGCCCACTTCTTCCTGCCTCACCCCTGCCCACTTCTTCCTGCCTCACCCCTGCCCACTTCTTCCTGCCTCACCCTGCCCACTTCTTCCTGCCTCACCCCTGCTCACTTCCTCCTGCCTCACCCCTGCCCACTACTTCCTGCCTCACCCCTGCCCACTACTTCCTGCCTCCCCCCTGCCCACTTCTTCCTGCCTCCCCCCTGCCCACTTCTTCCTGCCTCACCCCTGCCCACTTCTTCCTGCCTCACCCTGCCCACTTCTTCCTGCCTCACCCCTGCTCACTTCCTCCTGCCTCACCCCTGCCCACTACTTCCTGCCTCACCCCTGCCCACTTCTTCCTGCCTCACCCCTGCCCACTTCTTCCTGCCTCACCCTGCCCACTTCTTCCTGCCTCACCCCTGCTCACTTCTTCCTGCCTCACCCCTGCCCACTACTTCCTGCCTCACCCCTGCCCACTTTTTCCTGCCTCACCCCTGCCCACTTCTTCCTGCCTCACCCTGCCCACTTCTTCCTACCTCACCCCTGCCCACTTCTTCCTGCCTCCCCCCTGCCCCCTTCTTCCTGCCTCCCCCCTGCTCATTTCTTCCTGCCTCACCCCTGCCCACTTCTTCCTGCCCCCCCCTGCCCACTTCTTCCTGCCTCCCCCCTGCCCACTTCTTCCTACCTCACCCCTGCCCACTTCTTCCTGCCTCCCCCCTGCCCACTTCTTCCTGCCTCCCCCCTGCCCACTTCTTCCTGCCTCACCCCTGCCCCCTTCTTCCTGCCTCACCCCTGCCCACTTCTTCCTGCCTCCCCCCTGCCCACTACTTCCTGCCTCCCCCCTGCCCACTTCTTCCTACCTCCCCCCTGCTCATTTCTTCCTGCCTCCCCCCTGCCCACTTCTTCCTACCTCACCCCTGCCCACTTCTTCCTACCTCCCCCCTGCTCATTTCTTCCTGCCTCCCCCCTGCCCACTTCTTCCTACCTCACCCCTGCCCCCTTCTTCCTGCCTCACCCCTGCCCCCTTCTTCCTGCTTCACCCCTGCCCACTTCTTCCTACCTCACCCCTGCCCACTTCTTCCTGCCTCCCCCCTGCTCATTTCTTCCTGCCTCCCCCCTGCCCCCTTCTTCCTGCCTCACCCCTGCCCACTTCTTCCTGCCTCCCCCCTGCCCCCTTCTTCCTGCCTCACCCCTGCCCCCTTCTTCCTGCTTCACCCCTGCCCACTTCTTCCTGCTTCACCCCTGCCCACTACTTCCTGCCTCCCCCCTGCCCCCTTCTTCCTGCCTCCCCCCTGCCCACTTCTTCCTGCCTCCCCCCTGCCCCCTTCTTCCTGCCTCCCCCCTGCCCACTTCCTCCTGCCTCACCCCTGCCCCCTTCTTCCTGCCTCCCCCCTGCCCACTTCTTCCTGCCTCCCCCCTGCCCACTTCTTCCTGCCTCACCCCTGCCCCCTTCTTCCTGCCTCCCCCCTGCCCACTTCCTCCTGCCTCACCCCTGCCCCCTTCTTCCTGCCTCCCCCCTGCCCACTTCCTCCTGCCTCACCCCTGCCCCCTTCTTCCTGCCTCCCCCCTGCCCACTTCTTCCTGCCTCCCCCCTGCCCCCTTCTTCCTGCCTCCCCCCTGCCCACTTCCTCCTGCCTCACCCCTGCCCCCTTCTTCCTGCCTCCCCCCTGCCCACTTCTTCCTGCCTCCCCCCTGCCCACTTCTTCCTGCCTCACCCCTGCCCCCTTCTTCCTGCCTCCCCCCTGCCCACTTCCTCCTGCCTCACCCCTGCCCCCTTCTTCCTGCCTCCCCCCTGCCCACTTCTTCCTGCCTCCCCCCTGCCCCCTTCTTCCTGCCTCCCCCCTGCCCACTTCCTCCTGCCTCACCCCTGCCCCCTTCTTCCTGCCTCCCCCCTGCCCACTTCTTCCTGCCTCCCCCCTGCCCACTTCTTCCTGCCTCACCCCTGCCCCCTTCTTCCTGCCTCCCCCCTGCCCACTTCTTCCTGCCTCCCCCCTGCCCACTTCTTCCTGCCTCCCCCCTGCCCCCTTCTTCCTGCCTCCCCCCTGCCCACTTCCTCCTGCCTCACCCCTGCCCCCTTCTTCCTGCCTCCCCCCTGCCCACTTCTTCCTGCCTCCCCCCTGCCCACTTCTTCCTGCCTCACCCCTGCCCCCTTCTTCCTGCCTCCCCCCTGCCCACTTCCTCCTGCCTCACCCCTGCCCCCTTCTTCCTGCCTCCCCCCTGCCCACTTCCTCCTGCCTCACCCCTGCCCCCTTCTTCCTGCCTCCCCCCTGCCCACTTCTTCCTGCCTCCCCCCTGCCCCCTTCTTCCTGCCTCCCCCCTGCCCACTTCCTCCTGCCTCACCCCTGCCCCCTTCTTCCTGCCTCCCCCCTGCCCACTTCTTCCTGCCTCCCCCCTGCCCACTTCTTCCTGCCTCACCCCTGCCCCCTTCTTCCTGCCTCCCCCCTGCCCACTTCCTCCTGCCTCACCCCTGCCCCCTTCTTCCTGCCTCCCCCCTGCCCACTTCCTCCTGCCTCCCCCCTGCCCCCTTCTTCCTGCCTCCCCCCTGCCCACTTCCTCCTGCCTCACCCCTGCCCCCTTCTTCCTGCCTCCCCCCTGCCCACTTCTTCCTGCCTCCCCCCTGCCCACTTCTTCCTGCCTCACCCCTGCCCCCTTCTTCCTGCCTCCCCCCTGCCCACTTCTTCCTGCCTCACCCCTGCCCCCTTCTTCCTGCCTCCCCCCTGCCCACTTCTTCCTGCCTCCCCCCTGCCCACTTCTTCCTGCCTCACCCCTGCCCCCTTCTTCCTGCCTCCCCCCTGCCCACTTCCTCCTGCCTCACCCCTGCCCCCTTCTTCCTGCCTCCCCCCTGCCCACTTCTTCCTGCCTCCCCCCTGCCCACTTCTTCCTGCCTCACCCCTGCCCCCTTCTTCCTGCCTCCCCCCTGCCCACTTCCTCCTGCCTCACCCCTGCCCCCTTCTTCCTGCCTCCCCCCTGCCCACTTCTTCCTGCCTCCCCCCTGCTCATTTCTTCCTGCCTCCCCCCTGCTCATTTCTTCCTGCCTCACCCCTGCCCACTTTTTTCTGCCTTAAACCGGACCTTCAGCATGAAGCATAATAAAAATCCCAAACCTTTAAAAAAAACTATTTTTAGCATGTAAAATTATTTATTTTACGTTTTTTGGTTACTTACTTATTATTCTTTCCCCCACTGGGCTGCAACTCTGTTCAGGACTCTAGGATACGGGAGCCGCCATCTTGCCCCAGAAGCATCACATACTGAGGAGAGTGGGATAAAGTACATGGGTGATAAACATATAAGAAAAGCTCTTATTCAGGGTGAAGGTCTGGATTAATGTGAGCAATCTGTATTTACGGGGGGGGGGGACATATAAGATAGGCTCTTATTCAGGGTGAAGGTCCGGATTAATGTGAGCAATCTGTATGTACAGGGGGGGGGGGAACATATAAGATAGGCTCTTATTCAGGGTGAAGGTCCGGATTAATGTGGGCAATCTGTATGTACAGAGTGTGGGAAACATATAAGATAGGCTCTTATTCAGGGTGAAGGTCCGGATTAATGTGGGCAATCTGTATGTACAGAGTGTGGGAAACATATAAGATAGGCTCTTATTCAGGGTGAAGGTCCGCTTTAAAGAAAGATAGAATGACATAGAAAGTGAGGAAGAGGGAAGAAAAATAAAGGAATGAGACAAGAGAAAGATGGAGAGAAATCAGAGCAAAATGGAGGGAATGTGAGGAAATGAGAGAGATAATGAATGAATGAGAGAATTAGATCAAGATGGGAGGAATGTACAAATAAAAAAATAACCTTCATACAAAAAAAGGGGAAAAAATCGAGAGATTTTAATAGTGAAAGTGTTAGTTAAATGGAAAAATAGGAATTAGGAAGAGGTAAGAATGAAAGAGAGACAGAGAGAGAGAATGAAAGGGAGAGTGTAGGAAAGTAAAAAAGAAAGAAAGGAAAGAAACTGGAGAAGAGAGATGGATGTAAGTAAAAAAAAAAGGAATGTGGGATGTGAAGAAGCTGGAAAGAAGAGTCATACGAGAGGAAGGTGACAAGAGAAAGAATGCGGAAACTAGATGAAAAGGATAGAGAAAGAGAGGAATACGGAGAGATCATGAAAACAATAGGATGACATAGAAAGTGAGGGAGAGAGAAGAAGAATGAAGGAATGTGACAAGAGAAAGATGGAGAGAAATCAGAGCAAAATGGGGGGAATGTGGGAAAATAAGAGAGGGATAATGAATGAATGAATGAGAGAATTATACAAAATTAGGGGAGACCTGGGATATGTGATTCCCCCGGAGCCACCAATAAGGAATCTACAAAATTTATTTCAAAGTATCACAAACAAACATTTAAAACCAACAATTAAAACACTTTAACCCCCCCCCCCCCCCCCGCTCCAACCCCAACATCATTCTTCCTCAAAATAACACATGAAAATTACAACGCTGCTACTACATCAAAATTTGAATATGAGGCTGACTCATCACTAACGCCAGGTAGCGACAGATGAGCGTCTGTAGCGGCATTTTCAGAGCGCCCGCTAGTAGTCGCAGTGCTCGGCCGTGAGTCGCTAGTTTATAGCGACTCAGTCGCTGTGCAGCAATGATGAATACATTGTGAGGAGTCGCTATTTGACCAGTACAGCGCTGTATGGGAGCGCATGTTAGCGACTGCTCATAGCGACCGACTCACACCATATTCAGCAAAAAAACTGCCTCACAAATCTCTGGCGCTGAAAAATGCTTGTCTGCAGCCCAGAGCGCAGGAGGCGGTGTGATTAAAGTCTGTTTTCCAGCATCTATCCACTAGTAACAAAGAGAAAACATATGGAATTACATTGTAACAACATTGTAACATGAACACTTTAACGCCTGTAATGTCATTTCTGAGGAAATATATAAAAAATGAAAAAATTGTGAAAAAACTGCTCATTCAATGTCAGAAGAGGTCACAGAATTATTGAAAAAAAAAATAAAAAAAACCCGTTTAAAGAGAAGAAAAGGATTCAAATCCCCCGTTTAAAGAAGAAAAGGTTCATCCATAGAAATGTATGGGAGAGCGGCAGGTAGCGAGAGGTCATACCTGGCACTGTGCAAGGCTGAATGCTGGCGTTGTTCGCTGAGGCTGTGAAAATGATGAATCAGACGCTACATGGCGCTATCCCAGTTGCTAAACAGATTCTGCTTGATAAATGTCTAATTGCGTGCCGTGTCCGGCGTTCACCAGTCGCTACCTGTCATTAACCAGCCACTACCTGACGCGATCCCTTCTTAAATAAGGCCCTTAGCCAGTGTGTGTATAGACGCAGCCGGGGAGGAAGACCCACCGCCCCTGCTCTTCGTTTCTGTGGAGATAGTCAGCGTTAGTAGCGCCGTGTCTATGCGTGATGCGGGTAGTCGGGGGCGGGGCGAGGGGGCGGCGAGGGGCGTTGGTTTGCAGGGGAAGGAATACGCTTGACACCGACGCATGCTTCCCGGACGTCATGGCGGCTGCCGGCCGGGGCCGCTGGGCGTGCGGGGGCACGTTGTGCGGAGGGGTTGGGTGATGTCATCTCCTTTGTATATAAGGTGGTGGATGGAGGGGGGAGACGGCACAGGTACCTTGAAAAAGTGGTTTGCCACGTAACGCGTGGGGGATAAGAGGTCTGGTCGGTAGAGCGGCGTGGTCTCCTTATAAAGGGTGATATTGTTTTTTATCATAAGTTTCTCACTGTGCGCGGCTTATTGTTTGATTTCTTTTTCTCTTTGATTATGAATTTTTGATCATCTTACGCAAAAGCACTTCAGCACTAGGTTCACTTTATTTGTATTTGTTTGCACAAAGTGTTTAGAGATAAATATACATTTTTTAGAGTTATATCAATTGGATTGCTTGCATGGTTTGCACATTTAAAGTGGACCAACACCCAGGGGGGATCGGCCCGGAAATCTATAAGATTCCTGGGCCAATCAGATCCCTCCCCGCGGGGCATCCGAAATCGGAATGTCCCTCTGTGTGAAACCCCCCAGGAAGCCCAGAAACCTTACCTTAACCCCGTTCCAGCGGCGCGTGCGTGGGCCGCGTCCGCGTCTCGCGCTTCCCTCTAGCGGGGCGTTTGTGAATGGCCGGCGCGGGCGCGCTCCCTGTTAGAGGGAAGCGCGAGACGCGGCCTCCAGCGCTCAGAGCCGCTGTGGTTGGACGCCGCTTGTACGTGCATACCACAGCGGCTCTGAGCGCTCTGATTGGACGAGCACCCACGTAGGAGCGTGGTGAGATGAGTGTTTCCGGGCGATCTGGGGGGTTTCACACAGCGATCGGGGGTGCCCCACCGAAGTGGACCAAGACCCAGGATACTCAAAATCCTGGGTGTTGGTCCACTTTAAAGGGGACAGGACCGCTGTAAAGTTTTTAACATGTTTTGTATGTCATGTGTTAAATGGAGTATTGTGAATATATATGTTTTTAATTCATTCAATAAATGAGGATAATGATTTGACTGTATAGATTGATCGTTTTTTTTGTGCTGACTCAAATTGAATCTTGTGGTTACTGGAACCACCTTTTTTTTTGTTAGTACTGTCTGCAGCTTATGCATTGTTTTGAGATTCTTTTGGGCCGGGCGGAGCAATATTGTTTAGGCCTTTATTTATCAAGGGATAGCGCCAGGTAGTGTCTCACTAACGCCAGGTAGCGCCAGCTATCGGCAGCTACCGACTCCAGAACGCCAGGCTGCGAACACAATCACGCATTTATCACGCTAAATGAGCGTCATGGGCGAGAGCGTCAGCTAGCAGACTGCAACGAACAGCGCCGCTGCTAATCCCATCACAGCGCCAGGTATGACCTCTCGCTACCTGGCGCTCTCCAATGCATTTCAATGGAGCAATCTTTAAATATTCATAATAAATTGATATTAATGTTTTTTTTTTTTTTTTTAAATGTCAAAAATTCTGTGACCACTTCTGCCATGTTATATTTTTTTTTTAAGGTCAAAAAAAAAAATTGTGCAGAATTGATATTACAGGTCTGATATTGATGTATTCATATTACAAAATGTTTTTAAAAACTTGTTTATTATTTTTTTCCAAAAATATGGTTGTTTGGGGGTTAAAAAACTACTTTTAACACATCGCCACCAGCGCTCTGGGGTTTAAACATGCATTTCACAGCGCAAGGATTTTTTGAGCGTGATTTGTTAATGAATATGGTGGGAGCCGTTCGCTATGGCCATTCGTTGTCATGCGCTCCCATACAGCGCGGAACCTGTCAAATAGCGACTCCTAACCCCGTATTCAACATTACCGCACACCGACTGAGTCGCTGTCAACAACCGAACAACGGCCAAGCACAGCGAATACTAGCCGGCGCTGTGAAAATCACGCTACTGTCGCTCATCTGTCGCTACCTGGCGCTATTAATAAATCGGCCTCCCCGATTAAAGGTGGTGCGGGATTGTGTGGTATGTTTGAGATATCCTATTGGTGAGAAGATTGGCTTTGTATCACTGCTGGGTGTGAACCACTATAAAGTGCATAATATTAATAACTACAGCTATAATCCATAGACAGGGGCGTGCTGATCCCTATCACTATTAGGGGGCGGGAAGCCATTTATACCCTAATAAAGCAAACTGGATGCAACTTTGTAGGGTGATTTTTTGGCCTTCCTTTTTCTTTGCTTTCCTTGGTAGAACTTGTTGGGCAGATGTCTCCTTTCATCCTAAATAACGACGCGGCTTTTAGAAAAATACAACGGCAACAATAGAGCAGCTGACGCTCGCGTTGCCTCCATCGTGCTCCCGCAGCTTCATAGCGCGGGATCTCCAGCCATTTTGATTGTAGCTTGGAGAGAGGGGGGGGGGGGGGCAATTTTATCCAATTCAAGCTAAATTGAGGATAAATGGTGGTAAATGTCTCGGGCAATTTCCATATCAGGTTGTTCTCCGTCAGCTTTCATTGAATTAACTGTTATTACGTGAAATGTTTCTGTCCCACCATTGTTTCTGTACATCAGCTCATGGGGTAATATAATTGTGCACATCTGGCGATCCAGCACCCGAGCAGCAGCTACAGGCACCAGGACGCAGTTAGGGGACTGAATCATTCCAGGTGACTATTATCTCTGGTTATAATATCCTCTATAGTAAGGATGCACAAGCTGTGACACGGGGGGCAACACGCGGCCCATCTCTCCTCAGCACCAGGCCGTAGTTAGGAGACTTGTCATCTGCTGAATCATTCCAGGTGACTTTTCAGCTACCTGATATAAAACAATCAGATAAGATATTATAGGGGATTTTCTTTTACAAATACTTTATTAGTTGTTTGTTGTTGGTACATCTGAGCAGCCCATAGATAAATGCAGCATTAGCTACAACATACTTTTGTTATAGAGATAGATCACATATCAAGGAACTTATCCAGTGAGTAACGTCTCATCTATGGGATATGTCAATGGACTATGCTGAGGATAACCTGCAAATCCATTGGTCTTCTTCACCAGCTTGCACGGGAATTTTTTTGTAGAGAAAAATGATGGTTAGCTTCGTCCCTGTATTGATTACAGGGAGCTAAGCAGAGTGTGCAGCAGAAGCACTGCTGTAACTTATTTGAGCCCTGATCCTTTTTCTGTCAATAGCGGCGGAGTGGTTGGCGGCAGCAGCAGCAGTGTAACAAATTGGCCCCAGTCGTGTCTGCAAAAAGATGGCCGGCGGCTACCATAAGTCAGGACACTTCTAGCGCCAGCACTAGGATTGTCCTCACTCATGGGAGCTGGCAGCCGTTCTTCTGTAACCCTGGCCTGGGCCAGTTTGTGAGGCTGCCATCGCTTCTGCCACCGCTCCGCTGCCCTTGGCTGAAGTCCGTGTTTGTGTTTTGGAACTTGCCTTTTGTACTCGCTACGAACATTTCAAGTAGTCAGTAATTTTTCATTGCATTTTATTAATGACGGCTTATGAGAATTCCTAGCTTTTTTTGTTGCAGCGTATCTGGACAATAGGCTCGATTCAGAGGCACGTTCGTCTGGACTTCCGTAGCTGTCTGTGAAAGTTTTTGTGGGTGTTTGTAATTTTTTTGTTTTTTTTAGTTCATTTTTCATTCGTACGAATATTCGGGTAAATGCGTATATGCGCTTTCGATGAACAAAAGCAAATCGGAACATTTGCGTTAGTTCGGGTCATTTTCCAAACCAAATATGATATTTTTCGTTTGTTCAGATAACTTACCTTATTGCTATGGGCTTGCATCTCATTCAGAGAGCTGATTGCCGACAGACCACCACCCTATAAATCCGTTTCCTTTGCGATCCCCTTACGGGACCATTTTGACCTCGAGACTAGCAGCTATGGACGACTCTAGTGCATTTGAGGAGCATGAGGATCTGCAGCTCATGGGCATTGAAATTGTCTGGAGGGCTGAGACCAGATTGCACCGGCGATGCATGCACATCGATGGCATGCATGACGTTGAGCTGTTCGAGCTCACCAGACTTAATCGCGCTTCCCTCCATAAATTGTATAGTGAGCTGCGGCCATGGTTAGCCCGCACCACAAGGAAGGGGCAAGCAATTTCACGTATGACCAAGATGCTTGGCTGCCTGCATTTTTTGGCAAATGGCTCATTCCAGAGGCTGGGTGCCCTCTCCGTGGGGATCTCCCAGCCTACGCTGAGCCGCGTGCTATCCAAGTTTTTGGAAGGCATGGCTAACATTACTCGAAAATATATTTGTTTTCCTGACGACATGGTAGCCAAAAACGCGATTAAGCTGGCATTTTATAACATCGCCGACATGCCCAACGTCATGGGTGCCATTGACTGCACCCACGTTGCCCTGGTGCCTCTGGCAGCCGACGAGTACATCTACAGGCAAGTACAATCTGTCATATTTTTCTTTTTTTTTTTTTTTTTTATGAAATAAAAATTTAAAAAAGTCCCTCCGTGTAAAATGTCTCTCCTTATAAATATTCCCTCCTTGTAATTAAACCCTCCTTGTAAGTTATCCATCCTTTAAAATAATCCCTCGTTTTAAATAATCCCTCCTTGTACTTGTTTATTGCTATTTTAATTGGGCCACAGGTTTTGCTTAGGGTGTGATTAGTTAGTGTTTCCCTAGTTTTCCTTGCCTTGCTAATGTTTTTTTTTTTTTTTATCCCAGGAACTGCAAAATGGGCCACTCACTGAATGTCCAAGCAGTGGTGGCCCCGGACATGCGGTTCCTTAGTCTGCTCGCCGGGTTCCCAGGCTCATCCCATGATGCCTACATTCTTCGCAGATCAATAACGTCCTTTTTTTATATGTATGCCTATGAATTTAGTTTGTGTTCCATGTATGAAACTCTGCCTATTTGAACACCTTGTTTACCTGTGAAACACGACCTTAACCATTTGATTTTTCAAGCAATCAAGCCTTGCCAAATGTTTGTCCTGCATTAGCCAAATGTTACAATTCAATTTAGAGTAAAGTAAGAATTAGTCTGCCCCACACTCTGCTTAAATTATGTCCTTGAATTTATAATAGGATCTGCGCCATCTTTGATTAGATGCATTACACTTACTGAGTAGAGGAGAGCGGGATAAAGTGCAGGGGGCGGGTTAGAGCTGTTTTGGACTCATACAAAGCAGATACAGGGTCCTGAAAATTTAAGACATCCAAGAATGCTGAGCAGCACAGTCCTAAACCAATACCTGTTAGCAGTCTGGCTGATTGGCCCTCATCCGCCATCTTGGATGTTTAATTTGTTTCCACATCTATTTTATGTTTTTTGTGTTTTTTTCTGGCCTGTGCACTATGTATGCTCATGTTGTGTAGCAAATGTGACCTAGCCTCTTAGACATGTTGATGGCCCGTTTAGGGGATTCCATTTATTTAGTAATGTGTAATTTATGTTTTTGATAATACATTTTGGCAGGTGATTCCGGCTATCCACTCCTTCTGTGGCTGTTGACGCCGTCCTCCAGCCCCAGAATGCAGCCGAGGAGGCATATAATAGGGCGCACAGGAAGACCAGGGCTGTGGTGGAGAGGGCATTTGGCCTGTTGAAGACCCGCTTCCGATGCTTGGACCATACCAGGGAAGCACTTCAGTATGACCCCAAAAAGGTCATAGATATTATAATGGCCTGTGCAGTGTTGCATAATTTTGCTATATTGCAGCGTGTCCCCCGGTATGTGGATTTGCCCCCCTCTCCAACCACCGATGACCCAGACGAGGACTATCGGGGCCCACCGAGTGCGTCTGCCCAAGCCGTGCGGTCTAATTTAGTGCTTAATTTGGTGTTCCTTTGTTTGTTTTGTCCGTTTATTTTTTGTTAATTGTGTTTTTGGCCCTTTGTGTTTGTATGTTTGTTTCTAACTTTTACAAACAGTAAATAAATAATTACAAAGAACCTCACACATGATTTTAGACTCAACAACAGGTTAATTACAATTTTATGTTGTTTATTTCCAAAGCAAACATTGGAGTTGATGGTCACTCCCATAGTTGCATAAAATATATGGTCAAACCACAAATGAAAGTTTTTGCAAATCTGGCCACATAGCAATTGGCCAGAGGCAGGAATTTTACAGTAAGGCACTCCTGTCCAAAGTTTCTGACAAATGAAAATTTCAAAAACATATGTGCCAAGCATTGCCATGTCCACATTGGTCAACAGACAAATAGGCCCACAGACACACCCTCTCCTGCTTGGCCACATTTGCCACAGGCACAGGTGTAAAGCAGCCAAACATCTACACCTGTTACTCAGTGGGCCACCCAAACAAGAACCCCCTGTCCCAATCCAAGTCCAGTTCAATCTCAGCCAGGGGTCAAGGTAGTAGTTTGCCAGGCCAAAATGTCCCCCAATCATGCCTACAAACAGGAGGAGCCAGAACCAATGTCAGGTGCTACAAGCATGCAGCGCAACAGCTTGAGTGGCAGGTTCATTGAGGCTTCACCTCCGGCATTGGCCAGTGGCCTACCTCAGCACTCTAATGAGCTTTATGGGCGCAAATCCAAAGCAAACAAGCAAAGCCATCACAAAAGGGTATATTGGTAGGGCTCACCAGACAGGTCAATACAGTGGGGATGTAGAGCAAAGATGTGAAGCAGATACAGGCCAAATAGGCTTTAAAATGGGGGATGCCCTGTGACAGACGCTCTGTCTTTTGGATGTCATCACTATTCAGTTGCCCACCGGGCCATTCACTGGCCTTTTCTTAATTAGGTCATTGTAGTTTGGATTGTATTATAAACTGCCTTTGTGTTAATTGATTACGTCACAGGCAATGGCATTGTTCTGATTGAGTGTATTACAGACGCCTATTGTTTTGCTGATTGCGTCACCGGCAGAGTTGGTCTGTGTATTTGTCATGAGGTCCACGGGGGAGGTCCCATTGCATGGAGACTTGTGTATATAAGGCCTAGAGTGGCACTAATAAAAACACTTCACCTTCACCCTCAATACTGAGTTCTGTCTCTTATTGGGGGAAACGCTATATTACAATTCACTAGCCCTTGTAAGGGCTGTTCCTGTTTCCTCACGGACGACTCTGGAATTCCAGCAGCACCTCTCACCATTGGGAAAGGACGTCTTGGGCGGTGAAGCCCTCCGGCGATAAGGGTTATCGCTACAATTGGTGGCAAGCGGTCGGATGGTCCTTTGTACCCAGAGAGAGTGCTACCCTGATGGAGAGTCAGTAGGACAAGTTGAAAAGGCCGACCCTGAAGGATCTACTCGAGAGCCGGGGAAGGTCAGCTAGCAACCGCCCACGTCGGGAACTGATAGCCGAGCTGATCGAAATGGATCATGCAGCAGTGAGGACTGAAACCAATATAGAGATCGATGAAGACGCTGCTCTCGTTCAAGCGGTTCGGAACAGATTGTCGGTCTATGGCCCGAATCCATCACAGGAACTGATCGACCGAGTCTTCGCCGCAGCGGAGGCAGAGGCCAGTAAGCGAAGGGAAGATCGGCGACTTTCAACCCAGCAGCCTCTCAGCCTCAGTTACACTGGGGGGAGAAAGATTCCATTTGCAGCATTTAAGTCCTTCCAGGAAAGTGACGACGAGATTGACGGATTTTTGGCCGATTTTGAACGGCAGTGCGCTTTACACCGGGTACCCACGGAGGAATGGGTCACCATATTATCAGGGAAACTATCTGGGAAAGCTTCCGGTGCTTTTCGGGCCATCCCTGATGCGGACTTACCACACTACCATCTGGTAAAGGAGGCTTTGTTAGCCCGGTACGCTGTCACCCCGGAAGCCTACAGGCGACGATTTCGGGAATCCCAAAAGAAGGGAGGGGATTCTTACACGGAGTGGGCATGTCGCCTCCATCGTACAGCATCACACTGGGTCACTGGATGCAAAGCCACGACCGCTGAGGATGTACTACAGTTGTTTTTACTAGAACATTTTCTCAATGCCCTGCAACCAGAGCTAAGAGAGTGGGTACGTGACAGGAGGCCTCTAACGCTACCTGAGGCTGCTCGTCTAGCCGACGAGTACACTGATGCTCGCCGGACAGAACAGTCCGCTCCAAAACCACCAGCTCCCATCAAATTTCAAGCACCTGTGGCTTCAGCGCCAACTCGTGACTCTGGGCCACATAGGCCAGCGCAGCAACCGAATCTCTCCACAGTTCAGTGCCATCGTTGCAAACAATGGGGACATTATCGCAGTGATTGCGCCCTAGAGCCTCCCCGAAACACGTGGGGGCAAAAGCAACCTTCCACCTCCCGTACTCCTGTGGCACACTGTTTGGAAGCTGAGAGCAGTTCGGAAGAGTATCTGGGGGTACTGTATGAAGCTGATCCCGTACAAGCGGCCATCCAAGACAACCGACAGCACCATTGCCAGGAAGTACGAGTCAATGGGCGTACCGCGCAAGGATTACGCGACACCGGAGCCACACTTACCTTGCTTCAACCTCATTTGGTCAAGAACAAAGACCGCACGGGACACACCGTTGCAGTAAGGGTGGCGGGAGGAGCTGTGTTTCGACTCCCCACCGCCCGAGTACATCTTGACTGGGGCGCTGGATCCGGCAGGGTACAGGTGGGACTTATGGACAACTTACCAGCAGAAGTACTATTGGGAAATGATCTAGGACCAATGACTTCTGCCTACGCTACCTCTGGACCAGCCGGCGTCAACCCTGTTACAACCCGGTCTCCAGCCCGAGCTGCCGACTCCAGCCCACTGGTCGGGGAGACCCAGGGGTTTCGTCTGCATCACGTCATGTCTGTTACAAGAAGCCAAGAAGAGGATCAGCCATCAGGTTACGTCCTTCCAGAAGGGAAACGTATGCCAAACACTATTTTTGTTGGGGGCATTGGCCGTCGGATTAATCAGCCTGAAATTAAGGATGTTTTTTCAAAGTATGGCGCTGTAAAGAGTGTCAGAATTATTAGGGATGCCTCTGGCGTTTCTAAGGGTTATGGTTTTGTCTACTTTTACGATGATGTAGATGTGCAGAAGATTGTGGATTCTCCGATCAGCTACCATGGAAAGAGATTGAAACTTGGACCAGCTATAAGAAAGCAAAGCATCTGTGCACACATCCAACCAAGGACTTTGGTGCTGAACTCACCAACGCCACAATATCCCAGTGTTTGGACCCCACCCATGACCGATTCCTATGTACAGCCCACGTCAATGTTTAGTCCGGTTACTCACTATGTGCAGACTTGTCCTTACACAGAACTCTGCCCATAACAAGAGTCCGGACAGCCCCACGTTAACCCGAACAGGGTAAATCCGGGTCTGCCGGGTGTTCCACAAAAAGGGGGCATTGTGACAGACGCTCTGTCTTTTGGATGTCATCACTATTCAGTTGCCCACCGGGCCATTCACTGGCCTTTTCTTAATTAGGTCATTGTAGTTTGGATTGTATTATAAACTGCCTTTGTGTTAATTGATTACGTCACAGGCAATGGCATTGTTCTGATTGAGTGTATTACAGACGCCTATTGTTTTGCTGATTGCGTCACCGGCAGAGTTGGTCTGTGTATTTGTCATGAGGTCCACGGGGGAGGTCCCATTGCATGGAGACTTGTGTATATAAGGCCTAGAGTGGCACTAATAAAAACACTTCACCTTCACCCTCAATACTGAGTTCTGTCTCTTATTGGGGGAAACGCTATATTACAATTCACTAGCCCTTGTAAGGGCTGTTCCTGTTTCCTCACGGACGACTCTGGAATTCCAGCAGCACCTCTCACCATTGGGAAAGGACGTCTTGGGCGGTGAAGCCCTCCGGCGATAAGGGTTATCGCTACAATTGGTGGCAAGCGGTCGGATGGTCCTTTGTACCCAGAGAGAGTGCTACCCTGATGGAGAGTCAGTAGGACAAGTTGAAAAGGCCGACCCTGAAGGATCTACTCGAGAGCCGGGGAAGGTCAGCTAGCAACCGCCCACGTCGGGAACTGATAGCCGAGCTGATCGAAATGGATCATGCAGCAGTGAGGACTGAAACCAATATAGAGATCGATGAAGACGCTGCTCTCGTTCAAGCGGTTCGGAACAGATTGTCGGTCTATGGCCCGAATCCATCACAGGAACTGATCGACCGAGTCTTCGCCGCAGCGGAGGCAGAGGCCAGTAAGCGAAGGGAAGATCGGCGACTTTCAACCCAGCAGCCTCTCAGCCTCAGTTACACTGGGGGGAGAAAGATTCCATTTGCAGCATTTAAGTCCTTCCAGGAAAGTGACGACGAGATTGACGGATTTTTGGCCGATTTTGAACGGCAGTGCGCTTTACACCGGGTACCCACGGAGGAATGGGTCACCATATTATCAGGGAAACTATCTGGGAAAGCTTCCGATGCTTTTCGGGCCATCCCTGATGCGGACTTACCACACTACCATCTGGTAAAGGAGGCTTTGTTAGCCCGGTACGCTGTCACCCCGGAAGCCTACAGGCGACGATTTCGGGAATCCCAAAAGAAGGGAGGGGATTCTTACACGGAGTGGGCATGTCGCCTCCATCGTACAGCATCACACTGGGTCACTGGATGCAAAGCCACGACCGCTGAGGATGTACTACAGTTGTTTTTACTAGAACATTTTCTCAATGCCCTGCAACCAGAGCTAAGAGAGTGGGTACGTGACAGGAGGCCTCTAACGCTACCTGAGGCTGCTCGTCTAGCCGACGAGTACACTGATGCTCGCCGGACAGAACAGTCCGCTCCAAAACCACCAGCTCCCATCAAATTTCAAGCACCTGTGGCTTCAGCGCCAACTCGTGACTCTGGGCCACATAGGCCAGCGCAGCAACCGAATCTCTCCACAGTTCAGTGCCATCGTTGCAAACAATGGGGACATTATCGCAGTGATTGCGCCCTAGAGCCTCCCCGAAACACGTGGGGGCAAAAGCAACCTTCCACCTCCCGTACTCCTGTGGCACACTGTTTGGAAGCTGAGAGCAGTTCGGAAGAGTATCTGGGGGTACTGTATGAAGCTGATCCCGTACAAGCGGCCATCCAAGACAACCGACAGCACCATTGCCAGGAAGTACGAGTCAATGGGCGTACCGCGCAAGGATTACGCGACACCGGAGCCACACTTACCTTGCTTCAACCTCATTTGGTCAAGAACAAAGACCGCACGGGACACACCGTTGCAGTAAGGGTGGCGGGAGGAGCTGTGTTTCGACTCCCCACCGCCCGAGTACATCTTGACTGGGGCGCTGGATCCGGCAGGGTACAGGTGGGACTTATGGACAACTTACCAGCAGAAGTACTATTGGGAAATGATCTAGGACCAATGACTTCTGCCTACGCTACCTCTGGACCAGCCGGCGTCAACCCTGTTACAACCCGGTCTCCAGCCCGAGCTGCCGACTCCAGCCCACTGGTCGGGGAGACCCAGGGGTTTCGTCTGCATCACGTCATGTCTGTTACAAGAAGCCAAGAAGAGGATCAGCCATCAGGTTACGTCCTTCCAGAAGGGAAACGTATGCCAAACACTATTTTTGTTGGGGGCATTGGCCGTCGGATTAATCAGCCTGAAATTAAGGATGTTTTTTCAAAGTATGGCGCTGTAAAGAGTGTCAGAATTATTAGGGATGCCTCTGGCGTTTCTAAGGGTTATGGTTTTGTCTACTTTTACGATGATGTAGATGTGCAGAAGATTGTGGATTCTCCGATCAGCTACCATGGAAAGAGATTGAAACTTGGACCAGCTATAAGAAAGCAAAGCATCTGTGCACACATCCAACCAAGGACTTTGGTGCTGAACTCACCAACGCCACAATATCCCAGTGTTTGGACCCCACCCATGACCGATTCCTATGTACAGCCCACGTCAATGTTTAGTCCGGTTACTCACTATGTGCAGACTTGTCCTTACACAGAACTCTGCCCATAACAAGAGTCCGGACAGCCCCACGTTAACCCGAACAGGGTAAATCCGGGTCTGCCGGGTGTTCCACAAAAAGGGGGCATTGTGACAGACGCTCTGTCTTTTGGATGTCATCACTATTCAGTTGCCCACCGGGCCATTCACTGGCCTTTTCTTAATTAGGTCATTGTAGTTTGGATTGTATTATAAACTGCCTTTGTGTTAATTGATTACGTCACAGGCAATGGCATTGTTCTGATTGAGTGTATTACAGACGCCTATTGTTTTGCTGATTGCGTCACCGGCAGAGTTGGTCTGTGTATTTGTCATGAGGTCCACGGGGGAGGTCCCATTGCATGGAGACTTGTGTATATAAGGCCTAGAGTGGCACTAATAAAAACACTTCACCTTCACCCTCAATACTGAGTTCTGTCTCTTATTGGGGGAAACGCTATATTACAATTCACTAGCCCTTGTAAGGGCTGTTCCTGTTTCCTCACGGACGACTCTGGAATTCCAGCAGCACCTCTCACCATTGGGAAAGGACGTCTTGGGCGGTGAAGCCCTCCGGCGATAAGGGTTATCGCTACATGCCCATAAAACCCAGGTTGGGGCCCTTGGAGGTGGGCCCTCACCTGGGCCTGTGTGGCATTCAGAATCTGCAACTGTTCCAACATGTTTCTATTGGAAGTTCGAAATTCAGCCATCATGGCACTGAGATTGTTAGTTAAGGTGGCCATGTGGCTGTTGCTATTTTGAACTTCCTCAAGCATGGCACTGTAATAATTGGATAAGGTGGCCATGTGGCTGTTGTTGGACCTAAATTCAGTCAGCATGGAGTTTAAGGTGTTGTTTAATGTTTCTAATTGGCCATGAAGATGCTCGTGGTTTCGTTGATTTTGGAGGCGAAATAGCCGCCTCTCATGGTGCCATGCTGACTCCATCATCGGCGCGCCCCTCCCCTGGGCAACTGGGCGACGTAGCTGACTACGCCTCCCAATTCCCTGGGTTGGGGGGCATGCAGATGATGTACCTCTAGGTCTACCAACAGCCACAGGTCTGCTTGGCAAATTATCAGCAGCAGAGCTAACACTGGGGACTGTCGCCTTAGTCTCTGCATGCTGCCCACTATGGGCTGGCAGCATGCAGACAGCTTCACTCTGCTGCTGAGGATTTGGTGTAGAAACATGTTGGGACAGTTGCAGATTCTGTCCCAGGGGGAGCTGTTCTGAAGGTTCAATGAAGGCTCCATCTTCCTCCAGCTCACGGATTTCCTCCATCAGTGTGTGGGTCTGTTGGGACATGTAAATAACAAAGGTTCAGTTTGGGGAATACATATGTAATTCAGCAAAAAGAAACATGGCAAGGCACATGCATAAGCAACATCAGAAAAAGACACTCACCCTATATATCAGATCCTGGGTCCGAGGCAGCACGGAAGTAGACAGCATGGTAAAACTGGCAGAGGATTCCCCGCTAGCTGAGGGATGATGCTGGGCTGCATTGGGGAAAATAAGGCATGTTAACACACAACTAGGCATTGGTGATGTGTATTAACACATATGGTTCCCTAAAACACGGGCCCATGTATGAATGGCAACTCCCCCAACGGACCAAGTTAAACTTGACTATGAATGCCATTATCTGTTAGATGTATTAGTCACCAAGTACATACACATTGGTCTCCTTACCCAAAATAAACATAAGCCCATTATGGGACCACACTCAGCATTTGCCAGCATTTGCCATTAGATTAGCCTGTTTGCCATTCTTTCTAGGTCAAAGTTTCAAGTCTTTCTGAGCAAAGCACAGCTCAAAACCAAATTGGCTACAGATAAAGATGGAAGTATTGTATGTAATTGACTCTAAATACATAACAGGCAGTCCTTTGCTAATCTCAATAATGTTCCTCAAGACTCTCCCAAATAATGTATGAGCAAGGAAAAAAGCAAATGATGAGTCGCCACACATAACACACCCTGTTTAAATTGTTACCTTCACTACAAGGCACACCCTAGGGGCATGTGTTAATACATGGGTTTGTGCGTAATTTTACACGTAGATCACATTTCACATACACACTAACATTACTAACCTGCAGGAATAGTAGGGATGTCCGTGTCCTGTCGGGCCGAGTGTCCCTCTAAGGCCACAGGATGTAGCAGTCCCAGCACCATCTCCTCAGCTCGGGTAAATTGCAGTTTTGTGGGGAATCTGCCGCCAGTTTGTAAGCTGAAAAAGAGAGTTGCACACATTTAGCTAAATGTTTGCAATACAAGACGAAGCCAAATCCACAAAGTATATATGTACCTGTAATTACGCCATTTATTTTCTTTCTTCCGTGCTGCATACTTTAGGTCCGATATTTTCCTTTGTATCTGCTCCACATCTTTGAGCTCTTCCCCCGCTGCATTGACTTGTCTGGTGAGCTCCTCCAAAATCTTGGCTTTGCGCTGCTTGCTTGTAGCTTTGGATCTGCGCCCATATAGCTCATCATAATACAAGGTGAGGCCACTAGCCAATGCCAGAGTTTGTGCCTCACCAAACCTGCCACTCAACTGGCCTCTGCGCAATGTGCGCCCTGTTGCTAGACGTTCTGGCTCATCAGTGGTTTGCGGCAAATCGGGGGACATTCTGGGCTGGCTGTGTTGGGGAGAAATGTAGGACAGGTGGCTGGCTTCTAATTGAACTGGACTTGGATATGGACTTGGGGTTCTTGGCTGGGTGGCCACTGAACTAGCAGGCGTAGCTGTGGCATATTCTGCCTGCATTTCCACCTGTGCCGGTGCCAAATGTGGCCAAGGAGGAGAGGGTGTTGTGAATGAAGTCGTGCTTGGGGCCCCGTGCCTCTTCAGGCCCTTAGAATACCCATGCCCCTTGGAGGTAGACGGCCGGTCCAGGGGTGACCCAGAGCTTGGGCTTCGGGGCCTGTGCCTTGCCCTCTTGTCCGCTGGTTTTGACACCCGTGCGGGTGGGGAGGGCGAACTCTGACTTCTGGCCCTGTGCTTTGCCCTCTTGGCATGAGCCTTGTGGCCCCGTGCGGGTGGTGTGGATGGGGAAGTTGAACTGGTGGGGCTTCTTTCCCGGTGTCTCCTTTTGGTTGTCTTGCCATGGTAGCCACATGGGTGGGGTGATGGTGACCTTGGGGGTCTGGGGCTTTGCACCCTCTTGGTCCCTTTTTTCCCCTCCGTTGGGGTTGGCTTTCTGGCCTGTGGCTTGCTATTTCCAGCTGCCTCCTTTTTTTGCCTAGTTGTGCTGGGTGCCTTTGCCTGGGCACTGCGGGTTGGCCGCAACTTCTTTTTGGTCATCTGGGACCGAGTCTATGGCCCTTCAGCAGGCTCCTGCCGTTTGGCTGGCTGTTTGCTGGTGGCCTCCTTTGCTGCTTTTTGCGGAGCTTTTTTTGGTGCCATTGCTCATGGACTCTGAAAGATAATGAGCTGTGTGTCCAGGACCCTTTAAATAAGATTGGCGGGGGCTCACGCTACGCGTACGGACGTGCGTACGGCCGTTCGTCCGGCCGTGCGGAACCCGGAAACCACAGGGGCATTACTTATCTGCTGCAGGCAAGAGGCAAGATGGTGCCCACAATCTTCACCCACCAACAAGAAGAAATCATCATGCTTGTAAGTGTCTTTTAATGCTTTTGATTTGCATCTAAATGCATGCCTAGCCCTTAAGGAAGCGCAGGAAGAAACAGTTGGTTTAAAAAGTGTCTAAAACTACGTGCCAAACCGAAGTGAGGGCCCACACGTGCGAACCAACACTGAGGCCAGTTCCAAGGATTGTATTAGGCTACAAATGTGTCTGTTAATGTCATTTAGTCAAATGATCGATTGTTGACAGATATTTGTATGCAGTTTGAACTAAAACCTAGCTTTATTTTGTGTTTTGTAGACCATGCTGGAGCGCAGGTACGACTACCTGCCCAACTCTTTTGAGAAGCGCACCATCGCCCTGGAGATCATTGCCCAAATCCAACATCAGACGGATACCACCTTCACCCACACGCAGATCATGCAGCATTGGTCGGACCTGAAACGGCTGCACATGCCCCGGGTGCGGTGGTTTTTCGGAATCCATTTCCCTAGTAAGTACATAGAGATTGTATGTCAGATGTAACTCATGCAGAAGGTAGGCATTTATTTATAATTATTTTTCTTTTCTAGTGTTGGAAATGGATTACCGAATCCGCCGCATCCGGAGGTGCACAGGCCGACCAGTGCGGCATGAATCTGCAGCTGGAAGTGAAGGTGGTGGATCTCCAGGGTGACGGTCCTACCCCGGTTCCTCAGACCAGCCCCTGGACCTTTCCACAGAGGAGGGGCGGCACGGCGTGGGCAGGGAGTCGTACCCAGTGACGCATGCGGGAGCCTCTGGTATGTGACTCTTCATGTAACCGCACACACATATACATGCTATTTCCACCCAAGCTGATTCCCATAATCTGCTTTTGTAGATGCTTCTGGAGCGGGTGAAGATGCGCAGGCTGCAGCAGATCTCGCCCAGGAGGCACAGGGAGAAGGTGAGTGATGTGACACACACATTGAAAATGAATTTTGATTACTGTTGACTAAGACATTATAGGTGACCCTATTTGCCATGTCTCGACAGCCTCTACTTCACAACAGTGGCAGGGCCCAGGACGTAGGTTTGTCCCCAACGAGGCATCCGTCGGCCACCAACCAAGTAAGTTGTAATGTCTTTCTTTGCAGTATGTGTTAAGTGACATGATCACCCAGATACATCAAGCCATAGTCAATGGCATTAGCAGACTGACCTGTGCCCATTTGCTTAGATTAATTACTTAGCAGAATGACCAGTGCCCACTTGCTTAGAGTAATTACTTAGACTGACATATGTCGTCCTGATTTATGTTAGCAACTAAAAAACATTCCATCCACAGGTGAGAAACATGTATTTGTCTCGAAGTAATTTTGTCTCAAAAATTTGATACAGGGACCACACGGGCAAGAGTGGAAGAAATGAATCGAAGGGTCCTTGAGTTGGTGGCCGATATGCAGCAGCTGGTTGACTCGTTGGGGAAAACAGAAGAATAATGTTCTGGGTCCTGTCACTGTTTTTAGTTATGTAAATAGTTTTTTAGATTTTACATTTTTAATAGTTTTAAAGGTTGTGTTTTTAAGATTTGTAAAAAAAAAAAAATAATAATAATAATGGGCCCAAAAAATGGCCTTCAAGTTAAAAAAAAAAAAAGTTTTAGTGTCATTTTTTAACACAAATACATTAACACCAAACGAAGGGTGAAATAAATATTTAGAGATGAAGATTCAGATGACCGGGAAGTGGTTTGGGTAAGTTTTAGGGGCCTAAAATGGAAGAAGAACCTAACCGGGAAGTGGTTTGGGTAAGTTTTAGGGGCCTAAAATGGAAGAAGAACCTAACCGGGAAGTGGTTTGGGTAAGTTTTAGGGGCCTAAAATGGAAGAAGAACCTAACCGGGAAGTGGTTTGGTTAAGTTTTAGGGGCCTAAAATGGAAGACGAACCTAACCGGGAAGTGGTTTGGGTAAGTTTTAGGGGCCTAAAATGGAAGAAGAACCTAACCGGGAAGTGGTTTGGGTAAGTTTTAGGGGCCTAAAATGGAAGAAGAACCTGAACGGGAAGTGGTTTTGGTAAGTCTTAGGGGCCTAGAATGGAAGAAGAACCTAACCGGGAAGTGGTTTGGGTAAGTTTTAGGGGCTTAAAATGGAAGAAGAACCTAACCGGGAAGTGGTTTGGGTAAGTCTTAGGGGCCTAGAATGGAAGAAGAACCTAACCGGGAAGTGGTTTGGGTAAGTTTTAGGGGCCTAAAATGGAAGAAGAACTTGACCGGGAAGTGGTTTGGGTAAGTTTTAGGGGCCTAAAATGGAAGAAGAACTTGACCGGGAAGTGGTTTGGGTAAGTTTTAGGGGCCTAAAATGGAAGAAGAACTTGACCGGGAAGTGGTTGTGGTGAGCTTTAAGGGTCCAAAAGGGAAGATGGAGGATAGCGCTAAGTAGTTGGGGTGAGCTTTAAGGGTCCAAAAGGGAAGATGGAGGATAGCGCTAAGTGGTTGGGGTGATCTTTAAGGGTCCAAAAGGGAAGATGGAGGATAGTGCTAAGTGGTTGTGGTGAGCTTTAAGGGTCCAAAAGGGAAGATGGAGGATAGCGCTAAGTGGTTGGGGTGATCTTTAAGGGTCCAAAAGGGAAGATGGAGGATAGTGCTAAGTGGTTGTGGTGAGCTTTAAGGGTCCAAAAGGGAAGATGGAGGATAGTGCTAAGTGATTTAGCTAAACATTGTAGTAGAAGTGAGGGTGGCAAATATGTAGGCGAGCACTTTAATGAGTTAAGTTTGTAGTGCGCAGGCGCAAGATCGTAAGGATTTCCGTCTGGACGATTATTTATTGAAAAAGGGAAACAGAATCTATCGGGAAACGTAAAGGATTCGTGGGAGGATACGATGGGAAAAGGGCAAAATCGAAAGCCGACGTTGGAACATGAGAAAATGAAACGGAAAAGTCACGCTGGAAAATGACATCCTCGTACTCGTAATCTGCCGTACGAACGGACGGAAACTTTACAGAAGGCTTGCAATGCATGCATAGAATCGCTCGCACACTCATACGAGAGCAGGAAATTTTCAAAATAAAAACAGATCGGCACTAAAACGAAAGTATTTTTTTGTCTCTCTGAATCGAGCCTTTGGTGTAGTGAGCCAGCTCCTTAAAGTGGACCAACACCCAGGATTTTCACTATCCTGGGTTTTGGTCCACGTCTGCGTGAAACCCCCCGATCGCCCTAAATAACTCACCTCACCCCGCTCCTACGCGAGCGCTCGTCCAATCAGAGCGCTCAGAGCCGCTGTGGTATGTACGGACAAGCGATGGACAACCACAGCGTCTCTGAGCGCGCTGGAGGGCGCGTCTCGCACTTCCTTCTAACAGAAAGCGCGCCCGCGCCGTCCAGTCACAAACGGCCGGTGCGGGTGCGCGCCCTGCTAGAAGAAAGCGCGAGATGTGGCCGTGGCCCGCGCATGAACCGTTGGAACGGGGATAAGGTAAGGTTTCTGGGCATCCTGCTGGGTTTCACACAGCGGGGCATCCTGATTTCGGATGCCCCGCGGGGAGGGATCTGATCGGCCCTGGAATCTTATAGATTCCTGGGCCGATCCCCCCTGGGTGTTGGTCCACTTTAAAGAGGAATTGCCTGGAATTAACTGCGTTTTTTGGCTGCATGTTTTTGAAGCCTTATCCCATTTGATAGCTTGTAAGCATTTACATTGTCGGTGAAGGATTGAATTCAGTCACCATTTATTGTGCTGTGGGACTTTGACTTCATCTATCATCTAGCTTTGGTGCTCTGTATACTTTACAGAATTTAATGCTTTTATCGTCCTTGTTGGAAAAGGACATTTATACGTTGAGCACCACTTAAATTAACATCGATTTGTATATCTATTAATTCTTCAACGCGGTGTGATGTATTAATACTTACATTTTGTAATTATTTTTACTTTTCTATAATATATATACATACATACAAGTTTTTTTTTTCCCTTCTATCCCCCCTTTCTCATTAACACACCCCCTCCCTAGATAAACCACGGGAATAATTGCTTTATCTATCTACATACATACATATATACATACATACATACACATACATATATATATATATATATATATACATATAGACATTTTTTTTTGAGTGCCGGGTTGCCCTGCACGGGTTTCTCCGCTTATGCGACCCTTTCTAAAATACCCCTGCTGTGTTGCCTTAAAAGTGGGTACATAATCGAGATTTTGCAATATTTCTCTGAGAATTCCAGGGTTAGGTACCCCCGGTTGTACTTGTTTTCTCTGATTATGACCACACTATTCTGTTAAAACATTTCATTCATATTTATTTGATTTTGAATTAAAAAAGAAGATATATCTATACATTTGATAAACAATAACAGCTTCAGTATTTTGTGGATACATGTTAATCGGTCATTGCCATTTTCTCAGTAATCCTTTACAGGTGGGCAGACATGTTTCGCCTTACAAAATAGGCTTTATCAATGCCCTTTCACCTTGTCAAGGAATTTCTTGCATTTATCTCATTGGGTGCTGTCCATTCAGTGATTTCCCCGAGAAAATTCTGGTCCATATACCCTCTTGGGAACAGTATGTGATTTTTTTGAGGTATGCTGACCCTTTAAGGGATGTTCTGCAGCTTGTCCTAGTTTCCAGGAATGCTCGTTTTCCTATGAAACCGCCATTAGTGTTTCCTCATTTTTAGATGCTGTACATACATTGTCAAGGTATGCTTCCTGCCTGAAATATCTTCCCTTTTCTGTCCTTGCCTATATGTATGGCATTCTGCTCGTTCGTCAATAGGGGCTGGGACACATATAGACATACATACACTTTTTTTTTTTTTACTCCTATCACTTTACTCGTCCTTTCCAGGCGGTACTTGTTTGAGTCTTTCTAACAGTTCCTTACCAAATTGTAGGAGTTGTTTCTTAATCTCAACCTGTGTATTCACCTCGGCTTCTATATCTATAATTTATTTTTTGACCACTTTCCAAAAGTAGGTGGGGTAGGCTTGCGCCAATGATTGAGGATATAATACTTGGAGCCCATCATAATAATGTTGATCAAGGACCTCTTAGCCTTGGGTAAGTCCGGTATTGGGACATTTAGAAGTATTCTAGCTTTGTCCAATGTAATGTTTGAGGACACCCCCCCCCCCCCCCAGAGGAAGAGGCAGCGAGTGGACCCTCGCGTCAACGGGAAAATCGTTAAAGTATTTTTAGTCAGTTTTTAATAATGCCTCTTTTACTATGTTGGATCCTTCTTTCAATGTGCTGTGTTGTGGCCTTCTTTCAATGTTTTATTATTTGCTGCTGCTTTAAATGTTTTTTCCTTATTATATTTGGTTTCATTTTGGCCTTTTGTTTAATGGTATTTTTTTTTTTAAATGACTACAGTTATTAAAGTGGATTTAAAACCATGTGACAGATATTTTTAATATATTTTTATTACTGGTATATTTTTGAAATAATACCCAAATTGGGTCCTAGTTATATATTGTTTTTTTAAAACATTGTGCAATGTATTTATAGTGAAATCCACAAGCACTTCTATGTCCAAGAATACGACTATGCCTTGAGTGCCAAGACCAGCATTGTGGAGGAGGTGAAGGCCACCGTGTCCTGGCGCTTTAATACAGACTTGACGGTCAAATCCAATATGCAGCAATGGTCGGACTGCAAGCACCAGGACAATGAGGGTGTCTATAGGCTCTATGATGCCTATACTTCTGGTAAGTGGAACACACATACACGGGAAGACTGATCCATTACTAACGTCAGGTAGCGAAAGATGAGCGTCTGTAGTGAGGATTTCAGAGCGCCCGCTAGTAGTCGCTGTGCTCGGCCATGGTTAGTTGTTTCAGAGTGCCTCAGTCGCTGGTCGGCATTGATGAATATGTTGTGTGAGTCACAGTGACTCACAGTGACGGTAGCGCCAGCTCAGTGCGACTGACTCAGACCATATTCATCAAAAAAAAAGCTTCACACAGTTTTGGCGCTTAAAATTGGATCATTGTAGCCCATAGCGCCAGAGTCTGTTTTTGAACATGTATCCACTAGTAACAAAGCGAAAACATATGGAATGACATTGTTATTACATTGTAACATGAACACTTTAATACCAGACATGTAAGGACAATTCTGCATAAAAATATTATTAATCAAAAAAGTTTTTTAGGCCAGGAGACATGTCAGAAAGTTTTGAAATTTTGTTAAAAAAAAAAAAACTGGATCAGGAAAGGGATTTAAGGATCGTCCATAGAATGGGAGAGAGCCAGGTAGCGAGAGGTAAGACGTGGCGCTCTGCAAGGCTGAACACCGGCGCTGTACGCTGAGCCTGGGATAATGATGAATTAGATGCTACATGGCGTTGTTCCAGTCGCTCACCAGATTCGATTTCATAAATATGGAATTGATGCCGTCTCAGACGTTCACCTGCCGCTACCTGCCACTTACAAGGCACTACCTGGCACTAGAGCTTCATGAATAAGGCCCAAACACTATTCTTACATATCTTCACATTATACTTTGTTTTTGTTGTGTTTTTTTTCCTCTCCCCAGATAAGCGTCCTCCCCTGGGTAAGCACGGGAAGAGTGGTTGGTTCTGACGAGTCGCTCCCAAATTGAGAACCCAGGGGAGGAAGGGGGTGAGGAAGTTGAAGCACCAGTGGAGTCTGCTACTGGGGTGAGGGCAGTGTGGAGCCTCGAGTCTGACTCGGCAGAGTCCAAAAACCCTTGTGGCCACTCTCAAGTGGGGAGTCCCAGTGGGGAGGAGGGAAGGGACTCCACCACCCTCCCTGAGGGTTCAGGGAGTGAGAGGGAGGAGGGTGGCCCCTCGGATTTGGGCCCTGCTGGGCCGATTTTGAGGCGTGGAGGCACTCCGCCTTCATCTCAGAGCCCTCCCTGGGATACAAGCAACATCTCATTCCCTGGTGAGTGTCCTTATTTGTTTTTCTTTGGTGTTAAATTGTTACATTGTTGTGTATTACTTATTATTTTTTTGTCTATAAATCTTTTTTAGGGCATCATAGAGCCGACACCTCCTCCACACATGTTGGACTTCCTGGGATCCGGCATAGTCGAGGTAAGAATTACATTAATATAGTCCAAAAACTATATGCATCCAGTGTTTTGTGCCTATATCATTTGATATGCTATTGTGTTGTGAAGTGCCCATGTGGCCTCTAGGACAGTAGGATTTCTTCTAGTGTTCCACAACTTCCAACAATTATGTGGCTTGATCATGTGTTAGCCAAAGTAGTTTAGTTTTAGTTTGCCCAAGTGTGTTACAATAATTAGTCAGATTTAACCCTTCCCTACAGATAAATTTGAGGGGTATAAATTAACTTACTAATACAATGTTCTTATGATTGTATCTGTTGTGTTTTTTTCTCTATACAGATGTTTCCACGGAGACGGACCCCGTGGTTATTCTCCCCACCCCATCTCCAGGAGCCTCCATCAGCATGGGCCAAGGCCAAAGCTGTGATGGTAAGTAATGTGATTTGTGACAATAAGGTTGTAGACATGCATACGTATGTGTCCATGGCCATGTACACATGTTAGTGGCAGTCTAGAGTTGACACTCATACATGGAGACCCTCTTTTTAGAATAATCAATCAGAATTGTATCAAGGCAAGCTAGTTTCCTGCCCATGCTAATGAAATTGGCCCTACCTGCAGTTGGTTATGTGCTTTCTGTGCTGCTTTTCCATTCCTGCTACAATTTTAAATCTCCATTCACTATTGATTAGATGCTAGAATTTTATTTTTGGAAAAGGTCACTCTATTTAGATCATTTCAACTCAGATGTTAATGACCACATTATTAGGTACATTCTTCACGTGGTCAAGTAGGCTTTATTTGGTTAGGTTATGTGCTTTGTGATGTTAGACTAGGGTGGGTATGTTGAATGCCTACACAGGTTATTTTACTTTGCCATCAATTATTCAGAAAGGTTGGGCTGTTGTGTATGTTTAAAAATATTTGTAATGAATTATTGTTAAACTAACATTTTTACAAAAGATCATAGGTATATACTGTATTTGTAGAGCTGTGGTACTTAATTGTGTCTTTTCTTTTCCACAGCTTGCAATGACAAGCATCACAGACTGTGGCAATATGTGAGGGAATCACGGCAAATGCTGCTGGAGATGCAAAACCAAAGACAGGGTGGGGGGAAATAATGTTGCCGCTGTGAGGCTTTTAGTTTATGTTGTCATAGACAATACAATTTCTATTTTTAAACATACATTTGTGTTTTGTTTTTATTTATCATAGTATTGTCTGACTCCACACACATACAAAAAAAAAAAAACAAAGAACAAAAATAAACAAGAAAAAATAACAAAGAAGAAAAAATAAACAAAAGAAAAAACAAACAAACAAAAAACAGAAAAATACAAAGAACAAAAAATAAGGGAAAAAAAGAGAAAATAACAAAGAAGAAAGTAAAACATCAAACATACTTTAAAATTGTGGGTGGAATGAGGGTGAGTGTCTCTACAGTGACTCAGATACATCACATTTATCATTGGTAAAATGATTACTACAGCCGTCAGTGAATGAGACGCTCTGTTATAGCGCCAAAACCGACTTACAGCCTGTAATATTACTGCTTTAAGCGCTGCTATACAGAAGCTCATCTGCCGATACCTGGCATTTGTAATGAATCAGCCTCCACGTTATAACTAAATGGGTAGTGATTGGTTAGAGGGTTTAGAGAGCAACCTTTCAGAGGCCGAACATGTGATAGAATGTTCTGGAAGGTAGTGAGAAGGGATATAGGGTTGCCGCAATCCTAAAGCCATGTTGAATTAACCATTCTTGAATTGTAACGGAGCAGAAGGAAATACAGACTCTAATACAGAGAGGAGAGAGAGATCCAGCAAGGGAAGAGTTCTCCTTGGGGAAGCCATACTGTCTAATTGTACCTGTGACTATGGACATAACCCAGAACTGTAACTTGATGCATGTATTGTACCTATGCCGTGTGTCAGGACTGACTCACCTCGTCCTCGGTCCCGCGCCGTCCCCGGGCGGCTGGCCGTGCAACTCTCGGCTCGACGTCCCTGCCGAGCAGCTGCTCGTGCAGCGTCGGCTCGGGCAGCGTCGGCTTGGGCGGCGCCCAGCTCGGCCACGCCCCCGCTCTCAGCTCCGGCCCGCGCGCAAGTACGTGTCTCTTATGTCCTCCGGCGGAGGAAAAGTTAAAGGGCCAATGAGCCTAGGATACTGTGAGGGCTTTACAACCCTTTTCATGTCTGGGCCAGTGAGCCCATGGGAGAGGTTGGGCGATTCACCCTTGTTTTACCAATTGCTGTGAGGATCATAGTGTGCACCAACCACGCACTTACACACACTCACCTCCCCCCTAGATCTGGTTCCTATATAGGGTTCGCCTTGTGAGTCACTCAGTGCCTGTGATAGCGCCTTGTACCTTGCTTTGACTTGTGATAATACCGTGATTGATCTTTGTTGCCGACCTCTGCCTGAACCGACCATTCTCTGTCTGATCTTCGTTGCCGAACCCTGCCTGAACCGACCATTCTCCGTCTGATCTCTGTTGCCGACCTCTGCTTTGGACCCCGACCTCGAGCTGCCTCATCCCTCTGTACCGCTGCGATTTATGACTTCCCGGTATCGACCTCTGGCCTGTCTTGGACTTCCGCTATACTCGCTCTTAGTCATTGGTTCTTCAGACCTCCAACCAGTAAGCTCTCATCCTTTGAGCCATTGAAGTCCTGGGGGCAACCGATCCCGGGCAGGCGTATTCTGCGTCCCGGCAAGCGGGGGCTCAGGTGAAGCTGGCTGCAGAGATTGGGGGTTGAGGGCTTACCTGGAGGGTTGAAGTTACCAGAGTGTGACATCGTGTTTGCTGTTTGCCTTAAAAATTGGACGCTTGTACCCAGAGATTAAGGACAAGGGTTGGTCAGTTGCAAATGTTTCAGGGAAAGGATTTTTAGAGTTTTAAAACAAAATTCCACTTTTGTGGACTTTTCCTAAAACTCCAGGGTCAGGCAGCACCAGCAGTAACTAGCAGATATGCTCACCTTACCACTGCTGCCGTGCTTCTGATTGTCCCCCCGCAGCCCTGGTTTGTGAACCCAGGAGCCGCACGTCTAGGTTCTGGCTGGCAGCTGAGTGTGGCCTGGCTACAGCCGGCTCCCATTGAAGACAATAGGGGCCTCCGTACCCCAGGAGCCTCCGTGTACGGGGGTACTCATTGCTTTCATGTCATGGCGGCGGTCAGGGCTCACTTATCGTGGGTGGTTTGATGCGCCACTTGATTGAAAGTGATCCCCATTGTTAGTGTGCATGCTGCTTAGCTCAGTTCTTTGTGCTAGGAGTCTTCTGTTATTACCTACCTGTTGCTGACTCTGCCTAGATTCCAGGTTACTCTTGCTTGCCTAATGACAACCCTGCTTTTACCCCTGCCTACCTGTTGCCAACCCTGCCTGGACTCTGGTATACCCCTGCCTGCCTGCTGCCGGAGGTACCCATTGCTTTCAAGAGGCCATTCCCACCAGTCAGCCGGAGCCGAAATGAGCAGCTTCACAAACTGGGGGCTGCAAGAGGACGATCGGCGACACAGGAGTAAGGTAAGATAAGCGGATCTGCTAGTTACTTCTGGTTCTGTGCAGCCCTGGAGTCTTAGGAAAAGTCCACAAACGTGGGTTTAGAGGTGCATGAGAAGTCAAAGGAGAAGATCATGGGCAAAGGGGGGGTTGTTTCAGGGTTACAACCTGCAGAGTAGTGAGGACATGTACCAATTCGATGGGTCAGACAGAACATTGTGCGTTCCAGTGACCTTTTTGAACTAACTTCTCAATGAATTTAGCAGCCAGTGGAAGAACTGACAGAGAAGTGGGCAGAGAGATGGATATGGTCAATCTAGATGTGACGCGTGCCATTCTGTTTAGTGGTAACCCGCAGGGAGTGGAGTTGCAGTAGTCTAGTCGGGATATGATCAGTTTTCTGACTCACCAGATGGCAGTAATGTGAATCCTGTAGACAGCTCCACGTTCCTTGGATGTGTCTGTGATTACTCCATAAGGCTTGGCAGATAGCTTACTCAACTGCTCGTGGATCACATAGGGTACGTTTCAAAAGCTTTATTTAAGTACAGAATCTCGCAGGAAAACTTCTTACAGCAGGAATCTTCACATGTACATTCAACACAGCAGGAAACTTTTGATGTAACCCATACAACAGCAGCAGGTAGAAAGGGAGCAGCAGGTGTGCACTGCTTGGATGGATGTCAGACTGGAAATGGGAGGGAGAGGGGAAGAAGGGAGATGCTGCTTGCCTCAGAGCAAGACCAATATTAAACAGGCCAAACAACACTATCCGCCAGGGAAAATAAAACACACGTCGTGACAATCATGGCTTCCGCTAGCATTATATACAAAGACATTTATTAGTATATCAATTTATTTAAACTCTAAAAGGTCCAAAACTGTACAATAAGGCAGAAAGTACAATGGTAAGACAATTAGAAACTGCATAACTTAATCCCCGCCTCCGCAGTCACCACCACCTCCGCAGTCACCACCACCTCCGCAGTCGCCTCCACCACTATCTCCACCCCAGCCTCCTCCGCAGTCTCCTCCATGACCAGCATCATGATGGTGGCTCCAATGGCTGTCCTCATGATGATGGTGGTGGTCATGGTGATGTATATCCGCTAAGTCCAGTTCCCCGGCGGTGGCCCAGCCGTCATCGCTGGAGCTGTAGCTTGTGGTAACTTCCTGCACACGGAAGATCTGCGGGAATAGGAAAACAGCAATGTTAGGGGAAATCGTTTTTTTTTTTTTTATGATCTTGACCATTTACCCTTTTAAAGAGTGGGCTGATAGAATTCAACCCTCTGGTGCCAATTATCCCCTCCTTCATGCACCACATGTCATGGCGGCGGTCAAAGATCACTTACCTTGGGTGGCTTGATATACTTGATTGAAAGTGGGCTTTTCAAAAGCCCCTTCCAATCTGTAGCACGCCGCTGACTGTATTGTTAGTGTGCGTGCTACTTAGCTCAGTTTTTTGTGCTAGGAGTCTTCTGATATTACCTACCTGTTGCTGACTTTGCATAAATTCCAGATTACTCTTGCTTGCCTAATGATGACCCTGGTTTACACCTGCCTCTCTGTTGCCAACCCTGCCTGGACTCTGGTTTACCTTTGCTTGCCTGTTGCCAACCCTGTCTGGACTCTGGTTTACCTTTGCCTGCCTGTTGCCAACCCTGCCTGGACTCTGGTTTACACCTGCCTGTCTGTTGCCAACCCTGCCTGGACTCTGGTTTACACCTGCCTGTCTGTTGCCAACCCTGCCTGGACTCTGGTTTACACCTGCCTGTCTGTTGCCAACCCTGCCTGGACTCTGGTTTACCTTTGTCTGCATGTTGCCAACCCTGTCTGGACTCTGGTTTACCTTTGCCTGCCTGTTGCCAACCCTGTCTGGACTCTGGTTTACCTTTGCCTGCCTGTTGCCAACCCTGTCTGGACTCTGGTTTACCTTTGCCTGCCTGTTGCCAACCCTGCCTGGACTCTGGTTTACACCTGCCTGTCTGTTGCCAACCCTGCCTGGACTCTGGTTTACACCTGCCTGTCTGTTGCCAACCCTGCCTGGACTCTGGTTTACCTTTGTCTGCATGTTGCCAACCCTGTCTGGACTCTGGTTTACCTTTGCCTGCCTGTTGCCAACCCTGTCTGGACTCTGGTTTACCCTTGCCTGTCGATTGCTAACCTTTGAATGAATTTTCTAGGTTAATTGCTTGCCTGTCTGTTGCCCACTTTGCCTGACTGGCCACGTCTGACCTACTCACCTGTTGCTGATTTATCCTGGCCAACCACGTTTGATCTACTCAACCTGTTGCAGACGCAGCCAGCCCGACCACTTCTGATCTATTCACCTGTTGCTGACTTAGTCTTCCAGACCATGTCTGATCTACTCCCCTGTTGCCGACTCTACCTACCCGACCAAGTCTGATCTACTCACCTCGAATCTCCCTAGGGAGGTTGCCGTTAGACTAGGAGTGCATCGACAAGTATTATCGGAGCAATTTTTTATATTGGTTGTGCTTTTTATAGCTCATTATTTAGCTTAAAGTGGACCAAAACCCACAGGGCAGGCATACTCTCTCCCACTGGGGCCTCCTGAATTGGGATGCCCCGTTGTGTGAAACCCCCCAGGGTTGGCAAAGTTCTTACCTTTCCTCCAAGCCCATGGCGCATGTGCGGCCAGCACCGGCATCGCTCAGATCCCTTCTCACTGTGTGCTGCCAGACTGCACACAGCCGAAGGGAGGGAGACATGTCGTGCACCGCTGGTATGTGCGGCTAGGATCCATTCAGCTTCACTAGCCACACATTAATATGCGCAGCGGGAGAAGTTGTTTGTAGGGGCAGTCGCGTCTGCGCCATGTGCTCGAGGAGAGGCGAGTTTACCCAGAGTTCTGGGGGGTTTCACAAAGCAAGGGAAGGACCAAACCCAGAGATAGTGAAAATTCTGGGTTTTGGTCCACTTTGATATCTTCCAGCACTGTTACACTTTATAATTGCAATTTTGCACATTTCATTGGTTGTTGTTTGGATGGATATAATATAGTTATATTTGTTACAATTGTGTGTGTTATTGCATTGATTTCACTATGTACTGTAGCTTTTTTTTACTGCCCTTCATATACTTATAGATTATTAGCCTGTGTGGTAAAGTGTATGGAAAAGTGGTGGATGGGGTCTATATTTCCCTTGTTTTTTTCAGACAGGCACGATCCATGCCGGGATAACAGAGATCCAATCCACATACCCAGTCCTCTATGGGTTTTTCTTCTACTCCCAAGTCTATTTCAGGCGATGAGACGGGGAGGCTGATTTACTAATAGCGACATGTAGCGACAGTTGAGCGACTGTAGCGGTATTTTCACAGCGCCCGCTAGTAGTCGCTGTGCTTGGCCGTTGTTCGGGTGTTGACAGCGACTCAGTCGGTGTGGCGTAATGTTGAATACAAGGTTACGAGTCGCTATTTGACAGGTTCCGCGATGTATGGGAGCGCATGATAGCGACTGGTCAGAGCGACCGGCTTCCACCATATTCATCAAAAAATCACGCTCAAAAAATTCAAGCGCTGTGAAATCCATGTTTAAACCCCAGAGCGCTGGAGGCGATGTGTTAAAAGTAGTTTTTAAACCCCCAAACCACCATATTTTTGGAAACCAAAAAAAAAAATTATTTTAAATAATTTAGTAATATGAATACATTAATATCAGACCTGTAATATCAATTTCTGTACAATTTTTATTTTTATTTTTTTTCCCTTAAAAAAATTATCTAAAATGGCAGAAGTGGTCACAGAATTTTTCACATTAAAAAAAAAAAAAAAACATTAATAACAATTAATTATTAATATTTAAAGATTGTTCCATTGAAATGCATTGGAGCGCGCCAGGTAGCGAGAGGTCATACCTGTCGCTGTTCAAGGTCGGACACTGGCGCTGTGGGCTGAGGCTGGAATAATGATGAATGAGTTGCTATATGGCGCTCTGTCAGTCGCTAAGCAGGATCGGCTTGATAAATGTGTGATTGTGGTGGGGAGCCGGCGTTCTCGTGGCGGGGCCCGTCATTACCGGCCGCTCACCAGTCGCTATCTGTCGCTATTCCTTCATAAATAAGGGCCTAATTGAAGGAAGGAAGCCATATAAAAGGAGCTGCTGAGGCTTCCAGTATGGAGAAGGAGAGACTGGGAAAAGGAGTCCCAGCCGTGCTGCTGACAAAGCCTACAGGTCTGAACTGCATTCGATTGACTTTTGTTATGTTTTTGGAGCCTGTGAGTTAGCAGCCAGGGCTTGTGTGCACTGAAAGTGGACCTGTGATATTGAGGACATGCAATACTCTTTACCTATTAGACACAGGACATTGCTAAAATTGGTGAGGGAGCCGCTGACTTTATTGCACCCTGCATTATACTCTGAATTTAAGAGACTTTTCTGTTGGATTTTGTCTTCAATAAACTGCTTATTATTTCACCTAAGAACTGTTTCAGCAGAGTCAATGCCTTTAGCACCCCAGATCCTGACACCTGTTATTAGCTGGGGCCTTTTGTTTTAAATTGTTGTCTATTGTCTTGTGTTGCGTTATTTGTTAATTAATTGTGGCTTATACTTTTTACCTTGGGTTGTGGGCGGCATTCTGTATCCTGGTAACAGGTGGTGGTTGTTTGGTATCAATTAGTGGTATCCAGGGTTGCAGCGCACCCTTTAGTGGGCATAATTTAAGATATTTCTAAAGTAGCGCACCCCCTTATTTTTATCTAGGTTGATCCACTCACTTGTTACCAACTCAGACTGCCCGACAGCGTCTGATCTACTCATCTGTTGCCCACTGAGGCTGTCCGACCATGTCTGATCTACTAATCTGTTGCCTATTGAGACTGCCCAACCACATCTCATCTACTAATCTGTTGCCCATTGAGACTGTCCAACCAAATCTGATCTACTAATCTGTTGCCCATTGAGACTGCCCAACCAAGTCTGATCTACTAATCTGTTGTCTATTGAGACTGCCCAACCAAGTCTGATCTACTAATCTGTTGCCTATTGAGACTGCCCAACCACATCTGATCTACTAATCTGTTGCCTATTGAGACTGCCCAACCACATCTGATCTACTCATCTGTTGCCCACTGAGGCTGCCCAACCAAATCTGATCTACTAATCTGTTGCCTATTGAGACTGCCCAACCAAGTCTGATCTACTAATCTGTTGCCTATTGAGACTGCCCAACCACATCTGATCTACTCATCTGTTGCCCACTGAGACTGCCCAACCAAATCTGATCTACTAATCGTTGCCCACTGAGGCTGCCCGGCCATGTCTGATCTACTAATCTGTTGCCCACTGAGACTGCCCAACCAAATCTGATCTACTAATATGTTGCCTATTGAGACTGCCCAACCAAATCTGATCTACTAATCTGTTGCCTATTGAGACTGCCCAACCACATCTGATCTACTAATCTGTTGCCCATTGAGACTGCCCAACCAAATCTGATCTACTAATATGTTGCCTATTGAGACTGCCCAACCAAATCTGATCTACTAATCTGTTGCCTATTGAGACTGCCCAACCACATCTGATCTACTAATCTGTTGCCCATTGAGACTGCCCAACCACATCTGATCTACTAATATGTTGCCCATTGAAACTGCCCAACCACATCTGATCTACTAATATGTTGCCCATTGAAACTGCCCAACCACATCTGATCTACTAATATGTTGCCCATTGAAACTGCCCAACCACATCTGATCTACTAATATGTTGCCCATTGAAACTGCCCAACCACATCTGATCTACTAATATGTTGCCCATTGAGACTGCCCAACCAAATCTGATCTACTAATATGTTGCCCACTGAGGCTGCTCAACCACATCTGATCTACTAATCTGTTGCCTATTGAGACTGCCCAACCAAATCTGATCTACTAATCTGTTGCCTATTGAGACTGCCCAACCCCATCTGATCTACTAATCTGTTGCCTATTGAGACTGCCCAACCACATCTGATCTACTCATCTGTTGCCCACTGAGGCTGTCCGATCACGTATGATCTACTCATCTGGTGCTAACTCAGCTTGTCCAACCGTGTCTGATCTCACCTGTTACCGACTATGCCTGTCTGACCAAACGCCTTTCAATCGTCTGCTATCATCTGTACTAGCAGCTGTTCCAGGTCGATCCCCTGCTATACCACCACTGGAAGGGATCCCTGGTTTCAAACATTTGGCTTCTATGGCACCAGCTCGGGACCTGTCTACAGCTTTCACACCTTATCTATAGCTCGGAGGTACAGGCCTCATAGGCTGTGGTTTGGTGATCAGTTACACTGTCATCTTACTCCTCTTAACTCTGAAATGGTTTTATTATATGTCATCCTGTGTCCCGTTACACTCCTGTGAAGGCAAGGGGGCGATACAATAACATTTCTGATCTAGAGGCTCCTAAACGATAACACACTAATCTGCAAGCTCACCATATAGAGGAAGGCCCCCAGGATCAGGGCTTTGGCGGCGGTGTCCATGTCCATTGGGAATTGGAAAAGCACTTGGGAGGAGTCCCCTTCCTTCTCTCTCACTATGCGAGACACAGGGTGTGACCCTTCCTCGCTTATTATCTACGGGAGACAGAGACGCGATACAGTCAGTGCTATTAAAATGAAAGAGGAAAAAAAATTATTATATGATTGGAGGACTTCTTTACAATTACAGCCAGAAGCCAATAGGCCTGCAGAACCTGGTGTCCTAGTCTGCCCTGGCCATGACACAACACATCAATGTGGAGACAACACCATCGTTACCCCCACCCTACAGAATAAAACCTAGCAAACAATCCTTGGGATCCTTACCCACTTGTTGGGGGGTTATTGCCCAACTATAGAGAATAATCCGCTCTAAAAAAAAGGAGATGACCTCACACTGTAGTCACCTGACCTCACCCTTAATGCTAAATCATAGAGATTGGTACAAACACAGGCTCTCAATACTGCATCTATATTGCCTTGAGGCGTCTAGGCGTTCCCCTCCCCATTGCAGAGCCTTTGTGTTTGACCATATGCGCAATTAGGGATGAGCGAATCGGTTCTAACGAACCTGAATTCGCTCCAAATTTCAGGGAAAATTCGATTCAGCACGAACCCTGAATTTTTAGTGGTTCGTGCTGACCGAAGTTTCCCTGAAATAAAAAAAAAAATGCCGGCATGGTGGGAGCGGGGAGGCCGGCTGCGCTGTCAGCTGTCATCAGAGGACGCGTCATCAGACCATGCCGGTAAGTGTTTGCTGTATAGTGGGAACGGGGAGGCCGGCTGCGCTTCCTCTGATGACGCGTCCTCTGATGACAGCTGACAGCGCAGCCGGTCTCCCCGCTCCCACCATGCCGGCATTTTTTTTTTTCATTTCAGGGCTTGGTGGGAGCGGGGAGGCTGGCTGCGCTGTCAGCGGGCGGCGGAAGGCGGCTTCCACCGCCCGCTGACAGTTCAGCCGGCCTCCCCGCTCCCCCCAGAGATGAGCGATTCGTAAAAGTTCGATTCGGACGAACCCCAAATTTCTTTGAGAAATTCGGCGAATCGCCCGAATCGAATTTTTGAGAAGTTCGCTCATCTCTATGCACAATATTAATAAAAGATAATCACATTTATTAAATCTAAATTAAAATCATTATATGTTTACATTTCATTTACATTGCTACCGTGCCATTAAGAGGATGATAATATTTTCTTAAAAACACATATGAATTGCTATGCCGCTTGTTTTTCTTTTCATTAGTTTATTCTGTCTTTGTCTTGCTTTTAAAGATTCTGGGTAAACATGTTTCGCCCGTCTAGGCTTTATCAATACCCTGAATATTGTCATAGGATGATACATGTTTTGATAAACCATATGAAGTACATCCTTATAGCATTCAAAAATGGGCATAAATAGAAAAATACCTTAATACATGAATTGGTAGTGTATGCTTCAGACACTGATGGGAGGGTGCAGGTATCCCAAAATTCAGGAGGTAAGTATATTTTGTTTACTTGTCCCTTTAAGAGTCTGTAATAAATGTTATCACAGAATGCTCAAATTATCCCCAGTTTTATGACATATCAATCATTATGTACTTACATTATTGGTTAACCGATGCGGCTTTGTTGATTAGTTAAGCGTTCCCCACTGCTGATGGTTCTGGTGACCCGCCCGTTATCACCATTTTTGAATGCTGTAAAGATGTAGTTCATATGGTTTATCAAAAAATTACCGTATTTGCCGGCGTATAAGACGACTGGGCGTATAAGACGACCCCCCAACATTTCCACTCAAAATATAGAGTTTGTTATATACTCACCGTATAAGACTACTCCCTCTTCCGCACACCAAATAAAACGTAAAAGAACATCAGATTTTATTTCAACATGTTAATTCCCTTCCCTAGAGTCCCTGGGTGGCTTCTTACAGTCATACTTTCTGGCTTCTTACAGTCATGGGGGCATCCCTCAATACAGTCATGGGGGCATCCCTCAATACAGGCATGAGGGCATCCCTCAGTACAGGCATGGGGGCATCCCTCAGTACAGGCATGGGGCATCCCTCAGTACAGGCATGGGGGCATCCCTCAATACAGGCATGGGGGCATCCCTCAATACAGGCATGGGGGCATCCCTCAATACAGGCATGGGGCATCCCTCAGTACAGGCATGGGGGCATCCCTTAGTACAGGCATGGGGGCATCCCTCAGTACAGGCATGGGGACATCCCTCAGTACAGGCATGGGGACATCCCTCAGTACAGGCATGGGGACATCCCTCAGTACAGGCATGGGGGCATCCCTCAGTACAGGTATGGGGGCATCCCTCAGTACAGGCATGGGGGCATCCCTCAGTACAGGTATGGGGGCATCCCTCAGTACAGGCATGGGGGCATCCCTCAGTACAGGTATGGGGGCATCCCTCAGTACAGGTATGGGGGCATCCCTCAGTACAGGCATGGGGGCATCCCTCAATACAGGCATGGGGGCATCCCTCAGTACAGCCAGCGAGTGGCCCCACTCCCTCCTCCCCCCGCCCGTCCCCGCCCCGCCCCGCTGCTCACACACTTACCGATGGTCGGAGGGCCGGTCTGCCCGTCCCTGCTGTTCCGGTCGCCGCCGCCGCTATCATACACACAAACACGCACACACATTCATGCTTACCGGCACTTCCTGGCTGTTGCGCGCTGGTGGTCGGTGGGCGTGCCCCAGATGGCCGGTGTCCATTGTTTTCATTGGACGGCGGCCACCTGGGACACGCCCACCGACGACCAGCGTGCAACAGCCAGGAAGTGAAGTAAGCATGAATGTGTGTGTGTGTGTGTGTGTGTGTTAGTGTGTATGAGAGCGGCGGCGACAGGAACAGCAGGGACGGGCAGGCCAGCCAGCCACAACGGCCACCCCTCACCCTCACCGTATAAGGTGCACCCGGCATATAAGACGACCCCCCCACTGGGAGGCATGTTTTACAGGGGGAAAAAGTCGTCTTATACGCCGGCAAATACGGTAATCATCTTATGCCAGACACATTGAGGGTATTGATAAAGCCCGGACGGGCGAAACATGCTTACCTAGAAGCTTTAAAAGCAAGACAAAGACAGAATAAACGAATGAAAAGAAAAACAAGCGGCATAGCAATTCATATATGTTTTTAAGATAATAATAAATAAAGGTGCGGTAACAATGTAAATGAATTGTAAACATATAATGATTTTAATTAAGATGTAAAAATTGTGATTATTTTTTATTAATATTCTGCATGATATGATCAAACACAAAGGCTCTGCATAGGGGAGGGGAATGCCTAATCGCCTCAAGGGCATATAGATAAAGAGAATAATGCTTTTTAAGGCAATGGCATCACAAATATATACTTAACCAGTCAAAAAATATGTCCCGTTACAAAAATGATCCCACTTGCCGTAGCCACAATCTCTGTAAAAGCTCTGAGTCTTTGTTATCACAGAGATGAGCCGATAAACACTCTCACCTCAATGGTGCCGTTGTCCTCCGAAGATATCGGCAGCTGGGCTCTGAACATCGGCTCCCTGTTCCCCGTCTGGATGGAAACGTTTAGCTTGTCATAAGAGCTGTCAATTATGACAAAGCCAATGGTGTTAAAGGGTAAAGTTTCAATCTTTATCTGCGGGAGAAAAAAATACTACATTTGAGTCAGTTAAAAACCCCTGGTGGCCAGGTTAGCTGACCATAAATCAACATACTGGAGTAGAAAACTTTGCTCACTGATCTGTATTTACTAAAATTAAGATATTAGAAGCAGTGGAGGAATTGTATCTGGAGGAGGGTGGTCCAGATAAGGCGTATCTTCTGCATTCCCCAGCTGTCGTTATGATGAACAGGAGGATGTGACTGCTACAGGAACGTCGATGGATCATTTGCATGACTTTCTGGATGCTCCTGCTGTTGTTGGCCTGTTTGTGGCCAGTAACTCACGCCCCCGTACCTCCTGAAATGTGATAGCCCGCTCCTCCTCCTGAGATGTGTCCTGAGCTCCATTAACTTTCTACTCCCATTCTCCCTCACCTGTCTCCTCTTCCCCATTGTCGCTTTCCTGTCAGTGCTAATCTCACTTGTTACATAGTGATTGCTTGGCTGCTCATTGCCAGTGAGCATCCCCTATGTACAAACAGCAAACATACTGCAAATACAGTGGCCTTGTGCTCTACCAGGTCTGGGGGAGGGTGGTGGAATCCTGCACCAACCCCATTGGTGCTCCCCTGATGAGAAGTATCTCTTGCTTCAGTAAACTTCTCATCTGTGAATATCCCCATATTCAGGTCTATTCAGGTCTATTTACTATAATACTTGGTCTTGACTCTCCAGTTTATTCTCCACACTCCTTTTGTGACCCTCTCTTTGTCCTCTCTGTTTTCAGAGGCCCTTCCCTCTTTTCCGCTAGCCCTTTTCTGTAATGTATTCAAAACTCCAATATGGAAATGCTTAGTTATGTGCTCCCTCTAGTGTTTAAAGAGGAATATTGGAGGCTCTAGGGTCTAAAAGAGTTCCTGTCCTTGGGATTTCCCGAACTGGGATGCCCCGCAGTGTAAACCCCCCTGTCATGAATCAAGGAGGTTTTATGCCTTAAACACGAACAGATTTCAATCGTACCGCAAACAGCCGTTTACACACACACAGTCTTTGGGACCTGGCCCTAATAACCAGACACTACATACACACACACACACCGATCTTTAAGCTAAGATCTCACCTTACACAGTTAATATACCCAATCACACGATAAGGTCCTAGGCCCGACTATACAGCAATAAAGTCATCTCCAGACCGGCACTGGTAGCGATAGGAAAGCACACAGGGCACAAGATTTAGCACACATACAATATCCCTCCTGAAGTTTAGCGGGTTAGCACACAGAAGACCACTTTATAAATCTTTAGGATTTAATTCACCCATAAGTGGCAGTGCATGTAAAACAAAGATGTACAATTAAATTAACAGACATACAATATACGGCAAAATGCTTATAAAATAAAAGGGAGAAATAAACAGAGATCGTTACTTTTTGTGAAGATAATGTCCTGCTATGAGGGGTACACGGAAAGTAATGATAACAGCCTACTTATTGGAAGCAATCCCTGGCATGTCATACCATCTGTGCCCAACTCTCTCATTTTTAAACTGGTTATAGGGGTGGGCAGCATGCTGGATGCAGCCAGTCGTGTGTCAGGGGTGTTTCATTGTAAAAGTTAAGCTTTAATGTCTATTTTATTTTGAAGAGAGGTGTGCAGCAAATGTCTCATTCACTGCTTTGTAATAAGTAGATGTCAATTACCACATAGGGAGGTGTCACCAGGAGGCTTAGTTAGCACCGGTATTTTGCGTAGGGCTGTAAAGTGGCTTGTTCTTCTGTCCTGTCATATGTAAATGGTTTCCTGTTGGCACCTCCAGACAAATGTACTAGCATGCCTCTAATTGACAATGTGTGTTTTGACACCCATAGTTTGTCATATTTTTATCTGGCCATATATTTTATATATCCTCACACCCCCAAATGTCCAATCTAATCACCTTTTTCTAAGCATACAGCACGTCCTGCTCAAGAATATTCATAACGTGTGGGTAATCCTCCGCTTCCAGCGCCGTGCACTGCAGAACACGCACGAAACAAGCTCCTCCCGGCCCTACATATACCGGAGGACCTCCCACAAATCCCCAGATTTCTCTGCAGTGCTGGAACTGCGAAGACATGAAGTGTCACGCTCTAGCAGGCGAGCGGGGCTTGACAGCCCGAGGCCCTGCGGGACTATTTCCACCCGTCCTCATTGTGAATTAATGCCTCCCAGCCTGGGCTGCGTTGGTCGGGTGAAGGTAGGCAGCACCTAGTGTGCTTACGGAGCTAGACTCCACCGCAATCCCCCACCATAGGGTAGGCGGTTAAGGCGTATAGTGAGCCTTCAATTGGATGCCCCTCCCGCACTAGTCCCCCACGCCCCGTGTAACGGTGAACCCCGAATATTGGGTCACCTTCCTCCCTAGATTCCCCCGTTAGTGGGGGAAAAAAGAGGGGGGGGGTCGTGTGTATGATGGCTAAACCTTGCCCTAATCACACTAGTCACCTATTGCCTTAATGGTTACCGGAGGCAGAGCCGCGCTTCACATTCAGTTTTTAGCAGCGCCTTTATTGCATTCACTCGGCGCGTACAGAGGCTCTGTTCGGGAGATGCTTGGCGTTCTATCATGGTATTCACCCTGTCAGATTTCTCTGAGGTGATTTTTTTCTGACAATAACTGTCGCTTCTGATTGGCTGCGCGCCTTCGAGCTTCGCGCTCTCCGGGGCGGGGGACGTGGTTTGGTTTGGCGCGTTCCGCGTCATCGCCCGCTCTGGCCCGCCCTTCGAGGTTCGCTTGGCGCCATTTCCTTCTCACATGCGCGTGGTGAAGACGGTCCTCCCCTCGCTGTTCTGTAAGTGCCCTCATGGGCGATTTTCTTTCTAGCTTTTGGCTCTGACATCCCTTTTCCCCTTGCGTCTTTCAGACCGCGGACTTCGGCGGCTTCTCCCGGCCGGTGTAGCGCCCGGTCCAGACCATTTTAAACAAATCACTCCCATTTCCCAGCGGGAGTTTGGGGCATCCAGGGTTGCTTTACAGCGTCAATCCCTACTGGCATATCGAATATAATAATCACCATATGGAGGCATCTCAGGATATTGTGAACAAGGTTCCCTCGGGACAAGCCCGTCTGTGTGTAGCTTGTGGGGTCACACCTAGCAGTGGTGACAATGCACGGGTCTGCGTCCCTTGTGCCCAGCAGGTGCTAGCTGGCCTCTCCACCTCTTCCGAGGCTGGGCCCGCACCTCGCCTTGCCTCCCCTACTCCCCCAAGCCTGAGCCTAACCCCCAATACTAGTGGGGACTCTCATGCTGATTTAGCCACTAGACTGGCTAGCGTGGAAAATTTAATCGCTGGCTACTTGGCGCGCAAGGCTACTGCCAAAAAGCGCCATTTGAATCCTGAAGCTACTATTCTTCCTGTAGAATCTGACGAATTACAGCTGTCCTATGCACATTCCCCCTAAGAGGAAGGGGAACTGTTTTCTGACTCAGGGTCCTATGACGACGAGTCCAGGAGTCAGGATGAATCTGGTTCTGATCATTGGTCCCAGGATGACGTTGATAGATTGCTGGCCCAGATCTTTGATGTGTTATCCCTCTCTCCCCCGCCCGCGGCTCCTCTGCAAAGAGGTGACCTGTTTCATACTGCTAGGGTGCGGTTGGAGTTTCCTGAACAAACTCATTTTAATAATCTCGTCCTAAAAGAGTGGGAACATCTCAGCAAACTCCAGGGAGTCCCTAAAGCTGTGGATAAGAAGTATCCATTTCCTGCCGACCTGATCAAGTGTTGGACTTTGCCGCCCGAAGTCGATGCCCCGATCCTTGGTCTGTCCAATACCTCTATCATGCACTCCCCTGCCACTACTACGCTGCGGGATCTGGAGGATTGGCGGGTTGATCAACTGGCTTGTCATGCCTTTGCATTTGGAGGAGCGTCGCTCCGCCCGGTTTGCGCCTTAGCCATCACGGCGGTGGTGCTCAGGACTGTGGTGAAGACTGCTCTTGAAGGGGCGGATGACTTGCCATCTGACGCCGCCAATGCTTTGGTTACCTGTGAGACTTTTATCAATTATATCCTATCTGCATCGGACGATGCTATTAAGCTGAGTGCTAGATCCTCTGCTCTGGTGGTAGCCATACGCCGTGCAGTCTGGTTACGCCAGTGGGCTGCTGACAATGTCGCCAAGAAGGCCCTTACGGGGCTTCCATTCAAAGGGCTGCGCCTGTTTGGAGAAAGGTTAGATATCTTTGCCCCCAGCACAAGCGTCAGATTCGGCCCTTTCGTGGTCCAAGCTCCCATTCGACCCCCTACCGTGGGGCTAAACAGGGCAGAGGGGTGTCCTTCGCCGGGTCTCGCGCAGATTCCTGGAACAAGAACAGAGGACGCCGTCCCAGTTCTTCCTGGGGGCCCAAGCCCAAAGCCCCTCCCAAGACCCCCCAAGCATGAAGGGGCGCCCTCGCCCGTCAGGGTGGGGGGACGTCTGCAGCACTTTCAGCATGTCTGGAGATGCCACGTCCCAGACCAGTGGATTCAGGAGGTAGTGTCCTCCGGTTACAAGATAGAGTTTGCTGTACTGCCCCCCACCAGGTTCGTCGGGTCCCGAATCCCACAGGATCCTGCCTCAGCTCAAGTCTTGATGCTAGCGGTGCAGGACCTTCTACACCTCGGGGTCATTTGCAAGTTCCCCTTAAAAGACAGGGGCGTGGGGTTTTATTCCAACCTTTTCACGGTGCCCAAAAGGGACGGGTCAGTCAGACCCAATCTGGATTTAAAAATCTTAAACAGATTTGTCAGAAACAGACATTTTCGTATGGAAACTCTGCGCTTGGCGTTGCCTCGCTGCGCCCAGGGGACTTCATGACATCTGTGGACATCAAGGACGCTTATCTGCACGTTCCGGTGTTTCCAGGACATCAAAGGTTTCTCAGATTTGCGCTGCTGGATCAGCATTACCAGTTTGTGGCCCTGCCATTCGGCCTTACGTCAGCCCCCAGGGTATTCACCAAGGTGCTGGCGGGAGTAATGTCTCTGTTGAGACTGAAAGGCATACGAGTGTTGACCTACCTGGACGATATACTCATCACCTCTCGGTCTCTGCGGCAGGCAGAATTGGACACGCGGTTGGTGGTGTCCACTCTGGAGTCTTTTGGCTGGGTGATCAATTACCCAAAGTCCTCTCTGTCCCCCTCCTCAGTGACCCCGTTTCTGGGGATGATTCGGTTCAGTCAAAAATATTCCTTCCTCCACAGAAGGTGGAAGCTCTGACAACGCAGGTGAGGTCCCTGCTCTCGAGCCCTCATCCCTCCATCAGGCAGGGAATGCAGTTGGTGGGCTCGATGGTGGCAAGCTTCGAGGCCGTGCCCTTTGCACAATTCCATTTGAGAACTCTGCAGCTTCACCTTCTGTCAGTTTGGAACAAGGACCCAGCGTCCTTGGACGAAATCTGGGTGCTTCCCCCCTCGGTCAGACAATCCCTTGCGTGGTGGCTGGACCACAGGAACTTGACAAGGGGCAGATCCTTCCTGGCTCCCGCCTGGGAGACGGTCACAACGGATGCCAGTCTGTCGGGCTGGGGGGGATTCTGGAAGTCCCTGCACTTCCAGGGGAGGTGGGGCCCTCAGGAGGCCCATCTACCCATCAATGTCTTGGAACTCAGGGCGGTCAGATTGGTGCTGGAACAATTGACCCAGCACCTGAAGGGTCTGGCGGTTCAGGTACGCTCAGACAACAGGACGGCGGTGGCCTACATCAATCATCAGGAAGGAACCCGGAGCAAGGGTGCTCTCTGATTCTAACATGGGCAGAGACCAATGTTCAATGCATCTCGGCTGTTTACATTCCGGGGGCAGAAAATCTGCTAGCAGATGCTCTGAGCAGGGGGTCATCCCGTCAGGGGGAGTGGTCCCTCTCCAACAGGGTATTTCAGTCCCTGTGTCACCGTTGGGGAGTCCCAGACGTGGATCTGTTTGCGTCCCGTCACAATCACACGCTCCTGAGCTTTGTATCCCTGTCTCAGGATCCTCTGGCTCTGGCCTCTGATGCTCGGTCAATGTCTTGGAGGGAGTTTCGGCTCCTGTATGCGTTTCCACCAATTCCCCTTCTGGGCAGAGTGCTACGCAAGATCGCTCTGGAAGGGGTACCCATGATTCTGGTGGCCCCAAGGTGGCCAAGAAGAGTGTGGTTCGCAGACGTGGTTCAAATGGCTGTAGATCAGTACGATCTGCCAAGGTTACCAGACCTTCTAACTCAGGGGTCTCTACGCCATCCCAATTTACTAACTCTGGCTTTGACGGCTTGGCTATTGAAACCACCATCTTAATGGAAAAGGGTTTGTCCGCTTCTGTAGTGGCTACCATGGTGCAAGCCAGGAAGAAGACCTCTTCTGCTATATATTATAGAGTATGGCGTGCTTACATTGACTGGTGTGAATCCAGGTCTCTTCCCTGCCGGGAATTCTTAGTCTCCAGGGTACTGGAGATTTTACAACATGGTCTAGACTTAGGTCTTAAGCTTAGTACTTTGAAGGGCCAGGTTTCGGCCCTGTCTATCTTCTTTCAGAAGTCCTTTGCCCAGCACTCTCTTATCAAGACCTTCTTTCAGGGGGTCACTCATGTGCGTTACCACTTAGGCCTTTAGGAGGACGGATGCTCTCTTTGTTGTGCCTAGGAAGGGTTTGGCTCCCACCAAGTCTACCATCAGTAAATGGATTCGTTAGGCTGTGGTTCAAGCCTATACTGCTAAGGGGAAGACTCCCCCCTTTCGTCTTACAGCTCATTCTACTAGAACTGTTGGGGCTTCTTGGGCTTTTCAACACCAGGCCTCTGTGGAACAGGTTTGTAAGGCCGCTACTTGGTCTTCTGTCCATACTTTTACAAAGTTTTACAAGGTTGATGTTAAGGCCTCAGCTGAGGCTGTGTTTGGCCGCAAGGTTCTGCAGGCGGCAGTAGTTTAAACTGCTTGCTGTTGCCTTCTGTTGGGGATCCCACCCTTCTTTACGGACACTGCTATTGGATGTCCCACACGTTATGAATATTCTGGAGCAGGACGTGCTGTATGCTTAGAATAATACTACTCTGTGAAGTACTCACCTGTAGAGTTGATATTATATGCATACAGCACGTCCTGCTCCACCCCACCCTGGTTTCACTTTGTTCTGGATCCCCTGTTTGGTGATTGTTATCTTTTGATATTTTTTTGCCAGTTTTGGGTGGTTGTTTCTCCTGGCCTCTCATTCTCACTGCTTTTCAATGCTGGGGATTTGTGGGAGGTCCTCCGGTATATGTAGGGCCAGGAGGAGCTTGTTTTCTTTGTGTTCTGCAGTGCACGGCGCTGGAGGCGGAGGATTACCCACACGTTATGAATATTCTGGAGCAGGACGTGCTGTATGCATATAATATCAACTCTACAGGTGAGTACTTCACAGAGTTGTATTTTCCCGAGCCCTCACGACATCTCTGTGCTGCAGACATATCCCTATTCCCGGCCTTTCTGATTAAGTGGCAGGGGAGCACTACGGCTGCAAGGTGAGTGAGAGATGAGACTGTCGGTGCACTTGGCTCCCTTCGGGCCCGCTTGGATGCTTAGCCGACCAGGGGGCTTAGCCGTCAGCGGCGCAGCAGGGGGCCGAGTGACAGCGAGCGTGCCACTCAGCCAATCAGCACCCGAGTCTGTGCCATGGGAGCGGAAGGAGGGTGAGTGTATGGGGCAACCTGGGGGGGATACACACAGCGGGTCATCTCCAATGGGAGAAACCACCGCACGGAGGAACAACATACAGGAAAGTGAAATTCCTGTGCGTTGTCCCTCTTTAAAGTGGACAAACTCCCAGCCCTATCGGCCCGGGAATCTATAAGATTCCCGTGTCAATGCAATCCCTCCCCGCAAGGCATCCAAAATCGGGATGCCCGGCTGTGTGAAACCCCCTAGGACGTGAGCAAACCTTACCTGACTCCCGGTCCAACAGTGCATGCATGGGCCGCGGCCGCATCTTGCCCTTATCTTCAGCAGGGCGCGTGCGCGCGATGGCCATTTGCGAATGGCCGGCACGGAAGCGCTCCCTATTAGAGGTAAGCGCGAGATACGGCTGCCAGCATGCTCGGAGCCACTGAGGTTAGAGGCGGCTTTGACACACATAACTCTGCAGATCTGAGCGCGCTGATTGGATGAGTGGCCACGCATGCGGGGTGAAGTAATTAGAATCAGGCGATCTGGGTGTTGGTCCACTTTAAAGCACAGTGTGATGGGTGCAATGCCACATAATAAACACCAGGGTGAGCTCACAGAAGGAACACAATGACACAAGTGCAAAGAAAAGACGAAAGGCCGTGAAAAAATATTTCAAGTCAGCTGCTAGAAAATTGTTATATCATAAAAAGGCTGGGAAGCTTACGTATCTCTGCCCCCCGCAGCAGCCCGGGGACTCCTGGTGAAGGAAGAGCACATTCCGCTTGTAGGGGTTATGAAGATAAAGGTTAAATGAGGGTCCACAGCACACTGACTCCCGATGAACACTGAATAGAGACTGTCCACTCCTTGTCTGAAAAACTGAATGAAGAGTCAGGTCAAAAAAGGTTGATAATTCCATTTTATAGTTACAGGTTACTATCCACTATCCCAAGACCACTACTGTTCCAGATTAACAAGTCATTAAAGTGGACCAACACCCAGGATTTTGACTATGTGAAACCTGTGTGAAACCCCCCAGAAACCCCAAAAAACTCACCTCTCAACGCTCCCACGTGAACGCCGCAGCCAATCCCCGCCAACGTCCAGGCGGGGATCAGGAACGTCCAAGCCGCTTCCGCCGCCGCCGCCTCCCGCGCGTCACTCTCGGCGCGCGCGCGCCCCCGCCGGCCGTTCACAGAGGGCCGGCGCGGGCACGTCTGGAGGGGCGCGCGGGAGGCGGCGGATCAGGTAGGGTCTTTTTGGGGTTTCTGGGGGGTTTCACCCCGCGGGACATCCCGATCTCTGATGTCCCACGGGGTGGGAGGTGATCGGCCCGGGAATCTTATAGATTTCCGGGCCGATCACCCCTGGGTGTTGGTCCTCTTTAATAACCTTGTTCCTTTAACAACGCAAGTCAGTAACAACCTATTTTTTGCAGATCACACAGATATGTAGCACAGTGCAGTCTATTGAAGATGGTCACAAGCTTCAGGCTGACTTAGACACTTTGAGTGTCTGGGCTTCACTTGGCAAATGAAGTTCAATGTGGAGAAATGTAAAGTCATGCACTTGGGGTCTAGCAACCTGAAGGCCACATATGTCCTCGGGGGAGTAAAACTGGGAGAGTCACTTGTTGAGAAGGATCTGGGGGTACTGGTAGATCACAGGCTAAATAACAGCATGCAATGCCAAGCAGCTGCTTCTAAGGCCACCAAGATATTATCATGCATTAATAGAGGCCTGGAATCACGGGATAGGTGAGTAATTTTGCCTCTTTACAAGGCACTGGTGCACCCTCACCTGGAATATGCCGTCCAGTTCTGGGCACCCATTCATAGAAAGGATTCTCTGACTATGGAAAGGGAGCAGGGGAGCCACCAAACTAATAAGAGGAATGAAGGATCTTAGTTATGAGGAAAGACTACGAGAAATAAATCTGTTCAGTCTTGAGAGGAGATGGCTGAGGGGGGACATGATTAATTTGTATAAATATATAAATGGCCCAAAAAATATGGGGGAACACTATTTCAGGTAAAATCCCCTCTAAAGACAAGGGGGCACTGCCTTCAATTGGGAAAAAAAGAAAGGGAAAAAAAGAAATTTAGTCTCTGGAGGCGACAATCATTTTTTACCATAAGAACTATAAATCTGTGGAATAGCCTCCCACAGAAGCTTGTTACAGCATGAACCACTGACTGCTTCAAAAAAGGATTAGATGCTTATTTAGAAGAAAATAACATTAACAGTTACTATTAGCGGTTATCAGTAAAAAAACAAAAAATAAAACAAATACCTTCCACCTATAAAATAAAATTAAAAATAACTTCCCCTACCCCAACACCCTTTGTTGAAACTGATGGACATGGTGTTTTTTCAACCGTATTAACTATGTAACTATATAACTATGTAACTTTGTTTCTGACTGACGAAAAACCATGACAACCACCACTTCTGAGGGACTACCCAAAACCACCCCTGCTCCAGAAGGACAATTATCTCACTCACTCTTTGTAAAAAAAACACTACTACTAACACTTCTAACTGACCACCACCCCTCTTGACTGACAACTAATGGGTAATTTTTCTTTACTTTAAATGCCAGTGCCAACCTGCATCAACCTCTACTGCTGACAACCCAAGACCACTACTGACTGCTGCAGATTAACAAGTTATTAACAACTCCTGTACTACTGACTCAAAGCCCAAGACCAACAACCTTGCTTTTTGCAGAGAAACAATGACTACCACCGCTCCTGAGGGAAAACCCCAAACCACTCTTGCCTCAGATTAACAACCATTAATAACCTACATTTTGGTAAAAACCCATGACTATCGCCACTCCTTATTGACCGCTACCGCTCCTGACAGTTTATGGGTAATCCATATTTTTTTACTGCATTTCAAATGCCAACCTGCGTCAACCCCTACTTGTGACAACCCAAGACCACTACTGCTCCAGATTTATGAATGACAAAACAAACGATTTATGAATGAACTGGCAGACAATTGTTGACTACAACCACTCCTGAGTGACAGCCCAAGACCAATCCTGCTACTGAAAATCAAGTTAGTAGCAACCTTGTTTCTGTCTGACAAAACCATGACAACCACCACTTCTGAGAGACTACCCAAAACCACCCCTGCTCCAGAAGAAAAATTATCTCACTCATTCTTGGTAAAAAAAACTACTACCACCACTCCTAACTGACCACCACCGCTCTTGACTGACAACTAATGGGTAATCCAATTTTCCTTTACTGCACTTCAAATGCCAGTGCCAACCTGCATCAACCTCTACTACTGACAACCCAAGACCGCTACTGCTGCAGATTAACAAGTTGAGGATAACCTTGTTTCTGGCAGAGAACCATTAACAACTCCTGTACTACTGACACAAAACCCAAAACCAACAACCTTGCTTTTTGAAGAGAAACAATGACTACCACCACTCCTGAGGGAAAACCCCAAACCACTCTTGCCTCAGATTAACAACCATTAAAAACCTACATTTTGGCAAAAATCCATGACTATCGCCACTCCTTATTGACCGCCACCGCTCCTGACAGCTTATGGGTAATCCATCTTTTTTTACTGCATTTCAAATGCCAACCTACATCAAACCCTACTTGTGACAACCCAAGACCACTACTGCTCCAGATTTATGAATGACAAAACAAAGTATTTATGAATGACCTTGCACCTGGCAGACAACCCTTGACTACCACAACTCATGACTGACAGCCCAAGACCAATCCTGCTCCTGAAAAACAAGTAAGCATGTAGCAACCTTGTTTCTGTCTGACTAACCACTACGTCTGATGGACAGCCCAAAACCACTCCCACTCTAGATTAACCATTCGGCAACCTCACTCTTGACAGACAAGCCATTCCTTATACCACTCCTGACTGACAACCCAAGAGCATGTCTGTTTCATTTATGATGTACAAACCATGACTAACACCACACCTGACTGACAACGCTAGACCACTCTTGCTCCAGATTAACAAGTAATTACTAACCCCATTGTCGTGGTGGCCGATCTGGTCCTGCACACACTCTCGATACTGAGCATGTGCAGCAGGCACTTCCTGGTGCTAGTGGTCTATAAAAGGAGGCCTAAGGCACTGAGAGGGTGCCTGCATATCTTCGTAGCCATACTACGGCCTTGTTCCTGCCCAGCTTTGTTCACGCATGTACCTGAACTTTGAACTGCCAGTTGTTTCTGCACCACCCTGTTTTGGACTCCGAGCTTCTCAGCTCTGCTCCTGCATGCACTCCATACTGAATTCTGGACTCAGCACTTGCCTTCGGTAGCTATGGGACCCTGTTGAAAACCAGACTTGCCAGACTCCCCACACTAAACCTGGCTTCTGGTTTAGTACTGCAGGCATTCCCTGCTGGCCTCCTTCCAGCTCAGTTTCAGTTCAGCTTACCAGAATCTGCAATTCATCAATCCCTGACACTCTGGCCTTCCCTTCTGTTGTGTTTCCCCTGTAACCACTATCAGGGGGAGCAGCAGGCAGTGCTGCTAGCAATAGTCTGTGTCTACATAGGCCGATCCACAACAAGGTACATGACAGTATCTGCAGCCCATACAAAATCGATCCAGCCCAGGCACAGGCTGCTTCAGACGCCATCATGCAGCAGTTAGTTGATTTAACTCAAGTCATGGAAGACCTGTTTCTGCATTCAGTACCTGTTTCTGCATGTGGTACCTGTTTGTGCATTCAGAATCCTGTTCCTGCATTCGGTAACCTGTTCCTAAATTTGGCATCCTGTTCCTGTATCCAGCATTCTGTTCCTGTATCCAGCATCCTGTTCCTGTATCCAGCATCCTGTTCCTGTATCCAGCATCCTGTTCCTGTATCCAGCATCCTGTTCCTGTATCCAGCATCCTGTTCCTGTATCCAGCATTCTGTTCCTGTATCCAGCATCCTGTTCCTGTATCCAGCATCCTGTTCCTGTATCCAGCATCCTGTTCCTGTATCCATCATTCTGTTCCTGTATCCAGCATCCTGTTCCTGTATCCAGCATCCTGTTCCTGTATCCAGCATTCTGTTCCTGTATCCAGCATTCTGTTCTTGTATCCAGCATCATGTTCCTGTAACAAGCATTCTGTTCCTGTATCCAGCATCCTGTTCCTGTAGCCAGCATCCTTTTCCTGTATCCAGCATTCTGTTACTGTATCCAGCATCCTGTTCCTGTATCCAGCATCCTGTTCCTGTATCCAGCATCCTGTTCCTGTATCCAGCATTCTGTTCCTGTATCCAGCATCCTGTTCCTGTATCCAGCATCCTTTTCCTGTATCCAGCATTCTGTTCCTGTATCCAGCATCCTTTTCCTGTATCCAGCATTCTGTTCCTGTATCCAGCATCCTGTTCCTGTATCCAGCATCTTGTTCCTGTATCCAGCATCCTGTTCCTGTATCCAGCATCCTGTTCCTGTATCCAGCATCCTGTTCCTGTATTCAGCATCCTGTTCCTGCATTCAGCATCCTGTTCCTGCATTCAGTATCCTGTTCCCATATCCAGCATTCTGTTCCTGTATTCAGCATCCTGTTCCTGCCCCTTGTCCTGCATCCAGTACCTGAGGCCATCCGGAGGACATCCCTTGGGAGGGAACAGTGTCACGGTGGATGACCTGGTTCTGCATGCATCGCATCACTGAGTGCAGCAGGCACTACCTGGTGCTAGTTGCCTATAAATGAGGCCTGAGGCACTGGGAAGATGCCTACAGATAGTAATTTCCATCCTACGGCCTTATAACTGCTCACGCCTGAACACAGAACGCCCCGCTCTGTTCCTGCATGCACCAGAACCCTGAACACCCAGCTCTGTTCCTGCACACACGGAAACCCTGAAGGCCCAGCTCTGCTCCTGCTCGCACCTGAACCCTGAATTCTCAGCTCTGGTACTGCACGCACCAGAACCCAGAACAGCTAGCTCTGTTCCTGCATACACCTGAACTCTGAGTGGCCAGCTCTGTTTCTGCACTCACCTGTTTTCAACTCTGAGCTTCTCGGCTCTGCTGCTGCATGCACTCTGTACCAAACTCTGGACTCAGCACTTGCCTTCGCTAGCTTTGGGACCCTGGTGATAACCAGACTTGCAGACAGACTCCCCACATTGAGCCTGGCTTGTGATGTAGTACTGCAGACATTCCCTGCTGGCCTCCTCCCGGCTCAGCCAGCATTAACCCCGTCTTGCCTTCAAGCTCCTGAGTTTCAGTTCAGTTTACCAGAATCTGCAATTCATCAATCCCTGACACTCTGGCCTTCAGCTCTGGCGCGTTTCCTCTGCAACCACTATCAGGGGAAGCCGCAGGCGGCACTGCTAGCAGAAATCTGTGTCTACATCGGCCGATCCACGTCAAGGTACGTGACACTCATGTCTGAAAGACAACCCATGACTTCCACAGATTCTATCCTCTCTGACAACTAAAAGCCACTCACACTCCAAACTGGAGTCAGCACATCACTCGGACAACCTGTGACTACCATTGCTCCTGACTGAAAACCTATAGTAACGCACACTTTCTTTTACCACACTTCAAATGCCCATGCCACCTCGCATTAATTAAGTAATGAATAACCAGGACTTACAACTTTATGCTGCTAATCTCTCAACGCAAGTGTTAACCCTTGACTGACGAGCCCCGATAAATGGTCCTCACTTTCTACATACAGTTGTAGGTTACTCCTATATCATGGAAATATATTTTCAAGCTAATAAAAGTGAGAGCTCCACAGGAGGAACACTAGGGTGAAATATCATCTGACACTGACCCTGCAGCACAGTTTTTTGGCAGCAATGGTAAGTAGCACTGCATGACAGTATTACCTTTATTGGTTAATACAACTTCTTGCACCTGGAAAATAAAAACACTGTGTTAAAACAAGTCTAGAGTAAGAAAAGATCTCAGCACTGGGGTGGCAACAGTGTGCTGCCATTCAGGAATGGATGTAGTCAAGGGTTGTCATTGGTCAGTGGAGCTGTTGCTCATGAGTAAAGGTGGCCATGGATTGTCAGTGGGAAACAATGGTATGGAAAGTTGAAAGATGCCAGCGCTCGTCCAGTGCTGGAAGTCAAACTTAACTTACAATCCCGGGATTGGTTAAAATCCATTGTAGAAGAAGTCCCAAATTGGTTAAAAATACTATAGGCATAGGTAATCAGAGGTTGTTAAAGATAAGGATAAAAGGAGTTATGAGTTGTAGTTCTTGAGTATGAGTGGTCATGGGTTGGCATTAGGGAGTGACGGCATTCAAAGGTTGTCAGAATGTGGGCAGATATGAATTTCTGTTCTTCGGTTGGGGTAGTTAGAGGGTTGTTAGTGAGGAGTAATGGCAGTGAGAGGTTTTTAGAGTAGTTATGAGTCTTGGATTGTAAATGGGGAGTAAGGGCAGTCAGTGCCCGTTATGATGAGGGTACTTAGGAGTTGTTGGTCTTGAATATGTGTGGCCATGGTTTATAAGTAGGGAGTGAGAGCAGTGAGAGGTTGTCAGAATGAAGTGTATAATAGTGTATAATAAGTTGTTATACACTGATAGTTTTGAATTTGTTATATTAAGTTGTTATACATTGATGGTTTTGAGTTAGGGTAGTCATTGGTTGGCAGCAGAGAATGAGAGCAATCAGTGGTTGCCAGCTTGAGGGTGAATTTTGGCCTTGAGTACGAGTGCTCATGGGATTTCAGGTGTTTTTTTGCAGGTTACAGCAGGAAAAAGAATCCACTCAATCCACTCTGCTAAATAGAAATAAATGTCTAAGGAATCCAGATGGATTTTTCCCAAAAACTAGATATCCCCAGGGTTTAAGTTCCAGAATTGATGTCCTTCTGTGTACTGATATAATATAAATTATATACATAGCACTTTGGGAAAGTTCACTTTCTATATAGAACTTCAGGAGGGGCAAATTTGCTTATTGAATTGTCAGTATTCTTATTGAATTGTCAGTATCTTGATTATGAGTAGTGTTGGACGAACCCCCCCCCCACCCAAAGAGCGGGTTTGGCCGTACTTTAAGGAAGCTGACACTAAGAGTGACCTCACTCATGGGAGTGGCAGTTATCTTTCTGTAGCCGCCAACTAGGTACCAGATCGGTGCTCAGGTAAGTTGTGCAGCAGCCTCCTGCTGCTGCACCCTTTGGGTGTAACTGATTGATGGGCTGCTCAGGAATGGATGTAGTCATGGGTTGTTAGTGGACAGTGGAGCTGCTGCTCTTGAGTAGAGGTGGCCATGGGTTGTCAGTGGGAAACGTTGGTATGGGAAGTTAAAAGATGCTGTGCTCCACCACGGTATATGATGCGCTATGCCCCGGCTCTCCCTTTGGGTGTGTCGGGGGCAGACTTGGTCCCACTATAGTACCCACCTTCCTTTCCCCTGTCCACTCGCTTACCATCTTTTGAAGTGTGAGGGGTGGGTTTTAGGTGCATGAGGCAGCTGACTTGAGTTTAGGAGGGAGACGTCACAATTGCACGGGTTGATCAGACCTATTGATCGTTCATCTGATCAAACCGGCCAATTATACTCCACGTGTGTCACCGCAATTGTTCAATTGGCAACACGCTTGGCTATAAAATGCTGCCGCCAGAACACAAACAGTGTTCGCCTCTATCTAAGCCACACACACCACAATCAGATCGAAGAAATCGATCGACCCACAATCACTTCCATCGAGCGTCCTAGGCAAGTAATGTAACCAGGCTCTTCAGAATTAGAGGGAGCTTGTTAGATCCTTAATTCAGAGCATCAGTGACCCTCTGCTGTATTTTTGAATTTATTTAAACAAACGCAAAAACAACAATGCAAGTTGATTTAACTATAAAACACGATGCAAATAAATAGATAGCAATACACATAAAAAAATTGGAAAATACTTAAGAGTCTGTCTGGGCTGCAGTTTGATTAAATCAATTGTCTCTCAGTCCTCACACGTTTTCCAAAGACCCACGATTACCTGGTCTCCATCTTAGATGTTAAAAAAGAGCGTGTGTCACCCTTCATGGTAACATTCCTGTGACTCTGGCCATTCTTGCCAGCCATGCTTATAGGCCCCAGAAGAGTAGGTCTCCCTACCCCTCCCACCAGGGCGCTGCTGTGTGTATCACAGCCTGTCCTGAATATTCCAATCTCATTTCTGCTATATGATACCAACTGAACACATTCCAAGTGAGAGGATGACACAAGCAGGAGATGAACTTTGGGATTTTGTGATCTATTGATGTGATTTGTTTATTTGGTTTCCACGCAGGGGGTTTAATTACCCCGAAACCACTCTGTATTTATTACTAGGTGGGAGGGGGTTCGCAGTGGGAGCTTGAGAAGAGGGGTTGTCAGTCACGAATAGGCACCACCACATAGACCGAGGCCAAGATTTTATTCTTTATAATGTCTTGTGTGCCACTAAAAGCAGCTCCACTTATATTTTCTAAAGCAGGTAAGGGAATCTGATGGCAGCAGAACCCCCTGTGGACTCTACATGAATACTGACCTCTACAAGACATTCTAGACCAGGTGGCACCACAGCGGTAGGTTTGGAGAGCTGGTTTGGATAGGTCTGCGGCTGGGACTGGATGGGTGCCCCATTTCCTGTAGTGATATACCACAACATACATAATAACACATAGGACATAACAAATAGAATGTAGAGCCATACATGATAGACTTACTCGAGTTTCATGGTCAATGCCAAGACCTAAGTCTCATGGTCAATGCCAAGACCTAAGTATCATGGTCAATGTCAAGACCTAGGTCTCACAGTCAATAGCAAGACATAGTTCTCATGGTCAATGCCAAGACCTAAGTCTCATGGCCAATGCCAAGACCTAAGTCTCATGGTCAATGCCAAGACCTAAGTCTTATGGTCAATGCCAAGACCTAAGTCTCACGGTCAATGCCAAGACCTAAGTCTCACGGTCAATGCCAAGACCTAAGTCTCACGGTCAATGCCAAGACCTAAGTCTCACGGTCAATGCCAAGACCTAAGTTTCACGGTCAATGCCAAGACCTAAGTCTCACAGTCAATGCCAATACCTAGGTCTCATGGTCAATGCCAAGACCTAAGTCTCATGGTCAATGCCAAGACCTAAGTCTCATGGTCAATGCCAAGACCTAGGTGTCATGGTGAATGCCAAGACTAAGTCTCACGGTCAATGCCAATATCTAGGCAATATCTAGGGCCTAGGTCCGATTGTCAATGCCAATATCTAGGTCTTGTGGTCAATGCCAAGACCTATGTTTCATGGTCAATTGCAATACGTAGGTCTCATGGTCAATGCCAATATCTAGGTCTTGTGGTCAATGCCAAGACCTACGTTTCATGGTCAATTGCAATACGTAGGTCTCATGGTCAATGCCAATATCTAGATCTTGTGGTCAATGCCAAGACCTACATTTCATGGTCAATTGCAATACGTAGGTCTCACAGTCATTGCCAATAGCTAGGTCATATGGTCTCTTCCCAAGCAGAGCATTGTAGCTTGTGATGGCTTTAGTCCGATGATAGGTGCAGCTATTATATATTTTTAAATATAGTTGATGATTGTTTTTATGGGGACCAATTAGAAGAATACAAATGTGGGCTACTTACCTGAAGACATGTCTGCTGAGGACAACAATCAGGCCAAATCTTCTGCTATAACTAGAGAAAAAGAGGTGATTAGCGCCCCCCAGTGTACAGATACTATATCGTATTGGGATAACAAGCTGCAGCACAGCTGTGTACTGGGCTGCAATCCATGCTGCTGGAGGATCTCACCCATGGCTGCAGTGTTTTCCTTTGTCTGGGAATTCTAAAGTGTGGTAACAATGTGACATCATCCTGCAATCACCTAATGTGACATCACCCTGCGATCACTCCTCTCATGTGACATCACCCTGCGATCACTTCTCTCATGTGACATCACCCTGCGATCATTCCTCTCATGTGACATCATCCTGCGATCACTCCTCTCATGTGACATCATCCTGCGATCATTCTTCTCATGTGACATCATCCTGCGATCACTCCTCTCATGTGACATCATCCTGCGATCATTCTTCTCATGTGACATCATCCTGCGATCATTCTTCTCATGTGACATCACCCTGCGATCATTCCTCTCATGTGACATCATCCTGCGATCATTCCTCTCATGTGACATCACCCTGCGATCACTCCTCTCATGTGACATCATCCTGCGATCACTCCTCTCATGTGACATCATGCTGCGATCACTCCTCTCATGTGACATCATCCTGCAATCATTTCTCTCATGTGACATCATCCTGCGATCACTCCTCTCATGTGACATCACCCTGCGATCACTCCTCTCATGTGACATCACCCTGCGATCACTCCTCTCATGTGACATCATCCTGCGATCACTCCTCTCATGTGACATCATCCTGCGATCACTCCTCTCATGTGACATCATCCTGCGATCATTCCTCTCATGTGACATCATCCTGCGATCACTCCTCTCATGTGACATCATCCTGCAATCATTTCTCTCATGTGACATCATCCTGCGATCATTCCTCTCATGTGACATCACCCTGCGATCATTCCTCTCATGTGACATCACCCTGCGATCACTCCTCTCATGTGACATCACCCTGCGATCACTCCTCTCATGTGACATCATCCTGCGATCACTCATCTCATGTGACATCATCCTGTGATCACTCCTCTCATGTGACATCATCCTGCAATCATTTCTCTCATGTGACATCATCCTGCGATCATTCCTCTCATGTGACATCACCCTGCGATCATTCCTCTCATGTGACATCATCCTGCGATCACTCCTCTCATGTGACATCATCCTGCGATCACTCCTCTCATGTGACATCATCCTGCGATCACTCCTCTCATGTGACATCATCCTGCGATCATTCCTCTCATGTGACATCACCCTGCGATCACTCTTCTCATGTGCCATCATCCTGCGATCACTCCTCTCATGTGACATCATCCTGCGATCATTCCTCTCATGTGACATCATCCTGCGATCACTCCTCTCATGTGACATCATCCTGCGATCATTCCTCTCATGTGACATCATCCTGCGATCACTCCTCTCATGTGACATCACCCTGCGATCATTCCTCTCATGTGACATCATCCTGCGATCACTCCTCTCATGTGACATCATCCTGCGATCACTCCTCTCATGTGACATCATCCTGCGATCACTCCTCTCATGTGACATCATCCTGCGATCATTCCTCTCATGTGACATCACCCTGCGATCACTCCTCTCATGTGCCATCATCCTGCGATCACTCCTCTCATGTGACATCATCCTGCGATCATTCCTCTCATGTGACATCATCCTGCGATCACTCCTCTCATGTGACATCATCCTGCGATCATTCCTCTCATGTGACATCATCCTGCGATCACTCCTCTCATGTGACATCACCCTGCGATCATTCCTCTCATGTGACATCATCCTGCGATCACTCCTCTCATGTGACATCATCCTGCGATCATTCCTCTCATGTGACATCATCCTGCGATCACTCCTCTCATGTGACATCATCCTGCGATCATTCCTCTCATGTGACATCACCCTGCGATCACTCCTCTCATGTGACATCATCCTGCGATCATTCCTCTCATGTGACATCACCCTGCGATCACTCCTCTCATGTGACATCATCCTGCGATCACTCCTCTCATGTGACATCATCCTGCGATCATTCCTCTCATGTGACATCATCCTGCGATCACTCCTCTCATGTGACATCATCCTGCGATCATTCCTCTCATGTGACATCATCCTGCGATCACTCCTCTCTCTATGACACCAGAGCACACACCTTTACAATGTGATACAATTTCAGAATGAGGCAGAACCTTACCAATCTGCGCCCCCGCACAGGAATCTGCACACACCACCCAATCTGATTGTAAGCTCTGTGGCCACTCATGAGCCTAAACAGATGCCCGTGACCCACAGCCTGATTTATCAGTATCACCACCTGAGCCATCAGTCAGCACAGCCTGCGCCCTCCCTGCAGCCACCTGAATGTGTGATCACCAGCAGATCTGTAGCGGCCAGTGCACAGGAGGGACCTGTTATGCTGTTACACTGATACTACAGACAATGCAGGATTACCCAGAATCCTCTGCCACTCATTCATAAAGCAGAGCTGACAGGCAGAGTGTTGCCACACCCGGATCACACACACACACACACACACACACACACACACACACACACACACACACACACACACACACAGTTATATATAGTTACATAGTTAATACGGTTGATAAAATACATATATGTCCATCAAGTTCAACCAAGGGTGTTGGGGTCGGGGAAGTTACTTTTTATTTTATAGGGGAAGCTATTTATTTTATATTTTGTTTTTTGTTTTTACTGATAGTACCGCTAATAGTAACTGTTTATGTTATTTTCTTCTAAATAAGCATCTAATCCTTTTTTGAAGCCGTCAGCGGTTGATGCTGTAACAAGCTTCTGTGGGAGGCTATTCCATAGATTTATAGTTCTCATAGTAAAGATTGTGTGTCGCCTCCGGAGACTATATTTCTTTTTTTCCAATCGAAGGCAGTGCCCCCTTGTCATTAGAGAGGATTTTACCTGAAATAGTGTTTCCACATATTTTTTGTATGGGCCATTTATATATTTATACAAGTTAATCATGTCCCCCCTCAGTCGTCTCCTCTCAAGA